>JAUJEF010000015.1:0-600000 GCA_030444885.1 Citrus sp. QX-2021 | reverse complement strand
TGGCGCGAGACTTTGCGAGGCGTCTCTGTGTGCCAAAAAAAGGCCGCGGGCTCAGCCGCGCCCAAAAATACCCGCCCGAAGGCCGGGGCGCCAAGTTCGTCCAGCTGAAAAAGGCCACAAAAACGGGTGGGCTATAGCCTTGGGGGGTGGGGCTGGCCAACTTTGTCCGCCGGACTCAGAATGGCGCGAGACTTTGCGAGGGGCCTCCGTGTGCCAAAACTAGGCCGCGGGCACAGCCGCGCCGAAAAATATCCGCCCGAAGGCCGGGGCGCCAAATTCGTCCAGCGGAAAAAGGCCACAAAAACGGGTGGGCTATAGCCTTGGGGGGTGGGGCTGGCCAACTTCGTCCGCCGGACTCGGAATGGCGCGAGAATTTACGAGGCGCCTCCGTGTGCCAAAAATACGACGCGGGCACAGCCGCGCCCAAAAATACCCGCCCGACGGCTGGGGCGCAAAGTTCGTCCAGCGGAAAAAGGACACAAAAATGGGTGGGCTATAGCCTTTGGTGGTGGGGCTGGCCGACTTCGTCCGCCGGACTCGGAATGGCGTGAGACTTTGCGAGGTACCTCCGTGTGCCAAAAATAGGCCGCGGGCACTGCCGCGCCCAAAAATACCCGCCCGAAGGCCGGGGCGCCAAGTTCGTCCGGCGGTAAAAGGCCACAAAAACGGGTGGGCTATAGCCTTGGGGGGTGGGGCTGGTCCACTTCGTCCGCCTGGCTCGGAATGGCGCGAGACTTTGCGAGGCCTCTCCGTGTGCCAAAAATAGGCAGTGGGCACAACCGCGCCCAAAAATACCCGCCCGAAGGCCGGGGCGCCAAGTTCGTCCAGCGGAAAAAGGCCACAAAAACGGGTGGGCTATAGCCTTGGGGGGTGGGGCTGGCCGACTTCGTCCGCCGGACTCGGAATGGCGCGTGACTTTGCGAGGCCTCTCCGTGTGCCAAAAATAGGCCGCGGGCACAGCCGTGCCGAAAAATACCCGCCCGAAGGCCGGGGCGCCAAGTTCGTCCAGCGGTAAAAGGCCACTAAAACGGGTGGGCTATAGCCTTGGGGGGTGGGGCTGGCCAACTTTGTCCGCCGGACTCAGAATGGCGCGAGACTTTGCGAGGCGCCTCCGTGTGCCAAAAATAGGCCGCGGGCACAGCCGCGTCCAAAAATACCCGCCCAAAGGCCGGGGCGCCAAGTTCGTCCAGCTGAAAAAGGCCACAAAAACAGGTGGGCTATAGCCTTGGGGGGTGGGGCTGGCCAACTTTGTCCGCCGGACTCAGAAAGGCGCGAGACTTTGCGAGGCCCCTCCGTGTGCCAAAAATAGTCCGCGGGCACAGCCGCGCCAAAAAATACCCGCCCGAAGGCCGGGGCGCCAAATTCGTCCAGCGGAAAAAGGCCACAAAAACGGGTGGGCTATAGCCTTGGGGGGTGGGCCTGGCCTACTTCGTCCGCCGGACTCGGAATGGCGCGAGACTTTGCGAGGCGCCTCCGTGTGCCAAAAATAGGCCGCGGGTACAGCCGCGCCCAAAAATACCCACCCGAAGGCCGGGGCACCAAGTCCGTCCAGCGGAAAAAGGCCACAAAAACGGGTGGGCTATATAGCCTTGGGGATGGGGCTGGCCAACTTCGTCCGCCGGACTCGGAATGGCGCGAGACTTTATGAGGCGCCTCCGTGTGCCAAAAATAGGCCGCGGGAACAGCAGCGCACAAAAATACCCGCCCGAAGGCCGGGGCGCCAAGTTCGTCCAGCGGAAAAAGGCCACAAAAACGGGTGGTCTATAACCTTGGGGGGTGGGGCTGGCCAACTACGTCCGCCGGACCCGGAATGGTGGGAGACTTTGCGAGGTGCCACCGTGTCCCAAAAATAGGCCACGGACACAGCCGCGCCCAAAAATACCCGCCCGAAGGCCGGGGCGCCAAGTTCGTCCAGCGGAAAAAGGCCACAAAAACGGGTTGGCAATAGCCTAGTGGGTTGGGGCTCGCCAACTTCGTCCGCCGGACTCGGAATGGCATGAGACTTTGCGAGGCGCCTCCGTGCGCCAAAAATAGGCCGCGGAAACAGCCGCGCCCAAAAATACCCGCCCGATGGCCGGGGCGCCAAGTTCGTCCAGCGGAAAAAGGCCACAAAAACGGGTGGGCTATAGCCTTGGGGGGTGGGGCTGGCCAACTTCGTCCGCCGGACTTGGAATGGTGCGATCCTTTGCGGGGCATCTTCGTGTACCAAAAATATGCCGCGGGCACAGCCGCGCCCAAAAATACCCACCCGAAGGCCGGGGCGCCAAGTTCGTCCAGCGGAAAAAGACCACAAAAACGGGTGGGCTATAGCCTTGGGGGGTGGGGCTGGCCAACTTCGTCCGCCGGACTCGGAAAGGCGCGAGCCTTTGCGAGGCGCCTCCGTGTGCCAAAAATTGGCCGCGGGCACAGCCGCGTCCATAAATACCCGCCCGAAGGCCGGGGCGCCAAGTTCGTCCAGCGGAAAAAGGCCACAAAAACGGGTGGGCTATAGCCTTGGGGGGTGGGGCTGGCCAACTTCGTCCGCCGGACTCGGAAAGGCGCGAGCCTTTGCGAGGCGCCTCCGTGTGCCAAAAATTGGCCGCGGGCACAGCAGCGCCCAAAAATACCCGCCCGAAGGCCGGGTCGCCAAGTTCGTCCAGCGGAAAAAGGCTACAAACACGGGTGGGCTATAGCCTTCGGGGGTGGGGCTGGCCGACTTCGTCCGCCGGACTCGGAATGGCGCGAGACTTTGTGAGGTGTCTCCGTGTCCAAAAATAGGCCGCGGGCACAGCCGCGACCCAAAATACCCGCCCGAAGGCCGGGGCGCCAAGTTCGTCCAGCGGAAAAAGGCCACAAAAACGGGTGGGCTATAGCCTTGGGGGGTGGGGCTGGCCAACTTCGTCCGCCGGACTCGGAATGGCGCGTGATTTTACGAGGCGCCTCCGTGTGCCAAAAATTGGCCGCAGGCACAGCAGCGCCCAAAAATACCCGCCCGAAGGCCGGGGCGCCAAGTTCGTCCAGCGGAAAAAGGCCACAAAAACGGGTGGGCTATAACCTTGGGGGGTGGGGCTGGCCAACTACGTCCGCCGCACTTGGAATGGCGGGAGAATTTGCGAGGCGCCTCCGTGTCCCAAAAATAGGCCACCGGCACAGCTGAGACAAAAAATACCCACCCGAAGTCCGGGGCGCCAAGTTCGTCCAGCGGAAAAAGGCCACAAAAACGGGTGGGCTATAGCCTTGTGGGGTGGAGCTGGCCAACTTCGTCCGCCGGACTCGGAATGGCGTGAGACTTTGCGAGGTGCCTCTGCGTGCCAAAAATATGCCACGGGCACTGCCGCGCTCAAAAATACCCGCCCGAAGGCCGGGGCGACATGTTCGTCCATGGGAAAAAGGCCACAAATACGGGTGGGCTATAGCCTTGGGGGGTGGGGCTGGCCAACTTCATCCGCCGGACTCGGAATGGCGCGAGACTTTGCGAGGCACCTCCGTGTTCCAAAAATAGGCCGCGGGCACAGCTGCGCCCAAAAATGCCCGCCCGAAGGCCGGGGCGCCAAGTTCGTCCAGCGGAAAAAGGCCACAAAAACGGGTGGGCTATAGCCTGGGGGGGTGGCGCTGGCCGACTTCGTCCGCCGGACTCGGAATGACGCGAAACTTTGCGAGGCGCCCCCGAGTCCCAAAAATAGGCCGCGGGCACAGCCGCGCCCAAAAATACCCGCCCGAAGGCCGGGGCGCCATGTTCGTCCAGCGGAAAAAGGCCACAAAAACGGGTGGGCTATAGCCTGGGGGGTGGGGCTGGCCAACTTCGTCCGCCGGACTCGGAATGGCGCGAGACTTTGCGAGGCACCTCCGTGTGCCAAAAATAGGCCGCGGGCACAGCCGCGCCCAAAAATACCCGCCCGAAGGCCGGGGCACCATGTTCGTCCAGCGGAAAAAGGCCACAAAAATGGGTGGGCTATAGCCTTGGGGGGTGGGGCTGGCCAGCTTCATCCGCCGGACTCGGAATGGCGCGAGACTTTGCGAGGAACCTCCGTGTGCCAAAAATAGGCCGCGGGCACAGCCGCGACCAAAAATACCCGCCCGAAGGCCGGGGCGCCAAGTTCGTCCAGCGGAAAAAGGCCACAAAAACGGGTGGGCTATAGCCTTGGGGGGTGGGGGTGGCCGACTTCGTCCGCCGGACTTGGAATGGCGCGAAATTTTGCGAGGCACCTCCGTGTCCCAAAAATAGGCCGCGGGCACACCTCGCCCAAAAATACCCGCCCAAAGGCCGGGGCGCCAAGTTCGTCCAGCGGAAAATGGCCACAAAAACGGGTGGGCTATAGCCTGAGGGGGTGGCGCGGGCCGACTTTTTCCGCCGGACTCGGAATGGCGCGAGACATTGCGAGGCACCTCCGTGTACCAAAAATAGGCCGCGGCCACAGCCGCGCCCAAAAATACCCGCCCGAAGGCCGGGGCGCCATGTTCGTCCAGCGGAAAAAGGCCACAAAAACGGGTGGGCTATAGCCTTGGGGGGTGGGGCTGGCCAACTTCATCCGCCGGACTCGGAATGGCGCGAGACTTTGCGAGGCACCTCCGTGTTCCAAAAATAGGCCGCGGGCACAGCCGCGCCCAAAAATACCCTCCCGAAGGCCGGGGCGCCAAGTTCGTCCAGCGGAAAAAGGCCACAAAAACGGGTGGGCTATAGCCTGGGGGGGTGGCGCTGGCCAACTTCGTCCGCCGGACTCGGAATGGCGCGAAACTTTGCGAAGTGCCACCGTGTCTCAAAAATAGGCCGCGGGCACAGCCGCGCCCAAAAATACCCGCCCGAAGGCCGGGGCGCCATGTTCGTCCAGCGGAAAAAGGCCACAAAAACGGGTGGGCTATAGCCTTGGGGGGTGGGGCTGGCCACCTTCGTCCGCCGGACTCGGAATGGCGCGAGACTTTGCGAGGCGACTCCGTGTGCCAAAAATAGGCCGCGGGCACAGCCGCGCCCAAAAATACCCGCCCGAAGGCCGGGGCGCCATGTTCGTCCAGCGGAAAAAGGCCACAAAAACGGGTGGGCTATAGCCTTGGGGGGTGGGGCTGGCCGACTTCATCCGCCGGACTCGGAATGGCGCGAGACTTTCTGAGGCACCTCCGTGTTCCAAAAATAGGCCGCGGGCACAGCCGCGCCCAAAAATACCCACCCGAAGGCCGGGGCGCCAAGTTCGTCCAGCGGAAAAAGGCCACAAAAACGGGTGGGCTATAGCCTGGGGGGGTGGCGCTGGCCAACTTCGTCCGCCGGACTCGGAATGGCGCGAAACTTTGCGAGGCGCCTCCGTGTCCAAAAAATAGGCCGCGGGCACAGCCGCGCCCAAAAATACCCGCCCGAAGGCCGGGGCGCCAAGTTCGTCCAGCGGAAAAAGGCCACAAAAACGGGTGGGCTATAGCCTGGGGGGGTGGCGCTGGCCCACTTCGTCCGCCGGACTCTGAATGGCGCGAAATTTTGCGACGCACCTCCGTGTCCCAAAAATAGGCCGCGGCCGAAGCCGCGCCCAAAAATACCCGCCCAAAGGCCGGGGCGCCAAGTTCGTCCAGCGGAAAATGGCCACAAAAACGGGTGGGCTATAGCCTGAGGGGGTGGCGCGGGCCGACTTTTTCCGCCGGACTCGGAATGGCGCGAGACTTTGCGAGGCACCTCCGTGTACCAAAAATAGGCCGCGGCCACAGCCGCGCCCAAAAATACCCGCCCGAAGGCCGGGGCACCATGTTCGTCCAGCGGAAAAAGGCCACAAAAACGGGTGGGCTATAGCCTTGGGGGGTGGGGCTGGCCAACTTCATCCGCCGGACTCGGAATGGCGCGAGACTTTGCGAGGCACCTCCGTGTTCCAAAAATAGGCCGCGGGCGCAGCCGCGCCCAAAAATACCCTCCCGAAGGCCGGGGCGCCAAGTTCGTCCAGCGGAAAAAGGCCACAAAAACGGGTGGGCTATAGCCTGGGGGGGTGGCGCTGGCCAACTTCGTCCGCCGGACTCGGAATGGCGCGAAACTTTGCGAGGCGCCACCGTGTCTCAAAAATAGGCCGCGGGCACAGCCGCGCCAAAAATACCCGCCCGAAGGCCGGGCGCCACGTCCGTCCAGCGGAAAAAGGCCACAACAACGGGTGGGCTATAGCCTTGGGGGGTGGGGCTTGCCACCTTCGTCCGCCGGAGTCGGAATGGCGCGAGACTTTGCGAGGCGAATCCGTGTGCCAAAAATAGGCCGCGGGCACAGCCGCGCCCCGGAGTGCCCGCCCGAGGGCCGGGGCGCCATGTTCGTCCAGCGGAAAAAGGCCACAAAAACGGGTGGGCTATAGCCTTGGGGGGTGGGGCTGGCCGACATCATCCGCCGGACTCGGAATGGCGCGAGACTTTCTGAGGCACCTCCGTGTACCAAAAATAGGCCGCGGGCACAGCCGCGCCCAAAAATACCCACCCGAAGGCCGGGGCACCAAGTTCGTCCAGCGGAAAAAGGCCACAAAAACGGGTGGGCTATAGCCTGGGGGGGTGGCGCTGGCCAACTTCGTCCGCCGGACTCGGAATGGCGCGAAACTTTGCGAGGCGCCTCCGTGTCCAAAAAATAGGCCGCGGGCACAGCCGCGCCCAAAAATACCCGCCCGAAGGCCGGGACGCCAAATTCGTCCAGCGGAAAAAGGCCACAAAAACGGGTGGGCTATAGCCTGGGGGGGTGGCGCTGGCCCACTTCGTCCGCCGGACTCTGAATGGCGCGAAATTTTGCGACGCACCTCCGTGTCCCAAAAATAGGCCGCGGCCGAAGCCGCGCCCAAAAATACCCACCCAAAGGCCGGGGCGCCAAGTTCGTCCAGCGGAAAATGGCCACAAAAACGGGTGGGCTATAGCCTGAGGGGGTGGCGCGGGCCGACTTTTTCCGCCGGACTCGGAATGGCGCGAGACTTTGCGAGGCACCTCCGTGTACCAAAAATAGGCCGCGGCCACAGCCGCGCCCAAAAATACCCGCCCGAAGGCCGGGGCACCATGTTCGTCCAGCGGAAAAAGGCCACAAAAACGGGTGGGCTATAGCCTTGGGGGGTGGGGCTGGCCAACTTCATCCGCCGGACTCGGAATGGCGCGAGACTTTGCGAGGCACCTCCGTGTTCCAAAAATAGGCCGCGGGCGCAGCCGCGCCCAAAAATACCCTCCCGAAGGCCGGGGCGCCATGTTCGTCCAGCGGAAAAAGGCCACAAAAACGGGTGGGCTATAGCCTGGGGGGGTGGCGCTAGCCAACTTCGTCCGCCGGACTCGGAATGGCGCGAAACTTTGCGAGGCGCCACCGTGTCTCAAAAATAGGCCGCGGGCACAGCCGCGCCCAAAAATACCCGCCCGAAGGCCGGGGCGCCATGTTCGTCCAGCGGAAAAAGGCCACTAAAACGGGTGGGCTATAGCCTTGGGGGGTGGGGCTGGCCACCTTCGTCCGCCGGACTCGGAATGGCGCGAGACTTTGCGAGGCGAATCCGTGTGCCAAAAATAGGCCGCGGGCACAGCCGCGCCCAAAAATACCCGCCCGAAGGCCGGGGCGCCATGTTCGTGCAGCGGAAAAAGGCCACAAAAACGGGTGGGCTATAGCCTTGGGGGGTGGGGCTGGCCGACATCATCCGCCGGACTCGGAATGGCGCGAGACTTTCTGAGGCACCTCCGTGTTCCAAAAATAGGCCGCGGGCACAGCCGCGCCCAAAAATACCCACCCGAAGGCCGGGGCGCCAAGTTCGTCCAGCGGAAAAAGGCCACAAAAACGGGTGGGCTATAGCCTGGGGGGGTGGCGCTGGCCAACTTCGTCCGCCGGACTCGGAATGGCGCGAAACTTTGCGAGGCGCCTCCGTGTCCAAAAAATAGGCCGCGGGCACAGCCGCGCCCAAAAATACCCGCCCGAAGGCCGGGACGCCAAATTCGTCCAGCGGAAAAAGGCCACAAAAACGGGTGGGCTATAGCCTGGGGGGGTGGCGCTGGCCCACTTCGTCCGCCGGACTCTGAATGGCGCGAAATTTTGCGACGCACCTCCGTGTCCCAAAAATAGGCCGCGGCCGAAGCCGCGCCCAAAAATACCCGCCCAAAGGCCGGGGCGCCAAGTTCGTCCAGCGGAAAATGGCCACAAAAACGGGTGGGCTATAGCCTGAGGGGGTGGCGCGGGCCGACTTTTTCCGCCGGACTCGGAATGGCGCGAGACTTTGCGAGGCACCTCCGTGTACCAAAAATAGGCCGCGGCCACAGCCGCGCCCAAAAATACCCGCCCTAAGGCCGGGGCACCATGTTCGTCCAGCGGAAAAAGGCCACAAAAACGGGTGGGCTATAGCCTTGGGGGGTGGGGCTGGCCAACTTCATCCGCCGGACTCGGAATGGCGCGAGACTTTGCGAGGCACCTCCGTGTTCCAAAAATAGGCCGCGGGCACAGCCGCGCCCAAAAATACCCTCCCGAAGGCCGGGCGCCAAGTTCGTCCAGCGGAAAAAGGCCACAAAACGGGTGGGCTATAGCCCAGGGGTGGCGCTGGCCAACTCGTCCGCCGGACTCGGAATGGCGCGACACTTTGCGAAGCGCCACCGTGTCTCAAAAATAGGCCGCGGGCACAGCCGCGCCCAAAAATACCCGCCCGAAGGCCGGGGCGCCATGTTCGTCCAGCGGAAAAAGGCCACAAAAACGGGTGGGCTATAGCCTTGGGGGGTGGGGCTGGCCACCTTCGTCCGCCGGACTCGGAATGGCGCGAGACTTTGCGAGGCGCCTCCGTGTGCCAAAAATAGGCCGCGGGCACAGCCGCGCCCAAAAATACCCGCCCGAAGGCCAGGGCGCCATGTTCGTGCAGCGGAAAAAGGCCACAAAAACGGGTGGGCTATAGCCTTGGGGGGTGGGGCTGGCCGACTTCATCCGCCGGACTCGGAATGGCGCGAGACTTTGCGAGGCACCTCCGTGTTCCAAAAATAGGCCGCGGGCGCAGCCGCGCCCAAAAATACCCTCCCGAAGGCCGGGGCGCCAAGTTCGTCCAGCGGAAAAAGGCCACAAAAACGGGTGGGCTATAGCCTGGGGGGGTGGCGCTGGCCAACTTCGTCCGCCGCGGACTCGGAATGGCGCGAAACTGCGGCGCCACCGTGTCTCAAAAATAGGCATGGGCACAGCCGCGCCCAAAATACCCGCCCGAAGGCCGGGCGCCATGTTCGTCCAGCGGAAAAAGGCCACAAAAACGGGTGGGCTATAGCCTTGGGGGTGGGGGCTGGCCACCTCAGTCCGACGGACTCGGTCTGGAGCGAGACGTTGAGATGCGAATCCGTGTGCCAAAAATAGGCCGCGGGCACAGCCGCGCCAAAAATACCCGCCCGAAGGCCGGGGCGCCATGTTCGTCCAGCGGAAAAAGGCCACAAAAACGGGTGGGCTATAGCCTGGGGGGGTGGGGATGGCCGACTACATCCGCCGGACTCGGAGTGGCGCGAGACTTTCTGAGGCACCTCCGTGTGCCAAAAATAGGCCGCGGGCACAGGCGCGACCAAAAATACCCACCCGAAGGCCGGGGCGCCAAGTTCGTCCAGCGGAAAAAGGCCACAAAAACGGGTGGGCTATAGCCTGGGGGGGTGGCGCGGCCAACGTCGTCCGCCGGACTCGGAATGGGGCGAAACTTTGCGAGGCTCCTCCGTGTCCAAAAAATTGGCCTCGGGCACAGCAGCGACCTAAAATACCCTCCCGAAGGCCGGGAAGACATGTTCGTCCAGCGGAAAAAGGCCACAAAAACGGGTGGGGTATAGCCTGGGGGGGTGGCGCTGGCCCACTTCGTCCGCCGGACTCTGAATGGTGCGAAATTTTGCGACGCACCTCCGTGTCCCAAAAATAGGCCGCGGCCGAAGCCGCGCCCAAAAATACCCGCCCAAAGGCCGGGGCGCCAAGTTCGTCCAGCGGAAAATGGCCACAAACACGGGTGGGCTTTCGCCTGTGGGGGGGGCGGGGGCCGACTCGGTCCGCCGGACTCGGAATGGCGCGAGACTTTGCGAGGCACCTCCGTGTACCAAAAATAGGCCGGGGCCACAGCCGCGCTAAAAATACCCGTCCGAAGGCCGGGGCACCATGTTCGTCCAGCGGAAAAAGGCCACAAAAACGGGTGGGCTATAGCCTTGGGGGGTGGGGCTGGCCAACTTCATCCGCCGGACTCGGAATGGCGCGAGACTTTGCGAGGCACCTCCGTGTTCCAAAAATAGGCCGCGGGCACAGCCGCGCCCAAAAATACCCTCCCGAAGGCCGGGGCGCCAAGTTCGTCCAGCGGAAAAAGGCCACAAAAACGGGTGGGCTATAGCCTGGGGGGGTGGCGCTGGCCAACTTCGTCCGCCGGACTCGGAATGGCGCGAAACTTTGCGAGGCGCCACCGTGTCTCAAAAATAGGCCGCGGGCACAGCCGCGCCCAAAAATACCCGCCCGAAGGCCGGGGCGCCATGTTCGTCCAGCGGAAAAAGGCCACAAAAACGGGTGGGCTATAGCCTTGGGGGGTGGGGCTGGCCACCTTCGTCCGCCGGACTCGAAATGGCGCGAGACTTTGCGAGGCGCCTCCGTGTGCCAAAAATAGGCCGCGGGCACAGCCGCGCCCAAAAATACCCGCCCGAAGGCCAGGGCGCCATGTTCGTGCAGCGGAAAAAGGCCACAAAAACGGGTGGGCTATAGCCTTGGGGGGTGGGGCTGGCCGACTTCATCCGCCGGACTCGGAATGGCGCGAGACTTTGCGAGGCACCTCCGTGTTCCAAAAATAGGCCGCGGGCGCAGCCGCGCCCAAAAATACCCTCCCGAAGGCCGGGGCGCCAAGTTCGTCCAGCGGAAAAAGGCCACAAAAACGGGTGGGCTATAGCCTGGGGGGGTGGCGCTGGCCAACTTCGTCCGCCGGACTCGGAATGGCGCGAAACTTTGCGAGGCGCCACCGTGTCTCAAAAATAGGCCGCGGGCACAGCCGCGCCCAAAAATACCCGCCCGAAGGCCGGGGCGCCATGTTCGTCCAGCGGAAAAAGGCCACAAAAACGGGTGGGCTATAGCCTTGGGGGGTGGGGCTGGCCACCTTCGTCCGCCGGACTCGGAATGGCGCGAGACTTTGCGAGGCGAATCCGTGTGCCAAAAATAGGCCGCGGGCACAGCCGCGCCCAAAAATACCCGCCCGAAGGCCGGGGCGCCATGTTCGTCCAGCGGAAAAAGGCCACAAAAACGGGTGGGCTATAGCCTTGGGGGGTGGGGCTGGCCGACATCATCCGCCGGACTCGGAATGGCGCGAGACTTTCTGAGGCACCTCCGTGTTCCAAAAATAGGCCGCGGGCACAGCCGCGCCCAAAAATACCCACCCGAAGGCCGGGGCGCCAAGTTCGTCCAGCGGAAAAAGGCCACAAAACGGGTGGGCTATAGCACAGGGGGTGGCGCTGGCCAACTCGTCCGCGGACTCGGAATGGCGCGAAACTTTGCGGGCGCCTCCGTGTCCAAAAAAAGGCCTCCGGCACAGCCGCGCCAAAAATACCCGCCTCAAGGCCGGGCGCCAAATCGTCCAGCGGAAAAAGGCCACAAAACGGGTGGGCTATAGCACGAGGTGGCGGCGCTGGCCCACTTCGTCCGCCGGACTCTGAATGGCGCGAAATTTTGCGACGCACCTCCGTGTCCCAAAAATAGGCCGCGGCCGAAGCCGCGCCCAAAAATACCCGCCCAAAGGCCGGGGCGCCAAGTTCGTCCAGCGGAAAATGGCCACAAAAACGGGTGGGCTATAGCCTGAGGGGGTGGCGCGGGCCGACTTTTTCCGCCGGACTCGGAATGGCGCGAGACTTTGCGAGGCACCTCCGTGTACCAAAAATAGGCCGCGGCCACAGCCGCGCCCAAAAATACCCGCCCGAAGGCCGGGGCACCATGTTCGTCCAGCGGAAAAAGGCCACAAAAACGGGTGGGCTATAGCCTTGGGGGGTGGGGCTGGCCAACTTCATCCGCCGGACTCGGAATGGCGCGAGACTTTGCGAGGCACCTCCGTGTTCCAAAAATAGGCCGCGGGCACAGCCGCGCCCAAAAATACCCTCCCGAAGGCCGGGGCGCCAAGTTCGTCCAGCGGAAAAAGGCCACAAAAACGGGTGGGCTATAGCCTGGGGGGGTGGCGCTGGCCAACTTCGTCCGCCGGACTCGGAATGGCGCGAAACTTTGCGAGGCGCCACCGTGTCTCAAAAATAGGCCGCGGGCACAGCCGCGCCCAAAAATACCCGCCCGAAGGCCGGGGCGCCATGTTCGTCCAGCGGAAAAAGGCCACAAAAACGGGTGGGCTATAGCCTTGGGGGGTGGGGCTGGCCACCTTCGTCCGCCGGACTCGGAATGGCGCGAGACGTTGCGAGGCGCCTCCGTGTGCCAAAAATAGGCCGCGGGCACAGCCGCGCCCAAAAATACCCGCCCGAAGGCCGGGGCGCCATGTTCGTGCAGCGGAAAAAGGCCACAAAAACGGGTGGGCTATAGCCTTGGGGGGTGGGGCTGGCCGACTTCATCCGCCGGACTCGGAATGGCGCGAGACTTTGTGAGGCACCTCCGTGTTCCAAAAATAGGCCGCGGGCACAGCCGCGCCCAAAAATACCCACCCGAAGGCCGGGGCGCCAAGTTCGTCCAGCGGAAAAAGGCCACAAAAACGGGTGGGCTATAGCCTGGGGGGGTGGCGCTGGCCAACTTCGTCCGCCGGACTCGGAATGGCGCGAAACTTTGCGAGGTTCCTCCGTGTCCAAAAAATAGGCCGCGGGCACACCGCGCCCAAAAATACCCGCCCGAAGGCCGGGGCGCCAAGTTCGTCCAGCGGAAAAAGGCCACAAAAACGGGTGGGCTATAGCCTTGGGGGGTGGGGCTGGCCAACTTCGTCCGCCGGACTCGGAATGGCGCGAAATTTTGCGAGGCGCCTCCGTGTCCCAAAAATAGGCCGCGGGCACACCGCGCCCAAAAATACCCGCCCGAAGGCCGGGGCGCCAAGTTCGTCCAGCGGAAAAAGGCAACAAAAACGGGTGGGCTATAGCCATGGGGGGTGGGGCTGGCCCACTTCGTCCGCCGGACTCGGAATGGCGCGAGACTATGCAAGGCGCCTCCGTGTGCCAAAAATAGGCGCGGGCACAGCCGCGCCCAAAAATACCCGCCCGAAGGCCGGGGAGCCAAGTTCGTCAAGCGGAAAAAGGCCACAAAAACGGGTGGGCTTTAGCCTGGGGGGGTGGCGCGGGCCAACTTTGTCCGCCGGACTCCGAATGGCGCGAAACTTTCCGAGGCACCTCCGTGTCCCAAAAATAGGCCGCGGGCACAGCCGCGCCCAAAAATACCCGCCCGAAGGCCGAGGCGCCAAGTTCGTCCAGCGGAAAATGGCCACAAAAACGGGTGGGCTATAGCCATGGGGGTTGGGGCTGGCCAACTTCGTCCGCCGGGATCGGAATTGTGCGACACTTTGCGAGGCGCCTCCGTGTGCCAAAAATAGGCCGCGGGCACAGCCGCGCCCAAAAATACCCGCCCGAAGGCCGGGGCGCCGAGTTCGTCCAGCGGAAAAAGGCCACAAAAACGGGTGGGCTATAACCTTGGGGGGTGGGGCTGGCCGACTACGTCCGCCTGACTCGGAATGGCGGGAGACTTTGCGAAGCGTCTCCGTGTCCCAAAAATAGGCCGCGGGCACAGCCGCGACCAAAAATACCCGCCCGAAGGCCGGGGCGCCATGTTCGTCCAGCGGAAAAAGGCCACAAAAACGGGTGGGCTATAGCCTTGGGGGGTGGGGCTGGCCAACTTCGTCCTCCGGATTCGGAATGGCGTGAGACTTTGCAAGGCGCCTTCGTGTGCCAAAAATAGGCCGCGGGCACATCCGCGCCCAAAAATACCCGCCTGAAGGCCGGGGTGCCATGTTCGTCCAGCGGAAAATGGCCACAAAAATCGGTGGGCTAGAGCCTTGGGGGTTGGGGCTGGCCAACTTCGTCCGCCGGGCTCGGAATTATGCGAGACTTTGCGAGGCGCCTCCGTGTGCGAAAAATAGGCCGCGGGCACAGCCGCGCCCAAAAATACCCGCCCGAAGGCCGGGGCGCCATGTTCGTCCAGCGGAAAAAGGCCACAAAAACGGGTGGGCTATAGCCTTGGGGGGTGGGGCTGGCCGACTTCATCCGCCGGACTCGGAATGGCGCGAGACTTTCTGAGGCACCTCCGTGTTCCAAAAATAGGCCGCGGGCACAGCCGCGCCCAAAAATACCCACCCGAAGGCCGGGGCGCCAAGTTCGTCCAGCGGAAAAAGGCCACAAAAACGGGTGGGCTATAGCCTGGGGGGGTGGCGCTGGCCAACTTCGTCCGCCGGACTCGGAATGGCGCGAAACTTTGCGAGGCGCCTCCGTGTCCAAAAAATAGGCCGCGGGCACAGCCGCGCCCAAAAATACCCGCCCGAAGGCCGGGACGCCAAGTTCGTCCAGCGGAAAAAGGCCACAAAAACGGGTGGGCTATAGCCTGGGGGGGTGGCGCTGGCCCACTTCGTCCGCCGGACTCTGAATGGCGCGAAATTTTGCGACGCACCTCCGTGTCCCAAAAATAGGCCGCGGCCACAGCCGCGCCCAAAAATACCCGCCCGAAGGCCGGGGCACCATGTTCGTCCAGCGGAAAAAGGCCACAAAAACGGGTGGGCTATAGCCTTGGGGGGTGGGGCTGGCCAACTTCATCCGCCGGACTCGGAATGGCGCGAGACTTTGCGAGGCATCTCCGTGTTCCAAAAATAGGCCGCGGGCACAGCCGCGCCCAAAAATACCCTCCCGAAGGCCGGGGCGCCAAGTTCGTCCAGCGGAAAAAGGCCACAAAAACGGGTGGGCTATAGCCTGGGGGGGTGGCGCTGGCCAACTTCGTCCGCCGGACTCGGAATGGCGCGAAACTTTGCGAGGCACCACCGTGTCTCAAAAATAGGCCGCGGGCACAGCCGCGCCCAAAAATACCCGCCTGAAGGCCGGGGCGCCATGTTCGTCCAGCGGAAAAAGGCCACAAAAACGGGTGGGCTATAGCCTTGGGGGGTGGGGCTGGCCACCTTCGTCCGCCGGACTCGGAATGGCGCGAGACTTTGCGAGGCGCCTCCGTGTGCCAAAAATAGGCCGCGGGCACAGCCGCGCCCAAAAATACCCGCCCGAAGGCCGGGGCGCCATGTTCGTGCAGCGGAAAAAGGCCACAAAAACGGGTGGGCTATAGCCTTGGGGGGTGGGGCTGGCCGACTTCATCCGCCGGACTCGGAATGGCGCGAGACTTTGTGAGGCACCTCCGTGTTCCAAAAATAGGCCGCGGGCACAGCCGCGCCCAAAAATACCCACCCGAAGGCCGGGGCGCCAAGTTCGTCCAGCGGAAAAAGGCCACAAAAACGGGTGGGCTATAGCCTGGGGGGGTGGCGCTGGCCAACTTCGTCCGCCGGACTCGGAATGGCGCGAAACTTTGCGAGGTGCCTCCGTGTCCAAAAAATAGGCCGCGGGCACACCGCGCCCAAAAATACCCGCCCGAAGGCCGGGGCGCCAAGTTCGTCCAGCGGAAAAAGGCCACAAAAACGGGTGGGCTATAGCCTTGGGGGGTGGGGCTGGCCAACTTCGTCCGCCGGACTCGGAATGGCGCGAAATTTTGCGAGGTGCCTCCGTGTCCAAAAAATAGGCCGCGGGCACACCGCGCCCAAATATACCAGCCCAAAGGCCGGGGCGCCAAGTTCGTCCAGCGGAAAAAGGCCACAAAAATGGGTGGGCTATAGCCATGGGGGGTGGGGCTGGCCCACTTCGTCCGCTGGACTCGGAATGGGGCGAGACGTTGCGAGCGCCCTCCGCGTGCCAAAAATAGGCCGACGGCACAGCCGCACCCAGAAATAACTGCCCGAAGGCCGGGGCGCAAAGTTCGTCCAGTGGAAAAATGGCGAAAAAACGGGTGGGCTATAGCCTTGGGGGGAGGGGCTGGCCAACTTCGTCCGCCGGACTCGGAATGGGGCGAGACTTTGCGAGCGTCCTCCGTGTGCCAAAAATAGGCCACGGGCACAGCCGCACCCAAAAATAACCGCCCGAAGGTCGGCGCTCCCAAACCCCCCAGCGGAAAAATCGCCAAAAAACGGGTGGGCTATAGCCTTGGGGGGAGGGGCTGGCCAACTTCGTCCGCCGGACACGGATTGGGGCGAGAATTTGTGAGCGGTCTCCGCGTGCCAAAAATAGGCCGTGGGCACAGCCGCGCCCAAAATTAACCGCCGGAAGGCCGGGGCGCCAAGTTCGTCCAGCGGAAAAATGGCCAAAAAACGGGTGGGCTATAGCCTTGGGGGGAGGGGCTGGCCAACTTCGTCCGCCGCACTCGGAATGGGGCGAGACTTTGCGAGCGGCCTCCGTGTGCCAACAATAGGCTGCGGACATAGCCGCACCCAAAAATAACCGCCTGAAGGTCGGCGCGCCTAAAACTCCCAGCGGAAAAACTGCCAAAAAACGGGTGGGTTATAGCCTTGGGGGGACGGGCTGGCCGACTTCGTCCACCGGACTCGGAATGGGGCGAGACTTTGCGAGCAGCTTCCGCGTGCCAAAAATAGGCCACGGGCACATCCGCGCCCAAAAATACCCGCCCGAAGGCCGGGGCGCCAAGTTCGTCCAGCGGAAAATGGTCACAAAAATCGGTGGGCTATAGCCTTGGGGGTTGGGGCTGGCCAACTTCGTCCGCCGGGCTCGGAATTGTGCGAGACTTTGCGAGGTGCCTCCGTGTGCGAAAAATAGGCCGCGGGCACAGCCGCGCCCAAAAATACCCGCCCGAAGGCCGGGGCGCCATGTTCGTCCAGCGGAAAAAGGCCACAAAAACGGGTGGGCTATAGCCTTGGGGGGTGGGGCTGGCCGACTTCATCCGCCGGACTCGGAATGGCGCGAGACTTTCTGAGGCACCTCCGTGTTCCAAAAATAGGCCGCGGGCACAGCCGCGCCCAAAAATACCCACCCGAAGGCCGGGGCGCCAAGTTCGTCCAGCGGAAAAAGGCCACAAAAACGGGTGGGCTATAGCCCAGGGGGTGGCGCTGGCCAACTTCGTCCGCGGACTCGGAATGGCGCGAAACTTTGTGAGGCGCCTCCGTGTCCAAAAAATAGGCCATGCGGGCACAGCCGCGCCCAAAAATATCTCGCCCGAAGGCCGGGCGCCAAGTTCGTCCAGCGGAAAAAGGCCACAAAACGGGTGGGCTATAGCACAGAAGGGTGGCGCTGGCCCACTTCGTCCGCCGGACTCTGAATGGCGCGAAATTTTGCGACGCACCTCCGTGTCCCAAAAATAGGCCGCGGCCGAAGCCGCGCCCAAGAATACCCGCCCAAAGGCCGGGGCGCCAAGTTCGTCCAGCGGAAAATGGCCACAAAAACGGGTGGGCTATAGCCTGAGGGGGTGGCGCGGGCCGACTTTTTCCGCCGGACTCGGAATGGCGCGAGACTTTGCGAGGCACCTCCGTGTACCAAAAATAGGCCGCGGCCACAGCCGCGCCCAAAAATACCCACCCGAAGGCCGGGGCACCATGTTCGTCCAGCGGAAAAAGGCCACAAAAACGGGTGGGCTATAGCCTTGGGGGGTGGGGCTGGCCAACTTCATCCGCCGGACTCGGAATGGCGCGAGACTTTGCGAGGCACCTCCGTGTTCCAAAAATAGGCCGCGGGCACAGCCGCGCCCAAAAATACCCTCCCGAAGGCCGGGGCGCCAAGTTCGTCCAGCGGAAAAAGGCCACAAAAACGGGTGGGCTATAGCCTGGGGGGGTGGCGCTGGCCAACTTCGTCCGCCGGACTCGGAATGGCGCGAAACTTTGTGAGGCACCACCGTGTCTCAAAAATAGGCCGCGGGCACAGCCGCACCCAAAAATACCCGCCCGAAGGCCGGGGCGCCATGTTCGTCCAGCGGAAAAAGGCCACAAAAACGGGTGGGCTATAGCCTTGGGGGGTGGGGCTGGCCACCTTCGTCCGCCGGACTCGGAATGGCGCGAGACTTTGCGAGGCGCCTCCGTGTGCCAAAAATAGGCCGCGGGCACAGCCGCGCCCAAAAATACCCGCCCGAAGGCCGGGGCGCCATGTTCGTCCAGCGGAAAAAGGCCACAAAAACGGGTGGGCTATAGCCTTGGGGGGTGGGGCTGGCCGACTTCATCCGCCGGACTCGGAATGGCGCGAGACTTTGTGAGGCACCTCCGTGTTCCAAAAATAGGCCGCGGGCACAGCCGCGCCCAAAAATACCCACCCGAAGGCCGGGGCGCCAAGTTCGTCCAGCGGAAAATGGCCACAAAAACGGGTGGGCTATAGCCTGGGGGGGTGGCGCTGGCCAACTTCGTCCGCCGGACTCGGAATGGCGCGAAACTTTGTGAGGTGCCTCCGTGTCCAAAAAATAGGCCGCGGGCACACCGCGCCCAAAAATACCCGCCCGAAGGCCGGGGCGCCAAGTTCGTCCAGCGGAAAAAGGCCACAAAAACGGGTGGGCTATAGCCTTGGGGGGTGGGGCTGGCCAACTTCGTCCGCCGGACTCGGAATGGCGCGAAATTTTGCGAGGCGCCTCCGTGTCCAAAAAATAGGCCGCGGGCACACCGCGCCCAAAAATACCAGCCCAAAGGCCGGGGCGCCAAGTTCGTCCAGCGGAAAAAGGCCACAAAAATGGGTGGGCTATAGCCATGGGGGGTGGGGCTGGCCCACTTCGTCCGCTGGACTCGGAATGGGGCGAGACGTTGCGAGCGCCCTCCGCGTGCCAAAAATAGGCCGACGGCACAGCCGCACCCAAAAATAACCGCCCGAAGGCCGGGGCGCAAAGTTCGTCCAGTGGAAAAATGGCGAAAAAACGGGTGGGCTATAGCCTTGGGGGGAGGGGCTGGCCAACTTCGTCCGCCGGACTCGGAATGGGGCGAGACTTTGCGAGCGTCCTCCGTGTGCCAAAAATAGGCCACGGGCACAGCCGCACCCAAAAATAACCGCCCGAAGGTCGGCGCTCCCAAACCCCCCAGCGGAAAAATCGCCAAAAAACGGGTGGGCTATAGCCTTGGGGGGAGGGGCTGGCCAACTTCGTCCGCCGGACACGGAATGGGGCGAGAATTTGTGAGCGGTCTCCGTGTGCGAAAAATAGGCCGTGGGCACAGCCGCGCCCAAAATTAACCGCCGGAAGGCCGGGGCGCCAAGTTCGTCCAGCGGAAAAATGGCCAAAAAACGGGTGGGCTATAGCCTTGGGGGGAGGGGCTGGCCAACTTCGTCCGCCGCACTCGGAATGGGGCGAGACTTTGCGAGCGGCCTCCGTGTGCCAACAATAGGCTACGGACATAGCCGCGCCCAAAAATAACCGCCTGAAGGTCGGCGCGCCTAAAACTCCCAGCGGAAAAACGGCTAAAAAACGGGTGGGTTATAGCCTTGGGGGGACGGGCTGGCCGACTTCGTCCACCGGACTCGGAATGGGGCGAGACTTTGCGAGCAGCTTCCGCGTGCCAAAAGTAGGCCGGGGGCACAGCCACGCCCAAAAATAACTGCCCGAAGGCCGGGGCGCCAAGTTCGTCCAGCGGAAAAATGGCCAAAAACCGGGTGGGCTATAGCCTTGGGGGGAGGGGCTGGCCAACTTCGTCCGCCGGACTCGGAATGGGGCGAGACATTGCGAGCGGGCTCTACGTGCTAAAAATAGGCCGCGGACACAGCCGCGGCCAAAAATAACCGCCCGAAGGCCGGGGCGCCAAGTTCGTCCAGCGGAAAAATGGCCAAAAATCGGGTGGGCTATAGCCTTGGGGGGAGGGGCTGGCCAACTTCGCCCGCCGGACTCGGAATGGGACGAGACATTGCGAGCGGCCTCTACTTGCTAAAAATAGGCCGCGGGCACAGCTGCGCCCAAAAATAACCCCCCGAAGGCCGGGGCGCCAAGTTCGTCCAGCGGAAAAATGGCCAAAAAATGGGTGGGCTATAGCCTTGGGGGGAGGGGCTAGCCAACTTCGTTCGCCGGACCCGGAATGGGGTGAGACTTTACAAGCGGCCTCCGCGTGCCAAAAATAGGCCGCGGGCACAGTTGTGCCCAAAAATAAGGCCCGAAGGCCGGGGCGCCAGTTCGTCCAGCGGAAAAATGGCCAAAAAACGGGTGGGCTATAGCCTTGGGGGGAGGGGCTGGCCAACTTCGTCCGCCGGACTCGGAATGGGTCGAGACTTTGCGAGCGGCCTCCGCGTGCCAAAAATAGGCCGCGGTCACAGCCGCACCCAAAAATAACCCCCCGAAGGCCGGGGTGCCAAGTTCGTCCAGCAGAAAAATGGCCAAAAAACGGGTGGGCTATAGCCTTGGGGGGAGGGGCTGGCCAACTTCGTCCGCCGGACTCCGAATGGGGCGAGACTTTGCGAATGACCTCCGCGTGTCAAAAATAGGCCGCGGGCACAGCCGTGCCCAAAAATAACCGCCCGAAGGCCGGGGCGCCAAGTTCGTCCAGCGGAAAAATGGCCAAAAAACGGGTGGGCTATAGCCTTGGGGGGAGGGGCTGGTCAACATCGTCCGACGAACTCGGAATGGGGCGAGACTTTGCGAGCAGCCTCCGCGTGCCAAAAATAGGCCACGGGCACAGCCGCTCCCAAAATAACTGCCCGAAGGTCGGCGCGCCCAAACCTCCCAGCGGAAAAATGGCCAAAAAACGGGTGGGCTATAGCCTTGGGGGGAGGGGCTGGTCAACATCGTCCGACGAACTCGGAATGGGGCGAGACTTTGCGAGCAGCCTCCGCGTGCCAAAAATAGGCCACGGGCACAGCCGCTCCCAAAAATAACTACCCGAAGGTCGGCGCGCCCAAACCTCCCAACGGAAAATTGGCCAAAAAATGGGTGGGCTATAGCCTTGGGGGGAGGGGCTGGCCCACTTCGTCCGCCAGACTCGGAATGGGGCGAGACTGTGCGAGTGGCCTCCGCATTCCAAAAATAGGCTACGGACACAGCCGTACCCAAAAATAACCGCCAGAAGGCCGGGACGCCAAGTTCGTCCTGCGGAAAAATGGCCAAAAAACGGGTGGGCTATAGCCTTGGGGGGAGGGGCTGGTCAACATCGTCCGACGAACTTGGAATGGGGCGAGACTTTGCGAGCAGCCTCCGCGTGCCAAAAACAGGCCACGGGCACAGCTGCTCCCAAAAATAACTGCCCGAAGGTCGGCGCGCCCAAACCTCCCAGCGGAAAAATGGCCAAAAAACGGGTGGGCTATAGCCTTGGGGGGAGGGGCTGGTCAACATCGTCCGACGAACTCGGAATGGGGCGAGACTTTGCGAGCAGCCTCCGCGTGCCAAAAATAGGCCACGGGCACAGCCGCTCCCAAAAATAACTGCCCGAAGGTCGGCGCGCCCAAACCTCCCAACGGAAAATTGGCCAAAAAACGGGTGGGCTATAGCCTTGGGGGGAGGGGCTGGCCCACTTCGTCCGCCAGACTCGGAATGGGGCGAGACTGTGCGAGCGGCCTCCGCATGCCAAAAATAGGCTACGGACACAGCCGTACCCAAAAATAACCGCCCGAAGGCCGGGGCGCCAAGTTCGTCCAGCGGAAAAATGGCCAAAAAACGGGTGGGCTATAGCCTTGGGGGGAGGGGCTGGTCAACATCGTCCGACGAACTCAGAATGGGGCGAGACTTTGCGAGCGGCCTCCGCGTGCCAAAAATAGGCCACGGGCACAGCCGTTCCCAAAAATAACTGCCCGAAGGTCGGCGCGCCCAAACCTCCCAGCGGAAAAATGGCCAAAAAACGGGTGGGCTATAGCCTTGGGGGGAGGGGCTGGCCAACTTCGTCCGCCGGAGTCGGAATGGGGCGAGACTTTGCGAGTGGCCTCCACGTGCCAAAAATAGGCCACGGACACAGCCGTACCCAAAAATAACCGCCCGAAGGCCAGGGCGCCAAGTTCGTCCAGCGGAAAAATGTCCAAAAAACGGGTGGGCTATACCCTTGGGGGGAGGGGCTGGTCAACATCGTCCGACGAACTCGGAATGGGGCGAGACTTTGCGAGCGGCCTCCGCGTGCCAAAAATAGGCCACAGGCACAGCCGCTCCCAAACATAACTGCCCGAAGGTCGGCGCGCCCAAACCTCCCAGCGAAAAATGGCCAAAAAACGGGTGGGCTATAGCCTTGGGGGGAGGGCTGGCCAACTTCGTCCGCCGGACTCGGAATGGGGCGAGAGTTTGCGAGCCGCCTCCGCGTGCCAAAAATAGGCCGCGTGCAGAGCTGCGTCCAAAAATAACCACCCGAAGGCCGGGGCGCCAAGTTCGTCGAGCGGAAAAAAGGCCAAAAAACGGGTGGGCTACAGCCTTGGGCGGAGGGGCTGGCCGACTTCGTCCGCCGGACTCGGAATGGGGCGAGACATTGCGAACGGCCTCCGTGTGCCAAAAATAGGGCGCGGGCCCAGCCACGCCCGAAAATAACAGCCCGAAGGCCGGGGCGCCAAATTCGTCCAGCGGAAAAATGGCCAAAAAACGGGTGGGCTACAGCCTTGGGGGGAGGGCCTGGCCCACTTCGTCCGCCGGACTCGAAATGGGGCGAGATTTTGCGAGCGTCCTCCGTATGCCAAAAATAGGCAACTGGCACAGCCGCGCCCAAAAATAACCGCCCGAAGGTCGGCGCGCCCAAACCACCAGCGGAAAAATGGCCAAAAAACGGGTGGCCTATAGCCTTGGGGGGAGGGGCTGGCCAACTTCGTCCGCCGGACTCGGAATGGGGCAAGACTTTGCGAGCGGCCTCCGCGTGCTAAAAATAGGCCACGGGCACAGCCGCGCCCAAAAATTAACCACCCGAAGGCCGGGGCGCCAAGTTCGTCCAGCGGAAAAATGGCCAAAAAACGGGTGGGCTATAGCCTTGGGGGGAGGGGCTGGCCAACTTCGTCTGCCGGACTCGGAGTGGGTCGAGACTTTGCGAGCGGCATCCGCGTGCCAAAAATAGGCCACGGGCACAGCCGCGCCCAAAAATAACTGTCCGAAGGCCGGGGCGCCAAGTTCGTCCAGCGGAAAAATGGCCAAAAAACGGGGGGCTATAGCCTTGGGGGGAGGGGCTGGCCAACTTCGTCTTCCGGACTCGGAATGGGGCGACACTTTGCGAGTGGCCTCCGCGTGCCAAAAATAGGCCGCGGGCACAGCCGCGCCAAAAAATAACCGCCCGAAGGCCGGGGCGCCAAGTTCGTCCAACGGAAAAATGACCAAAAAACGGGTGGGCTATAGCCTTGGGGGGAGGGGCTGGCCAACTTCGTCTTCCGGACTTGGAATGGGGCGAGACTTTGCGAGCGGCCTCCGCGTGACAAAAATAGGCCGCGGGCACAGGCGCGTACAAAAATAACCCCCCGAAGGCCGGGGCGCCAAGTTCGTCCAGCGGAAAAATGGCCAAAAAACGGGTGGGATATAGCCTTGGGGGGAGGGGCTGGCCAACTTCATCCGCCGGACTCGGAATGGGGCAAGACTTTGCGAGCGGCCTCCGCGTGCCAAAACTAGGCCGCGGGCACAGCCACGTCCAAAAATAACCGCCCGAAGGCCGGGGAGCCAAGTTCGTCCAGCGGAAAAATGGCCAAAAAACGGGTGGGCTATAGCCTTGGGGGGAGGGGCTGGCCAACTTCGTCTGCCGGACTCGGAGTGGGTCGAGACTTTACGAATGGCCTCCGCATGCCAAAAATAGGCCACGGGCACAGCCGCGCCCAAAAATAACTGTCCGAAGGCCGGGGCGCCTAGTTCGTCCAGCGGAAAAATGGCCAAAAAACGGGTGGGCTATAGCCTTGGGGGGAGGGGCTGGCCAACTTCGTCTGCCGGACTCGGAATCGGGCGAAACTTTGCGAGCGGTCTCCGCAAGCTAAAAATAGGCCGCGGGCACAGCCGCACCCAAAAATAACTGTCCGAAGGCCGGGGCGCCTAGTTCGTCCAGCGGAAAAATGGCCAAAAAACGGGTGGGCTATAGCCTTGGGGGGAGGGGCTGGCCAACTTCGTCTGCCGGACTCGGAATGGGGCGAAACTTTGTGAGCGGTCTCTGCAAGCTAAAAATAGGCCGCGGGCACAGCCGCGCCAAAAAATAACCGCCCGAAGGCCGGGGCGCCAAGTTCGTCCAGCGGAAAAAGGCCACAAAAACCGGTGGGCTATGGCCTTGGGGGGTGGGGCTGGCCGACTTCGTCCGCGGACTGGGAATGGCGCGAGACTTTGCGAGGTGCCTCCGTGTGCCAAACATAGGCCGCGGGCACAGCCGCGCCCAAAAATTCCCGCCCGAAAGCCAGGGCGCCAAGTTAGTCCAGCGGCAAAAGGCCACAAAAACGGGTGGGCTATAGCCTTGGGGGGTGGGGCTGGCCAACTTCGTCCGCCGGACTCGGAATAGCGCGAGACTTTACGAGGCGTCTCCGTGTGCAAAAAATAGGGCGTGGGCTCAGCCGCGCCCAAAAATACCCGCCCGAAGGCCGGGGCGCCAAGTTCGTCCAGCGGAAAAAGGCCACAAAAACGGGTGGGCTATAGCCTTGGGGGGTGGGGTTGGCAAACTTCGTCTGCCGGACTCGGAAAGGCGCGAGACTTTGCGATGCACCTCCGTGTGCCAAAAATAGGCCGCGGGTACAGCCGCGCCCAAAAATACCCACCCGAAGGCCGGGGCGCCAAGTTCGTCCAGCGGAAAAAGGCCACAAAAACGGGCGGGCTATAGCCTTGGGGGGTGCGGCTGGCCAACTTCGTCCGCCGGACTCGGAATGGCGCGAGACTTTGCGAGGTGCCTCCGTGTCCCAAAAATAGGCCGCGGGCAAAGCTGTACCCAAAAATAACCGCCCAAAGGCCGGGGCGCCAAGTTCGTCCATCGGAAAAAGGCCACAAAAACGTGTGGGCTATAGCCTTGGGGGGTGGGGTTGGCCAACTTCGTCCGCCGGACTCGGAATGGCGCGAGACTTTGCGAGGCGCCTCCGTGTGCCAAAAATAGGCTGCGGGCACAGCCACACCCAAAAATACCCGCCCGAAGGCCGGGGCGCCAAGTTCGTCCAGCGGAAAAAGGCCACAAAAACGGGTGGACTATAGCCTTGGGGGGTGGGGCTGGCCAACTTCGTCCGCCGGACTCGGAATGGCTCGAGACTTTGCGAGGTGCCTCCGTGTGCGAAAAATAGGCCGCGGACACAGCCGCGTCCAAAAATACCCGCCCGAAGGCCGGGGCGCCAAGTTCGTCCAGCGGTAAAAGGCCACAAAAACGGGTGGGCTATAGCCTTGGGGGGTGGGGCTGGCCAACTTCGTCCGCCGGACTCGGAATGGCGCGAGACTTTGCGAGGCGCCTCCGTGTACCAAAAATAGGCCGCGAGCACAGCCACGCCCAAAAATACCCACCCGAAGGCCGGGGCGCCAAGTTCGTCCAGCGGAAAAAGGCCACAAAAACGGGTGGGCTATAGCCTTGGGGGGTGGGGCTGGCCGACTTCGTCCGCCGAACTCGGAATGGTGCGAAACTTTGCGAGGCACCTCCGTGTCCCAAAGATAGGCCATGGGCACACCCTTGCCCAAAAATACCCGCCCGAAGGCCGGGGCGCCAAGTTCGTCCAGCGGAAAAAGGCCACAAAAACGGGTGGGCTATAGCCTTGGGGGGTGGGGCTGGCCAACTTCGTCCGCCGGACTCGGAATGGCGCGAGACTTTGCGAGGCACCTCCGTGTCCCAAAGATAGGCCGCGGGCACACCCTTGCCCAAAAATACCCGCCCTAAGGCCGGGGCGCTAAGTTCGTCCAGCAGAAAAAGGCCACAAAAATGGGTGGGCTATAGCCTTGGGGAGTGGGGATGGCCAACTACGTCCGCCGTACTCGGAATGGCGCGATACTTTGCGAGGCGCCTCCGTGTACCAAAAATAGGCCGCGGGCACAGCCGCGCTCAAAAATGCCCGCCCGAAGGCCGGGGCGCCAAGTTCGTCCAGCGGAAAAAGGCCACAACAACGGGCGGGCTATAGCCTTGGGGGGTGGGGCTGGCCGACTACGTCCGCCGTACTCGGAATGGTGCGAGACTTTGCGAGGAGCCTCCGTGTGCCAAATATAGGCCGCGGGCACAGCCGCGCCCAAAAATACCCGCACGAAGGCCGGGGCGCCAAGTTCGTCCAGCGGAAAAAGGCCACAACAACGGGTGGGCTATAGCCTTGGGGGGTGGGGCTGGCCAACTTCGTCCGCCGGACTCGGAATGGCTCGAGACTTTGCGAGGTGCCTCCGTGTGCGAAAAATAGGCCGCGGACACAGCCGCATCCAAAAATACCCGCCCGAAGGCCGGGGCGCCAAGTTCGTCCAGCGGTAAAAGGCCACAAAAACGGGTGGGCTATAGCCTTGGGGGGTGGGGCTGGCCAACTTCGTCCGCCGGACTCGGAATGGCGCGAGACTTTGCGAGGCACCTCCGTGTACCAAAAATAGGCCGCGGGCACAGCCACGCCCAAAAATACCCACCCGAAGGCCGGGGCGCCAAGTTCGTCCAGCGGAAAAAGGCCACAAAAACGGGTGGGCTATAGCCTTGGGGGGTGGGGCTGGCCAACTTCGTCCGCCGAACTCGGAATGGTGCGAGACTTTGCGAGGCACCTCCGTGTCCCAAAGATAGGCCACGGGCACACCCTTGCCCAAAAATACCCGCCCGAAGGCCGGGGCGCCAAGTTCGTCCAGCGGAAAAAGGCCACAAAAACGGGTGGGCTATAGCCTTGGGGGGTGGGGCTGGCCAACTTCGTCCGCCGGACTCGGAATGGCGCGAGACTTTGCGAGGCACCTCCGTGTCCCAAAGATAGGCCGCGGGCACACCCTTGCCCAAAAATACCCGCCCGAAGGCCGGGGCGCTAAGTTCGTCCAGCAGAAAAAGGCCACAAAAATGGGTGGGCTATAGCCTTGGGGAGTGGGGATGGCCAACTACGTCCGCCGTACTCGGAATGGCGCGATACTTTGCGAGGCGCCTCCGTGTACCAAAAATAGGCCGCGGGCACAGCCGCGCTCAAAAATACCCGCCCGAAGGCCGGGGCGCCAAGTTCGTCCAGCCGAAAAAGGCCACAACAACGGGCGGGCTATAGCCTTGGGGGGTGGGGCTGGCCAACTACGTCCGCCGTACTCGGAATGGTGCGAGACTTTGCGAGGAGCCTCCGTGTGCCAAATATAGGCCGCGGGCACAGCCGCGCCCAAAAATACCCGCACGAAGGCCGGCGCGCCAAGTTCGTCCAGCGGAAAAAGGCCACAACAACGGGTGGGCTATAGCCTTGGGGGGTGGGGCTGGCCAACTTCGTCCGCCGGACTCGGAATGGCGCGAGACTTTGCGAGGCACCTCCGTGTCCCAAAAATAGTCCGAAGGCACAGCCGCGCCCAAAAATACCCGCCCAAAAATACCCGCCCGAAGGTCGGGGCGCCAAGTTCGTCCAGCGGAAAAAGGCCACAAAAACGGGTGGGCTATAGTCTTGGGGGGTGGGGCTGGCCAACTACGTCCGCCGGACTCGGAATGGCGCGAGAATTTGCGAGGCACCTCCGTGTGTCAAAAATAGGCCACGGGCACAGCCGCGCCCAAAAATACCCGCACGAAGGCTGGGGCGCCAACTTCGTCCAGCGGAAAAAGGCCACAACAACGGGTGGGCTATAGCCTTGGGGGGTGGGGCTGGCCAACTTCGTCCGCCGGACTCGGAATGGCGCGAGACTTTGCGAGGTGCCTCCGTGTCCCAAAAATAATCCGAAGGCACAGCCGCGCCCAAAAATACCCGCCCGAAGGTCGGGGCGCCAAGTTCGTCCAGCGGAAAAAGGCCAGAAAAACGGGTGGGCTATAGCCTTGGGGGGTGGGGCTGGCCAACTACGTCCGCCGGACTCGGAATGGCGCGAGAATTTGCGAGACGCCTCCGTGTGTCAAAAATAGGCCGCGGGCACAGCCGCGCCCAAAAAAACCCGCCCGAAGGCCGGGCCGCCAAGTTCGTCCAGCGGAAAAAGGGCACAAAAACGGGTGCGCTATAGCCTTGGGGGGTGGGGCTGGCCAACTTCGTCCGCCGGACTCAGAATGGCGCGAGAATTTGCGAGGCGCCTCCATGTGCCAAAAATAGGCCGCGGGCACAGCCGCGCCCAAAAATACCCGACCGAAGGCTGGGGCGCCAAGTTCGTCCAGCGGAAAAAGGCCACAAAAACGGGTGGCTATAGCCTTGGGGGGTGGGGCTGGCCGACTTCGTCCGCCGGACTCAGAATGGCGCGAGACTTTGCGAGGGGCCTCCGTGTGCCAGAAATAGGCCGCGGGCACAGCCGCGCCCAAAAATAACCGCCCGAAGGCCGGGCGCCATGTTCGTCCAGCGGAAAAAGGCCACAAAAACGGGTGGGCTATAGCCTTGGGAGGTGGGGCTGGCCAAACTCGTCTGCCGGACTCGGAATGGCGCGAGACTTTGCGAGGGGCCTCCGTGTACCAAAAATAGGCTTCGGCCACAGCCGTACCCAAAAATATCCTCCCGAAGGCCGGGGCGCCAAGTTCGTCCAGCGGAAAAAGGCCACAAAAACGGGCGGGCTATAGCCTTGGGAGGTGGGGCTGGCCAACTTCATCCGCCGGAGTCGGAATGGTGCGAGACTTTGCGAGGACCCTTCGTGTGCCAAAAATAGGCCGCGGGCACAGCCACGCCCAAAAATACCCGACCGAAGGCTGGGGCGCCAAGTTCGTCCAGCGGAAAAAGGCCACAAACACGGGTGGCTATAGCCTTGGGGGGTGGGGCTGGCCGACTTCGTCCGCCGGACTCAGAATGGCGCGAGACTTTGCGAGGGGCCTCCGTGTGCCAGAAATAGGCCGCGGACACAGCCGCGCCCAAAAATAACCG
The DNA here is from genome assembly GCA_030444885.1 of Citrus sp. QX-2021. Lineage (NCBI taxonomy): Eukaryota > Viridiplantae > Streptophyta > Magnoliopsida > Sapindales > Rutaceae > Citrus > Citrus sp. QX-2021. The sequence goes on along the minus strand of JAUJEF010000015.1, from coordinate 571,359 downwards.
CCCGAAGGCCGGGCGCCATGTTCGTCCAGCGGAAAAAGGCCACAAAAACGGGTGGGCTATAGCCTTGGGAGGTGGGGCTGGCCAACTTCGTCTGCCGGACTCGGAATGGCGCGAGACTTTGTGAGGGGCCTCCGTGTACCAAAAATAGGCTTCGCCCACAGCCGCGCCCAAAAATAACCGCCCGAAGGCCGGGGCGCCAAGTTCGTCCAGCGGAAAAAGGCCACAAAAACGGGCGGGCTATAGCCTTCGGAGGTGGGCCTGGCCAACTTCGTCCGCCGGAGTCGGAATGGTGCGAGACTTTGCGAGGGCCCTTCGTGTGCCAAAATTAGGCCGTGGCCACAGCCGCGCCCAAAAATACCCGCCCGAAGGCCGGGGCGCCAAGTTCGTCCGTTTGGAAAAAGGCCACAAAAAAGGGTGGGCTATAGCCTTGGGGGCTGGGGCTGGCCAACTTCATCCGCCGGACTCGGAATGGCGCGAGACTTTGCGAGGCGCCTCCGTGTGCCAAAAATAGGCCGCGGGCACAGCCGCGCCCAAAAATAACCAACCGAAAGCCGGGGCGCCAAGTTCGTCCAGCGGAAAAAGCCCACAAAAACGGGTGGGCTATGGCCTTGAGAGGTGGGGCTGGCCAACTTTGTCCGCCGGACTCAGAATGGCGCGAGACTTTGCGAGGCCCCTCTGTACCCCAAAAATAGGCCGCGGGCACAGCCGCGCCCAAAAATACCCGCCCGAAGGCCGGGGCGCCAAGTTCGTCCGTTTGGAAAAAGGCCACAAAAAAGGGTGGGCTATAGTCTTGGGGGGTGGGGATGGCCAACTTCATCCGCCGGATTCGGAATGGCGCGAGAATTTGCGAGGCACTTCCGTGTGCCAAAAATAGGCCGCGGGCACAGCCACGCCCAAAAATACCCGACCGAAGGCTGGGGCGCGAAGTTCGTCCAGCGGAAAAAGGCCACAAAAACGGGTGGCTATAGCCTTGGGGGGTGGGGCTGGGCCGACTTCGTCCGCCGGACTCAGAATGGCGCGAGACTTTGCGAGGAGCCTCCGTGTGCCAGAAATAGGCCGCGGGCACAGCCGTGCCCAAAAATAACCGCCCGAAGGCCGGGCGCCATGTTCGTCCAGCGGAAAAAGGCCACAAAAACGGGTGGGCTATAGCCTTGGGAGGTGGGGCTGGCCAACTTCGTCTGCCGGACTCGGAATGGCGCGAGACTTTGCGATGGGTCTCCGTGTACCAAAAATAGGCTTCGGCCACAGCCGCGCCCAAAAATAACCGCCCGAAGGCCGGGGTGCCAAGTTCGTCCAGCGGAAAAAGGCCACAAAAACGGGTGGGCTATAGCCTTGGGGGGTGGGGCTGGCCGACTTCGTCCGCCGGACTCGGAATGGCGCGAGACTTTGCGAGGGGCCTCTGTGTGCCAAATATAGGCCGCGGGCACAGCCGCACCCAAAAATAACCACCCGAAAGCCGGGGCGCCAAGTTCGTCCAGCGGAAAAAGGCCATAAAAACGGGTGGGCTATGGCCTTGGGAGGTGGGGCTGGCCTACTTCGTCCGCCGGACTCGGAATGGCGCGAGACTTTGCGAGGGGCCTCCGTGTGCCAAAAATAGGCCGCGGGCACAGCCGCGGCCAAAAATAACCGCCCGAAGTCCGGGGCGCCAAGTTCGTCCAGCGGAAAAAGGACACAAAAACGGGCGGGCTATAGCCTTGGGAGGTGGGGCTAGCCAACTTCGTCCGCCGGACTCGGAATGGCGCGAGACTTTGCGAGGGGCCTCCGCGTGCCAAAAATAGGCTTCGGCCACAGCCGCGCCCAAAAATAACCGCCCGAAGGCCGGGGCGCCAAGTTCGTCCAGCGGAAAAAGGCCACAAAAACGGGCGGGCTATAGCCTTGGGAGGTGGGGCTGGCCAACTTCGTCCGCCGGAGTCGGAATGGTGCGAGACTTTGCGAGGGCCCTTCGTGTGCCAAAATTAGGCCGTGGCCACAGCCGCGCCCAAAAATACCCTCCCGAAGGCCGGGGCGCCATGTTCGTCCAGCGGAAAAAGGCCACAAAAACGGGTGGGCTATAGCCTTGGGGGGTGGGGCTGGCCGACTTCGTCCGCCGGACTCGGAATGGCGCGAGACTTTGCGAGGGGCCTCTGTGTGCCAAATATAGGCCGCGGGCACAGCCGCACCCAAAAATAACCACCCGAAAGCCGGGGCGCCAAGTTCATCCAGCGGAAAAAGGCCACAAAAACGGGTGGGCTATGGCCTTGGGAGGTGGGGCTGGCCTACTTCGTCCGCCGGACTCGGAATGGCGCGAGACTTTGCGAGGGGCCTCCGTGTGCCAAAAATAGGCCGCGGGCACAGCCGCGCCCAAAAATAACCGCCCGAAGGCCGGGGCGCCAAGTTCGTCCAGCGGAAAAAGGCCACAAAAACGGGTTGGCTATAGCCTTGGGAGGTGGGGCTGGCCCACTTTGTCCGCCGGACTGGGAATGGCGCGAGAATTCGCGAGGGTCCTTCATGTGCCAAAAATAGGGCGCGGGCTTATCCGCACCCAAAAATAACCTCCCGATGGCCAGGGCGCCAAGTTCGTCCAGCGGAAAAAAGCCACAAAAACGGGTGGGCTAGAGCCTTGGGGGGTGGGGCTGGCCAACTTCGTCCGCCGGACTGGGAATGGCGCGAGAATTCGCGAGAGTCCTCCGAGTGCCAAAAATAGGCCGCGGGCTTAGCCTCGCCCAAAAATTACCACCCGTAGGCCGGGGCGCCATGTTCGTCCAGTGGCAAAAGGCCACAAAAACGGGTGGGCTATAGCCTTGAGAGGTGGGGCTGGCCAACTTCGTCCGCCGGACTCGGAATGGCGCGAGACTTTGCGAGGGGCCTCCGTGTGCCAAAAATAGGCCGCGGGCACAGCCGCGCCCAAAAATAACCTCCCGAAGGCCGGGGCGCCAATTTCGTCCAGCGGAAAAAGGCCACAAAAACGGGCGGGCTATAGCCTTGGGAGGTGGGGCTGGCCAACTTCGTCCGCCGGACACGGAATGGCGCGAGACTTTGCGATGGGCCTCCATGTGCCAAAAATAGGCAACGGGCACAGCCGCTCCCAAAAATAACCGCCCGAAGGTCGGGGCGCCATGTTCGTCCAGTGGAAAAAGGCCACAAAAACGGGTGGGCTATAGCCTTGAGAGGTGGGGCTGGCCAACTTCGTCCGCCGGACTCGGAATGGCGCGAGCCTTTGCGAGGGGCCTCCGTGTGCCAAAAATAGGCCGCGGGCACAGCCGCGCCCAAAAATAACCTCCCGAAGGCCGGGGCGCCAATTTCGTCCAGCGGAAAAAGGCCACAAAAACGGGTGGGTTATAGCCTTGGGAGGTGGGGGTGGCCGACTTCGTCCGCCTGACTCGGAATGGCGCGAGACTTTGGGAGGGGCCTCCGTGTGCCAAAAATAGGCCGCGGGCACAGCCGCGCCAAAAAATAACCGCCCGAAGGCCGGGGCGCCAAGTTCGTCCAGCGGTAAAAGGCCACAAAAACGGGTGGGCTATAGCCTTGGGGGGTGGGGCTGGCCAACTTCGTCCGCCGGATTCGGAATGGCGCGAGACTTTGCGAGGCACCTCCGTGTGCCAAAAATAGGCCACGGGTACAGCCGTGCCCAAAAATAACAGCCCGAAGGCCGGGTCGCCAAGTTCGTCCAGCGGAAAAAGGCCACAAAAACGGGTGGGCTATAGCCATGGGGGGTGGGGCTGGCCAACTTAGTCCGCCGGACTCGGAATGGCGCGAGACTTTTCGACTGCCCTCCGTGTGCCAAAAATAGTCCGCGGGCACAGCCGCGCCCAAAAATAACCGCCAAAAGGCAGGGGCGCCAAGTTCGTCCAGCGGAAAAAGGCCACAAAAACGGGTGGGCTATAGCCTTGGGAGGTGGGGCTGGCCCACTTTGTCCGCCGGACTCGGAATGGCACGAGACTTTGGGAGGGGCCTCTGTGCACCAAAAATAGGCCGCGGGCACAGCCGCGCCCAAAAATAACCGCCCGAAGGCCGGGGCGCCAAGTTCGTCCAGCGGAAAAAGGCCACAAAAACGGGTTGGCTATAGCCTTGGGAGGTGGGGCTGGCCCACTTCGTCCGCCGGACTGGGAATGGCGCGAGAATTCGCGAGGGTCCTTCATGTGCCAAAAATAGGCCGCGGGCTTATCCGCACCAAAAAATAACCTCCCGAAGGCCGGGGCGCCAAGTTCGTCCAGCGGAAAAAAGCCACAAAAACGGGTGGGCTAGAGCCTTGGGGGGTGGGGCTGGCCAACTTCGTCTGCCGGACTGGGAATGGTGCGAGAATTCGCGAGAGTCCTCCGAGTGCCAAAAATAGGCCGCGGGCTTAGCCGCGCCCAAAAATTACCACCCGTAGGCCGGGGCGCCAAGTTCGTCTAGCGGAAAAAGGCCACAAAAACGGGTGGGCTATAGCCTTGGGGGGTGGGCTGGCTAACTTCATCCGCCGGACTCGGAATGGTGCGAGACTTTGCGAGGGGCCTCCGTGTGCCAAAAATATACCACGGGCATAGCCGCGCCCAAAAATAACCGCCCGAAGGCCGGGGCGCCTAGTTCGTCCAGCGGAAAAAGGCCACAAAAACGGGTGGGCTATGCCTGGGGGGTGGGGCTGGCCCACTTCATCCGCCGAACTCGGAATGGCGCGAGACTTTGCGAGGCACCACCGTGTGCCAAAAATAGTCCCCGGGCACAGCCGCGCCCAAAAATAACCGCCCGAAAGCCGGGGCGCCAAGTTCGTCCAGCGGAAAAAGGCCACAAAAACGGGTGGGCTATAGCCTTGGGGGGTGGGGCTGGCCAACTTTGTCCGCCGGACTCGGAATGGAGTGAGACTTTGCGAGCGGCCTCCGTGTGCCAAAAATAGGCCCCGGGCACAGCCACGCCCAAAAATAACCACCCGAAGGCCGGGGCGCCACGTTCGTCCAGCGGAAAAAGGCCACAAAAACGGGTGGGCTATAGCCTTGAGGGGTGGGGCTGGCCAACTTTGTCCGCCGGACTCAGAATGGTGCGAGATTTTGCGAGCGGCCTCCGTGTGCCAAAAATAGGCCCCGGACACAGCCGCGCCCAAAATTAACCGCCCGAAGGCCGGGCCGCCAAGTTCGTCCAGCGGAAAAAGGCCACAAAAACGGGTGGGCTATAGCCTTGGGGGGTGGGGCTGGCCAATGTTGTGCAAATTTTAATGTACTCGCAAGCGCACGAATCTATTGTAGTATAGACTAATGGTGACGAGTGTCGATCCCACGAGGAGGTGGATTTTAATTGTGTATAGAATTAATTTTGTAAGTGGGTGGTTGGAATTGTGGTGGAAGTGATTTAAATTATCCTAAAATTGAAATTGAACTGGCGATAATAAATTCTAAAATTGGAATTAAAATGGCGAGAATAAATTGAAGAGAATTATATTGAAATGACGTACTTGGGTATCTGGATCCGTATCAACATGCATCATGGGCTAAATAATCCGTATTAATGTCAATTAAATCATGAGGGGGGAATCCACACCTCATGAACCACGCTCTAATCAATATGGTGCTAAGGGCTTATCGTGCCAAGAATTTTAGCCCAACAGGATCGTGACACCTCATCAGTCAATGCCACATCATCGGTCAATGCCACATCATCGATCCATCTATGTGAACAGTATCGTGAACAGTACCGTACACGTGAATAGTGCCGTACATGTGAATAGTGCCATTTTTCCTTTTATGCTCCTCCTAAGGTTTTCGACCATCCTGAGTTCAAAAGTGATGTCCGTTTTGCCGTCTGATCTCTCCTTTATTGTGAAATGACTATAATGCCCCTAAAATACATAAAATACTTAATTAAAATAACACACACGTAATTACATCCCAAGAAGGTTAAATACATAAAAGTAAGGGTTGTTAGTAAGACTTGAAATGTAAAATGACAGTTTTCTCCTTTATAAATATGCATTTTCTAACACTCAACACACCCCCCAACCAGCTTATTACTAGTCCCTAGCAAATAAAGCGAAAACAAAATTCAAATCCAAAATGATTTTTTTTTATTAAAAACACTCGTATTTATTCAATCAGATTAATGATAGCACTCAAATAAAAGTATAAGCATTATCTCCAGTCTAAAGCAACATCACACCCACATCAACCATTCACATGAATCAGCCTAGTAGACTTTGTTATAGTTACTTTCAAGAATGACATGTCAAACCCCAAAATCTCACTAGAAGTAGTGACACTCTCACAAAGAAATTAAATCCCAATAAAAATAGTCACTCCAATGAATGGTAATTGAGAGAGAAAATAATAAAGAAGTGATATCACATGCTCTCACCAAGATGAAATAAATATGCCCTCAGCTTAGAAATAATACGATCTCAAGTCAAATAAAATGTTAGTCAACCCACTTTATTGATTTTTTTTTCTTTTTTTTTTATTATGCATCACTACATCTTTTTAGCCCACATAACTAGCTTCTACTTCAGATTATAGTTCCCTAAAATCAAGAAGGACTTTTATTAGGATGTAACGTAGGCTAGGGACATGGTTAACAAAGAAGGGAAATAAGGAAAATAAAGTGTATGTTTGAGAAAAATGCAGATGAATTTTATTTTATTTTTTTTAGAAGTTGCAAGGTGGATTTCACCTATTATTGTTATTATTATTATTTTTCTTTTTTCTTTTTTTGAAACATTTTTTTTTTTGCTTTTGCTTGGCACAACTTCACTGAACAAAAATAATTATTTATATTTTTCTCAAACATAAATAGGTGGTGGAATTTGTAAGATATCGGGTAATACTCCAAATCGGAGTGGGTCAAGATGATAAGTTGACAAGGAAAAGGTTTTTTTTTTTTTTTTTTTTTTTTAAGGCTCAAAAGGGTTAACTATGGATATTTAATAAAAGGGATGGCTAGAAAGGCTCAAACGGATAAAAGATGGCCTTTCCATCGTCTTTTAGGACTCTAAATAATCATCCATATCTACTAGTTAGATGGGCCTCCCAATGTAACAACACACATTTTTTTCTTTTTTTTTCTTTTTTTGTATTTTACATTTTTTTTAAGGGTTAACTCAAAAGAAATCTAGAGATCGTGTATAAAATAATAAACTGCTAAGCTGTATAGAGAATGGGCAAAAGGGTACTCTCCAAGAAAATGATAGGCTCAAAAACTCACTTGGTACTTATTATGACATGTTCATTCCTTCAAGCAACTCATATTTGTCTCCGACATCAACATGTAGAGTAGCAAACATAATGTAACATCACTTAAGACCAAAGATAATACAAATACTAAAATTTGAAATTTAATCATGTCATTCTACCCCCCAACCTATTCTAAACATGAAAGAAAAATATGCATGCAGAAATGTGAAAATGATGCAGAAAACTAATTAGAAAAAGTACACTTAAAATGATAGAAAAAGAAAATGATTTTTTTTTTTTTACTAAGAAGATGCGTTTCTAGAGGCATTACACTCCATATTCAGCCATCTTCGACTCAAAAGTTGGAAAATGTATATTCATAGAGGAGAAATTTTTTTTTTTTCAAACGATGAAGATGCGTTTCTAGAGTAACTACACTCCATATTCAGCCATCTTCAACACAAAAAGTTAGCAACAGTTAGTTTCTACAACAAAAAATCAGTAAAAACTTAACCAAAATTCCACAATTGTCGACTATTCCCTCCCCCCAACCAGAACGAAACATTGTCCTCAATGTTTTAAAGGAAAGAAGTAGAGTTTAGAAGACATCACCTGGGTGGTGCAACACAGAAGAAAATATTTACAGGCAGAGAGTTAAATCTAATTTGTACTTCTTACTGCTGCTACTGTTACCATCATTATTTGGACGCTCCAACACAAAGGTCCAGGGGTCTGGCTCCGGTCTATAAGCTTGTAACAGATCAAGTAGCTCATTAGCAGTGTGAGCACAAATAAAGAGTTTTTTCGTATTAGCGGGAATGAAATAGTTTTTTATTGCATGGTTAAGAAATGTGATAAAGCCATCATAAAAGTTATTGACATTTAACAAACCGATGGGTTTTTGGTGGATGTACAGATGGGCCCAAGATGCTAGTGTGATAAGTGCCTCTAGTGTTGCAAGATCTCCTGGAAGGAAAATAAAAGCATCAGCATGATTAAGCATTTCAGTTATTCTTTCTTGCATACCTGAGACGACTAACTCTTCTCCAGTTGATGAGTCAGACGAACTGCCCAATGGTTTTAGGACTCTTGGGATGATGCCTAACACTTGACTTCCTCTGATAAAAGCTGCTTCTGACACCATTTTTGATAACCCTCGATTACCTCCTCCATACACTAAGTGTAATTTTCTCGCTGCTATACTTCGACCAAGATCAATGGCTGCCTCAACGAACTCTTTATGTTTGCCATAGGTAAATCCAGAAAGCACACAAATGTTCTTAAATTGTCTAGTTGGAGTAGCTGCCATTGGAATATTTCTCAAAAACAATTTGTGAGTGCTCGACAAAAGAAATCACATTTAAGAGTCTTGGTGACAGTGGGTCACAGTTGTGTATGAGGTAACATGTCAGTGTCAAATAACGCGTAAAGCACGTGGCTCGCGAGTCAAAAAGGAAACAGTAAAAAGGAAAAAAGGAAACAGTAATAAGGAAAAAGCAAACAGTAATAAAATTATTAAAGACAATAATGCACACAATAAAACAATAGTGAAATAAAATAACAGTAAAGTGAAAGGATATTTACAGGTAGTTGCGACTGTGGCTCACATCTTCCTCTGGGTTTACGTCCAGAAACGGCTTGAACGCCCTCTATAGGTCGAGGATAGGCTTCCAATCCAGTTTTCTTATAAACTGGCAAACAGGGTCGTTTATAGTCAGATTCCCGAGACTATATCGTGCATGCTCTTTCTAGAATAATGGCCATAACTGGAGAATCGCTCCTTGCACATATCCACTGGGATGCGTTTCAAGAGACAGAAGGATATCATCCAATGACTCCTTATTCAAGCCATCCCTAATGAATTGAATCTTATCTTCCCTGTTATCAGACACCATTCCTAAAGAACATGGGTTTTTATTGCAACTCATTCTGGCACACTTATGACAAGCAACAGAAATTCTTCGAGCTCGTCGTTTTCTTGCATAATTTCCTTTACCACAACCAGGCATGTATGCAATAAATTTTGGAGGTAACTCACTTGTCGATCGTACTTTCGCCTCAATTAACCAACGGATATCAGCATGTATGTTATTCCTAATGAGCAATCGCATGCGTTCGGACCGAGCTTTATAGATCGTAAGGAGGGCATTCTGAGGAAGTGAAGGGAATCGCTTGTGAAGCTTCGCTAGAGTCTCGTTTCTATCCATACCTTCACCTCAGAATATCAGTTATTATGGAAAATTGAAGTAACCGACTTGATTGTCACGGAGTACCGTTATCCGCCACTTCACCGGGGTAACAAACTAAAGCACACAAACAGAAAAACAAATTAAAACAAAAAAAGAAAATTAAAATTGTCCTCTTATTGACTTTACCTCAAGCTCCAACTGGATGTCGTAAACACTTCTCTCAATGTCTCTGAGTTGGCTTTCTAAACCCTCAACATAGGCTACTAACTCAGGTGGCTGTAGAGCCCAAATGCGATGTGTTTTACAAAATTGAATCTGCCTTTTGAGATGAGTTTTGACACGTTGAATTGGTTTAAGAATGTTCAGGAGGAACGGTCTAAGTAAGGTACTCATGATTAAAAATGATAAGAGAAAACTTAATAGTTAAACAAACACACTTATGCAAAAATAATTTCAATTAGCAAAAGAATAATATAAAGAAAGAAAGAAAAAAAAATCAAATCACCAAAAAGAAAGAAAAAAAAAATCAATTCAAATTTGGTGGGTCACTCAAATTTATTTCGGTGTCTTCTTCATGTGGTTGGTACTCTAGATATGGCTTTAATCTTTGACCATTAACTTTAAATGTGACACCGTTCTTTGGGTCCTTAATTTCAATTGCCCCATGTGGAAAAACAGTATGTACAATAAATGGACCAGACCAACGAGAGCGTAACTTACCTGGGAATAGGTGCAAGCGAGAATTGAATAAAAGCACTTTCTGACTTGGAGTGAACGATTTTCTCATAATTTGCTTATCATGGAAGACTTTCATTCGTTGCTTGTAAATCTTGGCATTTTCAGTGTCGTCATTGGTTATTTCTTCAAGTTCTGCCAGTTGTAATCTTCTTTCTGAGCTGGCTTGCTGCATGTCAAAATTGAATTTCTTGATGGCCCAATATGCACGATGCTCGAGTTCCACAGGTAGGTGGCAAGCTTTTCCATACACTAGCCTGTAGGGTGACATCCCAATCGGGGTCTTGAAAGCCGTTCTATATGCCCATAATGCATCATCAAGTCTTAATGACCAATCTTTCCTGTCTGGCCTCACCGTTTTTTCTAATATGTGCTTTATTTCTCGATTGGCTATCTCAACTTGGCCATTGGTTTGTGGATGATACGGAGTTGCCACTTTGTGTGTGATTGAATACTTTGTCAAAAGAGCTTTGAATGCTTTGTTACAAAAGTGGGCACTTGTACATGATTGACCCATGAACTATCAGAAATTGGGTAAATAATACCTGCGTCTAATAGCTTAAGGACTTCAGTTCTAACAACTTCTTTCATATTAGGATTTAACCGACGTTGCATTTCCCTAGTAGATTTAGCATTTTCATCAAGGTGAATGTAATGCATGCAGTCTACTGGGTTTATACATTTTATGTCTGCTATGGTCCATCCTAATGCCCCTTTGTGCTCTTTCAAAACGTCCAACAACTTACCTTTTTGTTCGTCATTGAGGGATGATGAGATGATTACCGGCATAGTACTTTCTTCTCTCAAAAACGCATATTCCAGAGTGTTGGGCAATGGTTTGAGCTCAAGTTTCGGTGGTGATTCTGATGATGGGATGAGTTTCTTCTCTGATGGTGCTAGTTGTTCAACTCTTGACTTCCATTTATTAGTGTCCATGGATGGTACTGAGTCAAGCAGGGCGTTGACCTCTTCGACCGATCTGTCAATATCAAAATCAAAACCAAAGTGAGTTAAGCATGTTTGTAAAGGATCATCACTAAGGTTTGAAATAAAAGTGTCTTCAACTAATGCTTCTATTAAATCCACATCAACAATTCCATCATCTACATTGTGAGGTTGTTTGGCAATGTTGAAGATGTTCAGCTCCATAGTCATGTTGCCGAAGGACAACTGCATATTTCCAGTCCTGCATTGAATGTGAGCATCCGCAGTTGCCAAGAAAGGTCGGCCTAAAATAATGGGGATGTGCTTCCTCGAGTCCTGTATTGGTTGAGTGTCAATTACAATGAAATCAACAGGAAAATAAAACTTGTCTACCTGGATAAGCACGTCCTCCACAATACCACGAGGTATTTTCGTGGACCGATCTGCAAGTTGTAACACCACTGGAGTTGGGTGTAATTCTCCCAGTCCAAGTTTCACGAAAACAGAGTAAGGCAACAAATTTACACTAGCTCCTAAATCCAACAAAGCATTCTCAATTGTGTGGTTCCCTATACTACATGAGATAGTGGGGGAGCCTGGATCTTTGCATTTTAAAGGAATTTTATGTTGGAGTATAGAACTAACGTTTTCTGTTAAAAATGCCTTCTTTTGAACATGCATATTTCTCTTTTTAGTACAAAGGACTTTAAGAAACTTGGCATAAGATGGAACTTGTTTAATAGCATCAAGCAAAGGGATGTTAATACTTACCTGTTTGAAGATTTCGAGAATCTCACCTGTGGATTTTCCCTTCTTGCCTTTAGCTAACCTCTGGGGGAATGGAGCTTTGGGAACGTATTCTCGTGGGTTGGTTTCTTCTTTCTCCTCCGGTGATGAGTCCTCAACATTCACAGGTATAATTTGATTTTCTTTTATCACCGGCATCTCCACTTTGTTGTCGACTTCTTTTCCTTTTCGCAAGGTCATTACTGCTTTGACCTCTCCATGCTGTTGTGGTGAACTGGTACTTACTTCATGTACTCCTTTAGGATTAGGCACTGGTTGACTTGGAAACTTACCTTTCTCAACAGTCATTGCCAAGGTTTGAACTGAAGAAGCAAGTTGTCCCACCATCTTCTCGAGGCTTGAAACTGATTGGGCTTGTGAATTGAAGCCTGCTCCCAACTCATTTCGTAGTCCATCAATGGTGCGGTTCTGTTGCTCAATCGTGGAGTGAGTAAGATTCTTGAGATTCTAGAATGAATCCTCCCAAGGTCTGGGTTGAGAGTAGTTCTGATTCTGATTGTATGGTCTAAATGGGGGCTGAGAGGCTTGAGGATTTGAGGAATTGGTTGCATTGGTGGAGCTGGGGCGCCAAGTTCGTCCAGCGGAAAAAGGCCACAAAAACGGGTGGGCTATAGCCTTGGGGGGTGGGGCTGGCCAACTTCGTCCGCCGAACTCGGAATGGCGCGAGCCTTTGCGAGCGGCCTCCGTGTGCCAAAAATAGGCCCCGAGCACAGCCGCGCCCAAAAATAACCGCCCGAAGGCCGGGGCGCCAAGTTCGTCTAGCGGAAAAAGGCCACAAAAACGGGTGGGCTATAGCCTTGGGGGGTGGGGCTGGCCGACTTCGTCCGCCGGACTCGGAACTGCGTGAGACTTTTCGAGCGGCCTCCGTGTGCCAAAAATAGGCCCCGGGAACAGCCGCGCCCAAAAATAAACGCCCGAAGGCCGGGGCGCTAAGTTCGTCCAGCGGAAAAAGGCCACAAAAATGGGTGGGCTATAGCCTTGGGGAGTGGGGCTGGCCAACTTCGTCCGCCGGACTCAGAATGGCGTGAGACTTTGCGAGGTGCTTCCGTGTTCCAAAAATAGGCCGCGGGCACATCCGAGCCCAAAAATACCCGCCCGAAGGCAGCGGCGCCAAGTTCGTCCAGTGGAAAAAGGCCACAAAAACTGGTGGGCTATAGCCTTGGGGGTGGGGCTGGCAAACTTCGTCCGCCGGACTCAGAATGGCGCGAGACTTTGCGAGGCGCCTCCGTGTGCCAAAATAGGCCGCGGACACAGCCGCGCACAAAAATACCCGCCCGAAGGCCGCGGCGCCAAGTTCGTCCAGCGGAAAAAGGCCACAAAAACGGGTGGGCTATAGCCTCGGGGGGTGGGGCCGGCCCACTTCATCCGCCGGGCTCGGAATGGCGCGAGACTTTGTGAGGCGCCTCCGTGTGCCAAAAATAGGCCGCGGACACAGCCGCGCCCAAAAATACCCGCCCGAAGGCCGCGGCGCCAAGTTCGTCCAACGGAAAAAGGCCACAAAAATGGGTGGGCTATAGCCTCGGGGGGTGGGGCCGGCCCACTTCGTCCGCCGGACTCAGAATGGCGCGAGACTTTGTGAGGCGCCTCCGTGTGCCAAGAATAGTCGCCGGGCACAGCCGCGCCCAAAAATAACCGCCCGAAGGCCGGGTCGCCAAGTTCGTCCAGCGGAAAAAGGCCACAAAAACGGGTGGGCTATAGCCTTGGGGGGTGGGGCTGGCCAACTTCGTCCGCCGGACTCGGAACGGCGCGAGACATTGCGAGGCGGCTCCGTGTGACAAACACAGGCTGCGGGCACAGCCGCGCCCAAAAATACCCGCCCGAAGGCCGCGGCGCCAAGTTCGTCCAGCGGAAAAAGGCCACAAAAACGGGTGGGCTATAGCCTTGGGGGGTGGGGCTCGCCAACTTCGTCCGCCGGGCTCGGAATGGTGCTAGACTTTGCGAGGCGCCTACGTGTACCAAAAATAGGCCGCGGGCACAGCCGCGCCCAAAAATACCCGCCCGAAGGCCGCGGCGTGCAGTTCGTCCAGCGGAAAAAGGCAACAAAAACGAGTGGGCTATAGCCTTGGGGGGTGGGGCTGGCCAACTGCGTCGCCGGACTCGGAATGGCGCGAGACTTTGCGAGAGGCCTCTGTGTGCCAAAAATAGGCCCCGGGCACAGCCGCACCCAAAAATAACCGACCGAAGGCCGGGTCGCCAAGTTCGTCTAGCGGAAAAAGGCCACAAAAACGGGTGGGCTATAGCCTTGGGGGGTGGGGCTGGCCAACTTCGTCCGCCGGACTCGGAATGCCGCGAGACTTTGTGAGGCGCCTCCGTGTGCCAAAAATAGGCCGCGGGCACGGCCTCGCCCAAAAATAACTGCCCGAAGGCCGGGTCGCCAAGTTCGTCTAGCGGAAAAAGGCAACAAAAACGGGTGGGCTATAGCCTTGGGGGGTGGGGCGGGCTGACTTCGTCCGCCGGACTCGGAACGGCGCGAGACATTGCGAGGCACCTCCGTGTGCCAAAAATAGGCCGCGGACACAGCCGCGCCCAAAAATACCCGCCCGAAGGCCGCGGCGCCAAGTTCGTCCAGCGGAAAAAGGCCACAAAAATGGGTGGGCTATAGCCTCGGGGGGTGGGGCCGGCCCACTTCGTCCGCCGGACTCAGAATGGCGCGAGACTTTGTGAGGCGCCTCCGTGTGCCAAGAATAGTCCCCGGGCACAGCCGTACCCAAAAATAACCGCCCGAAGGCCGGGTCGCCAAGTTCGTCCAGCGGAAAAAGGCCACAAAAACGGGTGGGCTATAGCCTTGGGGGTGGGGCTGGCCAACTTCGTCCGCCGGACTCGGAATGGCGCGAGACTTTGCGAGGCGGCTCCGTGTGACAAACACAGGCTGCGGGCAAAGCCGCGCCCAAAAATACCCGCCCGAAGGCCGCGGCGCCAAGTTCGTCCAGCGGAAAAAGGCCACAAAAACGGGTGGGCTATAGCCTTGGGGGGTGGGGCTCGCCAACTTCGTCCGCCGGGCTCGGAATGGTGCGAGACTTTGCGAGGTGCCTACGTGTACCAAAAATAGGCCGCGGGCACAGCCGCGCCCAAAAATACCCGCCCGAAGGCCGCGGCGTGCAGTTCGTCCAGCGGAAAAAGGCAACAAAAACGAGTGGGCTATAGCCTTGGGGGGTGGGGCTGGCCAACTGCGTCGCCGGACTCGGAATAGCGCGAGACTTTGCGAGAGGCCTCTGTGTGCCAAAAATAGGCCCCGGGCACAGCCGCACCCAAAAATAACCGACCGAAGGCCGGGTCGCCAAGTTCGTCTAGCGGAAAAAGGCCACAAAAACGGGTGGGCTATAGCCTTGGGGGGTGGGGCTGGCCAACTGCGTCGCAGGACTCGGAATGGTGCGAGACTTTGCGAGAGGCCTCTGTGTGCCAAAAATAGGCCCCGGGCACAGCCGCACCCAAAAATAACCGACCGAAGGTCGGGTCGCCAAGTTCGTCTAGCGGAAAAAGGCCACAAAAACGGGTGGGCTATAGCCTTGGGGGGTGGGGCTGGCCAACTTCGTCCGCCGAACTCGGAATGCCGCGAGACTTTGTGAGGCGCCTCCGTGTGCCAAAAATAAGCCGCGGGCACGGCCTCGCCCAAAAATAACTGCCCGAAGGCCGGGTCGCCAAGTTCGTCTAGCGGAAAAAGGCAACAAAAACGGGTGGGCTATAGCCTTGGGGGGTGGGGCTGGCCGACTTCGTCCGCCGGACTCGGAACGGCGCGAGACTTTGCGAGGCGGCTCCGTGTGACAAACACAGGCTGCGGGCACAGCCGCGCCCAAAAATACCCGCCCGAAGGCCGCGGCGCCAAGTTCGTCCAGCGGAAAAAGGCCACAAAAACGGGTGGGCTATAGCCTTGGGGGGTGGGGCTCGCCAACTTCGTCCGCCGGGCTCGGAATGGTGCGAGACTTTGCGAGGCGCCTACGTGTACCAAAAATAGGCCGCGGGCACAGCCGCGCCCAAAAATACCCGCCCGAAGGCCGCGGCGTGCAGTTCGTCCAGCGGAAAAAGGCAACAAAAACAGGTGGGCTATAGCCTTGGGGGGTGGGGCTGGCCAACTGCGTCGCCGGACTCGGAATGGCGCGAGACTTTGCGAGAGGCCTCTGTGTGCCAAAAATAGGCCCCGGGCACAGCCGCACCCAAAAATAACCGACCGAAGGCCAGGTCGCCAAGTTCGTCTAGCGGAAAAAGGCCACAAAAACGGGTGGGCTATAGCCTTGGGGGGTGGGGCTGGCCAACTTCGTCCGCCGGACTCGGAATGCCGCGAGACTTTGTGAGGCGCCTCCATGTGCCAAAAATAGGCCGCGGGCACGGCCTCGCCCAAAAATAACTGCCCGAAGGCCGGGTCGCCAAGTTCGTCTAGCGGAAAAAGGCGACAAAAACGGGTGGGCTATAGCCTTGGGGGGTGGGGCGGGCCGACTTCGTCCGCCGGACTCGGAATGGCGCGAGACATTGCGAGGCACCTCCGTGTGCCAAAAATAGGCCGCGGACACAGCCGCGCCCAAAAATACCCGCCCGAAGGCCGCGGCGCCAAGTTCGTCCAGCGGAAAAAGGCCACAAAAATGGGTGGGCTATAGCCTCGGGGGGTGGGGCCGGCCCACTTCGTCCGCCGGACTCAGAATGGCGCGAGACTTTGTGAGGCGCCTCCGTGTGCCAAGAATAGTCCCCGGGCACAGCCGTACCCAAAAATAACCGCCCGAAGGCCGGGTCGCCAAGTTCGTCCAGCGGAAAAAGGCCACAAAAACGGGTGGGCTATAGCCTTGGGGGGTGGGGCTGGCCAACTTCGTCCGCCGGACTCGGAATGGCGCGAGACTTTGCGAGGCGGCTCCGTGTGACAAACACAGGCTGCGGGCAAAGCCGCGCCCAAAAATACCCGCCCGAAGGCCGCGGCGCCAAGTTCGTCCAGCGGAAAAAGGCCACAAAAACGGGTGGGCTATAGCCTTGGGGGGTGGGGCTCGCCAACTTCGTCCGCCGGGCTCGGAATGGTGCGAGACTTTGCGAGGTGCCTACGTGTACCAAAAATAGGCCGCGGGCACAGCCGCGCCCAAAAATACCCGCCCGAAGGCCGTGGCGTGCAGTTCGTCCAGCGGAAAAAAGCAACAAAAACGAGTGGGCTATAGCCTTGGGGGGTGGGGCTGGCCAACTGCGTCGCCGGACTCGGAATGGCGCGAGACTTTGCGAGAGGCCTCTGTGTGCCAAAAATAGGCCCCGGGCACAGCCGCACCCAAAAATAACCGACCGAAGGCCGGGTCGCCAAGTTCGTCTAGCGGAAAAAGGCCACAAAAACGGGTGGGCTATAGCCTTGGGGGGTGGGGCTGGCCAACTGCGTCGCCGGACTCGGAATGGTGCGAGACTTTACGAGGCACCTCTGTGTGCCAAAAATAGGCCGCGGGTACAAACGCGCCCAAAACTACCTGCCCGAAGGCCGGGGCGCCAAGTTCGTCCAGCGGAAAAAGGCCACAAAAACGGGTGGGCTATAGCCTTGGTTGGTGGGGCTGGCCAACTTCATCCGCCGGACTCGGAATGACGCGAGACATTGCGAGGCACCTCCATGTGCCAAAAATAGGCCGCGGGCACAGCCGCGTCCAAAAATACCCACCCGAAGGCCGGGGCTCCAAATTTGTCCAGCGGAAAAAGGCCACAAAAACGGGCTGGCTATAGCCTCGGGGGGTGGGGCTGGCCAACTTCGTCCGCCGGACTCGGAATGGCGCGAGACTTTGCGAGGCGCCTCCGTGTGCAAAAAATAGGCCGCGGGCACAGACGGCCCAAAACTACCCTCCCGAAGGCCGGGGTGCCAAGTTCGTCCAGCGGAAAAAGGCCACAAAAACGGGTGGGCTATAGCCTTGGGGGGTGGGGATGGCCAACTTCGTCCGCCGGACTCGGAATGGCGCGAGACTTTGCGAGGCACCTCCGTGTGCAAAAAATAGGCCGCAGTCACAGCCGCGTCAAAAAATATCCGACCGAAGGATGGGTCGCCAAGTTCGTCCAGCGGAAAAATGCCACAAAAACGGGTGCGCTATAGCCTTGGGGGGTGGGGCTGGCCAACTTCGTCCGCCGGACTCGGAATGGCGTGAGACTTTGCGAAGCGCCTCTGTGTGCCAAAAATAGGCTGTGGGCACAGCCGCGCCCAAATATACCCGCCCGAAGGCCGGGTCTCCAAATTTGTCCAGCGGAAAAAGGCCACAAAAACGGGCTGGCTATAGCTTTGGGGGGTGGGGCTGGCCAACTTCGTCCGCCGGACTCGGAATGGCGCGAGACTTTACGAGGCACCTCCGTGTGCCAAAAATAGGCCGCGGGCACAGACGCGCCCAAAACTACCTGCCCGAAGGCCGGGGCGCCAAGTTCTTCCAGCGGAAAAAGGCCACAAAAACGGGTGGGCCATAGCCTTGGTTGGTGGGGCTGGCCAACTTCATCCGCCGGACTCGGAATGACGCGAGACATTGCGAGGCACCTCCATGTGCCAAAAATAGGCTGCGGACACAGCCGCGTCCAAAAATACCCGCCCGAAGGCCGGGACTCCAAATTTGTCCAACGGAAAAAGGCCACAAAAACAGGCTGGCTATAGCCTTGGGGGGTGGGGCTGGCCAACTTCGTCCGCCGGACTCGGAATAGCGCGAGACTTTGCGAGGTGCCTCCGTTTGACAAAAATAGGCCGCGGGCACAGACGCGCCCAAAACTACCTGCCCAATGGCCGGGGCGCCAAGTTCGTCCAGCGGAAAAAGGCCACAAAAACGGGTGGGCTATAGCCTTGGGTGGTGGGGCTGGCCAACTTCGTCCGCCGGACTCGGATTGGCGTGAGACTTTGCGAAGCACCTCTGTGTGCCAAAAATAGGCTGTGGGCACATCCGCGCCCAAATATACCCGCCCGAAGGCCGGGTCTCCAAATTTGTCCAGCGGAAAAAGGCCACAAAAACGGGCTGGCTATAGCTTTCGGGGGTGGGGCTGGCCAACTTCGTCCGCCGGACTCGGAATGGCGCGAGACTTTACGAGGCACCTCTGTGTGCCAAAAATAGGCCGCGGGTACAGACGCGCCTAAAACTACCTGCCCGAAGGCCGGGGCGCCAAGTTCGTCCAGCGGAAAAAGGCCACAAAAACGGGTGGGCTATAGCCTTGGTTGGTGGGGCTGGCCAACTTCATCCGCCGGACTCGGAATGACGCGAGACATTGCGAGGCACCTCCATGTGCCAAAAATAGGCCGCGGGCACAGCCGCGTCCAAAAATACCCGCCCGAAGGCCGGGGCTCCAAATTTGTCCAGCGGAAAAAGGCCACAAAAACGGGCTGGCTATAGCCTCGGGGGGTGGGGCTGGCCAACTTCGTCCGCCGGACTCGGAATGGCATGAGACTTTGCGAGGCGCCTCCGTGTGCAAAAAATAGGCCGCGGGCACAGACGGCCCAAAACTACCCTCCCGAAGGCCGGGGTGCCAAGTTCGTCCAGCGGAAAAAGGCCACAAAAACGGGTGGGCTATAGCCTTGGGGGGTGGGGATGGCCAACTTCGTCCGCCGGACTCGGAATGGCGCGAGACTTTGCGAGGCGCCTCCGTGTGCAAAAAATAGGCCGCAGTCACAGCCGCGTCAAAAAATATCCGACCGAAGGATGGGTCGCCAAGTTCGTCCAGCGGAAAAATGCCACAAAAACGGGTGCGCTATAGCCTTGGGGGGTGGGGCTGGCCAACTTCGTCCGCCGGACTCGGAATGGCGTGAGACTTTGCGAAGCACCTCTGTGTGCCAAAAATAGGCTGCGGGCACAGCCGTGCCCAAAAATAACCGCCCGAAGGCCGGGGCGCTAACTTCGTCCAACGGAAAAAGGCCACAAAAACGGGTGGGCTATAGCCTTGGGTGGTGGGGCTGGCCCACTTCGTCCGCCGGACTCGGAATGGCGCGAGAATTTCTGAGGTACCTCCGTGTGCTAAAAATAGGCCACGGTCACAGCCGCGCCCAAAAATACCAACCCGAAGGTCGGGGCCCCAAGTTCGTCCAGCGGAAAAAGGCCACAAAAACGGGTGGGCTATAGCCTTGGGGGGTGGGGCTGGCCAACTTCATCCGCCGGACTCGGAATGGCGTGAGACTTTGCGAGGCATCTCCGTCTGCCAAAAATTGGGCGCGGGTAAAAACCGCGCCTAAAAATACCAACCCGAAGGCCGGGGCGCCAAGTTCGTCCAGCGGAAAAAGGCCACGAAAACGGGTGGGCTATAGCCTTGGGGGGCGGGCCCGGCCAACTTCATCCGCCGGACTCGGAATGGTGTGAGACTTTGCGAGGCACCTAAGTGTCCCAAAAATAGGCCGCGGGCACAGCCGCGCCCAAAAATACCAGCCCGAAGGCCGGGGCGCCAAGTTCGTCCAGCGGAAAAAGGCCACAAAAACGGGTGGGCTATAGCCTTGGGGGGGTGGGGCTGGCCAACTTCATCCGCCGGACTCGGAATGGTGTGAGACTTTGCGAGGCACCTAAGTGTCCCAAAAATAGGCCGCAGGCACAGCCGCGCCCAAAAATACCAGCCCGAAGGCCGGGGCGCCAAGTTCGTCCAGCGGAAAAAGGCCACAAAAACGGGTGGGCTATAGCCTTGGGGGGTGGGGCTGGCCAAATTCGTCCGCCGGCCTCGGAATGGCGTGAGACTTTACGAGGTGCCTCCGTGTGCCAAAAATTGGCCGCGGGCACAGCCGCGCAAAAAATACCAACCCGAAGGCCGGGTTGCCAAGTTCGTCCAGTGGAAAATGGCCACAAAAACGGGTGGGCTATAGCCTTGCGGGGTGGGGCTGGCCAACTTCGTCCGCCGGACTCGGAATGGCGCGAGACATTGCGAGGCACCTCCGTGTGCCAAAAATAGGCAGCGGCCACAGCCGCGCCAAAAAATACCCGCCCGAAGGCCGGGGCGCCAAGTTCGTCCAGCGGAAAAAGGCCACAAAAACGGGTGGGTTATAGCCTTGGGGGGTGGGGCTGGCCGACTTCGTCCACCGGGCTTTGAATGGGGCGAGACTTTACGAGCGGCCTCCACGTGTCAAAAATTGGCCGCGGGAACAGCCGTGCCCAAAAATAATCCCCCGAAGGTAGGCGCGCCCAAATCCCCCAGCGGAAAAATGGCCAAAAAACGGGTGGCCTATAGCCTTTGGGGGAGGGGCTGGCCAACTTCGTCCGCCGGACTCGGAATGGGGTGTGACTTTACGAGACGCCTCTATGTGCCAATAATAGGCCGCAGGCACAGCCGCGCCCAAAAATACCAGCCCGAAGGCCGGGGCGCCAAGTTCGTCCAGCGGAAAAAGGCCACAAAAACGGGTGGGCTATAGCCTTGGGGGGTGGGGCTGGCCTACTTCGTCCGCCGGACTCGGAATGGCGCGAGACTTTGCGAGGCACCTCCATGTGCCAAAAATAGGCCGCGGGCACAACCGGGCCCAAAAATACCCGCCCGAAGGCCGGGGCGCCAAGTTCGTCCAGCGGAAAAAGGCCACAAAAACGGGTGGGCTATAGCCTTGGGGGTGGGGCTAGCCAACTTCGTCCGCCGGACTCGGAATGTCGTGAGACTTTGCGAGGCGCCTCCATGTGCCAAAAATAGGCAGCGCGCACAGCCGTGCCCAAAAATACCCGCCCGAAGGCCGGGGCGCCAAGTTCGTCCATCGGAAAAAGGCCACAAAAACGGGTGGGCTATAGCCTTGGGGGGTGGGGCTGGCCCACTTCGTCCGCCGGGCTCGGAATGGCGCGAAACTTTGCGAGGCGCCTCCGTGTGCCAAAAATAGGCAGCGGGCACAGCCGTGCCAAAAAATACCCGCCCGAAGGCTGGGGCGCCAAGTTCGTCCATCGGAAAAAGGCCACAAAAACGGGTGGGCTATAGCCTTGGGGGGTGGGGCTGGCCCACTTCCTCCACCGGACTTGGAATGGGGCGAGACTTTGCGAGCGGCCTCCGCGTGCCAAAAATTGGCCGCGGGAACAGCCGCGCCCAAAAATACCCGCCCGAAGGCCGGGGCGCCAAGTTCGTCCAGCGGAAAGTGGCCACTAAAACGGGTGGGCTATAGCCTTGGGGGGTGGGGCTGGCCAACTTCGGAATGGCGCGAGACTTTGGGAGGCGCCTCCGTGTCCCAAAAATAGGCCGCGGACACAGCCGCGCCCAAAAATACCCGCCCGAAGGCCGGGGCGCCAAGTTCGTCCAGTGGAAAGAGGCCACAAAAACGGGTGGGCTATAGCCTTGGGGGGTGGGGCTGGCCGACTTCGTCCGCCGGACTCGGAATGGCGCGAGACTTTATGAGGGGTCTCCGTGTGCCAAAAATAGGCCGCGGTCACAGCCTCGCCCAAAAATAACCGCCCGAAGGCCGGGGCGCCAAGTTCGTCCTGCGGAAAAAGGCCACAAAAACGGGTGGGCTATAGCCTTGGGAGGTAGGGCTGGCCCACTTCGTCCGCCGGACTCGGAATGGCGCGATACTTTGTGAGGGGTCTCCGTGTGCCAAAACTAGGCCGCGGGCACAGCCGCGCCCAAAAATAACTGCCCGAAGGCCGGGGCGCCAAGTTTGTCCAGCGGAAAAAGGCCACAAAAACGGGTGGGCTATAGCCTTCGGGGGTGGGGCGGGCCAACTTCGTCCGCCGGACTCGGAATGGTACGAGACTTTGCGAGGGCCCTCCGTGTGCCAAAAATAGGCCGTGGGCACAGCCGCGCCCAAAAATAACCGCCCGAAGGCCGGGGCGCCAAGTTCGTCCAGCGGAAAAAGGCCACAAAAAAGGGTGGGCTATAGCCTTGGGAGGTGGGGCTGGCCAACTTCGTCCGCCGGACTCGGAATGGTACGAGACTTTCCGAGGGCCCTCCGTGTGCCAAAAAAAGGCCGCGGGCACAGCTGCGCCCAAAAATAACCGCCCGAAGGCCGGGGCGCCAAGTTCATCCAGCGGAAAAAGGTCACAAAAACGGGTGGGCTATAGCCTTGGGGGGTGGGCTGGCCGACTTCGTCCGCCGGACTCGGAATGGCGCGAGACTTTGTGAGGGGCCTCCGTGTGTCAAAAATAGGCCGCGGGCACAGCCGCGTCCAAAAAAAACCGCCCGAAGGCCGGGGCGCCAAGTTCGTCCAGCGGAAAAAGGCCACAAAAACGGGTGGGCTATAGCCTTGGGGGGTGGGGGTGGCCCACTTCGTCCGCCGGACTCGGAATGCCGCGAGACTTTGTGAGGGGCCTCCGTGTGCCAAAAATAGGCCGTGGCCACAGCCGCGTCCAAAAATAACCGCCCGAAGGCCGGGGCGCCAAGTTCGTCCAGCGGAAAAAGGCCACAAAAAAGGGTGGGCTATAGCCTTGGGAGGTGGGGCTGGCCAACTTCGTCCGCCGGACTCGGAATGGTACGAGACTTTCCGAGGGCCCTCCGTGTGCCAAAAAAAGGCCGCGGGCACAGCTGCGCCCAAAAATAACCGCCCGAAGGCCGGGGCGCCAAGTTCATCCAGCGGAAAAAGGTCACAAAAACGGGTGGGCTATAGCCTTGGGAGGTAGGGCTGGCCCACTTCGTCCGCCGGACTCGGAATGGCGCGATACTTTGTGAGGGGTCTCCGTGTGCCAAAACTAGGCCGCGGGCACAGCCGCGCCCAAAAATAACTGCCCGAAGGCCGGGGCGCCAAGTTTGTCCAGCGGAAAAAGGCCACAAAAACGGGTGGGCTATAGCCTTCGGGGGTGGGGCGGGCCAACTTCGTCCGCCGGACTCGGAATGGTACGAGACTTTGCGAGGGCCCTCCGTGTGCCAAAAATAGGCCGTGGGCACAGCCGCGCCCAAAAATAACCGCCCGAAGGCCGGGGCGCCAAGTTCGTCCAGCGGAAAAAGGCCACAAAAAAGGGTGGGCTATAGCCTTGGGAGGTGGGGCTGGCCAACTTCGTCCGCCGGACTCGGAATGGTACGAGACTTTCCGAGGGCCCTCCGTGTGCCAAAAAAAGGCCGCGGGCACAGCTGCGCCCAAAAATAACCGCCCGAAGGCCGGGGCGCCAAGTTCATCCAGCGGAAAAAGGTCACAAAAACGGGTGGGCTATAGCCTTGGGGGGTGGGCTGGCCGACTTCGTCCGCCGGACTCGGAATGGCGCGAGACTTTGTGAGGGGCCTCCGTGTGCCAAAAATAGGCCGTGGGCATGGCCGCATCCAAAAATAACCACCCGAAGGCCGGGGCGACAAGTTCGTCCAGCGGAAAAAGCCCACAAAAACGGGTGGGCTATAGCCTTGGGGGGTGGGGTGGCCCACTTCGTCCGCCGGACTCGGAATGGCGTGAGACTTTGCGACGGGCCTCCGTGGGCCAAAAATAGGCCGTGTGCACAGCCGCGCCCAAAAATAACCGCCTGAAGGCCGGGGCGCCATGTGCGTCCAGCGGAAAAAGGCCACAAAAACGGGTGGGCTATAGCCTTGGGGGGTGGGGCTGGCCAACTTCGTCCGCCGGACTCGGAATGGCGCGAGACTTTGTGAGGGGCCTCTGTGTGCCAAAAATAGGCCGCAGGCTCAGCCGCGCCCAAAAATAACCACCCGAAGGCCGGGGCGCCATGTTCGTCCAGCGGAAAAAGGCCACAAAAACGGGTGGGCTATAGCCTTGGGAGGTGGGGCGGGCCAACTTCGTCCGCCGGACTCGGAATGGTACGAGACTTTGGGAGGGCCCTCCGCGTGCCAAAAATAGGCCGCGGGCACAGCCGCGCCCAAAAATAATCGCCCGAAGGCCGGGGCGCCAAGTTCGTCCAGCGGAAAAAGGTCACAAAAATGGGTGGGCTATAGCCTTGGGGGGTGGGTTTGGCCGACTTCGTCCGCCGGACTCGGAATGGCGCGAGACTTTGTGAGGGGCCTCCGTGTGTCAAAAATAGGCCGCGGGCACAGCCGCGTCCAAAAAAAACCGCCCGAAGGCCGGGGCGCCAAGTTCGTCCAGCGGAAAAAGGCCACAAAAACGGGTGGGCTATAGCCTTGGGGGGTGGGGGTGGCCCACTTCGTCCGCCGGACTCGGAATGGCGCGAGACTTTGTGAGGGGCCTCCGTGTGCCAAAAATAGGCCGTGGCCACAGCCGCGTCCAAAAAAAACCGCCCAAAGGCCGGGGCGCCAAGTTCGTCCAGCAGAAAAAGGCCACAAAAACGGGTGGGCTATAGCCTTGGGGGGTGGGGCTGGCCCACTTCGTCCGCCGGACTCGGAATGGCGGGAGACTTTGCGAGGGGCCTCCGTGTGCCAAAAATAGAATGCGTGCACAGCCGCGCCCAAAAATAACCGCCCGAAGGCCGGGGCGCCAAGTTCGTCCAGCGAAAAAAGGCCACAAAAACGGGTGGGCTATAGCCTTGGGAGGTGGGGCTGGCCAACTTCGTCCGCCGGACTCGGAATGGTACGAGACTTTGCGAGGGCCCTCCGCGTGCCAAAAATAGGCCGCGGGCACAGCCGCGCCCAAAAATAATCGCCCGAAGGCCGGGGCGCCAAGTTCGTCCAGCGGAAAAAGGTCACAAAAACGGGTGGGCTATAGCCTTGGGGGGTGGGGCTGGCCGACTTCGTCCGCCGGACTCGGAATGGCGCGAGACTTTGTGAGGGGCCTCCGTGTGTCAAAAATAGGCCGCGGGCACAGCCGCGTCCAAAAAAAACCGCCCGAAGGCCGGGGCGCCAAGTTCGTCCAGCGGAAAAAGGCCACAAAAACGGGTGGGCTATAGCCTTGGGGGGTGGGGGTGGCCCACTTCGTCCGCCGGACTCGGAATGGCGAGAGACTTTGCGAGGGGCCTCCGTGTGCCAAAAATAGGCCGCGTGCACAGCCGCGCCCAAAAATAACCTCCCGAAGGCCGGGGCGCGAAGTTCGTCCAGCAGAAAAAGGCCACAAAAACGGGTGGGCTATAGCCTTGGGGAGTTGGGCTGGCAAACTTCGTCCGCCGGACTCGGAATGGCGCGAGACTTTGTGAGGGGCCTCCGTGTGCCAAAAATAGGCCGCAGGCTCAGCCGCGCCCAAAAATAACCACCCGAAGGCCGGGGCGCCATGTTCGTCCAGCGGAAAAAGGCCACAAAAACGGGTGGGCTATAGCCTTGGGAGGTGGGGCGGGCCAACTTCGTCCGCCGGACTCGGAATGGTACGAGACTTTCCGAGGGCCCTCCGTGTGCCAAAAATAGGCCGTGGGCACAGCCGCGCCCAAAAATAACCGCCCGAAGGCCGGGGCGCCAAGTTCGTCCAGCGGAAAAAGGCCACAAAAAAGGGTGGGCTATAGCCTTGGGAGGTGGGGCTGGCCAACTTCGTCCGCCGGACTCGGAATGGTACGAGACTTTCCGAGGGCCCTCCGTGTGCCAAAAATAGGCCGCGGGCACAGCTGCGCCCAAAAATAACCGCCCGAAGGCCGGGGCGCCAAGTTCATCCAGCGGAAAAAGGTCACAAAAACGGGTGGGCTATAGCCTTGGGGGGTGGGCTGGCCGACTTCGTGCGCCGGACTCGGAATGGCGCGAGACTTTGTGAGGGGCCTCCGTGTGCCAAAAATAGGCCGCGGGCACGGCCGCGTCCAAAAATAACCACCCGAAGGCCGGGGCGACAAGTTCGTCCAGCGGAAAAAGCCCACAAAAACGGGTGGGCTATAGCCTTGGGGGGTGGGGTGGCCCACTTCGTCCGCCGGACTCGGAATGGCGTGAGACTTTGCGACGGGCCTCCGTGGGCCAAAAATAGGCCGTGTGCACAGCCGCGCCCAAAAATAACCGCCTGAAGGCCGGGGCGCCATGTTCGTCCAGCGGAAAAAGGCCACAAAAACGGGTGGGCTATAGCCTTGGGGGGTGGGGCTGGCCAACTTCGTCCGCCGGACTCGGAATGGCGCGAGACTTTGTGAGGGGCCTCCGTGTGCAAAAAATAGGCCGCGGGCACAGCCGCACCAAAAATAACTGCCCGAAGGCCGGGGCGCCAAGTTCGTCCAGCGGAAAAAGGCCACAAAAACGGGTGGGGTATAGCCTTGGGGGGTGGGGATGGCCAACTTCGTCCCCCGGACACGGAATGGCGCGAGACTTTGCGAGGGGCCTCCGTGTGCCAAAAATATGCCGTGGGCACAGCCGCGCCCAAAAATAACCGCCCGAAGTCCGGGGCGCCAAGTTCGTCCAGCGGAAAAAGGCCACAAAAACGGGTGGGGTATAGCCTTGGGGGGTGGGGCTGGCCAACTTCGTCCCCCGGACACGGAATGGCGCGAGACTTTGCGAGGGGCCTCCGTGTGCCAAAAATATGCCGCGGGCACAGCCGCACCCAAAAATAACCGCCCGAAGGCCGGGGCGCCAAGTTCGTCCAGCGGAAATAGGCCACAAAAACGGGTGGGCTATAGCTTTGGGGGTTGGGGCTGGCCGACTTCGTCCGCCGGACTCGGAATGGCGCGAGACTTTGCGAGGGGCCCCCGTGTGCCAAAAATAGGCCATTGGCACAGCCGCGCCTAAAAATAACAGACTGAAGGCCGGGGCGCCAAGTTCGTCCAGCGGAAAAAGGCCACAAAAACGGGTGTGCTATAGCCTAGGGAGGTGGGGCTGACCAACGTCGTCCGCCGGACTCGGAAAGGCGCGAGACTTTGCAAGGGGCCTCGGTGTGCCAAAAATATGCCGCGGGCACAGCTGCGCCCAAAAATAACTTCCCGAAGGCCGGGGCGCCAAGTTCGTCCAGCGGAAAAAGGCCACAAAAACGGGTGGGCTATAGCCTTGGGGGGTGGGGCTGGCCAACTTCGTCCGCCGGACTCGGAATTGCGCGAGACTTTGCGAGGGCCCTCCGTGTGCCAAAAATAGGCCGCGGGCACAGCCTCACCCAAAAATAACCGCCCGAAGGCCGGGGCGCCAAGTTCGTCCTGCGGAAAAAGGCCACAAAAACGGGTGGGCTATAGCCTTGGGAGGTAGGGCTGGCCCACTTCGTCCGCCGGACTCGGAATGGCGCGATACTTTGTGAGAGGTCTCCGTGTGCCAAAACTAGGCCGCGGGCACAGCCGCGCCCAAAAATAACTGCCCGAAGGCCGGGGCGCCAAGTTTGTCCAGCGGAAAAAGGCCACAAAAACGGGTGGGCTATAGCCTTGGGGGGTCGGGCTGGCCAACTTCGTCCGCCGGACTCGGAATGGCGTGAGACTTTGTGAGGGGCCTTTGTGTGCCAAAAATAGGCCGCGGGCACAGCCGCGCCCAAAAATAACCGCCCGACGGCCGTGGCGCCAACTTCGTCCTGCGGAAAAAGTCCACAAAAACGGGTGGGCTATAGCTTTGGGGGTTGGGGCTGGCCGACTTCGTCCGCCGGACTCGGAATGGCGCGAGACTTTGCGAGGGGCCCCCGTGTACCAAAAATAGGCCATGGGCACAGCCACGCCCAAAAATAACAGACTGAAGGCCGGGGCGCCGAGTTACTCCAGCGGAAAAAGGGCACAAAAACGGGTGTGCTATAGCCTAGGGAGGTGGGGCTGACCAACGTCGTCCGCCGGACTCGGAATGGCGCGAGACTTTGGGAGGGCCCTCCGTGTGCCGAAAATAGGCCGCGGGCACAGCCTCGCCCAAAAATAACCGCCCGAAGGCCGGGGCGCCAAGTTCGTCAAGCGGGAAAAGGCCACAAAAACGGGTGGGCTATAGCTTTGGGGGTTGGGGCTGGCCGACATCGTCCGCCGGACTCGGAATGGCGCGAGACTTTGCGAGGGGCCCCCGTGTGATAAAAATAGGACATGGGCACAGAGGCGCCCAAAAATAACCGCCCGAAGGCCGGGGCGCCAAGTTCGTCCAGCGGAAAAAGGCCACAAAATCGGGTGGGCTATAGCCTTGGGAGGTGGGGCTGGCCAACTTCATCCGCCGGACTCGGAATGGCGCGAGGCTTTGCGAGGGGCCTCCGTGGGATAAAAATAGGCCGTCGGCACAGCCGCACCCAAAAATAACCGCCCGAATGCCGGGGCGCCAAGTTCGTCCAGCGGAAAAAGGCCACAAAAACGGGTGGGCTATAGCCTTGGGAGGTGGGGCTGGCCGACTTCGTCCGCCGGACTCGGAATGGCGCGAGACTTTATGAGGGGTCTCCGTGTGCCAAAAATAGGCCGCGGGCACAGCCTCACCCAAAAATAACCGCCCGACGGCCGTGGCGCCAACTTCGTCCTGCGGAAAAAGTCCACAAAAACGGGTGGGCTATAGCCTTGGGAGGTGGGGCTGGCCAACTTCGTCCGCCGGACTCGGAATGGCGCGAGACTTTGCGAGGGCCCTCCGTGTGCCAAAAATAGGCTGCGGGCACAGCCGCGCCCAAAAATAACCGCCCGAAGGCCGGGGCGCCAAGTTCGTCCAGCGGAAAAAGGCCACAAAAACGGGTGGGCTATAGCCTTGGGGGGTGGGGCTGGCCAACTTCGTCCGCCGGACTCGGAATGGCGCGAGACTTTGGGAGGGGCCTCCATGTGCCAAAAATAGGCCGCGGGCACCGCCGCGCCCAAAAATAACCGCCCGAAGGCTGGGGCACCAACTTCGTCCAGCGGAAAAAGTCCACAAAAACGGGTAGGCTATAGCCTTGGGGGGTGGGGCTGGCCAACTTCGTCCGCAGGACTCGGAATGGCGCGAGACTTTGCGAGGGCCCTCCGTGTGCCAAAAATAGGCCGCGGGCACAGCCGTGCCCAAAAATAACCGCCCGAAGGCCGGGGCGCCAAGTTCGTCGAGTGGAAAAAGGCAACAAAAACGGGTGGGCTATAGCCTTGGGGGGTGGGGCTGGCCAACTTCGTCCGCCGGACTCGTAATGGCGCGAGACTTTGCGATGGCCCTCCATGTGCCAAAAATAGGCCGCCAGCACAGCCGCACTCAAAAATAACCGCCCGAAATCCGGGGCGCCATGTTCGTCCATTGGAAAAAGGCCACAAAAACGGGTGGGCTATAGCCTTGGGCGGTGGGGCTGGCCAACTTCGTCCGCCGGACTCGGAATGGCGCGAGACTTTACGAGTAGCCTCCGGGTGGCAAAAATAGGCCGTGGGAACAGCCGCGCCCAAAAATATGCACCCGAAGGCCGGGGCGCCAAGTTCGTCCAGCGGAAAAAGGCCACAAAAACGGGTGGGCTATAGCCTTGGGGGGTGGGGCTAGCCAACTTCGTCCGCCGGACTCGGAATGGTGCGAGACTTTGCGAGGGGCCTCCGTGTGCCAAAAAGAGGCCGCGGTCACAGCTGCGCCCAAATATAACCGCCCGAAGCCAGGGGCGCCAAGTTCGTCCAGCGGAAAAAGGCCAAGAAAACGGGTGGGTTATAGCCTTGTCGGGTGGGGCTGGCCCACTTCGTCCGCCAGACTCGGAATGGCGCGAGACTTTGCGAGGGGCCTCCATGTGCGAAAAACAGGCCGCGGGCACAGCCGCGCCCAAAAATAACTGCCCGAAGGACGGGGCGCCAAGTTCGTCCAGCGGAAAAAGGCCACAAAAACGGGTGGGCTTTAGCCTCGGGGGGTGGGGCTGGCCAACTTCGTCCGCCGGACTCGGAATGGCGCGAGACTTTGCGAGGGGCCTCCGTGTGCCAAAAATAGGCCGCGGGCACAGCCGTGTCCAAAAAATAACCGCACGAAGGCCGGGGCGCCAAGTTCGTCCAGCGGAAAAAGGCCACAACAACGGGTGGGCTATAGGCTTGGGAGGTGTGGCTGGCCAACTTCGTCCGCCGGACTCGGAATGGCGCGAGACTTTGTGAGGGCCCTCCGTGTACCAAAAATAGGCAGCGGACACAGCCGCGCCCAAAAATAACAGCCCGAAGGCCGGGGTGCCAAGTTCGTCCAGCGGAAAAAGGCCACAAAAACGGGTGGGCGATAGCCTTGGGGGGTGGGGCGGGCCAACTTCGTCCGCCGGACTCGGAATGGCTCGAGACTTTGCGAGGGGCCTCCGTGTACCAAAACTAGGCCGCGTGCACAGCCGCGCCCAAAAATAACCGCCCGAAGGTCCTGGCGCCAAGTTTGTCCAGCGGAAAAAGGCCACAAAAACGGGTGGGCTATAGCTTGGGGTGTGGGGCTGGCCCACTTCGTCCGCCGGACTCGGAATGGTGCGAGACTTTGCGAGGGTCCTCCGTATACCAAAACTAGGCCGCGGGCACAGCTGCACCCAAAAATAACCGCCCGAAGGCCGCGCCGCCAAGTTCATCCATCGCAAAAAGACCTCAAAAATGGGTGGGTTATAGCCTTGGGGGGTGGGGCTGGCCAACTTCGTCCGCCGGACTCGGAATGGCGCGAGACTTTGCGAGGGGCCTCCGTGTGCTAAAAATAGGCCGCGGGCACAGTCGCGCCCAAAAATAACCGCCCCAAGGCCGGGGCGCCAAGTTCGTCCAGCGGAAAAAGGCCACAAAAACGGGTGGGCTATAGCCTTGGGGGGTGGGGCTGGCCAACTTCGTCCGCCGGACTGGGAATAGCGCGAGGCTTTACGAGGGTCCTCCGTGTGCCAAAAGTAGACCGTGGGCACAGCCACGCCCAAAAATAACCGCCCGAAGGCCGGGGCGCCAAGTTCGTTCTGCGGAAAAAGGCCACAAAAACGGGTGGGCTATAGCCTAGGGGGGTGGGGCTGGCCAATTTAGTCCGCCGGACTGGGAATGGCGCGAGGCTTTATGAGGGTCCTCCGTGTGCCAAAAGTAGGCCACGGGCACAGCCACGCCCAAAAATAACCGCCCGAAGGCCGGGGTGCCAAGTTCGTTCAGCGGAAAAAGGCCACAAAAACGGGTGGGCTATAGCCTAGGGGGGTGGGGCTGGCCAACTTCATCTGCCGTACTTGGAATGGCGCGAGACTTTGCGAGGGGCCTCCGTGTGCCAAATTTATGCCGCGGGCACAGCCGCGCCCAAAAATAACTGCCCGAAGGCCGGGGCGCCAAGTTCGCCCAGCGGAAAAAGGCCACAAAAACGGGTGGGCTATAGCTTGGGGTGTGGGGCTGGCCAACTTCGTCCGCCGGACTCGGAATGGCCCGAGACTTTGCGAGGGGCCTCCGTGTGCCAAAAATAAGTCGTGGGCACAGCCGCACCCAAAAATAACAGCCCGAAGGCCGGGGCGCCAAGTTCGTCCAGCGGAAAAAGGCCACAAAAACGGGTGGGCTATAGCCTTGGGGGGTGGGGCGGGCCAACTTCGTCCGCCGGACTCGGAATGGCGCGAGACTTTACGAGGGGCCTCCGTGTGCCAAAACTAGGCCGCGTGCACAGCCGCGCCCAAAAATAACCGCCCGAAGGTCGTGGCGCCAAGTTTGTCCTGCGGAAAAAGGCCACAAAAACGGGTGGGCTATAGCTTGGGGTGTGGGGCTGGCCCACTTCGTCCGCCGGACTCGGATGGTGTGAGACTTTGCGAGGGGCCTCCGTATACCAAAACTAGGCCGCGGGCACAGCTGCATCCAAAAATAACCGCCCGAAGGCCGCGGCGCCAAGTTCATCCAGCGCAAAAAGACCTCAAAAATGGGTGGGTTATAGCCTTGGGGGGTGGGGCTGGCCGACTTCGTCCGCCGGACTCGGAATGGCGCGAGACTTTGTGAGCGGCCTCCGTGTGCCAAAAATAGGCCGCAGGCACAGTCGCGCCCAAAAATAACCGCCCCAAGGCCGGGGCGCAAAGTTCGTCCAGCGGAAAAATGCCACAAAAACGGGTGGGCTATAGCCTTGGGGGGTGGGGCTGGCCCACTTCGTCCGCCGGACTCGGAATGGTGCGAGACTTTGCGAGGGGCCTCCGTATACCAAAACTAGGCCGCGGGCACAGCTGTACCCAAAAATAACCGCCCGAAGGCCGCGGCGCCAAGTTCATCCAGCGCAAAAAGACCTCAAAAATGGGTGGGTTATAGCCTTGGGGGGTGGGGCTGGCCGACTTCGTCCGCCGGACTCGGAATGGCGCGAGACTTTGTGAGGGGACTCCGTGTGCCAGAAATAGGCCGCAGGCACAGTCGCGCCCAAAAATAACCGCCCCAAGGCCGGGGCGCCAAGTTCGTCCAGCGGAAAAATGCCACAGAAACGGGTGGGCTATAGCCTTGGGGGGTGGGGCTGGCCCACTTCGTCCGCCGGACTCGGAATGGCGCGAGACTTTGCGAGGGGCCTCCGTGTGCCAAAAATAGGCCACGGGCACAGCCGCGCCCAAAAATAACCGCCCGAAGGCCGGGGCGCCAAGTTCGTCCAGCGGAAAAAGGCCACAAAAACGGGTGGGCTATAGCCTTGGGGGGTGGGGCTGGCCAACTTCGTCCGCCGGACTCGGAATGGCGCGAGACTTTGCGAGGGGCCTCCGTGTGCCAAAAATAGGCAGCGGGCACAGCTGCGGCCAAAACTAACGGCCCGAAGGCCGGGGCGCAAAGTTCGTCCAGCGGAAAAAGGCCACAAAAACGGGTGCGCTATAGCCTTGGGGGGTGGGGCTGGCCGACTTCGTCCGCCGGACTCGGAATGGCGCGAGACTTTGCGAGGGGCCTCCGTGTACCAAAAATAGGCCGCGGCCACCGCCGTATCCAAAAATAACAGCCCGAAGGCCGGGGCGCCAAGTTCGTCCAGCGGAAAAAGTCCACAAAAACGGGTGGGCTATACCCTGGGGGGTCGGGGTGGCCAACTTCGTCCGCCGGACTGGGAATGGCACGAGACTTTACGAGGGTCCTTCGTGTACCAAAAGTAGGCCGCGGGCACAGGCGCGCCCAAAACTAACCGCCCCAAGGCCGGGGCGCCAAGTTCGTCCAGCGGAAAAAGGCCACAAAAACGGGTGGGCTATAGCCTTGGGGGGTGGGGCTGGCCAACTTCGTCCGCCGGACTCGGAATGGCCCGAGACTTTGCGAGGGGCCTCCGTGCGGCAAAAATAAGTCGTGGGCACAGCCGCACCCAAAAATAACAGCCCGAAGGCCGGGGCGCCAAGTTCGTCCAGCGGAAAAAGGCCACAAAAACGGGTGGGCTATAGCCTTGGGGGTGGGGCGGGCCAACTTCGTCCGCCGGACTCGGAATGGGGCGATTCTTTGCGAGCGGCCTCCGCGTGCCAAAAATAGGCCGCGGGCACAGCCGTACCCAAAAATAACCACCCGAAGGCCAGGGCGCTAATTTCGTCCAGCGGAAAAATGGCCAAAAAACGCGTGGGCTATAGCCTTGGGGGTGGGGCTGGCCGACTTCGTCCGCCGGACTCGGAATGGGATGAGACTTTGCGAGCGACCTCCACGTGCCAAAAATAGGCCGCGGGCACAGCCGCGTACAAAAATAACCCCCCGAAGGTCGGCGTGCCCAAACCCCCCAGCTGAAAAATGGCCAAAAAACGGGTGGGCAATAGCCTTGGGGAGAGGGGCTGGCCAACTTAGTCCGCCGGACTCGGAATGGGCTAAGACTTTGCGAGCGGCCTCCGCGTGCCAAAAATAGACCACGGGCACAGCCGCGCCCAAAAATAACCCCCCGAAGGTCGGCGCGCCCAAACCCCCCAGCGGAAAAATGACCAAAAAACGGGTGGGCTATAGCCTTGGGGGGAGGGGCTGGCCAACTTCGTCCGCCGGACTCGGAATGGGGCGAGACTTTGTGAGCAACCTCCACGTGCCAAAAATAGGCCGCGAGCACAGCCGCGTAAAAAAATAACCCCCCGAAGGTCCGCGCGCCCAGACCCCCCAGCGGAAAAATGACCAAAAAACGGGTGGGCTATAGCCTTGGGGGGAGGGGCTGGCCCACTTCGTCCGCCGGACACGGAATGGGGCGAGACTTTGCGAACGGCCTTCGCGTGCTAAAAATAGGCCGCGGGCACAGCCGCGCCCAAAAATAACCCCCCGAAGGTCGGCGCGCCCAAACCCCCCAGCGGAAAAATGACCAAAAAACGGGTGGGCTATAGCCTTGTGGCGAGGGGCTGGCCCACTTCATCCGCCGGACACGGAATGGGGCGAGACTTTGCGAGCGGCCTCCGCGTGCCAAAAATAGGCAATGGGCATGGCCGCTCCCAAAAATAACCGGCCGAAGGCCGGGGCGCCAATTTCGTCGAGCGGAAAAATGGCCAAAAAACGGGTGGGCTATAGCCTTGGGGGGAAGGGATGGCCCACTTCGTCCGCCAGACTTGGAATGGGGCGAGACTTTACGAGCGGCCTCCGCGTGCCAAAAATAGGCCGCGGGCACAGCCGCGCCCAAAAGTTACCCCCCGAAGGTCGGCGCGCCCAAACCCCCCAGCGGAAAAATGGCCAAAAAACGGGTGGGCTATAGCCTTGGGGGGAGGGGCCGGCCATCTTCGTCCGCCGGACTCGGAATGAGGCGAGACTTTGCGAGCGGCCTCCGCGTGCCAAAAATAGGTCGCGGCCACAGCCGCACCCAAAAATAACCGCCCGAAAGGCCGGGCGCCAAGTCCGTCCAGCGGAAAAATGGCCAAAAAACGGGTGGGCTATAGCCTTGGGGGGAGGGGCCGGCCATCTTCGTCCTTCGGACTCGGAATGGGGCGAGACTTTGCGAGCGGCCTCCGCATGCCAAAAATAGGCCGCGGACATAGCCGCGCTCAAAAATAACCGCCCGAAGGTCGGCGCGCCCAAACCCCCCAGCGGAAAAATGGCCAAAAAACGGGTGGGCTATAGCCTTGGGGGGAGGGGCTGGCCGACTTCGTCCGCCGGACTCGGAATGGGGCGAGACTTTGCGAGCAGCCTCCGCGTGCCTAAAATAGGCCGTGGGCACAACCACACCCAAAAATAACCGCCCGAAGGCCGGGGCGCCAAGTTCGTCCAGCGGAAAAATGGCCAAAAAACGGGTGGGCTATAGCCTTCGGGGGAAGGGGCTGGCCAACTTCGTCCGCCGGACTCGGAATGGGGCGAGACTTTGCGAGCGGCCTCTGCGTGCCAAAAATAGGCCGCGGGAAAAGCCGCGCCCAAAAATAACCGCCCGAAGGCCGGGGCGCCAAGTTCGTCCAGCGGAAAAATGGCCAAAAAACGGGTGGGCTATAGCCTTGGGGGGAGGGGCTGGCCAACTTCGTCCGCCGGACTCGGAATGGGGAGAGACTTTGCGAGCAGCCTTCGCGTGCCAAAAATAGGCCTCGGGCACAGCCGCGCCCAAAAATAACCCCCCGAAGGTCGGCGCGCCCAAACCCCCAAGCGGAAATATGGCCAAAAAACGGGTGGGCTATAGCCTTGGGGGGAGGGGCTGGCCAACTTCGTCCGCCGGACTCGGAATGGGGCGAGATTTTGCGAGCGACCTCCCCGTGCCAAAAATAGGACTCGGACACAGCCGCGTACAAAAATAACCACCCAAAGGTCGGCGTGCCCAAACTCCCCAGCTGAAAAATGGCCAAAAAACGGGTGGGCTATAGCCTTGGGGAGAGGGGCTGGCCCACTTCGTCCGCCGGACTCGGAATGGGCCGAGACTTTACGAGCGGCCTCCGCATGCCAAAAATAGGCCGAGGCGCCAAGTTCGTCCAGCGGAAAAATGACCAAAAAACGGGTGGGCTATAGCCTTGGGGGGAGGGGCTGGCCGACTTCGTCCGCCGGACTCGGAATGGGGCGAGACTTTTCGAACGCCCTCCGCGTGCCAAAAATTACTGCCCGAAGGTCAGCGCGCCCAAACCACCCAGCGGAAAAATGGCCAAAAAACGGGTGGGCTATAGCCTTGGGGGGAGGGGCTGGCCAACTTCGTCCGGCGGACTCGGAATGGGGCGAGAAGTCGCGAGCGGCCTCCGTGTGCTAAAAAAAGGCCGCGGGCACAGCCGCGCCCAAAAATAACCGCCCGAAGGCCGGGGCGCCAAGTTCGTCCAGCAGAAAAATGGCCAAAAAACGGGTGCGCTATAGCCTTGGGGGGAGGGGCTGGCCGACTTCGTCCGCCGGACTCGGAATGGGGCGAGACTTTGTGAGTGGCCTCCGCGTGCCAAAAATAGGCCGCGGGCACAGCCGCGCCCAAAAGTAACCCCCCGAAGGTCAGCGCGCCCAAACCCCCCAGCGGAAAAATGGCCAAAAAACGGGTGGGCTATAGCCTTGGGGGGAGGGGCTGGCTAACTTCGTCCGCCGAACTCGGAATGGGGTGAGACTTTGCGAGCGTCCTCCGCTTGCCAAATATAGGCCGTGGGCACAGCCGCACCCAAAAATAACCCCCTGAAGGTCGGCGCGCCCAAACCCCCAGCGGAAAAATGGCCAAAAAAAGGGTGGGCTATAGCCTTGGGGGGAGGGGCTGGCCAACTTCGTCCGCCGGACTCGGAATGGGGATAGACTTTGCGAGCAGCCTCCCCGTGCCAAAAATAGGGCTCGACCGCAGCCGCGCCCAAAAATAACCCCCCGAAGGTCGGCGCGCCCAAAACCCCCAGGGGAAAAATGGCCAAAAAACGGGTGGGCTATAGCCTTGGGGGGAGGGGCTGGCCAACTTCGTCCGCCGGACTCGGAATGGGGATAGACTTTGCGAGCCGCCTCCGCGTGCCAAAAATAGGCCGCGGGCACAGCCGCGCCCAAAAATAACCGCCTGAAGGCCGGCGCGCCAAGTTCGTCCAGCGGAAAAATGGCCAAAAAACGGGTGGGCTATAGCCTTGGGGGGACGGGCTGGCCAACTTCGTCCGCCGGACTCGGAATGGGGCGAGACTTTGCGAGCGACCTACCCGTGCCAAAAATAGGACTCGGACACAGCCGCGTACAAAAATAACCACCCAAAGGTCGGCGTGCCCAAACCCCCCCGCTGAAAAATGGCCAAAAAACGGGTGGGCTATAGCCTTGGGGAGAGGGGCTGGCCAACTTCGTCCGCCGGACTCGGAATGGGCTAAGACTTTGCGAGCGGCCTCCACGTGCCAAAAATAGACCACGGGCACAGCCGCGCCCAAAAATTACCCCCCGAAGGTCGGTACGCCCAAACCCCCCAGCGGAAAAATGGCCAAAAAACGGGTGGGCTGTAGCCTAGGGGGGAGGGGCTGGCCAACTTCGTCCGCCGGACTCGGAATGGGCCGAGACTTTACGAGCGGCCTCCGCATGCCAAATATAGGCCGAGGCGCCAAGTTCGTCCAGCGGAAAAATGACCAAAAAACGGGTGGGCTATAGCCTTGGGGGGTGGGGCTGGTCGACTTCGCCCGCCGGACTCGGAATGGGGCGAGACTTTTCGAACGGCCTCTGCGTGCCAAAAATTACTGCCCGAAGGTCAGCACGCCCAAACCACCCAGCGGAAAAATGGCCAAAAAACGGGTGGGCTATAGCCTTGGGGGGAGGGGCTGGCCAACTTCGTCCGCCGGACTCGGAATGGGGATAGACTTTGTGAGCAGCCTCCGCGTGCCAAAAATAGGGCTCGACTGCAGCCGCGCCCAAAAATAACCCCCCGAAGGTCGGCGCGCCCAAAACCCCCAGCGGAAAAATGGCCAAAAAACGGGTGGGCTATAGCCTTGGGGGGAGGGGCTGGCCAACTTCGTCCGCCGGACTCGGAATGGGGCGAGACTTTGTGAGTGGCCTCCGCGTGCCAAAAATAGGCCGCGGGCACAGCCGCGCCCAAAAATAACCCCCCGAAGGTCAGCGCGCCCAAACCCCCCAGCGGAAAAATGGCCAAAAAATGAGTGGGCTATAGCCTTGGGGGGAGGGGCTGGCTAACTTCGTCCGCCGAACTCGGAATGGGGCGAGACTTTGCGAGCGTCCTCCGCTTGCCAAATATAGGCCGGGGGCACAGCCGCGCCCAAAAATAAAACCCTGAAGGTCGGCGCGCCCGAACCCCCAGCGGAAAAATGGCCAAAAAAAGGGTGGGCTATAGCCTTGGGGGGAGGGGCTGGCCAACTTCGTCCGGCGGACTCGGAATGGGGCGAGACTTTGCGAGCGGTCTCCGCGTGCCAAAAATAGGCCGCGGGCACAGCCGCGCCCAAAAAAAACCCCCCGAAGGTCGGCGCGCCCAACCCCCCCAGAGGAAAAATGGCCCAAAAACAGGTGGGCTATAGGCTTGGGGGGAGGGGCTGGCCCACTTCGTCCGCCGGACTCGGAATGGGGCGAGACTTTGCGAGCGGTCTCCGCGTGCCAAAAATAGGCCGCGGGCACAGCCGCGCCCAAAAAAAACCCCCCGAAGGTCGGCGCGCCTAAACCCCCCAGCGGAAAAATGGCCAAAAAACGGGTGGGCTATAGCCTTGGGGGGAGGGGCTGGCCAACTTTTTCCGCCGGACTCGGAATGGGGTGAGACTTTGCGAGCAGCCTCCGCGTGCCAAAAATAGGCCGCGGGCGCAGCCGCGCCCAAAAATAACCCCCCGAAGGTTGGCGCGCCCAAACTCCCCAGCGTAAAAATGGCCAAAAAACGGGTGGGTTATAGGCTTGGGGGGAGGGAAAATCCAACTTCGTCCGCCGGACTCGGAATGGGGCGAGACTTTATGAGCGGCCTCCGTGTGCCAAAAATAGGCCGCGGGCACACCCGCGCCCAAAAATAAATGCCCGAAGGCCGGGGCGGCAACTTCGTCCAGCGCAAAAATGGCCAAAAAACGGGTGGGCTATAGCCTTGGGGGGAGGGGCCGGCCAAAATCATCCGCCGGACTCGGAATGGGGCGAGACTTTGCGAGCGGCCTCCGCGTGCCAAAAATAGGCCGCGAGTACAGCCGCGCCGAAAAATAACCCCACGAAGGTCGGCGCGCCCAAACCCCCCAGCGGAAAAATGACCAAAAAACGGGTGGGCTATAGCCTTGGGGGGAGGGGCTGGCCAACTTCGTCCGCCGGACTCGGAATGGGGCGAGACTTTGCGAGCGGCCTCCGCGTGCCAAAAATAGGGCGTGGGCACAGCCGCGCCCAAAAATAAATGCCCGAAGGCCGGGGCGCCAAGTTCGTCCAGCGGAAAAATGGCCAAAAAACGGGTGGGCTATAGCCTTGGGGGGAGGGGCTGGCCATCTTCGTCCGCCGGACTCGGAATGGGGCGAGAAGTCGCGAGCGGCCTCCGCGTGCCAAAAATAGGGCTCCACCGCAGCCGCGCCCAAAAATAACCGCCCGAAGGCCGGGGCGCCAAGTTCGTCCAGCAGAAAAATGGGCAAAAAACGGGTGGGCTATAGCCTTGGGGGGAGGGGCTGGCCAACTTCGTCCGCCGGACTCGGAATGGGGCGAGACTTTGCGAGTGGCCTCTGCGTGCCAAAAATAAGCCGCGGGAACAGCCGTGCCCAAAAATAACCGCCCGAAGGTCGGGGCGCCAAGTTCGTCCAGCGGAAAAAGGCCACAAAAACGGGTGGGCTATAGCCTTGGGGGGTGGGGCTGGCCAACTTTGTCCTCCGGACTCGGAATGGCGTGAGACTTTGCGAGGTGCCTCCGTGTACCAAAAATAGGCCGCGGGCACAGCCGCGCCCAAATATACTTGCCCGAAGGCCGGGGCGCCAAGTTCGTCCAGCGGAAAAAGGCCACAAAAACGGGTGGGCTATAGCCTTGGGGGGTGAGGCTGGCCGACTTCGTCAGCCGGACTCGGAATGGCGCGAGACTTTTCGAGGCCCCTCCGTGTGCCAAAAATAGTCCGTGGACACTGCCACGCCCAAAAATACCCGCCCTAAGGCCGGGGCGCCAAGTTCGTCCAGCGGAAAAAGGCCACAAAAACGGGTGGGCTATAGCCTTGGGGGGTGGGGCTTGCCAACTTCGTCCGCCGGACTCGGATTGGCGGGAGACTTTGCGAGGTGCCTCCATGTGCCAAAAATAGGCCGCGGGCACAGCCGTGCCCAAATATACCCGCCTGAAGGCCGCGGCGCCAAGTTCGTCCAGCGGAAAAAGGCCACAAAAACGGGTGGGCTAGAGCCTTGTTGGGGGGTGGGGCTGGCCAACTTCGTCCGCCGGACTCGGAATGGCGCGAGACTTTGCGAGGCACCTCCATGTGCAAAAGATACACCGTGGGCACAGCCGCACCCAAAAAATACCATCCCGAATGCCGGGGCGCCAAGTTCGTCCAGCGGAAAAAGGCCACAAAAACGGGTGGGCTATAGCCTTGGGGGGTGGGGCTGGCCGACTTCGTCCGCCGGACTCGGAATGGCGCGAGACTTTGCGAGGCACCTCTGTGTGCCAACAATACCCGCCGCGGGGACAGCCGCGCCCAAAAATACCCGCCCGAAGGCCGGGGCGCCAAGTTCGTCCAGCGGAAAAAGGCCACAAAAACGGGTGGGCTATAGCCTTGGGAGGTGGGGCTGGCCCACTACGTCCGCCGGACTCGGAATGGTGCGAGACTTTGCGAGGTGCCTCCGTGTGCCAAAAATAGGCCGCGGGCACAGGCGCGCCCAAAAATACCCGCCCGAAGGCCGGGGCACCAAGTTCGTCCAGCGGAAAAAGGCCACAAACACGGGTGGGCTATAGCCTTGGGGGGTGGGGCTGGCCAACTTCGTCCGCCGGACTCGGAATGGCGCGAGACTTTACGAGGCACCTACATGTGCCTAAAATAGGCTACGGACACAGACGCATCCAAAAAAACCCGCCCGAAGGCCGGGGCGCCAAGTTCGTCCAGCGGAAAAAGGCCACAAAAATGGGTGGGCTATAGCCTTGGGGGGTGGGGCTGGCCAACTTCGTCCGCCGGACTCGGAATGGCGTGAGACTTTGCGAGGCAACTCAGTGTGCCAAAAATAGGCCGCGGGCACAGCCGCGACCAAAAATACCCGCCCGAAGGCCGGGGCGCCAAGTTCGTCCAGCGGAAAAAGGCCACAAAAACGGGTGGACTATAGCCTTGGGGTGTGGGGCTGGCCAGCTTCGTCCGCTGGACTCGGAATGGCGCGAGACTTTGTGAGGCACCTCTGTGTGCCAACAATACCCGCCGCGGGGACAGCCGCGCCCAAAAATACCCGCCCGAAGGCCAGGGCGCCAAGTTCGTCCAGCGGAAAAAGGCCACAAAAACGGGTGGGCTATAGCCTTGGGGGGTGGGGCTGGCCCACTACGTCGCCGGACTCGGAATGGTGCGAGACTTTGCGAGGCGCCTCCGTGTGCCAAAAATAGGACGCGGGCACAGGCGCGCCCAAAAATACCGGCCCGAAGGCCGGGGTGCCAAGTTCGTCCAGCGGAAAAAGGCCACAAACACGGGTGGGCTATAGCCTTGGGGCGTGGGGCTGGCCAACTTCGTCCGCCGGACTTGGAATGGCGCGAGACTTTGCGAGGCACCTACGTGTGCCTAAAATAGGCTACGGACACAGGCGCGCCCAAAAATACCCGCCCGAAGGCCGGGGCGCCAAGTTCGTCCAGCGGAAAAAGGCCACAAAAACTGGTCGGTATAGCCTTTGGGGGTGGGGCTTGCCAACTACGTCCGCTGGACTCGGAATGGCGCGAGACTTTGCGAGGCACCTCCGTGTGCCAAAAATAGGCCGCGGGCACAGCTGCGCCCAAAAATACCCGCCCGATGGCCGGGGAGCCAAGTTCGTCCAGCGGAAAAAGGCCACAAACACGGGTGGGCTATAGCCTTGGGGCGTGGGGCTGGCCAACTTCGTCCGCCGGACTTGGAATGGCGCGAGACTTTGCGAGGCACCTACGTGTGCCTAAAATAGGCTACGGACACAGGCGCGCCCAAAAATACCCGCCCGAAGGCCGGGGCGCCAAGTTCGTCCAGCGGAAAAAGGCCACAAAAACTGGTCGGTATAGCCTTTGGGGGTGGGGCTTGCCAACTACGTCCGCTGGACTCGGAATGGCGCGAGACTTTGCGAGGCACCTCCGTGTGCCAAAAATAGGCCGCGGGCACAGCTGCGCCCAAAAATACCCGCCCGATGGCCGGGGAGCCAAGTTCGTCCAGCGGAAAAAGGCCACAAACACGGGTGGGCTATAGCCTTGGGGGGTGGGGCTGGCCAACTTCGTCCGCCGGACTCGGAATGGTGCGAGACTTTGCGAGGCATCTCCGTGTGCCAAAAATAGGCCGCGGTCACAGCCGCGCCAAAAAATACCCTCCCGAAGGCCGCGGCGCCAAGTTCGTCCAGCGGTAAAAGGCCACAAAAATGGGTGGGCTATAGCCTTTGGGGGTGGGGCTGGCCAACTTCGTCCGCTGGACTCGGAATGGCGCGAGACTCTACGAGGCGTATCCGTGTGCCAAAAATAGGGTGCGGGCACAGCCGCGCCAAAAAATACCCACCCGAAGGCCAGGGCGCCAAGTTCGTCCAGCGGTAAAAGGCCACAAAAATGGGTGGGCTATAGCCTTTGGGGGTGGGGCTGGCCAACTTCGTCCGCTGGACTCGGAATGGCGCGAGACTCTACGAGGCGTATCCGTGTGCCAAAAATAGGGTGCGGGCACAGCCGCGCCAAAAAATACCCACCCGAAGGCCAGGGCGCCAAGTTCGTCCAGCGGTAAAAGGCCACAAAAACGGGTGTGCTATAGCCTTTGGGGGTGAGGCTGGCCAACTTCGTCCGCCGGATTCGGAATGGACCGAGACTTTGGGAGGCACCTCCGTGTGCCAAAAATAGGCCGTGGGCACAGCCTCGCCCAAAAATACCCCCCCGAAGGCCGGGGCGCCAAGTTCGTCCAGCGGAAAAAGGCCACAAAAACGGGTGGGCTATAGCCTTGGGGGGTGGGGCTGGCCAACTTCGTCCGCTGGACACGGAATGGCGCGAGACTTTACGAGGCACCTCCATGTGCCAAAAATAGGCCGCGGGTACAGCCGCGCCCAAAAATACCCGCCCGAAGGTCGGGGCGCCAAGTTCGTCCAGCGGAAAAAGGCCACAAAAACGGGTGGGCTATAGCCTTGGGGGGTGGGGCTGGCCAACTTCATCCGCCGGACTCGGAATGGCGCGAGACTTTGCGAGGTGCCTCCGTGTGCCAAGAATAGGCTGCGGGCACAGCGGCGCCCAAAAATACCCGCCCGAAGGCCGGGGCGCCAAGTTCGTCCAGCGGAAAAAGGCCGCAAAAACGGGTGGGCTATAGCCTTGGGGGGTGGGGCTGGGCAACTTCGTCCGCCGGACTCGGAATGGGGCGAGACTTTACGAGGGGCCTCCGTGTGCCAAAAATAGGCCGTGGGCACAGCCGCGCCCAAAAATACCCGCCCGAAGGCCGGGGCGCAAAGTTCTTCCAGCGGAAAAAGGCCACAAAAATGGGTGGGCTATAGCCTTGGGGGGTGGGGCTGGCCAACTTCGTACGTAGGACTCGGAATGGCTCGAGACTTTGCGACGCACCATCGTGTGCCAAAAATAGGCCGCGGGCACTGCCCTCGCCCAAAAATACCCACCCGAAGGCCGGGGCGCCATGTTCGTCCAGCGGTAAAAGGCCACAAAAACGGGTGGGCTATAGCCTTGGGGGGTGGGGCTGGCCAACTTCGTCCGCCGGACTCGGACTGGCGCGAGACTTTGCGAGGTGCCTCCGTGTGCCAAAAATATGCCGCAGGCACAGCCATACCCAAAAATACCCGCCCGAAGGCAGGGGCGCCAAGTTCGTCCAGCGTAAAAAGGCCAGAAAAACGGGTGGGCTATAGCCTTGGGGGGTGGGGCTGGCCAACTTTATCCGCCGGACTCGGAATGGCGCGAGACATTGCGAGGTGCCTCCGTGGGCCAAAACTAGGCCGCGGGCACTGCCGCACCCAAAAATACCCGCCTTTGGAGGTGGGGCTGGCCAACTTCGTCCGCCGGACTGGGAATTGCGCGAGACTT
This sequence comes from Citrus sp. QX-2021, assembly GCA_030444885.1. Classification (NCBI taxonomy): domain Eukaryota; kingdom Viridiplantae; phylum Streptophyta; class Magnoliopsida; order Sapindales; family Rutaceae; genus Citrus; species Citrus sp. QX-2021. The sequence continues at coordinate 527,295 of JAUJEF010000015.1, read as the reverse complement.
TGCGAGGCACCTCCGTGTGCCAAAACTAGGCCGCGGGCACAGCCGCACCCAAAAATACCCGCCTTAAGGCCGGGGCGCCAAGTTCGTCCAGCGGAAAAAGGCCACAAAAACGGGTGGCCTATATCCTTGGGGGGTGGGGCTGGCCAACTTCATCTGCCGGACTCGGAATGGCGCGAGACTTTGCGAGGTGCCTCCGTGTGCCAAGAATAGGCTGCGGGCACAGCGGCGCCCAAAAATACCCGCCCGAAGGCCGGGGCGCCAAGTTCGTCCAGCGGAAAAAGGCCGCAAAAACGGGTGGGCTATAGCCTTGGGGGGTGGGGCTGGGTAACTTCGTCCGCCGGACTCGGAATGGGGCGAGATTTTACGAGGGGCCTCCGTGTGCCAAAAATAGGCCGTGGGCACAGCCGCGCCCAAAAATACCCGCCCGAAGGCCGGGGCGCAAAGTTCTTCCAGCGGAAAAAGGCCACAAAAACGGGTGGGCTATAGCCTTGGGGGGTGGGGCTGGCCAACTTCGTACGCAGGACTCGGAATGGCTCGAGACTTTGCGAGGCACCATCGTGTGCCAAAAATAGGCCGCGGGCACTGCCCTCGCCCAAAAATACCCACCCGAAGGCCGGGGCGCCAAGTTCGTCCAGCGGTAAAAGGCCACAAAAACGGGTGGGCTATAGCCTTGGGGGGTGGGGCTGGCCAACTTCGTCCGCCGGACTCGGACTGGCGCGAGACTCTGCAAGGTGCCTCTGTGTGCCAAAAAGATGCCGCAGGCACAGCCATGCCCAAAAATACCCACCCGAAGGCAGGGGCGCCAAGTTCGTCCAGCGGAAAAAGGCCAGAAAAACGGGTGGGCTATCGCCTTGGGGGGTGGGGCTGGCCAACTTCATCCGCCGGACTCGGAATGGCGCGAGACATTGCGAGGTGCCTCCATGGGCCAAAAATAGGCCGCGGGTGCAGCCGCGTTAAAAATACCCGCCCGAAGGCCGGGCCGCCAAGTTCGGCCAGCGGAAAAAGGCCACAAAAACGGGTGGGCTATAGTCTTGGGGGGTGGGGCGGGCCGACTTCGTCCGCCGGACTCGGAATGGCGCGAGACTTTGTGAGGCACCTCCGTGAGCCAAAAATAGGCCGTGGGCACAGCCACGACCAAAAATACCCGCCCGAAGGCCGGGGCGCCAAGATCGTCCAGCGGAAAACGGCCACAAAAACGGGTGGGCTATAGCCTTGGGGGGTGGCGCTGGCCAACTTCTTCCGCCGGACTCGGATTGGCGCAAGACTTTGCGAGGCACCTCCGTGTGCCATAAATAGGTCACGGGCACAGCCGTACCAAAAAATAACCCCCCGAAAGTCGGTGCGCCCAAACCCCCTAGCGCAAAATGGCCAAAAAACGGGTGGGCTATAGCCTTGGGGGGAGGGGCTGGCAAACTTCGTCCGCCGGACTCGGAATGGGGCGAGACTTTGCGAGCGGCCTCCGTGTGCCAAAAATAGGCCGCGGGCACAGCCGCACCCAAAAATAACCCCCCGAAAGTCGGTGCACCCAAACCCCCCAGCGCAAAATGGACAAAAAACGGGTGGGCTATAGCCTTGGGGGGAGGGGCTGGCAAACTTCGTCCGCCGGACTCGGAATGGGGCGAGACTTTGCGAGTGGCCTCCGTGTGCCAAAAATAGGCCGCGGGCACAGCCGCACCCAAAAATAACCCCCCGAAGGTCGGCGCGCCCAAACCCCCCAGCGGAAAAATGGCCAAAAAACGGGTGCGCTATAGCCTTGGGGGGAGGGGCTGGCCCACTTCGTCCGCCGGACTCGGAATGGGGCGAGACTTTGCGAGCGGCCTCCGCGTGCCAAAAATAGGCCGCGGGCACAGCCGTATGCAAAAATAACCCCCCGAAGGTCGGCGCGCCCAAACCCCCCAGCGGAAAAATGGCCAAAAAACGGGTGCGCTATAGCCTTGGGGGGAGGGGCTGGCCCACTTCGTCCGCCGGACTCGGAATGGGGCGAGACTTTACGAGCGGCCTCCGCGTGCCAAAAATAGGCACGGGCACAGCCGCCCCCAAAAATAACCCTCCGAAGGTCGGCGCGCCCAAACCCCACAGCGGAAAAATGGCCAAAAAACGGGTGGGCTATAGCCTTGGGGTGAGGGGCTGGCCAACTTCGTCCCCCGGACTCGGAAAGGGGCGAGACTTTGCGAGTGGCCTCTGCATGCCAAAATTAGGCCGCGGGCAAAGCTGCGACAAAAAATAACCCCTCCGAAGGTCGGCGCGCCCAAACCCCCCAGCGGAAAAATGGGCAAAAAACGGGTGTGCTATAGCCTTGGGGGGAGGAGCTGCCGACTTCGTCCGCCGGACTCGGAATGGGGTGAGACTTTGCGAGCGGCCTCCGCTTGCCAAAAATAGGCCACGGGCACAGCCGCGCCCAAAAATAACCCCCCGAAGTTCGGCGCACCAAAACCCCCCAGCGGAAAAATGGCCAAAAAACGGATGGGCTATAGCCTTGGGGGGAGAGGTGGGCCAACTTCGTCCGCCGGACTCGGAATGGGGCGAGACTTTGCGAGCGGCCTCTGCGTGCCAAAAATAGGCCGCGGACACAGCCGCGCCCAAAAATAATCCCCCAAAGGTCGGCGCGCCCAAACCCCCCAGCGGAAAAATGGCCAAAAAACGGGTGGGCTATAGCCTTGGGGGGAGGGGCTGGCCAACTTCGTCCGCCGGACTCGGAATGGGGTGAGACTTTGCGAGCGGCCTCCGCGTGCCAAAAATAGGCCGTGGGCACAGCCGCGCCCAAAAATAACCCACCGAAGGTCGGCGCGCCCAAACCCCCAGCGGAAAAATGGCCAAAAAACGGGTGGGCTATAGCCTTGGGTGGAGGGGCTGGCCAACTTCGTCCGCCGGACTCGGAATGGGGCGAGACTTTTCGAGCGGCCTGCGCGTGCCAAAAATAGGCCACGGTCACAGCCACGTCCAAAAATAACCTCCCGAAGGTCGGCGCGCCCAAACCCCCCGGCCGAAAAATGGCCAAAAAACGGGTGGGCTATAGCCTTGGGGGGAGGGGCTGGCCAACTTCGTCCAACGGACTCGGAATGGCGCGAGACTTTGCGAGGGGCCTCCGTGTGCCAAAAATAGGCCGCGGGCACAGCCGCGGCCAAAAATAACCGCCCAAAGGCCGGGGCGCCAAGTTAGTCCAGCGGAAAAAGGCCACAAAAAAGGGTGGGCTATAAAAGGTGGCGCTAGTAGTCCGCCACTTCAAGTGCGGAGACTTTGTGAGGGGCCTCCGTTTGCCAAAAATAGGCCGCACAGCCGCGGACTCGCCCGAAGGCCGGGCCATGGCGTCCAGTGAGAGAAAGTCCACAAGGTGGTAGCCTCTGTGTTCCCAAAATAGGCTGCGGGCACAGCCGCGAGGGCCTCTGTGTTCCCAAAATAGGCACCCGCACAGCCGCGCGCAAAAATTCGTCCAAGGCGGGCGCAAAGAAGGCCAAAAAGAAGGCTGCTATAGCCTATAGCAGGGGGTGGGGCTGGCCAACTTCATCCGCCGGACTTGGAATGGTGCGAGATTTTGCGAGGAGACTCCGTGTGCCAAAAATAGGCCACGGGCCCAGCCGTATCCAAAAATAACCGCCCGAAGGCCGGGGCGCCAAGTTCGTCCAGCGAAAAAAGGCCACAAAAACGGGTGGGCAACAGCCTTTGGGGATGGGACTGGCCCACTTCGTCCGCCGGACTCGGAATGGCGCGAGACTTTGCGAGGGGCCTCCGCGTGCCAAAAATAGGCCGCGGACCCAGCCGCGCCCAAAAATAACCACCCGAAAGCCGGGGCGCCAAGTTCGTCCAGCGGAAAAAGGGCACAAAAACAAGTGGGCTATAGCCTTAGGGGGTGGGACTGGCCGACTTCGTCCGCCGGACTCGGAATGGCGCGAGACATTGCGAGGGGCCTCCGTGTGCCAAAAATAGGCTGCGGGCACAGCCGTGGCCAAAAATAACCGCCCGAAGGCCGGGGCGCCAAGTTAGTCCAGCGGAAAAAGGCCACAAAAACGGGTGGGCTATAGCCTTAGGGGCTGGGGCGCCAAGTTCGTCCGCCGGAATCAGAATGGCGCGAGACTTTGTGAGCGGCCTCCGTTTGCCAAAAATAGGCCGCGGGAACAGCCGCACCCAAAAATAACCGCCCAAAGGCCGGAGCGCCAAGTTCGTCCAGCGGAAAAAGGCCACAAAAACGGGCGGGCTATAGCCTTTGGGGTTGGGGCTGGCCAACTTCGTCCACCGGACCGCGAATGGCGCGAGACTTTGCGAGGGGCCTCCATGTGCCAAAAATAGGGTATGGGCACAGCCACACCCAAAAATAACCGCCCGAAGGCCGGGGCGCAAAGTTCGTCCAGCGGAAAAAGACCACAAAAACAGGTGGGCTATAGCCTTGGGGGGTGGGGCGGGCCAACTTCGTCCGCCGGACTCGGAATGGCGCGAGACTTTGCGAGGAGCCTCCGTGTTCCAAAAATAGGCCACGGGCACAGCCGCATCCAAAAATAACCGCCCGAAGGCCGTGGCGCCAAGTTCGTCCAGCGAAAAAAGGCCACAAAAACGGGTGGGCAACAGCCTTTGGGGATGGGACTGGCCCACTTCGTCCGCCGGACTCGGAATGGCGCGAGACTTTGCGAGGGGCCTCCGCGTGCCAAAAATAGGCCGCGGACCCAGCCGCGCCCAAAAATAACCACCCGAAAGCCGGGGCGCCAAGTTCGTCCAGCGGAAAAAGGGCACAAAAATGGGTGGGCTATAGCCTTGGGGGGTGGGGCTGGCCAGCTTCGTCCGCCGGACTTTGAATGGCGCGAGACTTTGCGAGGAGCCTCCGCGTGCCAAAAATAGGCCGCGGGCACAGCCGAGCCAAAAAATACCCACTGTTGAGTGTTAGAAAATGCATATTTATAAAGGAGAAAACCATCATTTTACATTTCAAGTCTTACTAACAACCCTTACTTTTATGTATTTAACATTCTTGTGATTTAATTACGTGTGTTTTATTTTAATTAAGTAATTTATGTATTTTAGGGGCATTATAGTCATTTCACAATAAAGGAGAGATCAGACGGCAAAACGGACATCACTTTTGAACTCAGGACGGTCGAAAACCTTAGGAGGAGCATAAAAGGAAAAATGGCACTATTCACATGTACGGTACTATTCACGGGTACGGTACTGTCTACGTTACTGTTCACGACACTGTTCACATAGACGGATCGATGACGTGGCATTGACTGATGAGGTGTCACGATCCTGTTGGACTAAAATTCTTATATACTGTTGATGGTGACGTGGCAGCATATTAGTGGACGAAAAATCTCGCGTACGGTGCATGCATCACACAGGATTATTTTCAACCAAACCGCGTTACTGTTCATCCGGGTCAAACCGTGTTACTGTTCATCCACGTGGTCAAACCGTGGACTGTTGACTGATGACGTGGCGCAATCCTGAGCGTCCAAACTGTTTTTAATCCGATGGCCATGATTTACTCCATGTATCTATAAAAAGGGGGCCTCTCCCCCCTAATTTGATATCTCTGAATCCATTTTTGGGATCCATTTTCTGTAATTCCCTCTCCATCTTATATTTTCTTCGTATTTTAATAAAATCCCATTTTGCCCCTAGTTCAATTATGAGTGGCTAATTTTCTTTCCAGCTTGGGTTGAAGGTGAAATCTCAACATGTGTCATGGGCTTAATTTGGTAAATTTATTTTCTCTTCTCCTCTAGTTTTTGTGGATGTTTTGACTTCTCGTCGACAAATAATAATAATCTTGTCTAGATACCGCCTTGGTTACACCGGCTCTCTAGTATAAGGTTATTATTATTTGGCACGATAAGCCCTTAGCACCATATTGATTAGAGCGTGGTTCATGAGGTGTGGATTCCCCCCTCATGATTTAATTGGTATTAATAAGGAATATTTAGCCCATGATGCATGTTGATACGGATCCGGATACCCAAGTGCTTTATTTCAATAGAATTCTCTTCTAGTAGCCTATGTTGAGGGTTTAGAAAGCCAACTCAGAGACATTGAGAGAAGTGTTTACGACATCCAGTTGGAGCTTGAGGTAAATTCAATAAGAGGACGATTTTAATTTTCTTTGTGTGTTTTAATTTGTTTTTCTGTTTGTGTGCTTTAGTTTGTTACCCCGGTGAAGTGGTGGATAACGGTACTCCGTGACAATCCAGTCGGTTACTTCAGTTTCCCATAATAACTGATATTCTGAGGCGAAGGTATGGACAGAAACGAGATTCTAGCGAAACTTCACAAGCGATTCCCTTCACTTCCTCAGAATGCCCTCCTTACGATCTATAAAGCTCGGTCCGAACGCATGCGATTACTCATGAGGAATAACATACCTGCTGACATCCGTTGGTTAATCGAGGCTAAAGTACGATCGGCAGGTGAGTTACCTCCAAAATTTATTGCATACATGCCTGGTTGTGGTAAAGGAAATTATGCAAGAAAACGACGAGCTCGAAGAATTTTTGTTGCTTGTCATAAGTGCGCCAGAATGAGTTGCAATAAAAACCCATGTTCTTTAGGAATGGTGTCTGATAACAGGGAAGATAAGATTCAATTCATTAGGGATGGCTTGAATAAGGAGTCATTGGATGATATCCTTTTGTCTCTTGAAACGCATCCCAGTGGATATGTGCAAGGAGCGATTCTCCAGTTATGGCCATTATTCCAGAAAGAGCATGCACGATACAGTCTCGGGAATCTGACTATAAACGACCCTGTTTGCCAGTTTGTAAGAAAACTGGATAGGAAGCCCATCCTCGACCCATAGAGGGCGTTCAAGCCGTTTCTGGACGTAAAACCAGAGGAAGATGTGAGCCACAGTCGCAACTACCTGTAAATATCCTTTTACTTTATTGTTATTTTATTTCACTATTGTCTTATTGTTTGCATTATTGACTTTAATAATTTTATTACTGTTTGCTTTTTCCTTTTCTTGTTTTCTTATTGACTTGCGAGCCACGTGCTTTACGCGTTATTTGACACTGACATATTACCTCATACACAACAATGACCCAAGATCACCAAGACTCTTAAATGTGATATCTTTTGTCAAGCACTCACAAATTATTTTTTTGAGAAGTATCACAATGGCAAATGCTACTCCAAATAGACAATTCAAGAACATTTGTGTGCTTTCTGGATTTACCTATGGCAAACATAAAGAGTTCGTTGAGGCAGCCATAGATCTTGGTCGAAGCATAGCAGAGAGAAAATTACACTTGGTGTATGGAGGAGGTAACCGAGGGTTATCAAAAATGGTCTCAGAAGCAGCTTTTATCAGAGGAAGTCAAGTGTTAGGCATCATCCCAAGAGTCCTAAAACCATTGGGCAGTTCGTCTGACTCATCAACTGGAGAAGAGTTAGTCGTCTCAGGTATGCAAGAAAGAATAACTGAAATGCTTAATCATGCTGATGCTTTTATTTTCCTTCCAGGAGATCTTGCAACACTAGAGGCACTTATCACATTAGCATCTTGGGCCCATCTGCACATTCACCAGAAACCCATCGGTTTGTTAAATGTCAATAACTTTTATGATGGCTTTATCGCATTTCTTAACCATGCAATAAAAAACTACTTCATTCCTTCCCATGTGAAAAAACTTTTTATTTGTGCTCACACTGCTAATGAGCTACTTGATCTGTTACAAGCTTTTAGACCGGAGCCAAACCCCTGGACCTTTGTGTTGGAGCGACCAAATAATGATGGTAACAGTAGCAGCAGTAAGAAGTACAAATTAGATTTAACTCTCCGCCTGTAAATATTTTCTTCTGTGTTGCACCACCCAGGTGATGTCTTCTAAACTCTACTTCTTTCCTTTTAAACATTGAGGACAATGTTTCGTTCTGGTTGGGGGGAGGGAATAGTCGACAATTGTGGAATCTTGGTTAAGTTTTTACTAATTTTTTGTTGTAGAAACTAACTGTTGCTAACTTTTTGTGTTGAAGATGGCTGAATATGGAGTGTAGTTACTCTAGAAACGCATCTTCATTGATTAAAAAAAAATTAAAAATAATAATAAAATAAAAAAAAAAAAAACAAAAAAAAAAATTTATTAAGTTTTGATGTTCATTTTTCTTTTTCTTTTTAATTTCTCCTCTATAAATATACATTTTCCAATTTTTGAGTCGAAGATGGCTGAATATGGAGTGTAGTGTCTCTAGAAACGCATCTTCTTAGTTCAAAAAACAATTCATTTTCGTTTTCTATCATTTTAAGTGTAACTTTTCTAATTAGTTTTTATGCATCATTTTCACATTTCTGCATGCATATTTTCCTTTCATGTTTAGAATAGGTTGGGGGGTAGAATGTTGTTTAAAAAAAAAAATTTGTGTGATTTGTTTTAACATTGGATGACATGATTAATTTTAAATTTTAGTATTTGTATTATCTTTGGTCTTAAGTGATGTTACATTATGTTTGCTACTCTACATGTTGATGTCGGAGACATATATGAGTTGCTTGAAGGAATGAACATGTCATAATAAGTACCAAGTGAGTTTTTGAGCCTATCATTTTTCTTGGAGAGTAACCCTTTTGCCCATTCTTTATACAGCTTAACAGTTTATTATTGTATACACGATCTCTAGATTTCTTTTAAGTTAACCCTTAATAAAAAAAAAAGTGTATTGTTACATTTGGAGGCCCATCTAACTAGTAGATATGGAAGATTATTTAGAGCCCTAAAAGACGATGGAAAGGCCATCTTTGATCCGTTTGAGCCTTTCTAGCCATCCCTTTTATTAAATATCCATAGTTAACCCTTTTGAGCCTTTAAAAAAAAAAAAACATTTTCTTTGTCAACTTATCATCTTGACCCACTCCGATTTGGAGTATTACCCGATATCTTATAAGTTCCATCACCTATTTATGTTTGAGAAAATGTAAATAATTATGTTGATCAGTGAAGTTATACCAAAAAAAAAACAACAAAACAAAAGTTGTTGTTTCAAAAGAATAAAAATAACAATAATAGGTGAAATCCACCTTGCAACTTCCACAAAAAAAAAAAAAAATTTCTCTGCATTTTTCTCAAACATACACTTTGTTTTCTTTATTTCCTTTCTTTGTTAACCATGTCCCTAGCCTACGTTACATCCTAATAAAAGTCCTTCCTGATTTTAGGGAATTATAATCTGAAGTAGAAGCTCGTTATATGGCTAAAAAGATGTAGTGGTGCATATAAAAAAAATAAATAAATAAATTGGGTTGACTAACATTTTTTATTTGACTTGAGATCGTATTATTTTTAAGCTGAGGGCATATTAATTTTATCTTGGTGAGAGCATGTGATATCACTTCTTCATTATTTTCTCTCAATTACCATTCATTGGAGTGACTATTTTTATTTGGTTTAATTTTTTTGTGAGAGTGTCACTATTTCCAGTGAGATTTTGGGGTTTGACATGTCATTCTTGAAAGTAGCTATAACAAAGTCTACTGGGCTGATTCATGTGGATGGTTGATGTGGGTGTGATGTTGCTTTAGACTGGAGATAATGCTTATACTTTTATTTGATTGTTATCATTAATCTGATTGAATAAACACTCGTGTTTCTATAAAAAAAAAAATCATTTTGAATTTAAATTTTGTTTTCGCTTTATTTGCTAGGGACTAGCAATAAGCTGGTTGGGGGGTGTGTTGAGTGTTAGAAAATGCATATTTATAAAGGAGAAAACCGTCATTTTACATTTCAAGTCTTACTAACAACCCTTACTTTTATGTATTTAACATTCTTGTGATTTAATTACGTGTGTTTTATTTTAATTAAGTAATTTATGTATTTTAGGGGCATTATAGTCATTTCACAATAAAGGAGAGATCGGAGCGGCAAAAGCAGACATCACTTTTGAACTCGGGACGGTCCGAAAACCTTAGGAGGAGCATAAAAAGGAAAATAGCACTATTCACATGTACGGTACTATTCACGGATACGCAGTCATCATCAGCGTTCTTATTCACGACACTGTTCACATAGACGGATCGATGACGTGGCATTGACCGATGACGTGGCATTGACTGATGAGGTGTCACAATCCTGTTGGACTAAAATTCTTATATACTGTTGATTGTGACATGGCAGCATATTAGTGGACGAAAAATCTCGCATACGGTGCATGCATCACACAGGATTATTTTCAACCAAACCGCGTTACTGTTCATCCGCGTGGTCAAACCGTGTTACTGTTCATCCGCGTGGTCAAACCGTGGACTGTTGACTGATGACGTGGCGCAATCCTGAGCGTCCAAACTGTTTTTAATCCGATGGCCATGATTTACTCCATGTATCTATAAAAAGGGGGCCTCTCCCCCCTAATTTGATATCTCTGAATCCATTTTTGGGATCCATTTTCTGTAATTCCCTCTCCATCTTGTATTTTCTTCGTATTTTAATAAAATCCCATTTTGCCCTAGTTCAATTATGAGTGGCTAATTTTCTTTCAAGCTTGGGTTGAAGGTGAAATCTCAACATGTGTCATGGGCTTAATTTGGTAAATGTATTTTCTCTTCCCCTCTAGTTTTTGTGGATGTTTTGACTTCTCGTCGACAAATAATAATAATCTTGTCTAGATACCGCCTTGGTTACACCGGCTCTCTAGTATAAGGTTATTATTATTTGGCACGATAAGCCCTTAGCACCATATTGATTAGAGCGTGGTTCATGAGGTGTGGATTCCCCCCTCATGATTTAATTGGTATTAATAAGGAATATTTAGCCCATGATGCATGTTGATACGGATCCGGATACCCAAGTGCTTTATTTCAATAGAATTCTCTTCAATTTATTCTCGCCATTTCAATTCCAATTTTAGAATTTATTCTCGCCATTTTAATTTAAGTTTTAGCATATTCCAAATCATTTCCACCACAAATCCAATCACCCATTTACAAAATTAATTCTACACACAATTAAAATCCACCACCTCGTGGGCTCGACACTCGTCACCATTGATCTATACTACAATAGATTCGTGCGCTTGCGAGTACATTAAAATTTGCACAACACCCACCCGAAGGCCGGGGCGCCATGTTCGTCCAGCGGAAAAAGGCCACAAAAACGGGTGGGCTATAGCCTTGGGGGGTGGGGCTGGCCAACTTCGTCCGCCGGACTCGGAATGGTGCGAGACTATGCGAGGCGCCTCCGTGTGCCAAAAATAGGCCGCGGACAAAGCCGCGCCCAAAAATACCCGTCCGAAGGCCGGGGCGCCAAGTTCGTCAGCGGAAAAAGGCCACAAACACGGGTGGGCTATAGCCTTGGGGTGTGGGGCTGGCCAACTTCGTCCGCCGGACTCGGAATGGCGCGAGACTTTGCGAGGTGCCTCCGTGTGCCAAAAATAGGCCGCGGTCACAGCCGCACCCAAAAATACCCGCCCGAAGGCCGGGGCACCAAGTTCGTCCAGCGGAAAAAGGCCACAAAAACGAGTGGGCTATAGCATTGGGGGGTGGGGCGGGCCAACTTCGTCCGCCGGACTCGGAATGGCGCGAGACTTTGCGAGGTGCCTCCGCGTGCCAAAAATAGGCCACGGGCACAGCCGCGCCAAAAAATACCCACCCGAAGGCCGGGGCGCCAAGTTCGTCCAGCGGAAAAAGGCCACAAAAACGGAAAAAGGCCACAAAAACGGGTGGGTATAGCCTCGGGGGGTGGGGCTGGCCAACTTCGTCCACCGGACTGGGAATAGCGCGAGACTTTGCGAGGGGCCTTCTTGTGCCAAAAATAGGACGCGGGCACAGCCGCGCCCAAAAATAACGGCCGGAAGGCCGGGGCGCCAAGTTCGTCCAGCGGAAAAAGGCCACAAAAACAGGTGGGCTATAGCCCTGGGGGGTGGCGCTGGCCAACTTCGTTCGCCAGACTCGGAATGGCGCGAGACTTTGCGAGGGGACTCCGTTTGCCAAAAATAGGCCGCGGGCACAGCCGCGCCCAAAAATACTTCCCGAGGGACAGGACGCCAAGTTCGTCCAGCGGAAAAAGGCCACAAAAACGGGTGGGCTATAGCCTTGGGGGGAGGGGCTGGCCAACTTCGTCCGCCGGACTCGGAATGGGGCGAGACTTTGCGAGCGGCCTCCGCGTGCCAAAAATAGGCAGCGGGAATAGCCGCGCCCAAAAATAACCCGCCGAAGGTCGGCGCGCCCAAACCCCCCAGCGGAAAAATGGCCAAAAAAAGGGTGGGCTATAGCCTTGGGGGGAGGGGCTGGCTAACTTCGTCTGCCGGACTTGGAATGGGGCGAGACTTTGCGAACGGCCTCTGCGTGCCAAAAATAGGCCGCGGGCTCAGCCGCGCCCAAAAATACCCCCCGCAAGCCGGGGCGCCATGTTCGTCCAGCGGAAAAAGGCCACAAAAACGGGTGGGCTACAGCCTTGGGTTCTGGGGCTGGCCGACTTCGTCCGCCGGACTCGGAATTGCACAAGACTTTGCGAGGTGCCTCCGTGTACCAAAAATAGGCCGCGGGCACAGCCGCGCCCAAAAATACCCGCCCGAAGGCCGGGGCACCAAGTTCGTCCAGCGGAAAAAAGGCCACAAAAACGAGTGGGCTATAGCCTTGGGGGGTGGGGCTGGCCAACTTCGTCCGCCGGACTCGGAATGGCGCGAGACTTTGCGAGCCACCTCCGCGTGCCAAAAATAGGCCACGGGCACAGCCGCGCCAAAAAATACCCACCCGAAGGCCGGGGCGCCAAGTTCGTCCAGCGGAAAAAGGCCACAAAAACGGGTGGGCTATAGCCTTGGGGGGTGGGGCTGGCCAACTTCGTCCGCCGGACTCGGAATGGCGCGAGACTTTGCGAGATGCCTCCGTGTGCCAAAAATACTCCGCGGGTACAGCCGCGCCCAAAAATACCCCTCCCGAAGGCCGGGGCGCCAAGTTCGTCCAGCGGAAAAAGGCCACAAAAACGGGTGGGCTATAGCCTTGGGGGGTGGGGCTGGCCAACTTTGTCCGCCGGACTGGAAATGGCGCGAGACTTTGCGAGGCGCCTCCGTGTGCCAAAAATAGGCCGCGGGCACAGCCGCGGGCACAGCCGCGGGCAAAAATTCCCCTCCCGAAGGCCGGGGCGCCAAGTTCGTCCAGCGGAAAAAGGCCACAAAAACGGGTGGGCTATAGCCTTCGGGGGTGGGGCTCGCCAACTTCGTCCGCCGGACTCGGAATGGCGCGAGACTTTGCGAGGCGCCTCCGTGTGCCAAAAATAGGCCGCGGACACAGCCGCGCCCAAAAATTCCCGCCCGAAGGCCGGGGCGCCAAGTTCGTCCAGCGGAAAAAGGCCACAAAAACGGGTGGGCTATAGCCTTGGGGGGTGGGGCTGGCCAACTTCGTCCGCCGGACTCGGAATGGCGCGAGACTTTGCGAGATGCCTCCATGTGCCAAAAATACTCCGCGGGTACAGTCGCGCCCAAAAATACCCCTCCCGAAGGCCGGGGCGCCAAGTTCGTCCAGCGGAAAAAGGCCACAAAAACGGGTGGGCTATAGCCTTAGGGGGTGGGGCTGGCCAACTTCGTCCGCCGGACTCGGAATGGCGCGAGACTTTGCGAGATGCCTCCATGTGCCAAAAATACTCCGCGGGTACAGTCGCGCCCAAAAATACCCGCCCGAAGGCAGGGGCGCCAAGGTCGTCCAGCGGAAAAAGGCCACAAAAACGGGTGGGCTATAGCTTTGGGGGGTGGGGTTGGCCGACTTCGTCCGCCGGACTCGGAATGGTGCGAGACTTTGCGAGGCACCTCCGTGTGCCAAAAATAGGCTACGGGCACAGCCGCGCCCAAAAATAACCGCCCGAAGGCCGGGGCGCCAAGTTCGTCCAGCGGAAAAAGGCCACAAAAACAGGTGGGCTATAGCCTTGGGGGGTGGGGCTGTCCAACTTCGTCTGCCGGACTCGGAATGGCGCGAGCCTTTGCGAGGGCCTCCGTGTACCAAAAATAGGCCGCGGGCACAGCCGCGCCCAAAAATAACCACCCGAAGGCTGGGGCGCCAAGTTCGTCAAGCGGAAAAAGGCCACAAAAACGGGTGGGCTATGGACCTTTGGGGTGGGGCTGGCCAACTTCGTCCGCCGGACTCGGAATGGTGTGAGACTTTGCGAGGGGCCTCCGTGTGCCAAAAATAGGCGGCGGGCACAGCCGCGCGTAAAAATAACCGCCCGAAGGCCGGGGGGCCAAGTTTGTCCAACGGAAAAAGGCCAGAAAAACGGGTGGGCTATAGCCTTGGGGGGTGGGGCTGGCCAACTTCGTCCGCCGGACTCGAAATGGCGCGAAACTTTGCGAGGGGCCTCCGTGTGCCAAAAATAGGCTACGGGCACAGCCGCGCGCAAAAATAACCGCCCGAAGGCCGGGGCGCCAAGTTTCTCCAACGGAAAAAGGCCAGAAAAACGGGTGGGCTATAGCCTTGGGGGGTGGGGCTGGCCAACTTCGTCCGCCGGACTCGAAATGGCGCGAAACTTTGCGAGGGGCCTCTGTGTGCCAAAATTTGGCCACGGGCACAGCCGTACCCAAAAATAACCGCCCGAAGGTCGGGGCGCCAAGTTCGTCCAGTGTAAAAAGGCCACAAAAACGGGTGGGCTATAGCCTTGGGGGCTGGGGCTGGCCCACTTCGTCCGCCGCACTCGGAAGGGTGCGAGACTTTGCGAGGGGCCTCCGTGCGCCAAAAATAGGCCGCGGGCGTAGCCGCACACAAAAATAACTGCCCGAAGGCCGGGGAGCCAAGTTCGTCCTGCGGAAAAAGGCCACAAAAACGGGTGGGCTATAGCCTTGGGGGGTGGGGCTGGCCAACTTCGTCCGCCGGACTCGGAATGGCGCGAGACTTTGCGAGGCGCCTCCGTGTGCCAAAAATAGGCCGCGGGCACAGCCGAACCAAAAAATACCCACCCGAAGGCCGGGGCGCCAAGTTCGTCCAGCGGACAATGGCCACAAAAACTGGTGGGCTATAGCCTTGGGGGGTGGGGCTGGCCAACTTCGTCCGCCGGACTCGGAATGGCGCGAGACTTTGCGAGATGCCTCCGTGTGCCAAAAATACTCCGCGGGAACAGCCGCGCCCAAAAATACCCCTCCCGAAGGCCGGGGCGCCAAGTTCGTCCAGCGGAAAAAGCCCACAAAAACGGGTGGGCTATAGCCTTGGGGGGTTGGGCTGGGAAACTTCATCCGCCAGACTCGGAATGGCGCGAGGCTTTGCGAGGCACCTCCGTGTGCCAAAAATAGGCCACGGGCACAGCCGCGCCCAAAAATTCCCGCCCGAAGGCCGGGGCGCCAAGTTCGTCCAGCGGAAAAAGGCCACAAAAACGGGTGGGCTATAGCCTTGGGGGGTGGGGCTGGCCAACTTCGTCCGCCGGAGTCGGAATGGCGCGAGACTTTGTGAGACGTCTCTGTGTGCCAAAAATAATCCGCAGGCACAGCCGCGCCCAAAAATACCCGCCCGAAGGCCGGGGCGCCAAGTTCGTCCAGCGGAAAAAGGCCACAAAAACGGGTGGGCTATAGCCTTGGGTGGTGGGGCTGGCGAACTTTGTCCGCCGGACTCGGATTGGCGCGAGACTTTGCGAGGCGCCTCCGTGTGCCAAAAATAGGCCGCGGGCACAGCCGCGCCCAAAAATTCCCGCCCGAAGGCTGGGACGCCAAGTTCGTCCAGCGGAAAAAGGCCACAAAAACGGGTGGGCTATAGCCTTGGGGGGTGGGGCTGGCCAATTTCGTCCGCCGGACTCGGAATGGAGCCAGACTTTGCGAGGCTCCTCCGTGTGGCAAAAATAGGCCGCGGGCACAGCCGCGCCCAAAAATACCCGCCCGAAGGCCGGGGCGCCAAGTTCGTCCAGCGGAAAAAGGCCACAAAAACGGGTGGGCTATAGCCTTGGGGGGTGGGGCTGGCCAACTTCGTCCGCCGGACTCGGAATGGCGCGAGACTTTTTGAGGCACCTCCGTGAGCCAAGAATAGGCCGTGGGGACGGCCACGTCCAAAAATATCCGCCCGAAGGCCGGGGCGTCAAGTTCGTCCAGCGGAAAAAGGCCACAAAAACGGGTCGGTTATAGCATTCGGGGGTGGGGCTGGCCCACTTCGTCCGCCAGACTCGGAATGGCGCGAGACTTTGCGAGGCACCTACGTGTGCAAAAAATAGGGCACGGGCACAGCCGCGCCCAGAAATACCCGCCCGAAGGCCGGGGCGTCAAGTTCGTCCAGCGGAAAAAGGCCACAAAAACGGGTGGGCTATAGCCTTGGGGGGTGGTGCTGGCCAACTTCGTCCGCCGGACTCGGAATGGCACGAGACTTTGTGAGGCGCCTCCGTGAGCCAAAAATAGGCCGTGGGGACGGCCACGTCCAAAAATACCCGCCCGAAGGCCGGGTCGCCAAGTTCGTCCAGCGGAAAAAGGCTAAAAAAACGGGTGGGCTATAGCCTTGGGTGGTGGGGCTGGCCCACTTCGCCCGCCGGACTCGGAATGGCGCGAGACTTTGCGAGGTGCCTCGGTGTCCCAAAAATAGGCCGTGGGCACAGCCGCGCCCAAAAATACCTGCCCGAATGCCGGGACGCCATGTTCGTCCAGGGGAAAAATGCCACAAAAACGGGTGGACTATAGCCTTGGGGGGTGGGGCTGGCCAACTTCGTCTGCCGGACTCGGAATGACGCGAGACTTTGCGAGGTGCCTCCGTGAGCCAAAAATAGGCCGCGGGGCCAGCCGCGGCCAAAAATACCTGCCCAAAGGCCGGGGCACCATGTTCGTCCAGCGGAAAAAGGCCACAAAAACGGGTGGGATATAGCCTAGGGGGGTGGGGCTGGTCAACTTCGTCCGCCGGACTCGGAATGGCGCGAGACTTTGCGAGGCGCCTCCGTGTGCGAAAAATATGCCGCGGACACAGCCGCGCCCAAAAATACCAGCCCAAAGGCCGGGGCGCCATGTTCGTCCAGCGGAAAATGGCCACAAAAACGGGTGGGCTATAGCCTTGGGGGCTGGGGCTGGCCAACTTCGTCCGCCGAACTCGGAATGGCGCGAGACTTTGCGAGGCACCTCCGTGTCCCAAAAATAGGCCGCGGGCATAGCCGCGCCCAAAAATACCCGCCCGAAGGCCAGGGCGCCATGTTCGTCCTGCGGAAAAAGGCCACTAAAACGGGTGGGCTATAGCCTAGGGGGTGGGGCCGGCCTACTTCGTCCGCCGGACTCGGAATGGCGCGAGACATTGTGAGGCGCCTCCGTGTGCCAAAAATAGGCCGTGGGCACGGTCGCGTCCAAAAATACCCGCCCGAAGGCCGGGGCGCCAAGTTCGTCCAGCGGAAAAAGGCCACAAAAACGGGTCGGTTATAGCATTGGGGGGTAGGGCTGGCCCACTTCGTCCGCCAGACTCGGAATGGCGTGAGACTTTGCGAGGCACCTACGTGTGCAAAAAATAGGCCATGGGCACAGCCGCGCCCATAAATAACCGCCCGAAGGCCGGGGCATCAAGTTCGTCCAGAGGAAAAAGGCCACAAAAACGGGTGGGCTATAGCCTTGGGGGGTGGGGCTGGCCAACTTCGTCCGCCGGACTCGGAAAGGCGCGAGACTTTACAAGGCACCTCCGTGTGCCAAAAATAGGCCGCGGGCACAGCCGCGCCTAAAAATACCCACCCGAAGGCCGGGGCGCCATGTTCGTCCAAGGGAAAAAGGCCACAAAAACGGGTGGGCTATAGCCTTGGGGGGTGGGGCTGGCCAACTTCGTCCGCCGGACTCGGAATGGCGCGAGACTTTGCGAGCCGCCTCCTTGTGCCAAAAATAGGTTGCGGGCAGAGCTGCAACCAAAAATACCCGCCCGAAGGCCGGGGCGCCAAGTTCGTTCAGCGGAAAAAGGCCACAAAAACGGGTGGGCTATAGCCTTGGGGGGTGGGGCTGGCCCACTTCGTCCGCCGGACTCGGAATGGCGCGAGACTTTGCGAGGCGCCTCCGTGTGCCAAAAATAGGCCGCGGGTACATCCGCGCCCAAAAATACCATCCCGAAAGCTGGGGCGCCAAGTTCGTCCGGCGGAAAAAGGCCACAAAAACGGGTGGGCTATAGCCTTAGGGGGTGGGGCTGGCCAACTTCGTCCGCCGGACTCGGAATGGGGCGAGACTTTGCGAGGCACCTCCGTGTGCCAAAAATAGGCCGCGGGCACAGCCGCGCCCAAAAATACCCGCCCGAAGGCCGGGGCGCCAAGTTCGTCCAGCGTAAAAAGGCCACAAAAACGGGTGGGCTATAACCTTGGGGGGTGGGGCTGGCCCACTTCGTCCGCCGGACTCGGAATGGCGCGAGACTTTGCGAGGCGCCTCCGTGTACCAAAAATAGGCCGTGGGTACAGCCGCGCCCAAAAATACCATCCCGAAAGCTGGGGCGCCAAGTTCGTCCGGCGGAAAAAGGCCACAAAAACGGGTGGGCTATAGCCTTAGGGGGTGGGGCTGGCCAACTTCGTCCGCAGGACTCGGAATGGGGCGTGACTTTGCGAGGCACCTCCGTGTGCCAAAAATAGGCCGCGGGCACAGCCGCGCCCAAAAATACCCACCCGAAGGCCGGGGCGCCAAGTTCGTCCAGCGGAAAAAGGCCAAAAAAACGGGTGGGCTATAGCCTTAGGGGGTGGGGCTGGCCAACTTCGTCTGCCGGACTCGGAATGGCGCGAGACTTTGCGAGGAACTTCCGTTTGCCAAAAATAGGTCACGGGCACAGACGCGTCAAAAAATGCCCGCCCGAAGGCCGGGGCGCCAAGTTCGTCCAGCGGAAAAGCGCCACAAAAACGGGTGCGCTATAGCCTTGGGGGGAGGGGCCGGCCCACTTCGTCCGCCGGACTCGGAATGGGGAGAGACTTTGCGAGCGGCCTACGTGTGCCAAAAATAGGCCGCGGACACAGCCGCACCCAAAAATAACCCCCGAATGTCGGCGCGCCCAAAACCCCAGAGGAAAAATGGCCAAAAAACGGGTGGGCTATAGCCTTGGGGGGAGGGGCTGGCCAACTTCGTCCTCCGAACTCAGAATGGGGCAAGAATTTACGAGTGGCCTCCGCGTGCCAAAAATAGGCCGCGGGCACAACCGCGCCCAAAAATAACCCCCCGAAGGTCGGCGCGCCCAAACCCCCCAGCCGAAAAATGGCCAAAAAACGGGTGGGCTATAGCCTTGGGGGGAGGGGCTGGCCGACTTCGTCCGCCGGACTCGGAATTGGGCGAGACGTTGCGAGCGGCCTCCGCATGCAAAAAATAGGCCGCGGGCACAGCCGCGCCCAAAAATAACCCCCGAAAGTCGGCGCGCCCAAAACCCCAGAGGAAAAATGGCCAAAAAACGGGTGGGCTATAGCCTTGGGGGGAGGGGCTGGCCAACTTCGTCCTCCGAACTCAGAATGGGGCGAGACTTTGCGAGTGGCCTCCGTGTTCCAAAAATAGGCCGCGGACACAGCCGCGCCCAAAAATACCCCCCCAAGGTCTGCGCGCCCAAACCCCCCAGCGGAAAAATGGCCAAAAAACGGGTGGGCTATAGCCTTGGGGGGAGGGGCCGGCCCACTTCGTCCGCCGGACTCGGAATGGGGAGAGACTTTGCGAGCGGCCTACGCGTGCCAAAAATAGGCCGCGGACACAGCCGCACCCAAAAATAACCCCCAAAAGTCGGCGCCCAAACCCCCCAGCGGAAAAATGGCCAAAAAACGAGTGGGCTATAGCCTTGGGGGGAGGGGCTGGCCAACTTCGTCCTCCGAACTCAGAATGGGGCGAGACTTTGCGAGTGGCCTCCGCGTTCCAAAAATAGGCCGCGGACACAGCCACGCCCAAAATAACCCCACGAGGTACGACGCGCCCAAACCCCCCAGCGGAAAAATGGCCAAAAAACGAGTGGGCTATTGCCTTGGGGGGAGGGGCTGACCAACTTCTTCCGCCGGACTCGGAATGGGGAGAGACTTTGCGAGGGGCCTCCGCGTGCCAAAAATAGGCCGCGGACACAGCCACGCCCAAAATAACCCCACGAAGGTCGACGCGCCCAAACCCCCCAGAGGAAAAATGGCCAAAAAACGGGTGGGCTATAGCCTTGGGGGGAGGGGCTGGCCTACTTCGTCCGCCGCACTCGGAATGGGGCGAGACGTTGCGAGCGGCCTCCGCGGGCCAAAAATAGGCCGCGGGCACAGCCGCACCAAAAAATAACCCCCTGAAGGTCGGCGCGCCCAAACCCCCCAGCGGAAAAATGGCCAAAAAACGGGTGGGCTATAGCCTTGGGGGGAGGGGCTGGCCAACTTCGTCCTCCGAACTCAGAATGGGGCGAGACTTTGCGAGTGGCCTCCGCGTTCCAAAAATAGGCCGCGGACACAGCCGCGCCCAAAAATACCCCCCCAAGGTCTGCGCGCCCAAACCCCCCAGCGGAAAAATGGCCAAAAAACGGGTGGGCTATAGCCTTGGGGGGAGGGGCCGGCCCACTTCGTCCGCCGGACTCGGAATGGGGAGAGACTTTGCGAGCGGCCTACGCGTGCCAAAAATAGGCCGCGGACACAGCCGCACCCAAAAATAACCCCCAAAAGTCGGCGCGCCCAAAACCCCAGAGGAAAAATGGCCAAAAAACGAGTGGGCTATAGCCTTGGGGGGAGGGGCTGGCCAACTTCGTCCTCCGAACTCAGAATGGGGCGAGACTTTGCGAGTGGCCTCCGCGTTCCAAAAATAGGCCGCGGACACAGCCGCGCCCAAAAATACCCCCCAAGGTCTGCGCGCCCAAACCCCCCAGCGGAAAAATGGCCAAAAAACGAGTGGGCTATGGCCTTGGGGGGAGGGGCTGACCAACTTCTTCCGCCGGACTCGGAATGGGGAGAGACTTTGCGAGGGGCCTCCGCGTGCCAAAAATAGGCCGCGGACACAGCCACGCCCAAAATAACCCCACGAAGGTCGACGCGCCCAAACCCCCCAGAGGAAAAATGGCCAAAAAACGGGTGGGCTATAGCCTTGGGGGGAGGGGCTGGCCTACTTCGTCCGCCGCACTCGGAATGGGGCGAGACGTTGCGAGCGGCCTCCGCGGGCCAAAAATAGGCCGCGGGCACAGCCGCACCAAAAAATAACCCACTGAAGGTCGGCGCGCCCAAACCCCCCAGCGGAAAAATGGCCAAAAAACGGGTGGGCTATAGCCTTGGGGGGAGGGGCTGGCCGACTTCGTCCGCCGGACTCGGAATTGGGCGAGACGTTGCGAGCGGCCTCCGCATGCAAAAAATAGGCCGCGGGCACAGCCGCGCCCAAAAATAACCCCCGAAAGTCGGCGCGCCCAAAACCCCAGAGGAAAAATGGCCAAAAAACGGGTGGGCTATAGCCTTGCGGGGAGGGGCTGGCCAACTTCGTCCTCCGAACTCAGAATGGGGCGAGACTTTGCGAGTGGCCTCCGCATTCCAAAAATAGGCCGCGGACACAGCCGCGCCCAAAAATACCCCCCCAAGGTCTGCGCGCCCAAACCCCCAAGCGGAAAAATGGCCAAAAACGTGGGCTATAGCCTTGGGGAGGGGCCGGCCCACTTCGTCCGCGGGACTCGGAATGGGGAGAGACTTTGCGAGCGGCCTACAAGTGCCAAAAAAACGCCTCTGACACAGCCGCACCCAAAAATAACCCCCAAAAGTCGGCGCGCCCAAAACCCCAGAGGAAAAATGGCCAAAAAACGGGTGGGCTATAGCCTTGGGGGGAGGGGCCGGCCCACTTCGTCCGCCGGACTCGGAATGGGGAGAGACTTTGCGAGCGGCCTACGCGTGCCAAAAATAGGCCGCGGACACAGCCGCACCCAAAAATAACCCCCAAAAGTCGGCGCGCCCAAAACCCCAGAGGAAAAATGGCCAAAAAACGAGTGGGCTATAGCCTTGGGGGGAGGGGCTGGCCAACTTCGTCCTCCGAACTCAGAATGGGGCGAGACTTTGCGAGTGGCCTCCGCGTTCCAAAAATAGGCCGCGGACACAGCCGCGCCCAAAAATACCCCCCAAGGTCGGCGCGCCCAAACCCCCCAGCGGAAAAATGGCCAAAAAACGAGTGGGCTATTGCCTTGGGGGGAGGGGCTGACCAACTTCTTCCGCCGGACTCGGAATGGGGAGAGACTTTGCGAGGGGCCTCTGCGTGCCAAAAATAGGCCGCGGACACAGCCACGCCCAAAATAACCCCACGAAGGTCGACGCGCCCAAACCCCCCAGAGGGAAAATGGCCAAAAAACGGGTGGGCTATAGCCTTGGGGGGAGGGGCTGGCCTACTTCGTCCGCCGCACTCGGAATGGGGTGAGACGTTGCGAGCGGCCTCCGCGGGCTGGGGGCTAGGCCGCGGGCACAGCCGCACCAAAAAATAACCCCCTGAAGGTCGGCGCGCCCGAACCCCCCAGCGGAAAAATGGCCAAAAAACGGGTGGGCTATAGCCTTGGGGGGAGGGGCTGGCCGTCTTCGTCCGCCGGACTCGGAATTGGGCGAGACGTTGCGAGCGGCCTCCGCATGCAAAAAATAGGCCGCGGGCACAGCCGCGCCCAAAAATAACCCCCGAAAGTCGGCGCGCCCAAAACCCCAGAGGAAAAATGGCCAAAAAACGGGTGGGCTATAGCCTTGCGGGGAGGGGCTGGCCAACTTCGTCCTCCGAACTCAGAATGGGGCGAGACTTTGCGAGTGGCCTCCGCATTCCAAAAATAGGCCGCGGACACAGCCGCGCCCAAAAATACCCCCCCAAGGTCTGCGCGCCCAAACCCCCCAGCGGAAAAATGGCCAAAAAACGGGTGGGCTATAGCCTTGGGGGGAGGGGCCGGCCCACTTCGTCCGCGGGACTCGGAATGGGGAGAGACTTTGCGAGCGGCCTACGCGTGCCAAAAATAGGCCGCGGACACAGCCGCACCCAAAAATAACCCCCAAAAGTCGGCGCGCCCAAAACCCCAGAGGAAAAATGGCCAAAAAACGAGTGGGCTATAGCCTTGGGGGGAGGGGCTGGCCAACTTCGTCCTCCGAACTCAGAATGGGGTGAGACTTTGCGAGCGGCCTCCGCGTTCCAAAAATAGGCCGCGGACACAGCCGCGCCCAAAAATACCCCCCCAAGGTCTGCGCGCCCAAACCCCCCAGCGGAAAAATGGCCAAAAAACGAGTGGGCTATAGCCTTGGGGGGAGGGGCTGACCAACTTCTTCCGCCGGACTCGGAATGGGGAGAGACTTTGCGAGGGGCCTCTGCGTGCCAAAAATAGGCCGCGGACACAGCCACGCCCAAAATAACCCCACGAAGGTCGACGCGCCCAAACCCCCCAGAGGGAAAATGGCCAAAAAACGGGTGGGCTATAGCCTTGGGGGGAGGGGCTGGCCTACTTCGTCCGCCGCACTCGGAATGGGGTGAGACGTTGCGAGCGGCCTCCGCGGGCCAAAAATAGGCCGCGGGCACAGCCGCACCAAAAAATAACCCCCTGAAGGTCGGCTCGCCCAAACCCCCCAGCGGAAAAATGGCCAAAAAACGGGTGGGCTATAGCCTTGGGGGGAGGGGCTGGCCGTCTTCGTCCGCCGGACTCGGAATTGGGCGAGACGTTGCGAGCGGCCTCCGCATGCAAAAAATAGGCCGCGGGCACAGCCGCGCCCAAAAATAACCCCCGAAAGTCGGCGCGCCCAAAACCCCAGAGGAAAAATGGCCAAAAAACGGGTGGGCTATAGCCTTGCGGGGAGGGGCTGGCCAACTTCGTCCTCCGAACTCAGAATGGGGCGAGACTTTGCGAGTGGCCTCCGCATTCCAAAAATAGGCCGCGGACACAGCCGCGCCCAAAAATACCCCCCCAAGGTCTGCGCGCCCAAACCCCCCAGCGGAAAAATGGCCAAAAAACGGGTGGGCTATAGCCTTGGGGGGAGGGGCCGGCCCACTTCGTCCGCCGGACTCGGAATGGGGAGAGACTTTGCGAGCGGCCTACGCGTGCCAAAAATAGGCCGCGGACACAGCCGCACCCAAAAATAACCGCCCCAAGGTTGGCGCGCCCAAACCCCCCAGCGGAAAAATGGCCTAAAAACGGGTGGGCTATAGCCTTGGGGGGAGGGGCTGACCAACTTCTTCCGCCGGACTCGGAATGGGGCGAGACTTTGCGAGCGGCCTCCGCGTGCCAAAAATAGGCCGCGGGCACAGCCGCCCCCAAAAATAAGCACCCGAAGGTCGTGGTGCCAAAACCCCCCAGCGGAAAAATGGCCAAAATACGGGTGGGCTATAGCCTTGGTGGGGGGCGCGGGCGAAGTTCGTCCGCCGGACTCGGAATGGGGCGAGACTTTGCGAGGGGCCTCGGGGTGCCAATAATAAGCCGCAGTCAAAGCCGCGTCCAAAAATAAACGCCCGAAGGTCGTGGTACCAAAATCCCGCAGCGGAAAAATGGCCAAAAAATGGGTGGAAAATAGCCTTGGTGGAGGGCGCGGGCGAAGTTCGTCCGCCGGACTCGGAATGGGGGCGAGACTTTACGAGGGTCCTCGGGGTGCCAAAAATAAGCGCCCGAAGATCGTGGTGCCAAAACCTCCCAGCGAAAAAATGGCCAAAAAACGGGTGGGCTATAGCCTTGGTGGGGAGCGCGGGCGAAGTTCGTCCGCCGGACTCGGATGGGGTGAGACTTTGCGAGGGGCCTCAGGGTGCCAAAAATAAGCCACGGGCAAAGCTTCACCGAAAAATAAGCGCCCAAAGATCGTGGTGCCAAAACCCCCCAGCGGAAAAATGGCCAAAAAAAGGGTGGGCTATAGCCTTGGTAGGGGGCGCGGGAGAAGTTCATCCGCCGGACTCGGAATGGGACGAGACTTTGTGAGGGGCCTCGGGGTGCCAAAAATAAGCCGCGGTCAAAGCCGCGCCTAAAAATAAACGCCCGAAGGTCGTGGTGCCACAATCCCGCAGCGGAAAAATGGCCAAAAAATGGGTGGACAATAGCCTTGGTGGGGGGCGCGGGCGATGTTCGTCCGCCGGACTCGGAATGGGGCGAGACTTTACGAGGGTCCTCGGGGTACCAAAAATAAGCCGCGGGCAAAGCCGCAAAGAAAAATAAGCACCCGAAGATCGTGGTGCCAAAACCCCCCAGCGGAAAAATGGCCAAAAAACGGGTGGGCTATAGCCTTGGTGGGGGGCGCGGGAGAAGTTCATCCGCCGGACTCGGAATGGGACGAGACTTTGTGAGGGGCCTCGGGGTGCCAAAAATAAGCGGTGGGCAAAGCCGCGCCCAAAAATAAGCCCCCGAAGGTCGTGGTGCCAAAACCCCCCAGCGGAAAAATGGCAAAAAACCGGATGGGCTATAGCCTTGGTGGGGGGCGTGGGCGAAGTTCGTCCGCCGGACTCGGAATGGGGCGAGACTTTACGAGGGGCCTAGGGGTGCAAAATAAAGCCGCGGGCAATGCCGTGCCCAAAAATAAGCGCCCGAAGATCGTGGTGCCAAAACCCCCCAGCGGAAAAAATGGCCAAAAAACGGGTGGGCTATAGCCTTGGTGGGGGGCGCGGGCGAAGTTCGTCCGCCGGACTCGGAATGGGGCGAGACATTGCGAGGGGCCTCGGGGTGCCAAAAATAAGCCGCGGGCAAAGCCGCCCCCAAAAATAAGCGCCCGAAGGTCGTGGTGCCAAAACCCCCCAGCGGAAAAATGGCCAAAATACGGGTGGGCTATAGCCTTGGTGGGGGGCGCGGGCGAAGTTCGTCCGCCAGACTCGGAATGGGGCGAGACTTTACGAGGGTCCTCGGGGTGCCGAAAATAAGAGCCCGAAGATCGTGGTACCAAAACCTCCCAGCGAAAAAATGGCCAAAAAACGGGTGGGCTATAGCCTTGGTGGGGGGCGCGGGCGAAGTTCGTCCGCCGGACTCGGAATGGGGCGAGACTTTGCGAGGGGCCTCGGGGTGCCAATAATAAGCCGCAGTCAAAGCCGCGTCCAACAATAAACGCCCGAAGGTCGTGGTACCAAAATCCCGCAGCGGAAAAATGGCCAAAAAATGGGTGGAAAATAGCCTTGGTGAAGGGCGCGGGCGAAGTTCGTCCGCCGGACTCGGAATGGGGCGAGACTTTACGAGGGTCCTCGGGGTGCCAAAAATAAGAGCCCGAAGATCGTGGTACCAAAACCTCCCAGCGAAAAAATGGCCAAAAAACGGGTGGGCTATAGCCTTGGTTGGGAGCGCGGGCGATGTTCGTCCGCCGGACTCGGATGGGGTGAGACTTTGCGAGGGGCCTCGCGGTGCCAAAAATAAGAATCGGGCAAAGCCGAGCCAAAAAATAAGCGCCTGAAGTTCGTGGTGCAAAAACCCCCCAGCGGAAAAATGGCCAAAATACGGGTGGGCTATAGCCTTGGTGGGGGGCGCGGGCGAAGTTCGTCCGCCAGACTCGGAATGGGGTGAGAATTTGCGAGGGGTCTCGGGGTGCCAAAAATAAGCCGCGGGCAAAATTTCACCGAAAAATAAGCACTCAAAGATCGTGGTGCCAAAACCCCCCAGTGGAAAAATGGCCAAAAAACGGGTGGGCTATAGCCTTGGTAGGGGGCGCGGGCGAAGTTCGTCCGCGGGACTCGGAATGGGGCGAGACTTTGCGTGGGGCCTCGGGGTTCCAAAAATAAGCCGCGGTCAAAGCCGCGCCCAAAAATAAACGCCCGAAGGTCGTGGTGCCAAAATCCCGCAGCGGAAAAATGGCCAAAAAATGGGTGGACAATAGCCTTGGTGGGGGGCGCGGGCGAAGTTCGTCCGCCGGACTCGGAATGGGGCGAGACGTTGCGAGGGGTCTCGGGGTGCCAAAAATAAGCCGCGGTCAAAGCCGCGCCCAAAAATAAACGCCCGAAGGTCGTGGTGCCAAAATCCCGCAGCGGAAAAATGGCCAAAAAATGGGTGGACAATAGCCTTAGTGGGGGGCGCGGGCGAAGTTCGTCCGCCGGACTCAGAATGGGGCGAGACTTTGCGATGGGCCTTGGGGTGCCAAAAATAAGCCGCGGCCAAAGCCGTGCCCAAAGATCGTGGTGCCAAAACCCCCAAGCGGAAAAATTGCCAAAAAACGGGTGGGCTATAGCCTTGGTGGGGGGCGAGGGCGAAGTTCCTCCGCCGGACTCGGAATGGGGCGAGACTTTGCGAGGGGCCTTGGGGTGCCAAATATAAGCAGCGGTCAAACCCGCGCCCAAAAATAAGCGCCCGAAGATCGTGGTGCCAAAACCCCCCAGCGGAAAAATGGCCAAAAAACGGGTGGGCTATAGCCTTGGTGGGGGGCGCGGGCGAAGTTCGTCCGCCGGACTCGGAATGGGGCGAGACTTTGCGAGGGGCCTCGGGGTGCCAAAAATAAGCCACGGGCAAAGCCGCGCCCAAAAATAAGTGCCCGAAGGTCGTGGTGCCAAAACCCCCCAGCGGAAAAATGGCCAAAAAACGAGTGGGCTATAGCCTTGGTGGGGGGCGCGGGTGAAGTTCGTCTGCCGGACTCAGAATGGGACGAGCCTTTGCGATGGGCCTTGGGGTGCCAAAAATAAGCCGCGGCCAAAGCCGTGCCCAAAGATCGTGGTGCCAAAACCCCCAAGCGGAAAAATTGCCAAAAACCGGGTGGGCTATAGCCTTGGTGGGGGGCGCGGGCGAAGTTCCTCCGCCGGACTCGGAATGGGGCGAGACTTTGCGAGGGGCCTTGGGGTGCCAAATATAAGCAGCGGTCAAACCCGCGCCCAAAAATAAGCGCCCGAAGATCGTGGTGCCAAAACCCCCCAGCGGAAAAATGGCCAAAAACCGGGTGGGCTATAGCCTTGGTGGGGGGCGCGGGCGAAGTTCGGCCGCCGGACTCGGAATGGGGCGAGACATTGCAAGGGGCCTCGGGGTGCCAAAAATAAGCCGCGGGCAAAGCCGCGCCCAAAAATAAGCGCCCGAAGGTCGTGGTGCCAAAACCCCCCAGCGGAAAAATGGCCAAAAAACGGGTGGGCTATAGCCTTGGTGGGGGGCGCGGGCGACTTTCGTCCGCCGGACTTGGAATGGGGCGAGACTTTACGAGGGGCCTCGGGGTGCCAAAAATAAGTCATGGGCAAAGCCGTACCCAAAGATCGTGGTGCCAAAACCCCCAAGCGGAAAAATGGCCTAAAAACGGGTGGGTTATAGCCTTGGTGGGGGGCGCGGGCGAAGTTCGTCGGCCGGACTCAGAATGGGGCGAGACTTTGCGAGGGGCCTCGGGGTGCCAAAAATAAGCAGCGGGAAAACCCGCACCCAAAGATCGTGGTGCCAAAACCCCCAAGCGGAAAAATGGCCAAAAAACGGGTGGGCTATAGCCTTGGTGGGGGGCGCGGGCGAAGTTCGTCCGCCGGACTCGGAATGGGGCGAGACTTTACGAGGGGCCTCGGGGTGCCAAAAATAAGCCACGGGCAAAGCCGCGCCCAAAAATAAATGCCCGAAGGTCGTGGTGCCAAAACCCCCCAGCTGAAAAATGGCCAAAAAACGAGTGGACTATAGCCTTGGTGGGGGACGCGGGCGAAGTTCGTCTGCCGGACTCAGAATGGGGCGAGACTTTGCGATGGGCCTCGGGGTGCCAAAAATAAGCCGCGGGCAAAGCCGCGCCCAAAGATCGTGGTGCCAAAACCCCCAAGCGGAAAAATGGCCAAAAAACGGGTGGGCTATAGCCTTGGTGGGGGGCGCGGGCGAAGTTCCTCCGCCGGACTCGGAATGGGACGAGACTTTGCGAGGGAACTTGGGGTGCCAAAAATAAGCAGCGGGCAAAGCCGCGCCCAAAAATAAGCGCCCGAAGATCGTGGTGCCAAAACCCCCCAGCGGAAAAATGGCCAAAAAACGGGTGGGCTATAGCCTTGGTGGGGGGCGCGGGCGAAATTCGTCCGCCGGACTCGGAATGGGGTAAGATTTTGCGAGGGGCCTCGGGGTGCCAAAAATAAGCCACGGACAAAGCCGCCCCCAAAAATAAGTGTCCGAAGGTCGTGGTGCCAAAACCCCCCAGCGGAAAAATGGCCAAAAAACGGGTGGGCTATAGCCTTGGTGGGGGGCGCGGGCGAAGTTCGTCTGCCGGACTCAGAATGGGGCGAGACTTTACGAGGGGCCTCGGGGTACCAAAAATAAGCCACGGGCAAAGCCGCGCCCAAAGATCGTGGTGCCAAAACCCCCAAGCGGAAAAATGGCCAAAAAACGGGTGGGCTATAGCCTTGGTGGGGGGCGCGGGCGAAGTTCCTCCGCCGGACTCGGAATGGGGCGAGACTTTGCGAGGGGCCTCGGGGTGCCAAAAATAAGCTACGGACAAAGCCGCCCCCGAAAATAAGTGTCCGAAGGTCGTGGTGCCAAAACCCCCCAGCGGAAAAATGGCCAAAAAACGGGTGGGCTATAGCCTTGGTGGGGGGCGCGGGCGAAGTTCGTCTGCTGGACTCAGAATGGGGCGAGACTTTGCGAGGGGCCTCGGGGTACCAAAAATAAGCCACGGGCAAAGCCGCGCCCAAATATCGTGGTGCCAAAACCCCCAAGCGGAAAAATGGCCAAAAAACGGGTGGGCTATAGCCTTGGTGGGGGGCGCGGGCGAAGTTCCTCCGCCGGACTCGGAATGGGGCGAGACTTTGCGAGGGGCCTCGGGGTGCCAAAAATAAGCCACGGGCAAAGCCGCGCCCAAAAATAAGTGCCCGAAGGTCGTGGTGCCAAAACCCCCCAGCGGAAAAATGGCCAAAAAACGAGTGGGCTATAGCCTTGGTGGGGGGCGCGGGTGAAGTTCGTCTGCCGGACTCAGAATGGGGCGAGCCTTTGCGATGGGCCTTGGGGTGCCAAAAATAAGCCGCGGCCAAAGCCGTGCCCAAAGATCGTGGTGCCAAAACCCCCAAGCGGAAAAATTGCCAAAAACCGGGTGGGCTATAGCCTTGGTGGGGGGCGCGGGCGAAGTTCCTCCGCCGGACTCGGAATGGGGCGAGACTTTGCGAGGGGCCTTGGGGTGCCAAATATAAGCAGCGGTCAAACCCGCGCCCAAAAATAAGCGCCCGAAGATCGTGGTGCCAAAACCCCCCAGCGGAAAAATGGCCAAAAACCGGGTGGGCTATAGCCTTGGTGGGGGGCGCGGGCGAAGTTCGTCCGCCGGACTCGGAATGGGGCGAGACATTGCAAGGGGCCTCGGGGTGCCAAAAATAAGCCGCGGGCAAAGCTGCGCCCAAAAATAAGCACCCGAAGGTCGTGGTGCCAAAACTCCCCAGCGGAAAAATGGCCAAAAAACGGGTGGGCTATAGCCTTGGTGGGGGGCGCGGGCGACTTTCGTCCGCCGGACTCGGAATGGGGCGAGACTTTACGAGGGGCCTCGGGGTGCCAAAAATAAGTCATGGGCAAAGCCGCACCCAATGATCGTGGTGCCAAAACCCCCAAGCGGAAAAATGGCCTAAAAACGGGTGGGCTATAGCCTTGGTGGGGGGCGCGGGCGAAGTTCGTCGGCCGGACTCAGAATGGGGCGAGACTTTGCGAGGGGCCTCGGGGTGCCAAAAATAAGCAGCGGGAAAACCCGCACCCAAAGATCGTGGTGCCAAAACCCCCAAGCGGAAAAATGGCCAAAAAACGGGTGGGCTATAGCCTTGGTGGGGGGCGCGGGCGAAGTTCGTCCGCCGGACTAGGAATGGGGCGAGACTTTGCGAGGGGCCTCGGGGTGCCAAAAATAAGCCACGGGCAAAGCCGCGCCCAAAAATAAGTGCCCGAAGGTTGTGGTGCCAAAACCCCCCAGCTGAAAAATGGCCAAAAAACGAGTGGACTATAGCCTTGGTGGGGGGCGCGGGCGAAGTTCGTCTGCCGGACTCAGAATGGGGCGAGACTTTGCGATGGGCCTCGGGGTGCCAAAAATAAGCCGCGGGCAAAGCCGCGCCCAAAGATCGTGGTGCCAAAACCAGCAAGCGGAAAAATGGCCAAAAAACGGGTGGGCTATAGCCTTGGTGTGGGGCGCGGGCGAAGTTCCTCCGCCGGACTCGGAATGGGACGAGACTTTGCGAGGGAACTTGGGGTGCCAAAAATAAGCAGCGGACAAAGCCGCGCCAAAAAATAAGCGCCCGAAGATCGTGGTGCCAAAACCCCCCAGCGGAAAAATGGCCAAAAAACGGGTGGGCTATAGCCTTGGTGGGGGGCGCGGGCGAAATTCGTCCGCCGGACTCGGAATGGGGCGAGATTTTGCGAGGGGCCTCGGGGTGCCAAAAATAAGCCACGGACAAAGCCGCCCCCGAAAATAAGTGTCCGAAGGTCGTGGTGCCAAAACCCCCCAGCGGAAAAATGGCCAAAAAACGGGTGGGCTATAGCCTTGGTGGGGGGCGCGGGCGAAGTTCGTCTGCCGGACTCAGAATGGGGCGAGACTTTACGAGGGGCCTCGGGGTGCCAAAAATAAGCCGCGGGCAAAGCCGCGCCCAAAGATCGTGGTGCCAAAACCCCCAAGCGGAAAAATGGCCAAAAAACGGGTGGGCTATAGCCTTGGTGGGGGGCGCGGGCGAAGTTCCTCCGCCGGACTCGGAATGGGACGAGACTTTGTGAGGGAACTTGGGGTGCCAAAAATAAGCAGCGGGCAAAGCCGCGCCCAAAAATAAGCGCCCGAAGATCGTGGTGCCAAAACCCCCCAGCGGAAAAATGGCCAAAAAACGGGTGGGCTATAGCCTTGGTGGGGGGCGCGGGCGAAGTTCGTCAGCCGGACTCGGAATGGGGCCGATTCAATGAGGGCGGCCTCCCTGTACCAAAAATAGGCCACGGGCACAGCCGCGCCCAAAATTTAGCGCCCAAAGGTCGGGGTGCCCAAAATTTGTGAGGCACCTCCGTGTGCCAGAAATAGGCAGCGGGCAGAGCCGCGCCCAAAAATACCCGGCCGAAGGCCGGGGCGCCAAGTTCGTCCAGCGGAAAAAGGCCACAAAACCGGGTGGGCTATAACCTTGGGGGGTGGGGCTGGCCAACTTCGTCCGCCGGACTCGGAATGGCGCGAGACTATGCGAGGCGCCTCCGTGTGCCAAAAATAGGCCGCGGGCACAGCCGTGCCCAAAAATACCCACCCGAAGGCCGGGGCGCCAAGTTCGTCCAGCGGAAAAAGGCCACAAAACCGGGTGGGCTATAGCCTTGGGGGGTGGGGCTGGCCAACTTCGTCCGCCGGACTCGAAATGTCGCGAGACTTTGCGAGGCACCTCCGTGTACCAGAAATAGGCAGCGGGCACAGCCGCGCCCAAAAATACCCGCCCGAAGGCCAGGGCCCCATGTTCGTCCAGCGGAAAAAGGCCACAAAAACGGGTGGGATATAGCCTTGGGGGGTGGGGCTGGCCAACTTCGTCCGCCGGACTCGGAATGGCACGAGAGTTTGCGAGGCGCCTCCGAGTGACAAAAATAGGCCGCGGTCACAGCTGAGCCCAAAAATACCCGCCCGAAGGCCGTGGCGCCAAGTTCGTCCAGCGGAAAAAGGCCACAAAAACGGGTGGGCTATAGCCTTGGGGGGTGGGGCTGGCCAAATTCGTCCGCCGGACTCGGAATGGCTCGAGACTTTGCGAGGCACCTCCGAGTGCCAAAAATAGGCCGTGGGCACAGCCGCGCCCAAAAATACCCGCCCGAAGGCCGGGGCGACTAGTTCGTCCAGCGGAAAAAGGCGACAAAAACGGGTGGGCTATAGCCTTGGGGGGTGGGGTTGGCCCACTTCGGCCGCCGTACTCGGAATGGCGGGAGACTTTGCGAGGTGTCTCTGTGTCCCAAAAATAGGCCGCGGGCACAGCCGCACCCAAAAATACCCGCCCGAAGGCCGGGGCGCCAAGTTCGTCCAGCGGAAAAAGGCCACAAAAACGGGTGGGCTATAGCCTTGAGGGGTGGGCCTGGCCGACTTCGTCCGCCGGACTCGGAATGGCGCGAGACATTGCGAGGCGCCTCCGTGTCCCAAAAATAGGCCGCGGGCCCAGCCGCGCCCAAAAATACCCGCCCGAAGGCCGGGGCGCCAAGTCCGTCCAGCGGAAAAAGGCCACAAAAACGGGTGGGCTATAGCCTTGCGGGGTGGAGCTGGCCAACTTCGTCCGCCGTACTTAGAATGGCGCGAGACTTTGCGAGGCACCTCCGTGTGCCAAAAATAGGCCGTGGGCACAGCCGCGTCCAAAAATACCCGCCCGAAGGCCGGGGCGACAAGTTCGTCCAGCGGAAAAAGGCGACAAAAACGGGTGGGCTATAGCCTTGGGGGGTGGGGTTGGCCCACTTCGGCCGCCGGACTCGGAATGGCGGGAGACTTTGCGAGGTGTCTCTGTGTCCCAAAAATAGGCCACGGGCACAGCCGCACCCAAAAATACCCGCCCGAAGGCCGGGGCGCCAAGTTCGTCCAGCGGAAAAAGGCCACAAAAACGGGTGGGCTATAGCCTTGAGGGGTGGGCCTGGCCGACTTCGTCCGCCGGACTCGGAATGGCGCGAGACATTGCGAGGCGCCTCCGTGTCCCAAAAATAGGCCGCGGGCCCAGCCGCGCCCAAAAATACCCGCCCGAAGGCCGGGGCGCCAAGTTCGTCCAGCGGAAAAAGGCCACAAAAACGGGTGGGCTATAGCCTTGCGGGGTGGAGCTGGCCCACTTCGTCCGCCGTACTCAGAATGGCGCGAGACTTTGCGAGGCACCTCCGTGTGCCAAAAATAGGACGTGGGCACAGCCGCGCCCAAAAATACCCGCCCGAAGGCCGGGGCGACAAGTTCGTCCAGCGGAAAAAGGCCACAAAAATGGGTGGGCTATAGCCTTGGGGGGTGGGGTTGGCCCACATCGGCCGCCGGACTCGGAATGGCGGGAGACTTTGCGAGGTGTCTCCGTGTCCCAAAAATAGGCCGCGGGCACAGCCGCACCCAAAAATACCCGCCCGAAGGCCGGGGAGCCAAGTTCGTCCAGCGGAAAAAGGCCACAAAATCGGGTGGGCTATAGCCTTGAGGGGTGGGGCTGGCCCACTTTGTCCGCCGGACTCGGAATGGCGGGAGACATTGCGAGGCACCTCCGTGTCCCAAAAATAGGCCGCGGGCACAGTCGCACCCAAAAATACCCGCCCGAAGGCCGGGGCGCCAAGTTCGTCCAGCGGAAAAAGGCCACAAAAACGGGTGGGCTATAGCCTTGAGGGGTGGGGCTGGCCAACTTCGTCCGCCGGACTCGGAATGGCGCGAGACTTTGCGAGGCGCCTTTGTGTCGCAAAAATAGGCCGCGGGCACAGCCGCGCCCAAAAATACCCTCCCGAAGGCCGGCGCGCCAAGTTCGTCCAGCGGAAAAAGGCCACAAAAACGGGTGGGCTATAGCCTTGAGGGGTGGGGCTGGCCAACTTCGTCCGCCGGACTCGGAATGGCGCGAAACTTTACGAGGCGCCTCTGTGTCGTAAAAATAGGCCGTGGGCACAGCCGCGCCCAAAAATACCCTCCCGAAGGCCGGCGCGCCAAGTCCGTCCAGCGGAAAAAGGCCACAAAAACGGGTGGGCTATAGCCTTGGGGGGTGGGGTTGGCCAACTTCGTCCGCCGGACTCGGAATGGCGCGAGACTTTGCGAGGCACCTCCGTGTCCCAAAACTAGGCCGTGGACACAGCCGCGCCCAAAAATCCCCGCCCGAAGGCCGGGGCGCCAAGTTCGTCCAGCGGAAAAAGGCCACAAAAACGGGTGGGCTATAGCCTTGGGGGGTGGGGCTGGCTCACATCGTCCGCCGGACTCGGAATGGTGCGAGACATTGCGAGGCGCCTCCGTGTCCCAAAAATAGGCCGCGGGCACAGCCGCGCCCAAAAATACCCGCCCGAAGGCCGGGGCGCCAAGTTCGTCCAGCGGAAAAAGGCCACAAAAACGGGTGGGCTATAGCCTTGCGGGGTGGAGCTGGCCAACATCGTCCGCCGTACTCAGAATGGCGCGAGACTTTGCGAGGCACCTCCGTGTGCCAAAAATAGGCCGTGGGCACAGCCGCGCCCAAAAATACCCGCCCGAAGGCCGGGGCGACTAGTTCGTCCAGCGGAAAAAGGCGACAAAAACGGGTGGGCTATAGCCTTGGGGGGTGGGGTTGGCCCACTTCGGCCGCCGTACTCGGAATGGCGGGAGACTTTGCGAGGTGTCTCTGTGTCCCAAAAATAGGCCGCGGGCACAGCCGCACCCAAAAATACCCGCCCGAAGGCCGGGGCGCCAAGTTCGTCCAGCGGAAAAAGGCCACAAAAACGGGTGGGCTATAGCCTTGAGGGGTGGGCCTGGCCGACTTCGTCCGCCGGACTCGGAATGGCGCGAGACATTGCGAGGCGCCTCCGTGTCCCAAAAATAGGCCGCGGGCCCAGCCGCGCCCAAAAATACCCGCCCGAAGGCCGGGGCGCCAAGTCCGTCCAGCGGAAAAAGGCCACAAAAACGGGTGGGCTATAGCCTTGCGGGGTGGAGCTGGCCAACTTCGTCCGCCGTACTCAGAATGGCGCGAGACTTTGCGAGGCACCTCCGTGTGCCAAAAATAGGCCGTGGGCACAGCCGCGTCCAAAAATACCCGCCCGAAGGCCGGGGCGACAAGTTCGTCCAGCGGAAAAAGGCGACAAAAACGGGTGGGCTATAGCCTTGGGGGGTGGGGTTGGCCCACTTCGGCCGCCGGACTCGGAATGGCGGGAGACTTTGCGAGGTGTCTCTGTGTCCCAAAAATAGGCCGCGGGCACAGCCGCACCCAAAAATACCCGCCCGAAGGCCGGGGCGCCAAGTTCGTCCAGCGGAAAAAGGCCACAAAAACGGGTGGGCTATAGCCTTGAGGGGTGGGGCTGGCCCACTTTGTCCGCCGGACTCGGAATGGCGGGAGACATTGCGAGGCACCTCCGTGTCCCAAAAATAGGCCGCGGGCACAGTCGCACCCAAAAATACCCGCCCGAAGGCCGGGGCGCCAAGTTCGTCCAGCGGAAAAAGGCCACAAAAACGGGTGGGCTATAGCCTTGAGGGGTGGGGCTGGCCAACTTCGTCCGCCGGACTCGGAATGGCGCGAGACTTTGCGAGGCGCCTTTGTGTCGCAAAAATAGGCCGCGGGCACAGCCGCGCCCAAAAATACCCTCCCGAAGGCCGGCGCGCCAAGTTCGTCCAGCGGAAAAAGGCCACAAAAACGGGTGGGCTATAGCCTTGGGGGGTGGGGTTGGCCAACTTCGTCCGCCGGACTCGGAATGGCGCGAAACTTTACGAGGCGCCTCTGTGTCGTAAAAATAGGCCGTGGGCACAGCCGCGCCCAAAAATACCCTCCCGAAGGCCGGCGCGCCAAGTCCGTCCAGCGGAAAAAGGCCACAAAAACGGGTGGGCTATAGCCTTGGGGGGTGGGGTTGGCCAACTTCGTCCGCCGGACTCGGAATGGCGCGAGACTTTGCGAGGCACCTCCGTGTCCCAAAACTAGGCCGTGGACACAGCCGCGCCCAAAAATCCCCGCCCGAAGGCCGGGGCGCCAAGTCCGTCCAGCGGAAAAAGGCCACAAAAACGGGTGGGCTATAGCCTTGGGGGGTGGGGCTGGCTCACATCGTCCGCCGGACTCGGAATGGTGCGAGACATTGCGAGGCGCCTCCGTGTCCCAAAAATAGGCCGCGGGCACAGCCGCGCCCAAAAATACCCGCCCGAAGGCCGGGGCGCCAAGTTCGTCCAGCGGAAAAAGGCCACAAAAACGGGTGGGCTATAGCCTTGCGGGGT
The DNA here is from genome assembly GCA_030444885.1 of Citrus sp. QX-2021. NCBI lineage: Eukaryota > Viridiplantae > Streptophyta > Magnoliopsida > Sapindales > Rutaceae > Citrus > Citrus sp. QX-2021. The sequence continues at coordinate 490,858 of JAUJEF010000015.1, read as the reverse complement.
GGAGCTGGCCAACATCGTCCGCCGTACTCAGAATGGCGCGAGACTTTGCGAGGCACCTCCGTGTGCCAAAAATAGGCCGTGGGCACAGCCGCACCCAAAAATACCCGCCCGAAGGCCGGGGCGACAAGTTCGTCGAGCGGAAAAAGGCCACAAAAACGGGTGGGCTATAGCCTTGGGGGGTGGGGTGGGCCCACTTCGGCCGCCGGACTCGGAATGGCGGGAGACTTTGCGAGGTGTCTCCGTGTCCCAAAAATAGGCCGCGGGCACAGCCGCACCCAAAAATACCCGCCCGAAGGCCGGGGCGCCAAGTTCGTCCAGCGGAAAAAGGCCACAAAATCGGGTGGGCTATAGCCTTGAGGGGTGGGGCTGGCCCACTTCGTCCGCCGGACTCGGAATGGCGGGAGACATTGCGAGGCACCTCCGTGTCCCAAAAATAGGCCGCGGGCACAGCCGCTCCCCAAAAAAACCCGCCCAAAGGCCGGGGCGCCAAGTTCGTCCAGCGGAAAAAGGCCACAAAAACGGGTGGGCTATAGCCTTGAGGGGTGGGGCTGGCAAACTTCGTCCGCCGGACTCGGAATGGCGCGAGACATTGCGAGGCGCCTCTGTGTCGCAAAAATAGGCCGCGGGCACAGCCGCGCCCAAAAATACCCTCCCGAAGGCCGGCGCGCCAAGTTCGACCAGCGGAAAAAGGCCACAAAAACGGGTGGGCTATAGCCTTGGGGGGTGGGGCTGGCAAACTTCGTCCGCCGGACTCGGAATGGCGCGAGACTTTGCGAGGCGCCTCTGTGTCGCAAAAATAGGCCGCGGGCACAGCCGCGCCCAAAAATACCCTCCCGAAGGCCGGCGCGCCAAGTTCGACCAGCGGAAAAAGGCCACAAAAACGGGTGGGCTATAGCCTTGGGGGGTGGGGTTGGCCCACTTCGTCCGCCGTACTCGGAATGGCGCGAGACTTTGCGAGGCGCCTCTGTGTCGCAAAAATAGGCCGCGGGCACAGCCGCGCCCAAAAATACCCTCCCGAAGGCCGGGGCGACAAGTTCGTCGAGCGGAAAAAGGCCACAAAAACGGGTGGGCTATAGCCTTGGGGGGTGGGGTGGGCCCACTTCGGCCGCCGGACTCGGAATGGCGGGAGACTTTGCGAGGTGTCTCCGTGTCCCAAAAATAGGCCGCGGGCACAGCCGCACCCAAAAATACCCGCCCGAAGGCCGGGGCGCCAAGTTCGTCCAGCGGAAAAAGGCCACAAAATCGGGTGGGCTATAGCCTTGAGGGGTGGGGCTGGCCCACTTCGTCCGCCGGACTCGGAATGGCGGGAGACATTGCGAGGCACCTCCGTGTCCCAAAAATAGGCCGCGGGCACAGCCGCACCCAAAAATACCCGCCCGAAGGCCGGGGCGCCAAGTTCGTCCAGCGGAAAAAGGCCACAAAAACGGGTGGGCTATAGCCTTGAGGGGTGGGGCTGGCCCACTTCGTCCGCCGGACTCGGAATGGCGGGAGACATTGCGAGGCACCTCCGTGTCCCAAAAATAGGCCGCGGGCACAGCCGCACCCAAAAATTCCCGCCCGAAGGCCGGGGCGCCAAGTTCGTCCAGCGGAAAAAGGCCACAAAAACGGTGGGCTATAGCCTGGGGGGGTGGGGCTGGCCAACTTCGTCCGCCGCACTCGGAATGGCGCGAGACTTTGCGAGGCGCCTCTGTGTCCCAAAAATAGGCGGCGGACACAGCCGCGCCCAAAAATCCCGCCCGAAGGCCGGGGCGCCAAGTTCGTCCAGCGGAAAAAGGCCACAAAAACGGGTGGGCTATAGTCTTGGGGGGTGGGGCTGGCCCACTTCGTCCGCCGGACTCGGAATGGCGCGAGACTTTGCGAGGCGCCGCTGTGTCCCAAAAAAAGGCCGCGGGCACAGCCGCGCCCAAAAATACCGGCCCGAAGGCCGGGGCGCCAAGTTCGTCCAGCGGAAAAAGGCCAAAAAAATGGGTGGGCTATAGCCTTGGGGGGTGGGGCTGGCCCACTTCGTCCGCCGGACTCTGAATGGCGCGAGACATTGTGAGGCACCTCCGTGTGCCAAAAATAGGCCGCGGGCACATCCGCACCCAAAAATACCCGCCCGAAGGCCGGGGCGACAAGTTCGTCCAGCGGAAAAAGGCCACAAAACCGGGTGGGGTATAGCCTTGGGGGGTGGGGTTGGCCCACTTCGGCCGCCGGACTCAGAATGGCGGGAGACTTTGCGATGTGTCTCCGTGTCCCAAAAATAGGCCGCGGGCACAGCCGCACCCAAAAATACCCGCCCGAAGGCCGGGGCGCCAAGTTCGTCCAGCGGAAAAAGGCCACAAAAACGGGTGGGCTATAGCCTTGGGGGGTGGGGCTGGCTCACATCGTCCGCCGGACTCGGAATGGCGCGAGACATTGCGAGGTGCCTCCGTGTCCCAAAAATAGGCCGCGGGTCCAGCCGCGCCCAAAAATACCCGCCCGAAGGCCGGGGCGCCAAGTTCGTCCAGCGGAAAAAGGCCACAAAAACGGGTGGGCTATAGCCTTGCGGGGTGGAGCTGGCCGACTTCGTCCGCCGTACTCAGAATGGCGCGAGACTTTGCGAGGCACCTCCGTGTGCCAAAAATAGGCCGCGGGCACAGCCGCGCCCAAAAATACCCGCCGGAAGGCCGGAGCGCCAAGTTCGTCCAGCGGAAAAAGGCCAAAAAAACGGGTGGGCTATAGCCTTGGGGGGTGGGGCTGGCCAACTTCGTCCGCCGGACTGGGAATGGCGCGAGACTTTGCGAGGCGCCTTCGTGTCCCAAAAATAGGCCGCGGGCACAGCCGCGCACAAGAATACCCGCCCGAAGGCCGCGGCGCCAAGTTCATCCAGCGGAAAAAGGCCACAAAAACGGGTGGGCTATAGCCTTGGGGGGTGGGGCTGGCCCACTTCGTCCGCCGGACTCGGAATGGTGCGAGACTTTGCGAGGCGCCTCCGTGTGCCAAAAATAGGCCGCGGGCACAGCCGGGCCAAAAAATACCAGCCGGAAGGCCGGGGCGCCAAGTTCATCCAGCGGAAAAAGGCCACAAAAACGGGTGGGCTATAGCCTTGGGGGGTGGGGCTGGCCAACTTTGTCTGCCGTACTCGGAATGGCGCGAGACTTTGCGAGGCACCTCCATGTCCCAAAAATAGGCCGCGGGCACAGCCGCGCCTAAAAATACCCGCCCAAAGGCCGGGGCGCCAAGTTCGTCCAGCGGAAAAAGGCCACAAAAACGGGTGGGCTATAGCCTTGGGGGGTGGGGCTGGCCAACTTCATCCGCCGGACTCGGAATGGCGCGAGACTTTGCGAGGCGCCTCTGTGTCCCAAAAATAGGCCGCGGGCACAGCCGCGCCCAAAAATACCTGCCCGAAGGCCGGGGCGCCAAGTTCGTCCAGCGGAAAGAGGCCACAAAAACGGGTGGGCTATAGCCTTGGGGGGTGGGGCTGGCCAACTTCGTCCGCCGGACTCGGAATGGCGCGAGACTTTGCGAGGCGCCTCTGTGTGCCAAAAATAGGCCGCGGGCACAGCCGCGCCCTAAAATACCCGCCGGAAGGCCGGGGCGCCAAGTTCGTCCAGCGGAAAAAGGCCACAAAAACGGGTGGGCTATAGCCTTGGGGGGTGGGGCTGGCCAACTTCGTCCGCCGGACTGGGAATGGCGCGAGACTTTGCGAGGCGCCTTCGTGTCCCAAAAATAGGCCGCGTGCACAGCCGCGCACAAGAATACCCGCCAGAAGGCCGCGGCGCCAAGTTCGTCCAGCGGAAAAAGGCCACAAAAACGGGTGGGCTATAGCCTTGGGGGGTGGGGCTGGCCAACTTCGTCCGCCGGACTCGGAATGGCGCGAGACTTTGCGAGGCGCCTCTGTGACACAAAAATAGGCCGCGCGCACAGCCGCGCCCAAAAATACCCTCCCGAAGGCCGGCGCGCCAAATTCGTCCAGCGGAAAAAGGCCACAAAAACGGGTGGGCTATAGCCTTGGGGGGTGGGGCTGGCCAACTTCGTCCGCCGGACTCAGAATGGCGCGAGACTTTGCGAGGCGCCTCCGTGTATCAAAAATAGGCCGCGGGCACAGCCGCGCCCAAAAATACCCGCCGGAAGGCCGGGGCGCCAAGTTCGTCCAGCGGAAAAAGGCCACAAAAACGGGTGGGCTATAGCCTTGGGGGGTGGGGCTGGCCAACTTCGTCCGCCGGACTCAGAATGGCATGAGACTTTGCGAGGTGCCTCCGTGTCCCAAAAATAGGCCGCCGGCAAAGCCGTGCCGAAAAATATCCGCCCGAAGGCCGGGGTGCCAAGTTCGTCCAGCGGAAAAAGGCACAATAACGGGTGGGCTATAGCCTTGGTCGGTGGGGCTGGCAAACTTCGTCCGCCGGACTCGGAATGGTGCGAGACATTACGATGCTCCTCCGTGTTCCAAAAATAGGCCGCGGGCACAGTCGAGTCCAAAAATACCCGCCCGAAGGCCGGGGCGCCAAGTTCGTCCAGCGGAAAAAAGCCACAAAAACGGGTGGGCTATAGCCTTGGGGGGTGGGGCTGGCCAACTTTGTCCGCCGGACTCAGAATGGCGCGAGACTTTGGGAGGTACCTCCGTGTCCCGAAAATAGGCGGCGGGCACAGCCGCGCCCAAAAATACCCGCCCGAAGGCCGGGGCGCCAAGTTCATCCAGCGGAAAAAGGCCACAAAAATGGGTGGGCTATAGCCTTGGGGGGTGGGGCTGGCCAACTTCGTCCGTCGGACTCGGAATGGCGCGAGACTTTGCGAGCCACCTCCGTGTCCCAAAAATAGGCCGTGGGCACAGCCGCGCCCACAAATACCAGCCCGAAGGCCGAGACGCCAAGTACGACCAGCGGAAAAAGGCCACAAAAACGGGTGGGCAATAGCCTTGGGGGGTGGGGCTGGCCAACTTCGTCCGCCGGACTGGGAATGGCGCGAGACTTTGCGAGGCGTCTTCGTGTCCCAAAAATAGGCCGCGGGCACAGCGGCGCCCTAAAATACTCCAGCGGAAAAAGTTCGTCCAGCGGAAAAAGGCCACAAAAACGGGTGGGCTATAGCCTTGGGGGGTGGGGCTGGCCAACTTCGTCCGCCGGACTGGGAATGGCGCGAGACTTTGCGAGGCGCCTTCGTGTCCCAAAAATAGGCCGCGTGCACAGCCGCGCACAAGAATACCCGCCAGAAGGCCGCGGCGCCAAGTTCGTCCAGCGGAAAAAGGCCACAAAAACGGGTGGGTTATAGCCTTGGGGGGTGGGGCTGGCCTACTTCGTCCGCCGGACTCGGAATGGCGCGAGACTTTGCGAGGTGCCTCTGTGTCACAAAAATAGGCCGCGGTCACAGCCGCGCCCAAAAATACCCTCCCGAAGGCCGGTGCGCCAAATTCGTCCAGCGGAAAAAGGCCACAAAAACGGGTGGGCTATAGCCTTGGGGGGTGGGGCTGGCCAACTTCGTCCGCCGGACTCAGAATGGCGCGAGACTTTGCGAGGCGCCTCCGTGTGCCAAAAATAGGCCGCGGGCACAGCCGCGCCCAAAAATACCCGCCGGAAGGCCGGGGCGCCAAGTTCGTCCAGCGGAAAAAGGCCACAAAAACGGGTGGGCTATAGCCTTGGGGGGTGGGGCTGGCCAACTTCGTCCGCCGGACTCGGAATGGCGCGAGACTTTGCGAGCGGCCTCCGTGTGCCAAAAATAGGCCCCGGGCACAGCCGCGCCGAAAAATAAATGCCCGAAGGCCGGGGCGCGAAGTTCGTCCAGCGGAAAAAGGCCACAAAAACGGGTGGGCTATAGCCTTGGGGGGTGGGGCTGGCCAACTTCGTCCCCCGGACTCGGAATGGCGCGAGACTTTGCGAGCGGCCTCCGTGTACCAAAAATAGGCCCCGGGCACGGCCGCGCCCAAAAATAACCTCCCGAAGGCCGGGGCGCCAAGTTCGTCCAGCAGAAAAAGGCCACAAAAACGGGTGGGCTATAGCCTTGCGGGGTGGGGCTGGCCAACATCGTCCGCCGGGCGCGGACTCGCGAATGGCGCAAGACTTTGCTGGCCAACTTCGGCCTCCGTGTGCCAAAAATAGGCCCTCCGTGTGCCAAAAATAGGCCCCGGGCACGGCCGCGCCCAAAAATAACCGCCCGAAGGCCGGGGCGCCAAGTTCGTCCAGCGGAAAAAGGCCACAAAAACGGGTGGGCTATAGCCTTGGGGGGTGGGGCTGGCCAACATCGTCCGCCGGGCTCGGAATGGCGCGAGACTTTACCAGCAGCCTCCGTGTGCCAAAAATAGGCCCCGGGCACTGCCGCGCCCAAAAATAACCGCCCAAAGGCCGGGGCGCCAAGTTCGTCCAGCGAAAAAGGGCCACAAAAACGGGTGGGCTATAGCCTTGGGGGATGGGGCTGGCCAACATCGTCCGCCGGGCTCGGAATGGCGCGAGACTTTGCGAGCAGCCTCCGTGTGCCAAAAATAGGCCCCGGGCACTGCCGCGCCCAAAAATAACCGCCCAAAGGCCGGGGCGCCAAGTTCGTCCAGCGGAAAAAGGCCACAAAAACGGGTGGGCTATAGCCTTGGGGGGTGGGGCTGGCCAACATTGTCCGCCGGGCTCGGAATGGGGCGAGACTTTGCGAGCGGCCTCCATGTACCAAAAATAGGCCCCGGGCACAGCCGTACCCAAAAATAACCGCCCGACGGCCGGGGCGCCAAGTTCGTCCAGCGGAAAAAGGCCACAAAAACGGGTGGGCTATAGCCTTGGGGGGTGGGGCTGGCCAACTTCATCCGCCGGACTCGGAATGGCTCGAGACTTTGCGAGCGGCCTCCGTGTGTCAAATATAGGCCCCGGGAATGGCCGCGCCCAAAAATAACCGCCCGAAGGCCGGGGCGCCAGGTTCGTCCAGCGGAAAAAGGCCACAAAAACGGGTGGGCTATAGCCTTGGGGGGTGGGGCTGGCCAACTTCGTCCGCCGGACTCGGAATGGCGCGACACTTTGTGAGCGGCCTCCGTGTGCCAAAAATAGGCCGCGGGCACAGCCGAACCCAAAAATAACCGCCCGAAGGCCGGGGCGCCAAGTTCGTCAAGCGGAAAAAGGCCACAAAAACGGGTGGGCTATAGCCTTGGGGGGTGGGGCAGGCCAACATAGTCTGCCGGGTTCGGAATGGCGCGAGACTTTGCGAGCGGCCTCCGTGTGCCAAAAATAGGCCCCGGGCACCGCCACGAACAAAAATAACCGCCCGAAGGCCGGGGCGCCAAGTTCGTCCAGCGGAAAAAGGCCACAAAAACGGGTGGGCTATAGCCTTGGGGGGTGGGGCTGGCCAACTTCGTCCGCCGGACTCGGAATGGCGCGAGACATTGAAGCGGCCTCCGTGTGCAAAAAATAGGCCCCGGGCACAGCCGCGCCCAAAAATAAATGCCCGTAGGCCGGGGCTCGAAGTTCGTCCAGCGGAAAAAGGCCACAAAAACGGGTGGGCTATAGCCTTGGGGGGTGGGGCTGGCCAACTTTGTCCGCCGGAGTCGGAATGGCGCGAGACTTTGCGAGTGGCCTCCGTTTGCCAAAAATAGGCCCCGGGCACGGCCGCGCCCAAAAATAACCGCCCGAAGGCCGGGGCGCCAAGTTCGTCCAGCGGAAAAAGGCCACAAAAACGGGTGGGCTACAGCCTTGGGGGGTGGGGCTGGCCAACATCGTCCGCCGGGCTCGGAATGGTGCGAGACTTTGCGAGCAGCCTCCGTGTGCCAAAAATAGGCCCCGGGCACTGCCGCGCCCAAAAATAACCGCCCAAAGGCCGGGGCGCCAAGTTCGTCCAGCGGAAAAAGGCCACAAAAACGGGTGGGCTATAGCCTTGGGGGGTGGGGCTGGCCAACTTCGTCCCCCGGACTCGGAATGGCGCGAGACTTTGCGAGCGGCCTCCGTGTGCCAAAAATAGGCCCCGGTCACGGCCGCGCCCAAAAATAACCGCCCGAAGGCCGGGGCGCCAAGTTCGTCCAGCGGAAAAAGGCCACAAAAACGGGTGGGCTACAGCCTTGGGGGGTGGGGCTGGCCAACATCGTCCGCCGGGCTCGGAATGGTGCGAGACTTTGCGAGCAGCCTCCGTGTGCCAAAAATAGGCCCCGGGCACTGCCGCGCCCAAAAATAACCGCCCAAAGGCCGGGGCGCCAAGTTCGTCCAGCGGAAAAAGGCCACAAAAACGGGTGGGCTATAGCCTTGGGGGGTGGGGCTGGCCAACATCGTCCGCCGGGCTCGGAATGGGGCGAGACTTTGCGAGCGGCCTCCATGTACCAAAAATAGGCCCCGGTCACAGCCGTACCCAAAAATAACCGCCCGAACGCCGGGGCGCCAAGTTCGTCCAGCGGAAAAAGGCCACAAAAACGGGTGCGCTATAGCCTTGGGGGGTGGGGCTGGCCAACTTCGTCCGCCGGACTCGGAATGGCGCGAGACTTTGCGAGCGGCCTCCGTGTGGGAAAAATAGGCCCCGGGCAGAGGCGCGCCCAATAATAACCACCCGAAGGCCGGGGCGCCAAGTTCGTCCAGCGGAAAAAGGCCACAAAAATGGATGGGCTATAGCCTTGGGGGGTGGGGCTGGCCAACTTCGTCCGCAGGACTCGGAATGGCGCAAGACTTTGCGACCGGCCTCCGTGTGCGAAAAGTAGGCCCTGGGCAGAGGCGCGCCCAAAAATAACCGCCCGAAGGCCGGGGCGCCAAGTTCGTCCAGCGGAAAAAGGCCACAAAAACGGGTGGGCTGTAGCCTTGGTTGGAGGGGCTGGCCAACTTCGTCCGCCGGACTCGGAATGGCGCGAGACTTAGCGAGCGGCCTCTGTGGGCGAAAAATAGGCCCCGGGCACAGCCGCGCCCAAAAATAACCGCCCGAAGGCCTGGGCGCCAAGTTCGTCCAGCGGAAAAAGGCGACAAAAACGGGTGGGCTATAGCCTTGGGGGGTGGGGCTGGCCAACTTCGTCCGCCGGACTCGGAATGGCGCAAGACTTTGCGAGCGGCCTCCGTGTGCGAAAAATAGGCCCCGGTCAGAGGCGCGCCCAAAAATAACCACCCGAAGGCCGGGGCGCCAAGTTCGTCCAGCGGAAAAAGGCCACAAAAACGGGTGGGCTGTAGCCTTGGTTGGTGGGGCTGGCCAACTTCGTCCGCCGGAATCGGAATGGCGCGAGACTTTGCGAGCGGCCTCCGTGTGCGAAAAATAGGCCCCGGGCACAGCCGCGTCCAAAAATAACCGCCCGAAGGCCGGGGCGCCAAGTTTGTCCAGCGGAAAAAGGCCACAAAAACGGGTGGGCTATAGCCTTGGGGGGTGGGGCTCGCCAACTTCGTCCCCCGGACTCGGAATGGCGCGAGACTTTGCGAGCGGCCTCCGTGTGCCAAAAATAGGCCTCGGTCACAGCCGTGCCCAAAAATAACCGCCCGAACGCCGGGGCGCCAAGTTCGTCCAGCGGAAAAAGGCCACAAAAACGGGTGCGCTATAGCCTTGGGGGGTGGGGCTGGCCAACTTCGTCCGCCGGACTCGGAATGGCGCGAGACTTTGCGAGCGGCCTCCGTGTTGGAAAAATAGGCCCCGGGCAGAGGAGCACCCAATAATAACCGCCCGAAGGCCGGGGCGCCAAGTTCGTCCAGCGGAAAAAGGCCACAAAAACGGGTGCGCTATAGCCTTGGGGGGTGGGGCTGGCCAACTTCGTCCGCCGGACTCGGAATGGCGCGAGACTTTGTGAGCGGCCTCCGTGTGGGATAAATAGGCCCCGGGCAGAGGCGCGCCCAATAATAACCGCCCGAAGGCCGGGGCGCCAAGTTCGTCCAGCGGAAAAAGGCCACAAAAACGGGTGGGCTATAGCCTTGGGGGGTGGGGCTGGCCAACTTCGTCCGCCGGACTTGGAATGGCGTAAGACTTTGCGAGCGGCCTCCGTGTGCGAAAAATAGGCCCCGGGCAGAGGCACGCCCAAAAATAATCGCCCGAAGGCCGGGGCGCCAAGTTCGTCCAGCGGAAAAAGGCCACAAAAACGGGTGGGCTGTAGCCTTGGTTGGAGGGGCTGGCCAACTTTGTCCGCCGGACTCGGAATGGCGCGAGACTTAGCGAGCGGCCTCTGTGGGCGAAAAATAGGCTCCGGGCACAGCCGCGCCCAAAAATAACCGCCCGAAGGCCGGGGCGCCAAGTTCGTCCAGCGGAAAAAGGCGACAAAAACGGGTGGGCTATAGCCTTGGGGGGTGGGGCTGGCCAACTTCGTCCGCTGGACTCGGAATGGCGCGAGACTTTGCGAGGCGCCTCCGTGTGCCAAAAATAGGCCGCGGGCACAGCCGCGCCCAAAAATACCCGCCCGAAGGCCGGGGCGCCAAGTTCGTCCAGCGGAAAGAGGCCACAAAAACGGGTGGGCTATAGCCTTGGGGGGTGGGGCTGGCCAACTTCGTCCGCTGGACTCGGAATGGCGCGAGACTTTGCGAGCGGCCTCCGTGTGCAAAAAAAAGGGCTCGGGCACAGCCGCGCCCAAAAATAACCGCCCGAAGGCCGGGGCGCCAAGTTCGTCCAGCGGAAAAAGACCACAGAAATGGGTGGGCTATAGCCGTGGGGGGTGGGGCTGGCCAACTTCGTCCACCGGACTCGGAATGCTGGGAGACTATGCAAGCGGCCTCCGTGTGCCAAAAATAGGCCCCGGGCACAGCCGAGCCCAAAAATACCCGCCCGAAGGCCGGGTCGCCAAGTTCGTCCAGCGGAAAGAGGCCACAAAAACGAGTGGGCTATAGCCTTGGGTGGTGGGGCTGGCCAACTTCGTCCGCCGGACTCGGAATGGTGCTAGACTTTGCGAGGTGCCTCCGTGTGAAAAAAATAGGCCGCGGGCACAGCCGCGCCCAAAAATACCCGCCCGAAGGCCGGGGCGCCAAGTTTGTCCAGCGAAAAGAGGCCACAAAAACGGGTGGGCAATAGCCTTGGGGGGTGGGGCTGGCCGACTTCGTCCGCCGGACTCGGAATGCCGCGAGACTTTGCGAGGCGCCTCCGTGTGCCAACAATAGGCCGCGGGCACAGCCGCGCCCAAAAATACCCGCCCGATGGCCGGGGCGCCAAGTTCGTGCAGCGGAAAAAGGCCACAAAAACGGGTGGGGTATAGCCTTGGGGGGTGGGGCTGGCCGACTTCGTCCGCCGGACTCGAAATGGCGCGAGACTTTGCAAGGCGCCTCCGTGTGGCAAAAATAGGCCGCAGGCACAGCCGCGTCCAAAAATACCCGCCCGAAGGCCGGGGCGCCAAGTTCGTCCAGCGGAAAGAGACCACAAAAACGGGTGGGCTATAGCCTTGGGGGGTGGGGCTGGCCAACTTCGTCCGCTGGACTCGGAATGGCGCGAGACTTTGCGAGGCGCCTCCGTGTGCCAAAAATAGGCCGCGGGCACAGCCGCGCCCACAAATACCCGCCCGAAGGCCGGGGCGCCAAGTTCGTCCAGCGGAAAGTGGCCACAAAAACGGGGGAGCTATAGCCTTGGGGTGTGGAGCTGGCCAACTTCGTCCGCCGGACTCGGAATGCCACGAGACTTTGCGAGGCGCCTCCGTGTGCCAACAATAGGCCACGGGCACAGCCGCGCCCAAAAATACCCGCCCAACGGCCGGGGCGCCAAGTTCGTGCAGCGGAAAAAGGCCACAAAAACGGGTGGGCTATAGCCTTGGTGGGTGGGGCTGGCCAACTTCGTCCGCCGGACTCGGAATGGCGTGAGACTTTGCGAGGCACCTCCGTGTGCCAAAAATAGGCCGTGGACACAGCCGCGCCTAAAAATACCGGCCCGAAGGCCGGGGCGCTAAGTTCGTCCAGCGGAAAGAGGCCACAAAAACGGGTGGGCTATAGCCTTGGGGGGTGGGGCTGGCCAACTTCGTCCGCCGGACTCGGAATGGCGCGAGACTTTGTGAGGCGCCTCCGTGTGACAAAAATAGGCCGCGGGCACAGCCGCGCCCAAAAATACACGCCCGAAGGCCGGGGCGCCAAGTTCGTCCAGCGGAATAAAGCCAAAAAAACGGGCGGGCTATGGCCTTGGGGGGTGGGGCTGGCCAACTTCGTCCGCCGGATTCGGAATGGCGCGAGACTTTGCGAGCCACCTCCTGGTGCCAAAAATAGGCCGCGGACACAGCCCCGCCCAAAAATACCTGCCCGAAGGCCGGGGCGCCAAGTTCGTCCAGCGGAAAAAGGCCACAAAAACGGGCGGGCTATAGCCTTGGGGGGTGGGGCTGGCCAACTTCGTTCGCCGGACTCGGAATGGCGCGAGACTTTGCGAGGCGCCTCCGTGTACCAAAAATAGGCCGCGGGCACAGCCACGCCCACAAATACCCGCCCAAAGGCCGGGGCGCCAAGTTCGTCCAGCGGAAAGTGGCCACAAAAACGGGTGAGCTATAGCCTTGGGGGGTGGGGCTGGCCAACTTCGTCCGCCGGACTCGGAATGCCGCGAGACTTTGCGAGGCGCCTCCGTGTGCCAACAATAGGCCGCGGGCACAGCCGTGCCCAAAAATACCCGCCCGATGGCCGGGGCGCCAAGTTCGTGCAGCGGAAAAAGGCCACAAAAACGGGTGGGCTATAGCCTTGGGGGGTGGGGCTGGCCGACTTCGTCCGCCAGACTCGAAATGGCGCGAGACTTTGCAAGGCGCCTCCGTGTGGCAAAAATAGGCTGTAGGCACAGCCGCGTCCAAAAATACCCGCCCGAAGGCCGGGGCGCCAAGTTCGTCCAGCGGAAAGAGGCCACAAAAACGGGTGGGCTATAGCCTTGGGGGGAGGGGCTGGCCTACTTCGTCCGCCCGACTCGGAATGGGGCGAGACTTTGCGAGTGGCCTCCGCGTGCTAAAAATAGGCCGCCGGCACAGCCGCTTCCAAAAATAACCCCCCGATGGTCGGCGCACCCAAACCCCCCAGCGGAAAAATGGCCAAAAAACGGGTGGGCTATAGCCTTGGGTGGAGGGCTGGCCAACTTCGTCCGCCGGACTCGGAATGGGGCCAGACTTTGCGAGCGGCCTCTGCGTGCCAAAAATAGGCCGCAGGCACAGCCGCGCGCAAAATTAACTGCCCGAAGGCCGGGGCGCCAAGTTCGTCCAGTGGAAAAATGGCCAAAAAACGGGTGGGCTATAGCCTTGGGGGGAGGGGCTGGCCAACTTTGTCCGCCGGACTCGGAATGGGACGAGACTTTGCGAGCGGCCTCCGCGTGCCAAAAATATGCCGCGGCCAAAGCCGCGCCCAAAAATAACCGCCCGAAGGCCGGGGCGCCAAGTTCGTCCAGCGGAAAAATGGCCAAAAAACGGGTGGGCTATAGCCTTGGAGGGAGGGGCTGGCCGACTTCGTCCGCCGGACTCGGAATGGGGCGAGACTTTGTGAGTGGCCTCCGCGTGCTAAAAATAGGCCGCGGGCACAGCCGCTTCCAAAAATAACCCCCCGATGGTCGGCGCACCCAAACCCCCCAGCGGAAAAATGGCCAAAAAACGGGTGGGCTATCGCCTTGGGTGGAGGGCTGGCCAACTTCGTCCGCCGGACTCGGAATGGGGCGAGACTTTGCGAGCGGCCTCTGCGTGCCAAAAATAGGCCGCAGGCACAGCCGCGCGCAAAATTAACTGCCCGAAGGCCGGGGCGCCAAGTTCGTCCAGTGGAAAAATGGCCAAAAAACGGGTGGGCTATAGCCTTGGGGGGAGGGGCTGGCCAACTTTGTCCGCCGGACTCGGAATGGGACGAGACTTTGCGAACGGCCTCCGCGTGCCAAAAATAGGCCGCGGGCACAGCCGCGCCCAAAAATAACCCCCCGAAGGCCGGGGCGCCAAGTTCGTCCAGCAGAAAAATGGCCAAAAAACGGGTGGGCTATAGCCTTGGGGGGAGGGGCTGGCCAACTTCGTCCGCCGGACTCGGAATGGGGCGAGACTTTGCTAGCGGCCTCCGCGAGCTAAAAATAGGCCACGGGGACAGCCGCGCCCAAAAATAACCCCCCGAAGGTCGGCGCGCCCAAACCCCCCAGCGGAAAAATGGCCAAAAAACGGGTGGGCTATAGCCTTGGGGGGAGGGCCTGCCCGACTTCGTCTGCCGGACTTGGAATGGGACGAGACTTTGCGAGCGGCCTCCGCATGCTAAAAATAGGCTGTGGCCACAGCCGCGCCCAAAAAAAACCGCCCGAAGGTCGGCGCGCCCGAACCCCCCAGCAGAAAAATGGCCAAAAAACGGGTGGGCTATCGCCTTGGGTGGAGGGCTGGCCAACTTCGTCCGCCGGACTCGGAATGGGGCGAGACTTTGCGAGCGGCCTCTGCGTGCCAAAAATAGGCCGCAGGCACAGCCGCGCGCAAAATTAACTGCCCGAAGGCCGGGGCGCCAAGTTCGTCCAGTGGAAAAATGGCCAAAAAACGGGTGGGCTATAGCCTTGGGGGGAGGGGCTGGCCAACTTTGTCCGCCGGACTCGGAATGGGACGAGACTTTGCGAACGGCCTCCGCGTGCCAAAAATAGGCCGCGGGCACAGCCGCGCCCAAAAATAATCCCCCGAAGGCCGGGGCGCCAAGTTCGTCCAGCAGAAAAATGGCCAAAAAACGGGTGGGCTATAGCCTTGGGGGGAGGGGCTGGCCAACCGTCCGCGGACTCGGAATGGGCGAGACTTTGCTAGCGGCCTCCGCGAGCTAAAAATAGGCCACGGGGACAGCCGCGCCCAAAAATAACCCCCCGAAGGTCGGCGCGCCCAAACCCCCCAGCGGAAAAATGGCCAAAAAACGGGTGGGCTATAGCCTTGGGGGGAGGGGCTGGCCGACTTCGTCCGCCAGACTCGGAATGGGACGAGACTTTGCGAGCGGCCTCCGCATGCTAAAAATAGGCTGTGGCCACAGCCGCGCCCAAAAAAAACTGCCCGAAGGTCGGCGCGCCCGAACCCCCCAGCAGAAAAATGGCCAAAAAACGGGTGGGCTATAGCCTTGGGGGGAGGGCCTGCCCGACTTCGTCTGCCGGACTTGGAATGGGGTGAGACTTTGCGAACGGCCTCCGCGTGCCAAAAATAGGCCGTGGGCTCAGCCGTGCCAAAAACAAACCCCACGAAGGCTGCGGCGCCAAGTTCGTCCAGCGGAAAAATGGCCAAAAAACGGGTAGGCTATAGCCTTGGGGGGAGGGGCTGGCCAACTTCGTCCGCCGGACTCGGAATGGGGCGAGACTTTGCGAGCCGCCTCCGCGTGCCAAAAATAGGCCGTGGGCACAGCCGCACCCAAAAATAACCACCCGAAGGCCGAGGAGCCAAGTTCGTCCAGCGGAAAAATGGCCAAAAAACGGGTGGGCTATAGCCTTGG
Organism: Citrus sp. QX-2021; assembly: GCA_030444885.1. Classification (NCBI taxonomy): domain Eukaryota; kingdom Viridiplantae; phylum Streptophyta; class Magnoliopsida; order Sapindales; family Rutaceae; genus Citrus; species Citrus sp. QX-2021. The sequence continues at coordinate 475,643 of JAUJEF010000015.1, read as the reverse complement.
GGGGAGGGGCTGGCCGACTTCGTCCGCCAGACTCGGAATGGGACGAGACTGTGCGAGCAGCCTCCGCATGCTAAAAATAGGCTGTGGCCACAGCCGCGCCCAAAAAAAACCGCCCGAATGTCGGCGCGCCCGAACCCCCCAGCAGAAAAATGGCCAAAAAACGGGTGGGCTATAGCCTTGGGGGGAGGGCCTGCCCGACTTCGTCTGCCGGACTCGGAATGGGGCGAGACTTTGCGAACAGCCTCCGCGTGCCAAAAATAGGCCGTGGGCTCAGCCGTGCCAAAAACTAACCCCACGAAGGCCGCGGCGCCAAGTTCGTCCAGCGGAAAAATGGCCAAAAAACGGGTGGGCTATAGCCTTGGGGGGAGGGGCTGGCCAACTTCGTCCGCCGGACTCGGAATGGGGTGAGACTTTGCGAGCGGCCTCCGCGTGCCAAAAATAGGTTGCGGTCACAGCCGCGCCCAAAAAGAACCATCCGAAAGCCGGGGCGCCAAGTTCGTCCAGCGGAAAAAAGGCCAAAAATCGGGTGGGCTGTAGCCTTTGGGGGAGGGGCTGGCCAACTTCGTCCGCCGGACTCGGAATGGGGCGAGACTTTGCGAGCCGCCTCCGCGTGCCAAAAATAGGCCGTGGGCACAGCCGCGCCCAAAAATAACCACCCGAAGGCCGAGGAGCCAAGTTCGTCCAGCGGAAAAATGGCCAAAAAACGGGTGGGCTATAGCCTTGGGGGGAGGGGCTGGCCGACTTCGTCCGCCAGACTCGGAATGGGGGTAGACTTTACGAGCGGCCTCCGCGTGCCAAAAATAGGCTCCGGGCACAGCCGCACCCAAAAATAACCGTCCGAATGTCGGGGCGCCAAGTTCGTCCAGTGGAAAATTGGCCAAAAAATGGGTGGGCTATAGCATTGGGGGGAGGGGCTGGCCAACTTCGTCCGCCGGACTCGGAATGGGGCGAGACTTTACGAGCGGCCTCCACGTGTTAAAAATAGGCCGTGGGCACATCCGCGCCCAAAAATAACCGCACGAATGCCGGGGCTCCAAGTTCGTCCAGCGGAAAAAAGGCCAAAAAACGGGTGGGCTATAGCCTTGCGGGGAGGGGCTGGCCAACTTCGTCCGCCGGACTCGGAATGGGGCGAGACTTTGCGAGCGGCCTCCGCGTGCCAAAAATAGGCTGCGGTCACAGCCGCGCCCAAAAAGAACCGCCCGAAGGCCGGGGCGCCAAGTTCGTCCAGCGGAAAAATGGCCAAAAAACGGGTGGGCTATAGCCTTGGGGGGAGGGGCTGGCCGACTTCGTCCGCCGGACTCGGAATGGGGCGAGAATTTACGAGCGGCCTCCGCGTGCCAAAAATAGGCTGTGGGCAGAGCCGTGCCCAAAAATAACCCCCCAAAGTTCGGCGGGCCGAAACTCCCCACTGGTAAAATGGCCAAAAAACGGGTGGACTATAGCCTTGGGGGGAGGGGCTGGCCAACTTCGTCCGCCGGACTCGGAATGGGGTGAGACTTTGTGAGCGGCCTCCGCGTGCCAAAAATAGGCCGCGTGCACAGCCGCGCCCAAAAATAACCACCCGAAGGCCGAGGCGCCAAGTTCGTCCAGCGGAAAAATGGCCAAAAAACGGGTGGGCTATAGCCTTGGGGGGAGGGGCTTGCCAACTTCGTCCGCCGGGTTCGGAATGGGGCGAGACTTTACGAGCGCCCTCCGCGTGCAAAAAATAGGCCGCGGGCACAGCCTTGCCCAAAACGAACCGCCCGAAGGCCGGGGCGCCAAGTTCGTCCAGCGGAAAAATGGCCAAAAAACGGGTTGGCAATAGCCTTGGGTGGAGGGGATGGCCAACTTCGTCCGCCGGACTCGGAATGGGCGAGACTGCGAGCGGCCTCTACGATGCAAAAAAATAGGCCGCGGGCACAGCCGCTCCCAAAAATAAAGTCTCGAAGGTCGGCGCGCCCAAACCCCCCAGCGGAAAAATTGCCAAAAAACGGGTGGGCTATAGCCTTGGGGGGAGGGGCTGGCCAACTTCGTCCGCCGGACTCGGAATGGGGCGAGACTTTGCGGCGGCCTCCAGCGTGCTAAAAATAGGTCGCGGTACAGCCGCGCCAAAAATAACCCCCAAGGTCGTTGCGCGAAACCCCAGCGGAAAAATGGCCAAAAAATGGGTGGGCTATAGCCTTGGGGGGAGGGGCTGGCCAACTTCGTCCGCCGGACTCGGAATGGGGCGAGACTTTGGGAACGGCCTCCGCGTACCAAAAATAGGCCGCGGCCACAGCCGCGCCCACAAATGACCGCCCTAAGGCCGGGGCGCCAAGTTCGTCCAGCGGAAAAATGGCCAAAAAACGGGTTGGCAATAGCCTTGGGTGGAGGGGCTGGCCGACTTCGTCCGCCAAACTCGAAATGGGGCGAGACTTTGCGAGCGGCCTCTGGGTGCCAAAAATAGGCCGCGGGCACAGCCGCGTCCAAAAATAACCGTCCGAATGTCGGGGCGCCAAGTTCGTCCAGTGGAAAAATGGCCAAAAAATGGGTGGGCTATAGCCTTGGGGGGAGGGGCTGGCCCACTTCGTCCGCCGGACTCGGAATGGGGCGAGACTTTGCGAGCGGCCTCCACGTGCCAAAAATAGGCCGCGGGCACATCCGCGCCCAAAAACAACCGCACGAATGACGGGGCGCCAAGTTCGTCCAGCGGAAAAAAGACCAAAAAACGGGTGGGCTATAGCCTTGGGGGGAGGGGCTGGCTTATTTCGTCCGCCGGACTCGGAATGGGGCGAGACTTTGCGAGCGGCCTCCGCGTGCCAAAAATAGGCTGCGGGCAGAGCCGCGCCCAAAAATAACCCCCCAAAGTTCGGCGGGCCGAAACTCCCCAGTGGTAAAATGGCCAAAAAACGGGTGGACTATAGCCTTGGGGGGAGGGGCTGGCAACCTTCGTCCGCCGGACTCGGAATGGGGTGAGACTTTGTGAGCGGCCTCCGCGTGCCAAAAATAGGCCGCGTGCACAGCCGCGCCCAAAAATAACCACCCGAAGGCCGAGGCGCCAAGTTCGTCCAGCGGAAAAATGGCCAAAAAACGGGTGGGCTATAACCGTGGGGGGAGGGGCTGGCCAACTTCGTCCGCCGGACTCGGAATGGGGCGAGACTTTACGAGCGGCCTCGCGTGCCAAAAATTGGCCGCGGTCACAGCCGCGCCCAAAAATAACCCCCCGAAGGTCGGCGCGCCCAAGCCGCCAGCGGAAAAAATGGCCAAAAACGGGTGGGCTATTGCCTTGGGAGGGGCTGGCCAACTTCGTCCGCCGGAATCGGAATGGGGCGAGACTTTGCGAAGCGGCCTCCGCGTACCAAAAATAGGCCCTGAGCACAGCCGCGCTTAAAATAACCGCCAGAGGTCGGGCGCCAAGTTCGCCCAGCCGAAAAATGGCCAAAAAGCGGGTGGGCTATAGCCTAGGGGGAGGGCTGGCCAACTTCGGTCCGCCTCGGACTCGGAATGGGGCGCAGACTTTGCGAGCGGCCTCCATATGCAAAAATAGGCAGCAGGTGGGCTATAGCCTTGCGGGAGGGCTGTGGCATCCCGCGGACTCGGAATCGGACGGACTGCAGCGGCCTCAGCGTGCCAAAAAAATATGCAGCCAAAGCGCCAAAAATAACCGCCCGAAGGCAGGGCGCCAAGATGCGTCCAAGCGGAAAAATAGGCTAAAACGGTGGGCTATAGCCTTGGAGAGGAGGGCTGGCCGACTTCGTCCGCGGACTTAATGGGGCGAGACTTTGTGAGTGGCCTCCGCGTGCTCTAAAATAGGCCCCGGGCACAGCCGCTTCCAAAAATAACTCCCGATGGTCGGCGCACCCAAACCCCCAGCGGAAAAATGGCCAAACGGTGGGCTATCGCCTTGGGTGGAGGGCTGGCCAACTTCGTCCACTGGACTCGGAATGGGGCGAGACTTTGCGAGCGGCCTCTGCGTGCAAAAATAGGCCGCAGCACAGCCGCCATGCGCAAAATTAACTGCCCGAAGGCCGGGCGCCAAGTTCGTCCAGTGGAAAAATGGCCAAAAACGGTGGGCTATAGCCTTGGGGGAGGGGCTGGCTAACTTTGTCCGCGCGGACTTGGAATGGGACGAGACTTTGCGAACGGCCTCCGCGTGCCAAAAATAGGCCGCGGGCACAGCCGCGCCCAAAAATAATCCCCCGAAGGCCGGGGCGCCAAGTTCGTCCAGCAGAAAAATGGCCAAAAAACGGGTGGGCTATAGCCTTGGGGGGAGGGGCTGGCCAACTTCGTCCGCCGGACTCGGAATGGGGCGAGACTTTGCTAGCGGCCTCCGCGAGCTAAAAATAGGCCACGGGGACAGCCGCGCCCAAAAATAACCCCCCGAAGGTCGGCGCGCCCAAACCCCCCAGCGGAAAAATGGCCAAAAAACGGGTGGGCTATAGCCTTGGGGGGAGGGGCTGGCCGACTTCGTCCGCCAGACTCGGAATGGGACGAGACTTTGCGAGCGGCCTCCGCATGCTAAAAATAGGCTGTGGCCACAGCCGCGCCCAAAAAAAACCGCCCGAAGGTCGGCGCGCCCGAACCCCCCAGCAGAAAAATGGCCAAAAAACGGGTGGGCTATCGCCTTGGGTGGAGGGCTGGCCAACTTCGTCCGCCGGACTCGGAATGGGGCGAGACTTTGCGAGCGGCCTCTGCGTGCCAAAAATAGGCCGCAGGCGCAGCCGCGCGCAAAATTAACTGCCCGAAGGCCGGGGCGCCAAGTTCGTCCAGTGGAAAAATGGCCAAAAAACGGGTGGGCTATAGCCTTGGGGGGAGGGGCTGGCCAACTTTGTCCGCCGGACTCGGAATGGGACGAGACTTTGCGAACGGCCTCCGCGTGCCAAAAAATAGGCCGCGGGCACAGCCGCGCCCAAAAATAATCCCCGAAGGCCGGGGCGCCAAGGTCCAGCAGAAAAATGGCCAAAAAACGGGTGGGCTATAGCCTTGGGGGGAGGGGCTGGCCAACTTCGTCCGCCGGACTCGGAATGGGGCGAGACTTTGCTATCGGCCTCCGCGAGCTAAAAATAGGCCACGGGGACAGCCGCGCCCAAAAATAACCCCCCGAAGGTCGGCGCGCCCAAACCCCCCAGCGGAAAAATGGCCAAAAACGGGTGGGCTATAGCCTTGGGAGAGGGGGCTGGCCGACTTCGTCCCGCCAGACTGGAATGGGACGAGACTTTGCGAGCGGCCTCCGTGATGCTAAAAATAGGCTGTGGCCACAGCCTCGCCCAAACAAAACCGCCCGAAGGTCGGCGCGCCCTCACCCCCCAGCGGAAAAATGGCCAAAAAACGGGTGGGCTATCGCCTTGGGGGGAGGGCCTGCCCGACTTCGTCTGCCGGACTTGGAATGGGGTGAGACTTTGCGAACGGCCTCCACAGCACAAAAATAGGCCGTGGGCTCAGCCGTGCCAAAAACAAACCCCACGAAGGCTGGGCGGCGCCAAGTTCGTCCAGCGGAAAATGGCCAAAAAACGGGTGGGCTATAGCCTTGGGGGGAGGGGCTGGCCGACTTCGTCCGCCGGACTCGGAATGGGGCGAGACTTTGCGAGCCGCCTCCGCGTGCCAAAAATAGGCCGTGGGCACAGCCGCACCCAAAAATAACCACCCGAAGGCCGAGGAGCCAAGTTCGTCCAGCGGAAAAATGGCCAAAAAACGGGTGGGCTATAGCCTTGGGGGGAGGGGCTGGCCGACTTCGTCCGCCAGACTCGGAATGGGACGAGACTGTGCGAGCAGCCTCCGCATGCTAAAAATAGGCTGTGGCCACAGCCGCGCCCAAAAAAAACCGCCCGAATGTCGGCGCGCCCGAACCCCCCAGCAGAAAAATGGCCAAAAAACGGGTGGGCTATAGCCTTGGGGGGAGGGCCTGCCCGACTTCTGCCGGACTCGGAATGGGGCGAGACTTTGCGAACAGCCTCCGCGTGCCAAAAATAGGCCGTGGGCTCAGCCGTGCCAAAAACTAACCCCACGAAGGCCGCGGCGCCAAGTTCGTCCAGCGGAAAAATGGCCAAAAAACGGGTGGGCTATAGCCTTGGGGGGAGGGGCTGGCCAACTTCGTCCGCCGGACTCGGAATGGGGTGAGACTTTGCGAGCGGCCTCCGCGTGCCAAAAATAGGTTGCGGTCACAGCCGCGCCCAAAAAGAACCATCCGAAAGCCGGGGCGCCAAGTTCGTCCAGCGGAAAAAAGGCCAAAAATCGGGTGGGCTGTAGCCTTTGGGGGAGGGGCTGGCCAACTTCGTCCGCCGGACTCGGAATGGGGCGAGACTTTGCGAGCCGCCTCCGCGTGCCAAAAATAGGCCGTGGGCACAGCCGCGCCCAAAAATAACCACCCGAAGGCCGAGGAGCCAAGTTCGTCCAGCGGAAAAATGGCCAAAAAACGGGTGGGCTATAGCCTTGGGGGGAGGGGCTGGCCGACTTCGTCCGCCAGACTCGGAATGGGGGTAGACTTTACGAGCGGCCTCCGCGTGCCAAAAATAGGCTCCGGGCACAGCCGCACCCAAAAATAACCGTCCGAATGTCGGGGCGCCAAGTTCGTCCAGTGGAAAATTGGCCAAAAAATGGGTGGGCTATAGCATTGGGGGGAGGGGCTGGCCAACTTCGTCCGCCGGACTCGGAATGGGGCGAGACTTTACGAGCGGCCTCCACGTGTTAAAAATAGGCCGTGGGCACATCCGCGCCCAAAAATAACCGCACGAATGCCGGGGCTCCAAGTTCGTCCAGCGGAAAAAAGGCCAAAAAACGGGTGGGCTATAGCCTTGCGGGGAGGGGCTGGCCAACTTCGTCCGCCGGACTCGGAATGGGGCGAGACTTTGCGAGCGGCCTCCGCGTGCCAAAAATAGGCTGCGGTCACAGCCGCGCCCAAAAAGAACCGCCCGAAGGCCGGGGCGCCAAGTTCGTCCAGCGGAAAAATGGCCAAAAAACGGGTGGGCTATAGCCTTGGGGGGAGGGGCTGGCCGACTTCGTCCGCCGGACTCGGAATGGGGCGAGAATTTACGAGCGGCCTCCGCGTGCCAAAAATAGGCTGTGGGCAGAGCCGTGCCCAAAAATAACCCCCCAAAGTTCGGCGGGCCGAAACTCCCCACTGGTAAAATGGCCAAAAAACGGGTGGACTATAGCCTTGGGGGGAGGGGCTGGCCAACTTCGTCCGCCGGACTCGGAATGGGGTGAGACTTTGTGAGCGGCCTCCGCGTGCCAAAAATAGGCCGCGTGCACAGCCGCGCCCAAAAATAACCACCCGAAGGCCGAGGCGCCAAGTTCGTCCAGCGGAAAAATGGCCAAAAAACGGGTGGGCTATAGCCTTGGGGGGAGGGGCTTGCCAACTTCGTCCGCTGGGTTCGGAATGGGGCGAGACTTTACGAGCGCCCTCCGCGTGCAAAAAATAGGCCGCGGGCACAGCCTTGCCCAAAACGAACCGCCCGAAGGCCGGGGCGCCAAGTTCGTCCAGCGGAAAAATGGCCAAAAAACGGGTTGGCAATAGCCTTGGGTGGAGGGGATGGCCAACTTCGTCCGCCGGACTCGGAATGGGGCGAGACTTTGCGAGCGGCCTCTACGTGCCAAAAATAGGCCGCGGGCACAGCCGCTCCCAAAAATAAAGTCTCGAAGGTCGGCGCGCCCAAACCCCCCAGCGGAAAAATTGCCAAAAAACGGGTGGGCTATAGCCTTGGGGGGAGGGGCTGGCCAACTTCGTCCGCCGGACTCGGAATGGGGCGAGACTTTGCGAGCGGCCTCCGCGTGCTAAAAATAGGTCGCGGGTACAGCCGCGCCCAAAAATAACCCCCCGAAGGTCGTTGCGCCGAAACCCCCCAGCGGAAAAAAGGCCAAAAATCGGGTGGGCTATAGCCTTTGGGGGAGGGGCTGGCCAACTTCGTCCGCCGGACTCGGAATGGGGCGAGACTTTGCAAGCGGCCTCCGCGTGCCAAAAATAGGCCGCGGGCACAGCCGCGCACAAAAATTACCGCCCTAAGGCCGGGGCGCCAAGTTCGTCCAGCGGAAAAATGGCCAAAAAACGGGTAGGCTATAGCCTTGGGGGGAGGGGCTGGCCGACTTCGTCCGCCAGACTCGGAATGGGGCGAGACTTTACGAGGGGCCTCCGCGTGCCAAAAATAGGCTGCGGGCACAGCCGCGCCCAAAAATAACCGTCCGAATGTCGGGGCGCCAAGTTCGTCCAGTGGAAAAATGGCCAAAAAATGGGTGGGCTATAGCCTTGGGGGGAGGGGCTGGCCCACTTCGTCCGCCGGACTCGGAATGGGGCGAGACTTTGCGAGCGGCCTCCACGTGCCAAAAATAGGCCGCGGGCACATCCGCGCCCAAAAACAACCGCACGAATGACGGGGCGCCAAGTTCGTCCAGCGGAAAAAAGACCAAAAAACGGGTGGGCTATAGCCTTGGGGGGAGGGGCTGGCTTATTTCGTCCGCCGGACTCGGAATGGGGCGAGACTTTACGAGCGGCCTCGCGTGCCAAAAATTGGCCGCGGTCACAGCCGCGCCCAAAAATAACCCCCCGAAGGTCGGCGCGCCCAAACCCCCCAGCGGAAAAATGGCCAAAAAACGGGTGGGCTATTGCCTTGGGGGGAGGGGCTGGCCAACTTCGTCCGCCGGAATCGGAATGGGGCGAGACTTTGCGAGCGGCCTCCGCGTGCCAAAAATAGGCCCTGGGCACAGCAGCGCCCAAAAATAACCGCCCGAAGGCCGGGGCGCCAAGTTCGTCCAGCCGAAAAATGGCCAAAAAACGGGTGGGCTATAGCCTAGGGGGGAGGGGCTGGCCAACTTCGTCCGCCGGACTCGGAATGGGGCGAGACTTTGCGAGCGGCCTCCATATGCAAAAAATAGGCCGCGGGCACAGCCGCGCCCAAAAATAACTACCCGAGGTTCGGCGCGCCCAAACCCCCCAGCGGAAAAATGGCCAAAAAACGGGTGGGCTATAGCCTTGGGGGAGGGGCTGGCCAACTTCATCCGCCGGACTCGGAATGGGGCGAGACTTTGCGAGCGGCCTCCGTGTGCCAAAAATAGGCCGCGGGCAATGCCGCGCCCAAAAATAACTACCCGAAGTTCGGCTCGCCCAAACTCCCCAGCGGAAAAATGGCCAAAAAACGGGTGGGCTATAGCCTTGGGGGGAGGGGCTGGCCGACTTCGTCCGCCGGACTCGGAATGGGGCGAGACTTTGGGAGCGGCCTCCGCATGTAAAAAATAGGCCGCGGGCACAGCCGCGCCCAAAAATAACCCGTCAAAGGTCGTTGCGCCCAAACCCCCCAGCGGAAAAATGACCAAAAAACGGGTGGGCTATAGCCTTGCGGGGAGGGTCTGGCCAACTTCGTCCGCCGGACTCGGAATGGGACGTGACTTTGCGAGCGGCCTCTGCGTGCCAAAAATAGGCAGCGGGCACAGCCGCGCCCAAAAATAACCGCCCGAAGGCCGGGGCGCCATGTTTGTCCAGCGGAAAAATGGCCAAAAAACGGGTGGGCTATAGCCTTGGGGGGAGGGGCTGGCCCACTTCGTCCGCCAGACTCAGAATGGGGCGAGACTTTGCGAGCAGCGTCCGCGTGCCAGAAATAACCGCCCGAAGGCAGGGGCGCGAAGTTCGTCCAGTGGAAAAATGGTCAAAAAACGAGTGGGCCATAGCCTTGGGGGGAGGTGCTGGCCCACTTCGTCCGCCGGACTCGGAATGGAGCGAGACTTTGCGAGCGGCCTCCGCGTGCCAAAAATAGGCCGCGGGCACAGCCGCGCCCAAAAATAACCGCCCGAATGCCGGGGCGCCATGTTCGTCCAGTGGAAAAATGGCCAAAAAATGGGTGGCCTTCGCGTGCCAAAAATACGCCGCGGACACAGCCGCGCCCAAAAATAACCGCCCGAAGGTCGGCGCGCCAAGTTCGTCCAGCGGAAAAATGGCCAAAAAACGGGTGGGCTATTGCCTTGGGGCGAGGGGCTGGCCAACTTCGTCCCCCAGACTCGGAATGGGGCGAGACTTTGCGAGCAGCCTCCGCGTGCCAGAAATAGGCCGCGAGCACAGCCACGTCCAAAAACAACCACCCGATGGCCGGGGCGCCAAGTTCGTCAAGTGGAAAAATCGCAAAAAAATGGGTGGGCTATAGCCTTGGGGGGAGGGGCTGGCCGACTTCGTCCGCCGGACTCGGAGTGGGGCCAGTCTTTGCGCACAGTCTCCGTGTGACAAATATAGGCCGCGGGCACAGCTGCGCCCAAAAATAACCCCCCGAAGGTCATTGCGCCCAAACCCCCCAGCGGAAAAATGGCCAAAAAACGGGTGGGCTATAGCCTTGTGGGGAGGGGCTGGCCAACTTCGTCCGCCGGACTCGGAATGGGGCGAGACTTTGCGAGCGGCCTCCGCGTGCCAAAAATAGGTCACGGGCACAGCCGCACCCAAAAATAACCACCCGAAGGCCGGTGTGCCAAGTTCGTCCAGCGGAAATAGGAAACAAAAACGGGTGGGCTATAGCCTTGGGGGGTGGGGCTGGCCAACTTCATCCGCCGGACTCGGAATGGCGCGAGACTTTGCGAGCGGCCTCCGTGTGCCAAAAATTGGTCCCGGGCACAGCCGCGCCCAAAAATAACCGCCCGAAGGCCGGGGCGCCAAGTTCGTCCAGCGGAAAAAGGCCACAAAAACGGGTGGGCTATAGCCTTGGGGGGTGGGGCTGGCCTACTTCGTCCGCCGAAATCGGAATGGCGCGAGACTTTGCGAGCGGCCTCCGTGTGCTAAAAATATGGCCCGGGCAGCACCACGCCCAAAAATAACCACCCGAAGGCCGGGGCGCCAAGTTCATCCAGCGGAATAAGGCCACAAAAACGGGTGTGCTATAGCCTTGGTGGGTGGGGCTGGCCCACTTCGTCCGCCGGACTCGGAATGGCGCGAGGCTTTGCGAGCGGCCTCCGTGTGCCAAAAATAGGCCCCGTGCGCAGCCGCGCCCAAAAATAACCGCCCGAAGGCCGGGGCGCCAAGTTCGTCCAGCGGAAAAAGGGCATAAAAACGGGTGGGCTATAGCCTTGGGGGGTGGGGCTGGCCAACTTCGTCCGCCGGACTTGGAATGGCGCGGGACTTTGCGAGCGGCCTCCGTGTGCCAAAAATAGGCCCCGTGCACAGCCGCGCCCAAAAATAACCGCCCGAAGGCCGGGGCGCGAAGTTCATCCAGCGGAAAAAGGCCACAAAAACGGGTGGGCTATAGCCTTGGGGGGTGGGGCTGGCTAACTTCGTCCGCCGGACTCGGAATGGCGCGAGGCTTTTGTGAGCGGCCTCCGTGTACCAAAAATAGGCCCCGGGCACAGCCGCGCCCAAAAATAACCGCCCGAAGGCCGGGGCGCCAAGTTCCTCCAGCGGAAAAAGGCCACAGAAACGGGTGGGCTATAGCCTTGGGGGGTGGGGCTGGCCAACTTCGTCCGCCGGACTCGGAATGGCGCGAGACTTTGCGAGCAGCCTCCGTGTGCCAAAAATAGGCCCCGGGCACAGCCGCGTCCAAAAATAACCGCCCGAAGGCCGGGGCGCCAAGTTCCTCCAGCGGAAAAAGGCCACAGAAACGGGTGGGCTATAGCCTTGGGGGGTGGGGCTGGCCAACTTTGTCCGCCGGACTAGGAATGGCGCGAGACTTTGCGCGCGGCCTCCGTGTGCCAAAAATAGGCCGCGGGCAGAGCCGCGCCCAAAAATAACCGCCCGAAGGCCGCGGCGCCAAGTTCGTCCAGCGGAAAAAGGCCACAAAAATGGGTGGGCTATAGCCTTGGGGGGTGGGGCTGGCCAACTTCGTCCGCCGGATTCGGAATGCCGCGACACTTTGCGAGGGGCCTCCGTGTGCCAAAAATAGGCCGCGGGAAAAGCCGCGCCCAAAAATAACCGCCCAAAGGCCGTGGCGCCAAGTTCGTCCAGCGGAAAAAGGCCACAAAAACGGGTGGGCAATAGCCTTGGGGGGTGGGGCTGGCCAACTTCGTCCGCCGGATTCGGAATGCCGCGAGACTTTGCGAGGGGCCTCCTTGTGCCAAAAATAGGCCGCGGGAAAAGCCGCGCCCAAAAATAACCGGCCGAAGGCCGGGGCGCCAAGTTCGTCCAGCGGAAAAAGGCCACAAAAACGGGTGGGCTATAGCCTTGGGGGGTGGGGCTGGCCAACTTTGTCCGCCAGACTGGGAATGCCGTGAGACTTTGCGAGGGGCCTCCGTGTGCCAAAAATAGGCAGCGGGCAAAGCCTTGCCCAGAAATAACCGCCCGAAGGCCGAGGCGCCAAGTTCGTCCAGCGGAAAAAGGCCACAAAAACGGGTGGGCTATAGCCTTGGGGGGTGGGGCTGGCCAACTTTGTCCGCCAGACTGGGAATGCCGCGAGACTTTGCGAGGGGCCTCCGTGTGCCAAAAATAGGCAGCGGGCAAAGCCTTGCCCAGAAATAACCGCCCGAAGGCCGCGGCGCCAATTTCGTCCAGCGGAAAAAGGCCACAAAAACGGGTGGGCTATAGCCTTGGGGGGTGGGGCTGGCCAACTTCGTCCGCCGGATTCGGAATGCCGCGAGACTTTACGAGGGGCCTCCTTGTGCCAAAAATAGGCCGCGGGAAAAGCCGCGCCCAAAAATAACCGCCCGAAGGCCGCGGCGCCAAGTTCGTCCAGGGGAAAAAGGCCACAAAAACGGGTGGGCTATAGCCTTGGGGGGTGAGGCTGGCCAACTTCGTCCGTCGGACTCGGAATGCCGCGAGACTTTGCGAGGAGCCTCCGTGTGCCAAAAATAGGCCGCGGGCAAAGCCGCGCCCAAAAATAACCACCCGAAGGCCGGGGCGCCAAGTTCGTCCAGCGGAAAAAGGCCACAAAAACGGGTGGGCTATAGCCATGGGGGGTGGGGCTGGCCAACTTTGTCCGCCGGACTGCGAATGCCGCGAGACTTTGCGAGGGGCCTCCGTGTGCGAAAAATAGGCCGCGGCAAAAGCCTCGCCCAAAAATAACCGCCCGAAGGCCGCGGCGCCAAGTTCGTCCAGCGGAAAAAGGCCACAAAAACGGTTGGGCTATAGCCTTGGGGGGTGGGGCTGGCCAACTTCGTCCGCCGGATTCGGAATGCCGCGAGACTTTACGAGGGGCCTCCGTGTGCCAAAAATAGGCCGCGGGCAAAGCTGCGGCCAAAAATAACCGCCCGAAGGCCGCGGCGCCAAATTCGTCCAACGGAAAAATGCCACAAAAACGGGTGGGCTATAGCCTTGGGGAGTGGGGCTGGCCAACTTCTTCCGCCGGACTCGGAATGCCGCGAGACATTGCGAGGGGCCTCCGTGTGCCAAAAATAGGCAGCGGACAAAGCTGCACCCAAAAATAACCGCCCGAAGGCCGCGGCGCCAATTTCGTCCAGCGGAAAAAGGCCACAAAAACGGGTGGGCTATAGCCTTGGGGGGTGGGGCTGGCCAACTTTGTCCGCCGGACTGGGAATGCCGCGAGACTTTGCGAGGGGCCTCCGTGTGCCAAAAATAGGCAGCGGGCAAAGCCTTGCCCAGAAATAACCGCCCGAAGGCCGCGGCGCCAATTTCGTCCAGCGGAAAAAGGCCACAAAAACGGGTGGGCTATAGCCTTTGGGAGTGGCGCTGGCCAACTTCTTCCGCCGGACTCGGAATGCCGCGAGACATTGCGAGGGGCCTCCGTGTGCCAAAAATAGGCAGGGGACAAAGCTGCACCCAAAAATAACCGCCCGAAGGCCGCGGCGCCAATTTCGTCCAGCGGAAAAAGGCCACAAAAACGGGTGGGCTATAGCCTTGGCGGGTGGGGCTGGCCAACTTCGTCCGCCGGATTCGGAATGCCGCGAGACTTTGCGAGGGGCCTCCGTGTACCAAAAATAGGCAGCGGACAAAGCCACATCCAAAAATAACCGCCCGAAGGCCGCGGCGCCAAGTTCGTCCAGCGGAAAAAGGCCACAAAAACGGGTGGGCTATAGCCTTGGGGGGTGGGGCTGGCCAACTTTGTCCGCCGGACTGGGAATGCCGCGAGACTTTGCGAGGGGCCTCCATGTGCCAAAAATAGGCAGCGGGCAAAGCCTTGCCCAGAAATAACCGCCGAAGGCCGCGGCGCCAATTTCGTCCAGCGGAAAAAGGCCACAAAAACGGGTGGGCTATAGCCTTTGGGAGTGGCGCTGGCCAACTTCTTCCGCCGGACTCGGAATGCCGCGAGACATTGCGAGGGGCCTCCGTGTGCCAAAAATAGGCAGCGGACAAAGCTGCACCCAAAAATGACCGCCCGAAGGCCGCGGCGCCAATTTCGTCCAGCGGAAAAAGGCCACAAAAACGGGTGGGCTATAGCCTTGGCGGGTGGGGCTGGCCAACTTCGTCCGCCGGATTCGGAATGCCGCGAGACTTTGCGAGGGGCCTCCGTGTACCAAAAATAGGCAGCGGACAAAGCCACATCCAAAAATAACCGCCCGAAGGCCGCGGCGCCAGGTTCGTCCAGCGGAAAAAGGCCACAAAAACGGGTGGGCTATAGCCTTGGCGGGTGGGCTGGCCAACTTCGTCCGCCGGATTCGGAATGCCGCGAGACTTTGCGAGGGGCCTCCGTGTGCCAAACATAGGCCGCGGGCAAACACGCGCCCAAAAATAACCGCCCGGAAGTCCGCGGCGCCAAGTTCGTCCAGCGGAAAAAGGCCACAAAAACGGGTGGGCTATAGCCTTGGGGGGTGGGGCTGGCCAACTTTGTCCGCCGGACTGGGAATGCCACGAGACTTTGCGAGGGACCTCCGTGTGCCAAAAATAGGCCGCGGGAAAAGCCGCGCCCAAAAATAACCGCCCGAAGGCCGCGGCGCCAAGTTCGTCCAGCGGAAAAAGGCCACAAAAACGGGTGGGCTATAGCCTTGGGGGGTGGGGCTGGCCAACTTCTTCCGCCGGACTCGGAATGCCGCGAGACTTTGCGAGGAGCCTCCGTGTGCCAAAAATAGGCAGCGGACAAAGCTGCACCCAAAAATAACCGCCCGAAGGCCGCGGCGCCAAGTTCGTCCAGCGGAAAAAGGCCACAAAAACGGGTGGGCTATAGCCTTGGCGGGTGGGGCTGGCCAACTTCGTCTGCCGGATTCGGAATGCCGCGAGACTTTGCGAGGGGCCTCCGTGTGCCAAAAATAGGCCGCGGGCAAAGCCGCATCCAAAAATAACCGCCCGAAGGCCGGGGCGCCAAGTTCGTCCAGCGGAAAAATGCCACAAAAACGGGTGGGCTATAGCCTTGGGGGGTGGGGCTGGCCAACTTCGTCCGTCCGACTCGGAATGCCGCGGGACTTTACGAGGGGCCTCCGTGTGCCAAAAATAGGCAGCGGGCAAAGTCTTGCCCAGAAATAACCGCCCGAAGGCCGCGGCGCCAAGTTCGTCCAGCGGAAAAATGCCACAAAAACGGGTGGGCTATGTCCTTCGGGGGTGGGGCTGGCCAACTTCGTCCGCCGGATTCGGAATGCCGCGAGACTTTGCGAGGGGCCTCCGTGTGCCAAAAATAGGCCGCGGGAAAAGCCGCGCCCAAAAATAACCGCCCGAAGGCCGCGGCGCCAAGTTCGTCCAGCGGAAAAAGGCCACAAAAATGGGTGGGCTATAGCCTTGGGGGGTGGGGCTGGCCAACTTCGTCCGTCGGACTCGGAATGCCGCGAGACTTTGCGAGGAGCCTCCATGTGCCAAAAATAGGCAGCGGGCAAAGCCTTGCCCAGAAATAACCGCCCGAAGGCCGCGGCGCCAAGTTCGTCCAGCGGAAAAAGGCCACAAAAACGGGTGGGCTACAGCCTTGGGGGGTGGGGCTGGCCAACTTCGTCTGCCGGATTCGGAATGCCGCGAGAATTTGCGAGGGGCCTCCGTGTGCCAAAAATAGGCCGCGGGCAAAGCCGCGTCCAAAAATAACCGCCCGAAGGCCGCGGCGCCAATTTCGTCCAGCGGAAAAAGGCCACAAAAACGGGTGGACTATAGCCTTTGGGGTGGGGCTGGCCGACTTCGTCCGCCGGATTCGGAATGCCGCGAGACTTTGCGAGGGGCCTCCTTGGGCCAAAAATAGGCCGCGGGCAAAGCCGCGTCCAAAAATAACTGCCCGAAGGCCGGGGCGCCAAGTTCGTCCAGCGGAAAAAGGCCACAAAAATGGGTGGGCTATAGCCTTGGCGGGTGGGGCTGGCCAACTTCGTCCGCCGGATTCGGAATGCCGCGAGACTTTGCGAGGGGCCTCCGTGTGCCAAAAATAGGCCGCGGGCAAAGCTGCGGCCAAAAATAACCGCCCGAAGGCCGCGGCGCCAAATTCGTCCAACGGAAAAATGCCACAAAAACGGGTGGGCTATAGCCTTGGGGAGTGGGGCTGGCCAACTTCTTCCGCCGGATTCGGAATGCCGCGAGACTTTGCGAGGGGCCTCCTTGTGCCAAAAATAGGCCGCGGGCAAACCCGCGCCCAAAAATAACCGCCCGAAGGCCGCGGCGCCAAGTTCGTCCAGCGGAAAAAGGCCACAAAAACGGGTGGGCTATAGCCTTGGGGGGTGGGGCTGGCCAACTTTGTCCGCCGGACTGGGAATGCCGCGAGACTTTGCGAGGGGCCTCCGTGTGCCAAAAATAGGCAGCGGGCAAAGCCTTGCCCAGAAATAACCGCCGAAGGCCGGGGCGCCAAGTTCGTCCAGCGGAAAAAGGCCACAAAAACGGGTGGGCTATAGCCTTGGGGGGTGGGGCTGGCCAACTTCGTCCGCCGGATTCGGAATGCCGCGAGACTTTGCGAGGGGCCTCCGTGTGCCAAAAATAGGCAGCGGGCAAAGCCTTGCCCAGAAATAACCGCCCGAAGGCCGAGGCGCCAAGTTCGTCCAGCGGAAAAAGGCCACAAAAACGGGTGGGCTATAGCCTTGGGGGGTGGGGCTGGCCAACTTTGTCCGCCAGACTGGGAATGCCGCGAGACTTTGCGAGGGGCCTCCGTGTGCCAAAAATAGGCAGCGGGCAAAGCCTTGCCCAGAAATAACCGCCCGAAGGCCGAGGCGCCAATTTCGTCCAGCGGAAAAAGGCCACAAAAACGGGTGGGCTATAGCCTTGGGGGGTGGGGCTGGCCAACTTCGTCCGCCGGATTCGGAATGCCGCGAGACTTTGCGAGGGGCGTCCTTGTGCCAAAAATAAGCCGCGGGAAAAGCCGCGCCCAAAAATAATCGCCCGAAGGCCGCGGCGCCAAGTTCGTCCAGCGGAAAAAGGCCACAAAAACGGGTGGGCTATAGCCTTGGGGGGTGAGGCTGGCCAACTTCGTCCGTAGGACTCGGAATGCCGCGAGACTTTGCGAGGAGCCTCCGTGTGACAAAAATAGGCCGCGGGCAAAGCCGCGCCCAAAAATAACCACCCGAAGGCCGGGGCGCCAAGTTCATCCAGCGGAAAAAGGCCACAAAAACGGGTGGGCTATAGCCATGGGGGGTGGGGCTGGCCAACTTTGTCCGCTGGACTGCGAATGCCGCGAGACTTTGCGAGGGGCCTCCGTGTGCGAAAAATAGGCCGCGGTAAAAGCCTCGCCCAAAAATAACCGCCCGAAGGCCGCGGCGGCAAGTTCGTCCAGCGGAAAAAGGCCACAAAAACGGGTGGGCTATAGCCTTGGGGGGTGGGGCTGGGCAACTTCGTCCGCCGGATTCGGAATGCCGCGAGACTTTACGAGGGGCCTCCGTGTGCCAAAAATAGGCCGCGGGCAAATCTGCGGCCAAAAATAACCGCCCGAAGGCCGCGGCGCCAAATTCGTCCAACGGAAAAATGCCACAAAAACGGGTGGGCTATAGCCTTGGGGAGTGGGGCTGGCCAACTTCTTCCGCCGGACTCGGAATGCCGTGAGACATTGCGAGGGGCCTCCGTGTGCCAAAAATAGGCAGTGGACAAAGCTGCACCCAAAAATAACCGCCCGAAGGCCGCGGCGCCAAGTTCGTCCAGCGGAAAAAGGCCACAAAAACGGGTGGGCTATAGCCTTGGGGGGTGGGGCTGGCCAACTTTGTCCGCCGGACTGGGAATGCCGCGAGACTTTGCGAGGGGCCTCCGTGTGCCAAAAATAGGCAGCGGGCAAAGCCTTGCCCAGAAATAACCGCCGAAGGCCGCGGCGCCAATTTCGTCCAGCGGAAAAAGGCCACAAAAACGGGTGGGCTATAGCCTTTGGGAGTGGCGCTGGCCAACTTCTTCCGCCGGACTCGGAATGCCGCGAGACATTGCGAGGGGCCTCCGTGTGCCAAAAATAGGCAGCGGACAAAGCTGCACCCAAAAATAACCGCCCGAAGGCCGCGGCGCCAATTTCGTCCAGCGGAAAAAGGCCACAAAAACGGGTGGGCTATAGCCTTGGCGGGTGGGGCTGGCCAACTTCGTCCGCCGGATTCGGAATGCCGCGAGACTTTGCGAGGGGCCTCCGTGTACCAAAAATAGGCAGCGGACAAAGCCACATCCAAAAATAACCGCCCGAAGGCCGCGGCGCCAAGTTCGTCCAGCGGAAAAAGGCCACAAAAACGGGTGGGCTATAGCCTTGGGGGGTGGGGCTGGCCAACTTTGTCCGCCGGACTAGGAATGCCGCGAGACTTTGCGAGGGGCCTCCGTGTGCCAAAAATAGGCAGCGGGCAAAGCCTTTCCCAGAAATAACCGCCGAAGGCCGCGGCGCCAATTTCGTCCAGCGGAAAAAGGCCACAAAAACGGGTGGGCTATAGCCTTTGGGAGTGGCGCTGGCCAACTTCTTCCGCCGGACTCGGAATGCCGTGAGACATTGCGAGGGGCCTCCGTGTGCCAAAAATAGGCAGCGGACAAAGCTGCACCCAAAAATAACCGCCCGAAGGCCGCGGCGCCAATTTCGTCCAGCGGAAAAAGGCCACAAAAACGGGTGGGCTATAGCCTTGGCGGGTGGGGCTGGCCAACTTCGTCCGCCGGATTCGGAATGCCGCGAGACTTTGCGAGGGGCCTCCGTGTACCAAAAATAGGCAGCGGACAAAGCCACATCCAAAAATAACCGCCCGAAGGCCGCGGCGCCAGGTTCGTCCAGCGGAAAAAGGCCACAAAAACGGGTGGGCTATAGCCTTGGCGGGTGGGCTGGCCAACTTCGTCCGCCGGATTCGGAATGCCGCGAGACTTTGCGAGGGGCCTCCGTGTGCCAAAAATAGGCCGCGGGCAAACCCGCGCCCAAAAATAACCGCCCGAAGGCCGCGGCGCCAAGTTCGTCCAGCGGAAAAAGGCCACAAAAACGGGTGGGCTATAGCCTTGGGGGGTGGGGCTGGCCAACTTTGTCCGCCGGACTGGGAATGCCACGAGACTTTGCGAGGGACCTCCGTGTGCCAAAAATAGGCCGCGGGAAAAGCCGCGCCCAAAAATAACCGCCCGAAGGCCGCGGCGCCAAGTTCGTCCAGCGGAAAAAGGCCACAAAAACGGGTGGGCTATAGCCTTGGGGGGTGGGGCTGGCCAACTTCTTCCGCCGGACTCGGAATGCCGCGAGACTTTGCGAGGAGCCTCCGTGTGCCAAAAATAGGCAGCGGACAAAGCTGCACCCAAAAATAACCGCCCGAAGGCCGCGGCGCCAAGTTCGTCCAGCGGAAAAAGGCCACAAAAACGGGTGGGCTATAGCCTTGGCGGGTGGGGCTGGCCAACTTCGTCTGCCGGATTCGGAATGCCGCGAGACTTTGCGAGGGGCCTCCGTGTGCCAAAAATAGGCCGCGGGCAAAGCCGCATCCAAAAATAACCGCCCGAAGGCCGGGGCGCCAAGTTCGTCCAGCGGAAAAATGCCACAAAAACGGGTGGGCTATAGCCTTGGGGGGTGGGGCTGGCCAACTTCGTCCGTCCGACTCGGAATGCCGCGGGACTTTACGAGGGGCCTCCGTGTGCCAAAAATTGGCAGCGGGCAAAGTCTTGCCCAGAAATAACCGCCCGAAGGCCGCGGCGCCAAGTTCGTCCAGCGGAAAAATGCCACAAAAACGGGTGGGCTATGTCCTTCGGGGGTGGGGCTGGCCAACTTCGTCCGCCGGATTCGGAATGCCGCGAGACTTTGCGAGGGGCCTCCGTGTGCCAAAAATAGGCCGCGGGAAAAGCCGCGCCCAAAAATAACCGCCCGAAGGCCGCGGCGCCAAGTTCGTCCAGCGGAAAAAGGCCACAAAAATGGGTGGGCTATAGCCTTGGGGGGTGGGGCTGGCCAACTTCGTCCGTCGGACTCGGAATGCCGCGAGACTTTGCGAGGAGCCTCCATGTGCCAAAAATAGGCAGCGGGCAAAGCCTTGCCCAGAAATAACCGCCCGAAGGCCGCGGCGCCAAGTTCGTCCAGCGGAAAAAGGCCACAAAAACGGGTGGGCTACAGCCTTGGGGGGTGGGGCTGGCCAACTTCGTCTGCCGGATTCGGAATGCCGCGAGAATTTGCGAGGGGCCTCCGTGTGCCAAAAATAGGCCGCGGGCAAAGCCGCGTCCAAAAATAACCGCCCGAAGGCCGCGGCGCCAATTTCGTCCAGCGGAAAAAGTCCACAAAAACGGGTGGACTATAGCCTTTGGGGTGGGGCTGGCCGACTTCGTCCGCCGGATTCGGAATGCCACGAGACTTTGCGAGGGGCCTCCTTGGGCCAAAAATAGGCCGCGGGCAAAGCCGCGTCCAAAAATAACTGCCCGAAGGCCGGGGCGCCAAGTTCGTCCAGCGGAAAAAGGCCACAAAAATGGGTGGGCTATAGCCTTGGCGGGTGGGGCTGGCCAACTTCGTCCGCCGGATTCGGAATGCCGCGAGACTTTGCGAGGGGCCTCCGTGTGCCAAAAATAGGCCGTGGGCAAAGCTGCGGCCAAAAATAACCGCCCGAAGGCCGCGGCGCCAAATTCGTCCAACGGAAAAATGCCACAAAAAGGGGTGGGCTATAGCCTTGGGGAGTGGGGCTGGCCAACTTCTTCCGCCGGATTCGGAATGCCGCGAGACTTTGCGAGGGGCCTCCTTGTGCCAAAAATAGGCCGCGGGCAAACCCGCGCCCAAAAATAACCGCCCGAAGGCCGCGGCGCCAAGTTCGTCCAGCGGAAAAAGGCCACAAAAACGGGTGGGCTATAGCCTTGGGGGGTGGGGCTGGCCAACTTTGTCCGCCGGACTGGGAATGCCGCGAGACTTTGCGAGGGGCCTCCGTGTGCCAAAAATAGGCAGCGGGCAAAGCCTTGCCCAGAAATAACCGCCGAAGGCCGCGGCGCCAATTTCGTCCAGCGGAAAAAGGCCACAAAAACGGGTGGGCTATAGCCTTTGGGAGTGGCGCTGGCCAACTTCTTCCGCCGGACTCGGAATGCCGCGAGACATTACGAGGGGCCTCCATGTGCCAAAAATTGGCAGCGGACAAAGCTGCACCCAAAAATAACCGCCCGAAGGCCGCGGCGCCAATTTCGTCCAGCGGAAAAAGGCCACAAAAACGGGTGGGCTATAGCCTTGGCGGGTGGGGCTGGCCGACTTCGTCCGCCGGATTCGGAATGCCGCGAGACTTTGCGAGGGGCCTCCGTGTACCAAAAATAGGCAGCGGACAAAGCCACATCCAAAAATAACCGCCCGAAGGCCGCGGCGCCAGGTTCGTCCAGCGGAAAAAGGCCACAAAAACGGGTGGGCTATAGCCTTGGCGGGTGGGGCTGGCCAACTTCGTCCGCCGGATTCGGAATGCCGCGAGACTTTGCGAGGGGCCTCCGTGTGCCAAAAATAGGCCGCGGTCAAAGCCGCGTCCAAAAATAACCGCCCGAAGGCCGCGGCGCCAATTTCGTCCAGCGGAAAAAGGCCACAAAAACGGGTGGACTATAGCCTTTGGGGTGGGGCTGGCCGACTTCGTCCGCCGGATTCGGAATGCCGCGAGACTTTGCGAGGGGCCTCCGTGTGCCAAAAATAGGCCGCGGACAAAGCCGCGTCCAAAAATAACCGCCCGAAGGCCGGGGCGCCAAGTTCGTCCAGCGGAAAAATGCCACAAAAACGGGTGGGCTATAGCCTTGGGGGGTGGGGCTGGCCAACTTCGTCCGCCGGATTCGGAATGCCGCGAGACTTTGCGAGGGGCCTCCGTGTGCCAAAAATAGGCCGCGGGCAAACCCGCGCCCAAAAATAACCGCCCGAAGGCCGCGGCGCCAAGTTCGTCCAGCGGAAAAAGGCCACGAAAACGGGTGGGCTATAGCCTTGGGGGGTGGGGCTGGCCAACTTTGTCGGCCGGACTGGGAATGCCGCGAGAATTTGCGAGGGGCCTCCGTGTGCCAAAAATAGGGAGCGGGCAAAGCCTTGCCCAGAAATAACCGCCGAAGGCCGCGGCGCCAATTTCGTCCAGCGGAAAAAGGCCACAAAAACGGGTGGGCTATAGCCTTTGGGAGTGGCGCTGGCCAACTTCTTCCGCCGGACTCGGAATGCCGCGAGACATTGCGAGGGGCCTCCGTGTGCCAAAAATAGGCAGCGGACAAAGCTGCACCCAAAAATAACCGCCCGAAGGCCGCGGCGCCAATTTCGTCCAGCGGAAAAAGGCCACAAAAACGGGTGGGCTATAGCCTTGGCGGGTGGGGCTGGCCAACTTCGTCCGCCGGATTCGGAATGCCGCGAGACTTTGCGAGGGGCCTCCGTGTACCAAAAATAGGCAGCGGACAAAGCCACATCCAAAAATAACCGCCCGAAGGCCGCGGCGCCAGGTTCGTCCAGCGGAAAAAGGCCACAAAAACGGGTGGGCTATAGCCTTGGCGGGTGGGGCTGGCCGACTTCGTCCGCCGGATTCGGAATGCCGCGAGACTTTGCGAGGGGCCTCCGTGTGCCAAAAATAGGCCGCGGTCAAAGCCGCGTCCAAAAATAACCGCCCGAAGGCCGCGGCGCCAATTTCGTCCAGCGGAAAAAGGCCACAAAAACGGGTGGACTATAGCCTTTGGGGTGGGGCTGGCCGACTTCGTCCGCCGGATTCGGAATGCCGCGAGACTTTGCGAGGGGCCTCCGTGTGCCAAAAATAGGCCGCGGGCAAAGCCGCGTCCAAAAATAACCGCCCGAAGGCCGGGGCGCCAAGTTCGTCCAGCGGAAAAATGCCACAAAAACGGGTGGGCTATAGCCTTGGGGGGTGGGGCTGGCCAACTTCGTCCGCCGGATTCGGAATGCCGCGAGACTTTGCGAGGGGCCTCCGTGTGCCAAAAATAGGCCGCGGGCAAACCCGCGCCCAAAAATAACCGCCCGAAGGCCGCGGCGCCAAGTTCGTCCAGCGGAAAAAGGCCACAAAAACGGGTGGGCTATAGCCTTGGGGGGTGGGGCTGGCCAACTTTGTCGGCCGGACTGGGAATGCCGCGAGAATTTGCGAGGGGCCTCCGTGTGCCAAAAATAGGTAGCGGGCAAAGCCTTGCCCAGAAATAACCGCCGAAGGCCGCGGCGCCAATTTCGTCCAGCGGAAAAAGGCCACAAAAACGGGTGGGCTATAGCCTTTGGGAGTGGCGCTGGCCAACTTCTTCCGCCGGACTCGGAATGCCGCGAGACATTGCGAGGGGCCTCCGTGTGCCAAAAATAGGCAGCGGACAAAGCTGCACCCAAAAATAACCGCCCGAAGGCCGCGGCGCCAATTTCGTCCAGCGGAAAAAGGCCACAAAAACGGGTGGGCTATAGCCTTGGCGGGTGGGGCTGGCCAACTTCGTCCGCCGGATTCGGAATGCCGCGAGACTTTTCGAGGGGCCTCCGTGTACCAAAAATAGGCAGCGGACAAAGCCACATCCAAAAATAACCGCCCGAAGGCCGCGGCGCCAGGTTCGTCCAGCGGAAAAAGGCCACAAAAACGGGTGGGCTATAGCCTTGGCGGGTGGGGCTGGCCAACTTCGTCCGCCGGATTCGGAATGCCGCGAGACTTTGCGAGGGGCCTCCGTGTGCCAAAAATAGGCCGCGGGCAAAGCCGCGTCCAAAAATAACGGCCCGAAGGCCGCGGCGCCAATTTCGTCCAGCGGAAAAAGGCCACAAAAACGGGTGGACTATAGCCTTTGGGGTGGGGCTGGCCGACTTCGTCCGCCGGATTCGGAATGCCGCGAGACTTTGCGAGGGGCCTCCGTGTGCCAAAAATAGGCCGCGGGCAAAGCCGCGTCTAAAAATAACCGCCCGAAGGCCGGGGCGCCAAGTTCGTCCAGCGGAAAAATGCCACAAAAACGGGTGGGCTATAGCCTTGGGGGGTGGGGCTGGCCAACTTCGTCCGTCGGACTCGGAATGCCGCGAGACTTTACGAGGGGCCTCCGTGTGCCAAAAATAGGCAGCGGGCAAAGCCTTGCCCAGAAATAACCGCCCGAAGGCCGCGGCGCCAAGTTCGTCCAGCGGAAAAAGGCCACAAAAACGGGTGGGCTATAGCCTTGGGGGGTGGGGCTGGCCAACTTTGTCCGCCGGACTGGGAATGCCGCGAGACTTTGCGAGGGGCCTCCGTGTGCCAAAAATAGGCCGCGGGCAAAGCCGCGTCCAAAAATAACCGCCCGAAGGCCGCGGCGCCAATTTCGTCCAGCGGAAAAAGGCCACAAAAACGGGTGGACTATAGCCTTTGGGGTGGGGCTGGCCGACTTCGTCCGCCGGATTCGGAATGCCGCGAGACTTTGTGAGGGGCCTCCGTGTGCCAAAAATAGGCCGCGGGCAAAGCCGCGTCCAAAAATAACCGCCCGAAGGCCGGGGCGCCAAGTTCGTCCAGCGGAAAAAGGCCACAAAAACGGGTGGGCTATAGCCTTGGGGGCTGGGGCTGGCCAACTTCGTCCGCCGGATTCGGAATGCCGCGAGACTTTGGGAGGGGCCTCCGTGTGCCAAAACTATGCCGCGGGCAAAGCCGCGCCAAAAAATAACTGCCCGAAGGCCGGGGCGCCAAGTTCGTCCAGCGGAAAAAGGCCACAAAAACGGGTGGGCTATAGCCTTGCGGGGTGGGGCTGGCCAACTTCGTCCGCCGGACTCGGAATGCCCTGAGACATTGCGAGGGGCCTCCGTGTGTCAAAAATAGGCAGCGGGCAAAGCCTTGCCCAAAAATAACCGCCCGAAGGCCGCGGCGCCAAGTTCGTCCAGCGGAAAAAGGCCACAAAAATGGGTGGGCAATAGCCTTGGGGGGTGGGGCTGGCCAACTTCGTCCGTCGGACTCGGAATGCCGCGAGACTTTGCGAGGAGCCTCCGTGTGCCAAAAATAGGCAGCGGGCAAAGCCTTGCCCAGAAATAACCGCCCGAAGGCCGCGGCGCCAAGTTCGTCCAGCGGAAAAAGGCCACAAAAACGGGTGGGCTACAGCCTTGGGGGGTGGGGCTGGCCCACTTCGTCCGCCGGATTCGGAATGCCGCGAGACTTTGCGAGGGGCCTCCGTGTGCCAAAAATAGGCCGCGGGCAAAGCCGCGTCCAAAAATAACCGCCCGAAGGCCGCGGCGCCAATTTCGTCCAGCGGAAAAAGGCCACAAAAACGGGTGGACTATAGCCTTTGGGGTGGGGCTGGCCGACTTCGTCCGCCGGATTCGGAATGCCGCGAGACTTTGCGAGGGGCCTCCTTGTGCCAAAAATAGGCCGCGGGCAAAGCCGCGTCCAAAAATAACTGCCCGAAGGCCGGGGCGCCAAGTTCGTCCAGCGGAAAAAGGCCACAAAAACGGGTGGGCTATAGCCTTGGGGGGTGGGGCTGGCCAACTTCGTCCGTCGGACTCGGAATGCCGCGAGACTTTGCGAGGAGCCTCCGTGTGCCAAAAATAGGCCGCGGGCAAAGCCGCGCCAAAAAATAACCGCCCGAAGGCCGGGGCGCCATGTTCGTCCAGCGGAAAAAGGCCACAAAAACGGGTGGGCTATAGCCTTGGGGGGTGGGGCTGGCCAACTTTGTCCGCCGGACTGGGAATGCCGCGAGACTTTGCGAGGGGCCTCCGTGTGCCAAATATTGGCAGCGGGCAAAGCCTTGCCCAGAAATAACCGACCGAAGGCCGCGGCGCCAATTTCGTCCAGCGGAAAAAGGCCACAAAAACGGGTGGGCTATAGCCTTTGGGAGTGGGGCTGGCCAACTTCTTCCGCCGGACTCGGAATGCCGCGAGATATTGCGAGGGGCCTCCGTGTGCCAAAAATAGGCAGCGGACAAAGCTGTGCCCAAAAATAACCGCCCGAAGGCCGCGGCGCCAAGTTCGTCCAGCGGAAAAAGGCCACAAAAACGGGTGGGCTATAGCCTTGGGGGGTGGGGCTGGCCAACTTCGTCTGTCGGACTCGGAATGCAGCGAGACTTAGCGAGGAGCCTCCGTGTGCCAAAAATAGGCCGCGGGCAAAGCCGCACCCAAAAATAACCGCCCGAAGGACGGGGCGCCAAGTTCGTCCCGCGGAAAAAGGCCACAAAAATGGGTGGGCTATAGCCTTGGGGGGTGGGGCTGGCCAACTTCGTCCGTCGGACTCGGAATGCTCCGAGACTTTGCAAGGAGCCTCCGTGTACCAAAAATAGGCCGCGGGCAAAGCCCCGCCCAAAAATAACCGCCCGAAGGCCGGGGCGCCAAGTTCGTCCAGCGGAAAAAGGCCACAAAAACGGGTGGGCTATAGCCTTGGGGGGTGGGGCTGGCCAACTTCGTCCGTCGGACTCGGAATGCCGCGAGACTTTACGAGGGGCCTCCGTGTGCCAAAAATAGGCAGCGGGCAAAGCATTGCCCAGAAATAACCGCCCGAAGGCCGCGGCGCCAAGTTCGTCCAGCGGAAAAAGGCCACAAAAACGGGTGGGCTATAGCCTTGGGGGGTGGGGCTGGCCAACTTTGTCCGCCGGATTCGGAATGCCGCGAGACTTTGCGAGGGGCCTTCGTGTGCCAAAAATAGGCCGCAGGAAAAGCCGCGCCCAAAAATAACCGCCCGAAGGCCGCGGCGCCTAGTTCGTCCAGCGGAAAAAGGCCACAAAAATGGGTGGGCTATAGCCTTGGGGGGTGGGGCTGGCCAACTTCGTCCGTCAGACTCGGAATGCCGCGAGACTTTGCGAGGAGCCACCGTGTGCCAAAAATAGGCAGTGGGCAAAGCCGCGCCCAAAAATAACCGCCCAAAGGCCAGGGCGCCAAGTTCGTCCAGCGGAAAAAGGCCACAAAAACGGGTGGGCTATAGCCTTGGGGGGTGGTGCTGGCGAACTTCGTCCGCCGCACTCGGAATGGCGGAAGACTTTGCGAGCAGCCTCCGTGTGCCAAAAATAGGCCCCGGACACAGCCGCGCCCAAAAATAACCGCCCGAAGGCCGGGGCTCCAAGTTCCTCCAGCGGAAAAAGGCCACAAAAACGGGTGGGCTATAGCCTTGGGGGGTGGGGCTGGCCAACTTCGTCTGTCGGACTCGGAATGCCGCGAGACTTTGCGAGGAGCCTCCGTGTGCCAAAAATAGGCCGCGGGCAAAGCCGCGTCCAAAAATAACCGCCCGAAGGCCGCGGCGCCAATTTCGTCCAGCGGAAAAAGGCCACAAAAACGGGTGGACTATAGCCTTTGGGGTGGGGCTGGCCGACTTCGTCCGCCGGATTCGGAATGCCGCGAGACTTTGAGAGGGGCCTCCGTGTGCCAAAAATAGGCCGCGGGCAAAGCCGCGTCCAAAAATAACCGCCCGAAGGCCGGGGCGCCAAGTTCGTCCAGCGGAAAAATGCCACAAAAACGGGTGGGCTATAGCCTTGGG
This sequence comes from Citrus sp. QX-2021, assembly GCA_030444885.1. NCBI lineage: Eukaryota > Viridiplantae > Streptophyta > Magnoliopsida > Sapindales > Rutaceae > Citrus > Citrus sp. QX-2021. Next base: position 448,193 of record JAUJEF010000015.1, on the reverse strand, counting down.
GGGTGGGGCTGGCCAACTTCGTCTGTCGGACTCGGAATGCCGCGAGACTTTACGAGGGGCCTCCGTGTGCCAAAAATAGGGAGCGGGCAAAGCATTGCCCAGAAATAACCGCCCGAAGGCCGCGGCGCCAAGTTCGTACAGCGGAAAAAGGCCACAAAAACGGGTGGGCTATAGCCTTGGGGGGTGGGGCTGGCCAACTTCGTCCGCCGGATTCGGAATGCCGCGAGACTTTGCGAGGGGCCTCCGTGTGCCAAAAATAGGCCTCGGGAAAAGCCGCGCCCAAAAATAACCGCCCGAAGGCCGCGGCGCCTAGTTCGTCCAGCGGAAAAAGGCCACAAAAATGGGTGGGCTATAGCCTTGGGGGGTGGGGCTGGCCAACTTCGTCCGTCGGACTCGGAATGCCGCAAGACTTTGCGAGGAGCAACCGTGTGCCAAAAATAGGCAGCGGGCAAAGCCGCGCCCAAAAATAACCGCCCGAAGGCCGGGGCGCCAAGTTCGTCCAGCGGAAAAAGGCCACAAAAACGGGTGGGCTATAGCCTTGGGGGGTGAGGCTGGCCAACTACGTCCGCCGGACTCGGAATGGCGCGAGACTTTGGGAGGGGCCTCCGTGTGCAAAAACTATGCCGCGGACAAAGCCGCGCCCAAAAATAACCGCCCGAAGGCCGGGGCGCCAAGTTCGTCCAGCGGAAAAAGGCCACAAAAACGGGTTGGCTATAGCCTTGGGGGGTGGGGATGGCCAACTTCGTCCGCCGGACTAGGAATGCCGCGAGACTTTGCGAGGGGCCTCTGTGTGCCAAAAATAGGCCGCGGCCAAAGCCGCGCCCAAAAATAACCGCCCGAAGGCCGCGGCGGCAAGTTCGTCCAGCGGAAAAAGGCCACAAAAACGGGTGGGCTATAGCCTTGGGGGGTGGGGATGGCCAACTTCGTCCGCCGGATTCGGAATGCCGCGAGACTTTGCGAGGGACCTCCGTGTGACAAAAATAGGCCACGGGCAAAGCTGTGCCCAAAAATAAACGCCCGAAGGCCGCGGCGCTAAGTTCGTCCAGCTGAAAAAGGCCACAAAAACGGGTGGGCTATAGCCTTGGGGGGTGGGGCTGGCCCACTTCGTCCGCCAGACTCGGAATGCCGCGAGACTTTGCGAGGGGCCTCCGTGTGCCAAAAATAGGCCGCGGTCAAAGCCGCACCCAAAAATAACCGCCTGAAGGCCGTGGCGCCAAGTTCGTCCAGCTGAAAAAGGCCAAAGAAACGGGTGGGCTATAGCCTTGGGGGGTGGGGCTGGCCCACTTCGTCCGCCGGACTCGGAATGCCGCGAGACATTACGAGGGGCCTCCATGTGCCAAAAATAGCCAGCGGGAAAAGCCGCGCCCAAAAATAAACGCCCGAAGGCCGCGGCGCCAATTTCGTCCAGCGGAAAAAGGCCACAAAAACGGGTGGGCTATAGCCTTGGGGTGTGGGGCTGGCCAACTTCGTCCCCCGGACTCGTAATGCCGCGAGACTTTGCGAGGGGCCTCCGTGTGCTAAAAATAGGCAGCGGGAAAAGCCGCGCCCAAAAATAAACGCCCGAAGGCCGCGGCGCCAATTTCGTCCAGCGGAAAAAGGCCACAAAAACGGGTGGGCTATAGCCTTGGGGGGTGGGGCTGGCCAACTTCGTCCGCCGGACTCGGAATGCCCTGAGACATTGCGAGGGGCCTCCGTGTGTCAAAAATAGAGAGCGGGCAAAGCCTTGCCCAAAAATAACCGCCCGAAGGCCGCGGCGCCAATTTCGTCCAGCGGAAAAAGGCCACAAAAACGGGTGGGCTATAGCCTTGGGGGGTGGGGATGGCCAACTTCGTCCGCCGGACTCGGAATGCCGCGAGACTTTGCGAGGGGCCTCTGTGTGCCAAAAATAGGCTGCGGCCAAAGCCGCGCCGAAAAATAACCGCCCGAAGGCCGCGGCGCCAAGTTCGTCCAGCGGAAAAAGGCCACAAAAACGGGTGGGCTATAGCCTTGGGGGGTGGGGCTGGCCAACTTAGTCCGCCGGATTCGGAATGCCGCGAGACTTTGCGAGGGGCCTCCGTGTGCCAAAAATAGGCAGCGGACAAAGCCGCGCCCAAAAATAAACGCCCGAAGGCCGCGGCGCCAATTTCGTCTAGCGGAAAAAGGCCACAAAAACGGGTGGGCTATAGCCTTGGGGGGTCGGACTGGCCCACTTCGTCTGCCGGACTCGGAATGGCGCGAGACTTTGGGAGGGGCCTCCGTGTGCCAAAACTATGCCGCGGGCAAAGCCGCGCCAAAAAATAACCGCCCGAAGGCCGGGGCGCCAAGTTCGTCCAGCGGAAAAAGGCCACAAAAACGGGTGGGCTATAGCCTTGGGGGGTGGGGCTGGCCAACTTAGTCCGCCGGATTCGGAATGCCGCGAGACTTTGCGAGGGGCCTCCGTGTGCCAAAAATAGGCAGCGGACAAAGCCGCGCCCAAAAATAAACGCCCGAAGGCCGCGGCGCCAATTTCGTCCAGCGGAAAAAGGCCACAAAAACGGGTGGGCTATAGCCTTGGGGGGTCGGACTGGCCCACTTCGTCTGCCGGACTCGGAATGCCGCGAGACTTTGGGAGGGGCCTCCGTGTGCCAAAACTATGCCGCGGGCAAAGCCGCGCCAAAAAATAACCGCCCGAAGGCCGGGGCGCCAAGTTCGTCCAGCGGAAAAAGGCCACAAAAACGGGTGGGCTATAGCCTTGGGGGGTGGGGCTGGCCAACTTCGTCCGCCGGACTCGGAATGCCCTGAGACATTGCGAGGGGCCTCCGTGTGTCAAAAATAGGCAGCGGGCAAAGCCTTGCCCAAAAATAACCGCCCGAAGGCCGCGGCGCCAATTTCGTCCAGCGGAAAAAGGCCACAAAAACGGGTGGGCTATAGCCTTTGGGGGTGGGGCTGGCCGACTTCGTCCGCCGGACTCAGAATGCCGCGAGACTTTGCGAGGGGCCTCTGTGTGCCAAAAATAGGCTGCGGCCAAAGCCGCGCCGAAAAATAACCGCCCGAAGGCCGCGGCGCCAAGTTCGTCCAGCGGAAAAAGGCCACAAAAACGGGTGGGCTATAGCCTTGGGGGGTGGGGCTGGCCAACTTAGTCCGCCGGATTCGGAATGCCGCGAGACTTTGCGAGGGGCCTCCGTGTGCCAAAAATAGGCAGCGGGCAAAGCCGCGCCCAAAAATAAACGCCCGAAGGCCGCGGCGCCAATTTCATCCAGCGGAAAAAGGCCACAAAAACGGGTGGGCTATAGCCTTGGGGGGTCGGGCTGGCCAACTTCGTCCGTCGGACTCGGAATGCCGCGAGACTTTGGGAGGGGCCCCCGTGTGCCAAAACTATGGCGCGGGCAAAGCCGCGCCAAAAAATAACTGCCCGAAGGCCGGGGCGCCAAGTTCGTCCAGCGGAAAAAGGCCACAAAAACGGGTGGGCTATAGCCTTGGGGGGTGGGGCTGGCCAACTTCGTCCGCCGGACTCGGAATGCCCTGAGACATTGTGAGGGGCCTCCGTGTGTCAAAAATAGGCAGCGGGCAAAGCCTTGCCCAAAAATAACCGCCCGAAGGCCGCGGCGCCAATTTCGTCCAGCGGAAAAAGGCCACAAAAACGGGTGGGCTATAGCCTTGGGGGGTGGGACTGGCCAACTTCTTCCGCCGGACTCGGAATGCCGCTAGACTTTGGGAGGGGCCTCTGTGTGCCAACAATAGGCCGCGGGCAAAGCCGCATCCAAAAAATAACCGCCCGAAGGCCGGGGCGCCAAGTTCGTCCAGCGGAAAAAGGCCACAAAAACGGGTGGGCTATAGCCTTGGGGGGTGGGGCTGGCCAACTTCGTCCGCCGGACTCGGAATGCCCTGAGACATTGCGAGGGGCCTCCGTGTGTCAAAAATAGGCAGCGGGCAAAGCCTTTCCCAAAAATAACCGCCCGAAGGCCGCGGCGCCAATTTCGTCCAGCGGAAAAAGGCCACAAAAACGGGTGGGCTATAGCCTTGGGGGGTGGGACTGGCCAACTTCTTCCGCCGGACTCGGAATGCCGCTAGACTTTGGGAGGGGCCTCTGTGTGCCAACAATAGGCCGCGGGCAAAGCCGCATCCAAAAAATAACCGCCCGAAGGCCGGGGCGCCAAGTTCGTCCAGCGGAAAAAGGCCACAAAAACGGGTGGGCTATAGCCTTTGGGGGTGGGGCTGGCCAACTTCGTCCGCCGGACTCGGAATGCCCTGAGACATTGCGAGGGGCCTCCGTGTGTCAAAAATAGGCAGCGGGCAAAGCCTTTCCCAAAAATAACCGCCCGAAGGCCGCGGCGCCAATTTCGTCCAGCGGAAAAAGGCCACAAAAACGGGTGGGCTATAGCCTTTGGGGGTGGGGCTGGCCGACTTCGTCCGCCGGACTCAGAATGCCGCGAGACTTTGCGAGGGGCCTCTGTGTGCCAAAAATAGGCTGCGGCCAAAGCCGCGCCGAAAAATAACCGCCCGAAGGCCGCGGCGCCAAGTTCGTCCAGCGGAAAAAGGCCACAAAAACGGGTGGGCTATAGCCTTGGGGGGTGGGGCTGGCCAACTTAGTCCGCCGGATTCGGAATGCCGCGAGACTTTGCGAGGGGCCTCCGTGTGCCAAAAATAGGCAGCGGGCAAAGCCGCGCCCAAAAATAAACGCCCGAAGGCCGCGGCGCCAATTTCATCCAGCGGAAAAAGGCCACAAAAACGGGTGGGCTATAGCCTTGGGGGGTCGGGCTGGCCAACTTCGTCCGTCGGACTCGGAATGCCGCGAGACTTTGGGAGGGGCCCCCGTGTGCCAAAACTATGCCACGGGCAAAGCCGCGCCAAAAAATAACTGCCCGAAGGCCGGGGCGCCAAGTTCGTCCAGCGGAAAAAGGCCACAAAAACGGGTGGGCTATAGCCTTGCGGGGTGGGGCTGGCCAACTTCGTCCGCCGGACTCGGAATGCCCTGAGACATTGCGAGGGGCCTCCGTGTGTCAAAAATAGGCAGCGGGCAAAGCCTTGCCCAAAAATAACCGCCCGAAGGCCGCGGCGCCAATTTCGTCCAGCGGAAAAAGGCCACAAAAACGGGTGGGCTATAGCCTTGGGGGGTGGGGCTGGCCAACTTCTTCCGCCGGACTCGGAATGCCGCGAGACTTTGGGAGGGGCCTCTGTGTGCCAACAATAGGCCGCGGACAAAGCCGCGTCCAAAAATAACCGCCCGAAGGCCGGCGCGCCAAGTTCGTCCAGCGGAAAAGGCCACAAAAACGGGTGGGCTATAGCCTTGGGGGGTGGGGCTGGCCAACTTCGTCCGCCCGATTTGGAATGCCGCGAGACTTTGCGAGGGGCCTCCGTGTGCCAAAAATAGGCCGCGGGCAAAGCCGCGGCCAAAAATAACCGCCCGAAGGCCGGGGCGCCAAGTTCGTCCAGCGGAAAAAGGCCACAAAAACGGGTTGGCTATAGCCTTGGGGGGTGGGGATGGCCAACTTCGTCCGCCGGACTCGGAATGCCGCGAGACTTTGCGAGGGGCCTCTGTGTGGCAAAAATAGGTTGCGGCCAAAGCCGCACCCAAAAATAACCGCCCGAAGGCCGCGGCGCCAAGTTCGTCCATCGGAAAAAGGCCACAAAAACGGGTGGGCTATAGCCTTGGGGGGTGGGGATGGCCAACTTCGTCCGCCGGATTCGGAATGCCGCGAGACTTTGCGAGGGGCCTCCGTGTGCCAAAAATAGGCCATGGGCAAAGCTGCGCCCAAAAATATTTGCCCGAAGGCCGCGGCGGCAAGTTCGTCCATCGGAAAAAGGCCACAAAAACGGGTGGGCTATAGCCTTGGGGGGTGGGGATGGCCAACTTCGTCCGCCGGATTCGGAATGCCGCGAGACTTTGCGAGGGGCCTCCGTGTGCCAACAATAGGCCGCGGACAAAGCCGCGTCCAAAAATAACCGCCCGAAGGCCGGCGCGCCAAGTTCGTCCAGCGGAAAAGGCCACAAAAACGGGTGGGCTATAGCCTTGGGGGGTGGGGCTGGCCAACTTCGTCCGCCCGATTTGGAATGCCGCGAGACTTTGCGAGGGGCCTCCGTGTGCCAAAAATAGGCCGCGGGCAAAGCCGCGGCCAAAAATAACCGCCCGAAGGCCGGGGCGCCAAGTTCGTCCAGCGGAAAAAGGCCACAAAATCGGGTTGGCTATAGCCTTGGGGGGTGGGGATGGCCAACTTCGTCCGCCGGACTCGGAATGCCGCGAGACTTTGCGAGGGGCCTCTATGTGCCAAAAATAGGTTGCGGCCAAAGCCGCGCCCAAAAATAACCGCCCGAAGGCCGCGGCGCCAAGTTCGTCCAGCGGAAAAAGGCCACAAAAACGGGTGGGCTATAGCCTTGGGGGGTGGGGATGGCCGACTTCGTCCGCCGGATTCGGAATGCCGCGAGACTTTGTGAGGGGCCTCCGTGTGCCAAAAATAGGCCACGGGCAAAGCTGCGCCCAAAAATAAACGCCCGAAGGCCGCGGCGCCAAGTTCGTCCGGCGGAAAAAGGCCACAAAAACGGGTGGGCTATAGCCTTGGGGGGTGGGGCTGGCCAACTTCGTCCGCCGGACTCGGAATGCCGCGAGACTTTGCGAGGGGCCTCTGTGTGCCAAAAATAGGTTGCGGCCAAAGCCGCACCCAAAAATAACCGCCCGAAGGCCGCGGCGCCAAGTTCGTCCATCGGAAAAAGGCCACAAAAACGGGTGGGCTATAGCCTTGGGGGGTGGGGATGGCCAACTTCGTCCGCCGGATTCGGAATGCCGCGAGACTTTGCGAGGGGCCTCCGTGTGCCAAAAATAGGCCATGGGCAAAGCTGCGCCCAAAAATATTTGCCCGAAGGCCGCGGCGGCAAGTTCGTCCATCGGAAAAAGGCCACAAAAACGGGTGGGCTATAGCCTTGGGGGGTGGGGATGGCCAACTTCGTCCGCCGGATTCGGAATGCCGCGAGACTTTGCGAGGGGCCTCCGTGTGCCAACAATAGGCCGCGGACAAAGCCGCGTCCAAAAATAACCGCCCGAAGGCCGGCGCGCCAAGTTCGTCCAGCGGAAAAGGCCACAAAAACGGGTGGGCTATAGCCTTGGGGGGTGGGGCTGGCCAACTTCGTCCGCCCGATTTGGAATGCCGCGAGACTTTGCGAGGGGCCTCCGTGTGCAAAAAAAGGTCACCGCGGACAAAGCCGCGGCCAAAAATAACCGCCCGAAGGCCGGGGCGCCAAGTTCGTCCAGCGGAAAAAGGCCACAAAATCGGGTTGGCTATAGCCTTGGGGGGTGGGGATGGCCAACTTCGTCCGCCGGACTCGGAATGCCGCGAGACTTTGCGAGGGGCCTCTGTGTGCCAAAAATAGGTTGCGGCCAAAGCCGCGCCCAAAAATAACCGCCCGAAGGCCGCGGCGCCAAGTTCGTCCAGCGGAAAAAGGCCACAAAAACGGGTGGGCTATAGCCTTGGGGGGTGGGGATGGCCGACTTCGTCCGCCGGATTCGGAATACCGCGAGACTTTGTGAGGGGCCTCCGTGTGCCAAAAATAGGCCACGGGCAAAGCTGCGCCCAAAAATAAACGCCCGAAGGCCGCGGCGCCAAGTTCGTCCGGCGGAAAAAGGCCACAAAAACGGGTGGGCTATAGCCTTGGGGGGTGGGGCTGGCCAACTTCGTCCGCCGGACTCGGAATGCCGCGAGACTTTGCGAGGGGCCTCCGTGTGCCAAAAATAGGCCGCGGTCAAAGCCGCGCCCAAAAATAACCGCACGAAGGCCGCGGCGCCAATTTTGTCCAGCGGAAAAAGGCCACAAAAACGGGTGGGCTATAGCCTTGGGGGGAGGGGCTGGCCAACTTCGTCCGCTGGACTCGGAATGGGGCGAGACTTTACGAGCGGCCTCCACGTGCCAAAAATAGGCCGCAGACGCAGCCGCGCCCAAAAATAACCGCTCGAAGGCCGGGGCACCAAGTTCGTCCAGCGGAAAAATGGCCAAAAAACGGGTGGGCTATAGCTTTGGGGGGAGGGGCTGGCCAACCTATTCCGCCGGACTCGGAATGGGGCGAGACTTTGCGAGCAGCTTCTGCGAGCCAAAAATAGGCCGCGGGCACAGCCGCGCCCAAAAATAACTGCCCGACGGCCGGGGCGCCAAGTTCGTCCAGCAGAAAAATGGCCAAAAAAGGGGTGGGCTATAGCCTTGGGGGGAAGGGCTGGCCAACTTCGTCCGCCGGACTCGGAATGGGGCGAGACTTTACGAGCGACCCCCGCGTGCAAAAAATAGGCTGCGGGCACAGCCGCACCCAAAAAAAACACCCCGAAGGTCGTTGCGCCCAATCCCCCCAGCAGAAAAATGGCCAAAAAACGGGTGGGCTATAGACTTGGGGGGAGGGGCTGGCCAACTTCGTCCGCCGGACTCGGAATGGAGCGAGACTTTGCGAGCAGCTTCTGCGAGCCAAAAATAGGCCGCCGGCACAGCCGTACCCAAAAACAACCGCCCGAAGTTCGTTGCGCCCAAACCCACCAGCGGAAAAATGGCCAAATAACGGGTGGGCTATAGCCTTGGGGGGAGGGGCTGGCCAACTTCGTCCGCTGGACTCGGAATGAGGCGACTTTACGAGCAGCCTCCGCGTGCCAAAAATAGGCCGCGGGCACAGCCGCGCCCAAAAATAACACCCCGATGGTCGTTGCGCCCAATCCCCCCAGCAGAAAAATGGCCAAAAAACGGGTGGGCTATAGCCTTGGGGGGAGGGGCTGGCCAACTTCGTCCGCCGGACTCGGAATGGAGCATGACTTTGCGAGCAGCTTCTACGAGCCAAAAATAGGCCGCGGGCACAGCCGCGCCCAAAAATAACCACCCGAAGTTCGTTGCACCAAGTACGTCCAGCAGAAAAATGGCCAAAAAACGGGTGGGCTATAGCCTTGGGGGGAGGGGGTGGCCAACTTCGTCCGCCGGACTCGGAATGGAGCGAGACTTTGCGAGCGGCCTCCGCTTGCCAAAAATAGGCCGCGGGCACAGCAGCGACCAAAAATAACCGCCCAAAGGCCGGAGCGCCAAGTTCGTCCAGCGGAAAAATGGCCAAAAAAGGGGTGGGCTATAGCCTTGGGGGGAGGGGCTGGCGAACTTCGTCCGTCGGACTCAGAATGGAGCGAGACTTTGCGAGCGGCCTCCGCGTGCCAAAAATAGGCTGCGGGCACAGCCGCACCCAAAAAAAACACCCCGAAGGTCGTTGCGCCCAATCCCCCCAGCAGAAAAATGGCCAAAAAACGGGTGGGCTATAGACTTGGGGGGTGGGGCTGGCCAACTTCGTCCGCCGGACTCGGAATGCCGCGAGACTTTGCGAGGGGCCTCCGTGTGCCAAAAATAGGCCGCGGTCAAAGCCGCGCCCAAAAATAACCGCCCGAAGGCCGCGGCGCCAATTTTGTCCAGCGGAAAAAGGCCACAAAAACGGGTGGGCTATAGCCTTGGGGGGAGGGGCTGGCCAACCTATTCCGCCGGACTCGGAATGGGGCGAGACTTTGCGAGCAGCTTCTGCGAGCCAAAAATAGGCCGCGGGCACAGCCGCGCCCAAAAATAACTGCCCGACGGCCGGGGCGCCAAGTTCGTCCAGCAGAAAAATGGCCAAAAAAGGGGTGGGCTATAGCCTTGGGGGGAAGGGCTGGCCAACTTCGTCCGCCGGACTCGGAATGGGGCGAGACTTTGCGAGCGACCCCCGCGTGCAAAAAATAGGCTGCGGGCACAGCCGCACCCAAAAAAAACACCCCGAAGGTCGTTGCGCCCAATCCCCCCAGCAGAAAAATGGCCAAAAAACGGGTGGGCTATAGACTTGGGGGGTGGGGCTGGCCAACTTCGTCCGCCGGACTCGGAATGCCGCGAGACTTTGCGAGGGGCCTCCGTGTGCCAAAAATAGGCCGCGGTCAAAGCCGCGCCCAAAAATAACCGCCCGAAGGCCGCGGCGCCAATTTTGTCCAGCGGAAAAAGGCCACAAAAACGGGTGGGCTATAGCCTTGGGGGGAGGGGCTGGCCAACTTCGTCCGCTGGACTCGGAATGGGGCGAGACTTTACGAGCGGCCTCCACGTGCCAAAAATAGGCCGCAGACGCAGCCGCGCCCAAAAATAACCGCTCGAAGGCCGGGGCACCAAGTTCGTCCAGCGGAAAAATGGCCAAAAAACGGGTGGGCTATAGCTTTGGGGGGAGGGGCTGGCCAACCTATTCCGCCGGACTCGGAATGGGGCGAGACTTTGCGAGCAGCTTCTGCGAGCCAAAAATAGGCCGCGGGCACAGCCGCACCCAAAAATAACTGCCCGAAGGCCGGGGCGCCAAGTTCGTCCAGCGGAAAAATGGCCAAAAAACGGGTGGGCTATAGCCTTGGGGAGAGGGGCTGCCCAACCTCGTCCGCCGGACTCGGAATGGGGCGAGACTTTGCGAGTGGCCTCCGCGTGCCAAAAATAGGCCGCGGGCACAGCCGCTCCCAAAAATAACCCGCCGAAGGCCGGGGCGCCAAGTTTGTCCAGCGGAAAAATGGCCAAAAAACGGGTGGGCTATAGCACTTGGGGGTGGGGCTCGCCAAGTTCGTCCGCCGGACTTGCAATGGGACGAGACTTTGCGAGCATCCTCCGTGTGCCAAAAATAGGCCACGGGCGCAGCCGCGCCCAAAAATAACCGCCCGAAGGCCGGGGCGCCAAGTTCGTCCAGCGGAAAAATGGCCAAAAAAGGGGTGGGATATAGCCTTGGGGGGAGGGGCTGGCCAACTTCGTCCGCCGGACTCGGAATGGGGCGAGACTTTGCGAGCGGCCTCCGTGTGCCAAAAATAGGCCGCAGGCACAGCCGCGCCCAAAAATAACACCCCGACGGTCGTTGCGCCCAATCCCCCCAGCAGAAAAATGGCCAAAAAACGGGTGGGCTATAGCCTTGGGGGGAGGGGCTGGCCAACTTCGTCCGCTGGACTCGGAATGGGGTGAGGATTTGCGAGCGGTCTCCGCTAGCCAAAAATAGGCCGCAGGCACAGCCACGCCCAAAAATAATCACCCGAAGGCCGGGGCGCCAAGTTCGTCCAGCGGAAAAATGGCCAAAAAACGGGTGGGCTATAGCCTTGGGGGGAGGGGCTGGCCAACTTATTCCGCCGGACTCGGAATGGGGTGAGACTTTGCGAGCGGCCTCCGCGTGCCAAAAATAGGCCGCGGGCACAGCCGCACCCAAAAATAACTGCCCGAAGGCCGGGGCGCCAAGTTCGTCCAGCGGAAAAATGGCCAAAAAACGGGTGGGCTATAGCCTTGGGGAGAGGGGCTGGCCAACCTCGTCCGCCGGACTCGGAATGGGGCGAGACTTTGCGAGTGGCCTCCGCGTGCCAAAAATAGGCCGCGGGCACAGCCGCTCCCAAAAATAACCCGCCGAAGGCCGGGGCGCCAAGTTTGTCCAGCGGAAAAATGGCCAAAAAACGGGTGGGCTATAGCACTTGGGGGTGGGGCTCGCCAAGTTCGTCCGCCGGACTTGCAATGGGACGAGACTTTGCGAGCATCCTCCGTGTGCCAAAAATAGGCCACGGGCGCAGCCGCGCCCAAAAATAACCGCCCGAAGGCCGGGGCGCCAAGTTCGTCCAGCGGAAAAATGGCCAAAAAAGGGGTGGGATATAGCCTTGGGGGGAGGGGCTGGCCAACTTCGTCCGCCGGACTCGGAATGGGGCGAGACTTTGCGAGCGGCCTCCGTGTGCCAAAAATAGGCCGCAGGCACAGCGTTGCCCAAAAATAACACCCCGACGGTCGTTGCGCCCAATCCCCCCAGCAGAAAAATGGCCAAAAAACGGGTGGGCTATAGCCTTGGGGGGAGGGGCTGGCCAACTTCGTCCGCTGGACTCGGAATGGGGTGAGGATTTGCGAGCGGTCTCCGCTAGCCAAAAATAGGCCGCAGGCACAGCCACGCCCAAAAATAATCACCCGAAGGCCGGGGCGCCAAGTTCGTCCAGCGGAAAAATGGCCAAAAAACGGGTGGGCTATAGCCTTGGGGGGAGGGGCTGGCCAACTTATTCCGCCGGACTCGGAATGGGGTGAGACTTTGCGAGCAGCCTCTGCGTGCCAAAAATAGGCCGCGGGCACAGCCGCACCCAAAAATAACTGCCCGAAGGCCGGGGCGCCAAGTTCGTCCAGCGGAAAAATGGCCAAAAAACGGGTGGGCTATAGCCTTGGGGGGAGGGGCTGGCCAACTTCGTCCGCCGGACTCGGAATGGGGCGAGACTTTGCGAGTGACCTCCGCGTGCCAAAAATAGGCCGCGGGCACAGCCGCTCCCAAAAATAACCCGCCGAAGGCCGGGGCGCCAAGTTTGTCCAGCGGAAAAATGGCCAAAAAACGGGTGGGCTATAGCACTTGGGGGTGGGGCTCGCCAAGTTCGTCCGCCGGACTTGCAATGGGACGAGACTTTGCGAGCATCCTCCGTGTGCCAAAAATAGGCCACGGGCACAGCCGCGCCCAAAAATAACCGCCCGAAGGCCGGGGCGCCAAGTTCGTCCAGCGGAAAAATGGCCAAAAAAGGGGTGGGATATAGCCTTGGGGGGAGGGGCTGGCCAACTTCGTCCGCCGGACTCGGAATGGGGCGAGACTTTGCGAGCGGCCTCCGTGTGCCAAAAATAGGCCGCAGGCACAGCCGCGCCCAAAAATAACACCCCGACGGTCGTTGCGCCCAATCCCCCCAGCAGAAAAATGGCCAAAAAACGGGTGGGCTATAGCCTTGGGGGGAGGGGCTGGCCAACTTCGTCCGCTGGACTCGGAATGGGGTGAGGATTTGCGAGCGGTCTCCGCTAGCCAAAAATAGGCCGCATGCACAGCCATGCCCAAAAATAATCACCCGAAGGCCGGGGCGCCAAGTTCGTCCAGCGGAAAAATGGCCAAAAAACGGGTGGGCTATAGCCTTGGGGGGAGGGGCTGGCCAACTTATTCCGCCGGACTCGGAATGGGGTGAGACTTTGCGAGCGGCCTCCGCGTGCCAAAAATAGGCCGCGGGCACAGCCGCACCCAAAAATAACTGCCCGAAGGCCGGGGCGCCAAGTTCGTCCAGCGGAAAAATGGCCAAAAAACGGGTGGGCTATAGCCTTGGGGAGAGGGGCTGGCCAACCTCGTCCGCCGGACTCGGAATGGGGCGAGACTTTGCGAGTGGCCTCCGCGTGCCAAAAATAGGCCGCGGGCACAGCCGCTCCCAAAAATAACCCGCCGAAGGCCGGGGCGCCAAGTTTGTCCAGCGGAAAAATGGCCAAAAAACGGGTGGGCTATAGCACTTGGGGGTGGGGCTCGCAAAGTTCGTCCGCCGGACTTGCAATGGGACGAGACTTTCCGAGCATCCTCCGTGTGCCAAAAATAGGCCACGGGCGCAGCCGCGCCCAAAAATAACCGCCCGAAGGCCGGGGCGCCAAGTTCGTCCAGCGGAAAAATGGCCAAAAAAGGGGTGGGATATAGCCTTGGGGGGAGGGGCTGGCCAACTTCGTCCGCCGGACTCGGAATGGGGCGAGACTTTGCGAGCGGCCTCCGTGTGCCAAAAATAGGCCGCAGGCACAGCCGCGCCCAAAAATAACACCCCGACGGTCGTTGCGCCCAATCCCCCCAGCAGAAAAATGGCCAAAAAACGGGTGGGCTATAGCCTTGGGGGGAGGGGCTGGCCAACTTCGTCCGCTGGACTCGGAATGGGGTGAGGATTTGCGAGCGGTCTCCGCTAGCCAAAAATAGGCCGCAGGCACAGCCACGCCCAAAAATAATCACCCGAAGGCCGGGGCGCCAAGTTCGTCCAGCGGAAAAATGGCCAAAAAACGGGAGGTCGATAGCCAGGGGGTAAGGGGCTGTCCAAATTAATCCGCCGGACTCGGAATGGGGTGAGACTTTGCGAGCGGCCTCCGCGTGCCAAAAATAGGCCGCGGGCACAGCCGCACCCAAAAATAACTGCCCGAAGGCCGGGGCGCCAAGTTCGTCCAGCGGAAAAATGGCCAAAAAACGGGTGGGCTATAGCCTTGGGGAGAGGGGCTGCCCAACCTCATCCGCCGGACTCGGAATGGGGTGAGACTTTGCGAGTGGCCTCCGCGTGCCAAAAATAGGCCGCGGGCACAGCCGCTCCCAAAAATAACCCGCCGAAGGCCGGGGCGCCAAGTTTGTCCAGCGGAAAAATGGCCAAAAAACGGGTGGGCTATAGCACTTGGGGGTGGGGCTCGCCAAGTTCGTCCGCCGGACTTGCAATGGGACGAGACTTTCCGAGCATCCTCCGTGTGCCAAAAATAGGCCACGGGCGCAGCCGCGCCCAAAATAACCGCCCGAAGGCCGGGGCGCCAAGTTCGTCCAGCGGAAAAATGGCCAAAAAAGGGGTGGGATATAGCCTTGGGGGGAGGGGCTGGCCAACTTCGTCCGCCGGACTCGGAATGGGGCGAGACTTTGCGAGCGGCCTCCGTGTGCCAAAAATAGGCCGCAGGCACAGCCGCGCCCAAAAATAACACCCCGACGGTCACGCCCAAAAATAATCACCCGAAGGCCGGGGTGCCAAGTTCGTCCAGCGGAAAAATGGCCAAAAAACGGGTGGGCTATAGCCTTGGGGGGAGGGGCTGGCCAACTTATTCCGCCGGACTCGGAATGGGGTGAGACTTTGCGAGCGGCCTCCGCGTGCCAAAAATAGGCCGCGGGCACAGCCGCACCCAAAAATAACTGCCCGAAGGCCGGGGCGCCAAGTTCGTCCAGCGGAAAAATGGCCAAAAAACGGGTGGGCTATAGCCTTGGGGGGAGGGGCTGGCCAACCTCGTCCGCCGGACTCGGAATGGGGCGAGACTTTGCGAGTGGCCTCCGCGTGCCAAAAATAGGCCGCGGGCACAGCCGCTCCCAAAAATAACCCGCCGAAGGCCGGGGCGCCAAGTTTGTCCAGCGGAAAAATGGCCAAAAAACGGGTGGGCTATAGCACTTGGGGGTGGGGCTCGCCAAGTTCGTCCGCCGGACTTGCAATGGGACGAGACTTTCCGAGCATCCTCCGTGTGCCAAAAATAGGCCACGGGCGCAGCCGCGCCCAAAAATAACCGCCCGAAGGCCGGGGCGCCAAGTTCGTCCAGCGGAAAAATGGCCAAAAAAGGGGTGGGATATAGCCTTGGGGGGAGGGGCTGGCCAACTTCGTCCGCCGGACTCGGAATGGGGCGAGACTTTGCGAGCGGCCTCCGTGTGCCAAAAATAGGCCGCAGGCACAGCCGCGCCCAAAAATAACACCCCGACGGTCGTTGCGCCCAATCCCCCCAGCAGAAAAATGGCCAAAAAACGGGTGGGCTATAGCCTTGGGGGGAGGGGCTGGCCAACTTCGTCCGCTGGACTCGGAATGGGGTGAGGATTTGCGAGCGGTCTCCGCTAGCCAAAAATAGGCCGCAGGCACAGCCACGCCCAAAAATAATCACCCGAAGGCCGGGCGCCAATTTGGTCCCGCGGAAAAATGGCCAAACACCGGGTGGGCTATAGCCTTGGGGGGAGGGGCTGGCCAACTTATTCCGCCGGACTCGGAATGGGGTGAGACTTTGCGAGCGGCCTCCGCGTGCCAAAAATAGGCCGCGGGCACAGCCGCACCCAAAAATAACTGCCCGAAGGCCGGGGCGCCAAGTTCGTCCAGCGGAAAAATGGCCAAAAAACGGGTGGGCTATAGCCTTGGGGAGAGGGGCTGGCCAACCTCGTCCGCCGGACTCGGAATGGGGCGAGACTTTGCGAGTGGCCTCCGCGTGCCAAAAATAGGCCGCGGGCACAGCCGCTCCCAAAAATAACCCGCCGAAGGCCGGGGCGCCAAGTTTGTCCAGCGGAAAAATGGCCAAAAAACGGGTGGGCTATAGCACCTGGGGGTGGGGCTCGCCAAGTTCGTCCGCCGGACTCGGAATGCGACGAGACTTTGCGAGCATCCTCCGTGTGCCAAAAATAGGCCACGGGCGCAGCCGCACCCAAAAATAACTGCCCGAAGGTCGGCGTGCCCTAACCCCACAGCGGAAAAATGGCAAAAAACGGGTGGGCTATAGCCTTGGGGGGAGGGGCTGGCCAACTTCGTCCGCCGGACTCGGAATGGGGTGAGACTTTGCGAGCGGCCTCCGCGTGCCAAAAATAGGCCGTGCGCACAGCCGCGCACAAAAATAACTGCCCGAAGGCCGGGGCGCCAAGTTCGTCCAGCGGAAAAATGGCCAAAAAACGGGTGGGCTATAGCCTTGGGGGGAGGGGCTGGCCAACTACGTCCGCCGGACTCGGAATGGGACGAGTCTTTGCGAGCGGCCTCCACATGCCAAAAATAGGCCGCGGGCGCAGCCGCAACCAAAAATAACCGCTCGAAGGCCGGGGCACCAAGTTCGTCCAGCGGAAAAATGGCCAAAAAACGGGTGGGGTATAGCCTTGAGGGGAGGGGCTGGCCAACTTATTCCGCCGGACTCGGAATGGGGCGAGACATTGCGAGCGGCCTCCGCGTGTCAAAAATAGGCCGCGAGCACAGTAGCGCCCAAAAATAACCGCCCAAAGGCCGGGGCGCCAAGTTCGTCCAGCGGAAAAATGGCCAAAAAACGGGTGGGCTATAGCCTTGGGGGGAGGGGCTGGCCAACTTCGTCCGCCGGACTCGGAATGGGGCGAGTCTTTGCGAGCGGCCTCAACATGCCAAAAATAGGCCGCGGGCGCAGCCGCGACCAAAAATAACCGCTCGAAGGCCGGGGCACCAAGTTCGTCCAGCGGAAAAATGGCCAAAAAACGGGTGGGGTATAGCCTTGAGGGGAGGGGCTGGCCAACTTATTCCGCCGGACTCGGAATGGGGCGAGACATTGCGAGCGGCCTCCGCGTGCCAAAAATAGGCCGCGGGCACAGCAGCGCCCAAAAATAACCGCCCAAAGGCCGGGGCGCCAAGTTCGTCCAGCGGAAAAATGGCCAAAAAACGGGTGGGCTATAGCCTTGGGGGGAGGGGCTGGCCAACGTCGTCCGCCGGTCTCGGAATGGGACGAGACTTTGCGAGCGGCCTCCACGTGCCAAAAATAGGCCGCAGGCACACCCGCACCCAAAAATAACTGCCCGAAGGCCGGGACGCCAAGTTCGTCCACCGGAAAAATGGCCAAAAAACGGGTGGGCTATAGTCTTGGGGGGAGGGGCTAGCCAACTTCGTCCGCCGGACTTGGAATGGGGTGAGACTTTGCGAGCGGCCTCCGCGTGCCAAAAATAGGCCGTGCGCACAGCCGCGCCCAAAAATAACTGCCCGAAGGCCGGGGCGCCAAGTTCGTCCAGCGGAAAAATGGCCAAAAAAGGGGTGGGCTATAGCCTTGGGGGGAGGGGCCGGCGAACTTCGTCCGTCGGACTCAGAATGGAGCGAGACTTTGCGAGCGGCCTCCGCGTGCCAAAAATAGGCTGTGGGCGCAGCCGCGCCCAAAAATAACCGCCCGAAGGCCGGGGCGCCAAGTTCGTCCAGCGGAAAAATGGCCAAAAAAGGTGTGGGCTATAGCCTTGGGGGGAGGGGCTGGCCAACTTCGTCCGCCGGACTCGGAATGGGGAGAGACTTTGCGAGCGGCCTCCGTGTGCCAAAAATAGGCCGTAGGCACAGCCGCGCCCAAAAATAACACCCCGACGGTCGTTGCGCCCAATCCCCCCAGCAGAAAAATGGCCAAAAAACGGGTGGGCTATAGCCTTGGGGGGAGGGGCTGGCCAACTTCGTCTGCCGGACTCGGAATGGAGCGAGACTTTGCGAGCGGCCTCCGCGTGCCAAAAATAGGCCCCGGGCAAGGCCGTGGCCAAAAATAACCGCCCGAAGGCCGGGGCGCCAAGTTCGTCCATCGGAAAAAGGCCACAAAAACGGGTGTGCTATAGCCTTGGGGGGTGGGGCTGGCCAACTTCGTCCGCCGGATTCGGAATGGCGCGAGACTTTGCGAGCGGCCTCCGTGTGCCAAAAATAGGCCCCGGGCACAGCTGCGCCCAAAAATAACCACCCGAAGGCCGGGGCGCCAAGTTTGTCCAGCGGAAAAAGGCCACAAAAACGGGTGGGCTATAGCCTTGGGGGGTGGGGCTGGCCAACTTCGTCCGCCGGACTCGGAATGGCGTGAGAATTTGCGAGGCACCTCCATGTGCCAAAAATAGGCCGCGGACACACCCGCGCCCAAAAATAACCGCCCGAAGGCCGGGGCGCCAAGTTCGTCCAGCGGAAAAAGGCCACAAAAACGGGCGGGCTATAGCCTTGGGGGGTGGGGCAGGCCAACTTCGTCCGCGGGACTCGGAATGGCGTGAGACTTTGCGAGCGGCCTCCGTGTGCCAAAAATAGGGCCCGGGCACAGCCGCGCCCAAAAATAACCGCCCGAAGGCCGGGGCGCCACGTTCGTCCATCGGAAAAAGGCCACAAAAACGGGTGGGCTATAGCCTTGGGGGGTGGGGCTGGCCAACATCGTCCGCCGGACTCGGAATGGCGCGAGACTTTGCGAGCGGTCTCCGTGTGCCAAAAATTGGCCCCGGACAAGGCCGCGGCCAAAAATAACCGCCCGAAGGCCAGGGCGCCAAGTTCGTCCAGCGGAAAAAGGCCACAAAAACGGGTGTGCTATAGCCTTGGGGGGTGGGGCTGGCCAACTTCGTCCGCCGGACTCGGAATGGCGCGAGACTTTGCGAGCAGCCTCCGTGTGCCAAAAATAGGGTCCGGGCACAGCTGCACCCAAAAATAACCTCCCGAAGGCCGGGGCGCCAAGTCTGTCCAGCGGAAAAAGGCCACAAAAACGGGCGGGCTATACCTTGGGGGGTGGGGCTGGCCAAGTTCGTCCGTCGGACTCGGAATGGCGCGAGACTTTGCGAGGCGCCTCCGTGTGCCAAAAATAGGCCGCGGACACACCGGCACCCAAAAATAACCGCCCGAAGGCCGGGGCGCCAAGTTCATCCAGCGGAAAAAGGCCACAAAAACGGGCGGGCTATAGCATTGGGGGGTGGGGCTGGCCAACTTCGTCTGCTGGACTCGGAATGGCGTGAGACTTTGCGAGCGGCCTCCGTGTGCCAAAAATAGGGCCCGGGCACAGCCGCGCCCAAAAATAACAGCCCGAAGGCCGGGGAGCCACGTTCGTCCATCGGAAAAAGGCCACAAAAACGGGTGGGCTATAGGCTTGGGGGGTGGGGCTGGCCAACATCGTCCGCCGGACTCGGAATGGCGCGAGACTTTGCGAACGGCCTCCGTGTGCCAAAAATAGGCCCCGGGCAAGGCCGCGCCCAAAAATAACCCCCCGAAGGCCGGGGCGCCAAGTTCGTCCAGCGGAAAAAGGCCACAAAAACGGGTGTGCTATAGCCTTGGGGGGTGGGGCTGGCCGACTTCGTCCGCCAGACTCGGAATGGCGCGAGACTTTGCGAGCGGCCTCCGTGTGCCAAAACTAGGGCCCGGGCACAGCCGTGCCCAAAAATAACCGCCCGAAGACCGGGGCGCCAAGTTTGTCCAGCGGAAAAAGGCCACAAAAACGGGCGGGCTATACCTTGGGGGGTGGGGCTGGCCAAGTTCGTCCGTCGGACTCGGAATGGCGCGAGACTTTACGAACGGCATCCATGTGCCAAAAATAGGACCCGGACACAGCCGCGCCCAAAAATAACCGCCCGAAGGCCGGGGCGCCAAGTTCGTCCAGCGGAAAAAGGCCACAAAAACGGGTGGGCTATAGGCTTGGGGGGTGGGGCTGGCCAACTTCATCCGCCGGACTCGGAATGGCACGAGACTTTGCGAGTGGCCTCCGTGTGCGAAAAATAGGCCCCGGACAAAGCCGCGCCCAAAAATAAGCGCCCGAAGGCCGGGGCGCCAAGTTCGTCCAGCGGAAAAAGGCCACAAAAACGGGCGGGTTATAGCCTTGGGGGGTGGGGCTGGCCAAGTTCGTCCGTCGGACTCGGAATGGCGCGAGACTTTGCGAACGGCATCCATGTGCCAAAAATAGGACCCGGACACAGCCGCGCCCAAAAATAACCGCCCGAAGGCCGGGGCGCCAAGTTCGTCCAGCGGAAAAAGGCCACAAAAACGGGTGTGCTATAGCCTTGGGGGGTGGGGCTGGCCAACTTCGTCCGCCGGACTCGGAATGGCGCGAGACATTGCGAGCGGCCTCCGTGTGCCAAAAATAGGGCCCGGGCACAGCCGCGCCCAAAAATAACCGCCCGAAGGCCGGGGCGCCAAGTTTGTCCAGCGGAAAAAGGCCACAAAAACGGGCGGGCTATACCATGGGGGGTGGGGCTGGCCAAGTTCGTCCGTCGGACTCGGAATGGCGCGAGACTTTGCGACCGGCATCCGTGTACCAAAAATAGGCCCCGGACACAGCCGCGGCCAAAAATAACCGCCCGAAGGCCGGGGCGCCAAGTTCGTCCAGCGGAAAAAGGCCACAAAAACGGGCGGGCTATACCATGGGGGGTGGGGCTGCCCAACTTCGTCCGCCGGACTCGGAATGGCGTGAGACTTTGCGAGCGGCCTCTGTGTGCCAAAAATAGGGCCCGGGCACAGCCGCGCCCAAAAATAACCGCCCGAAGGCCGGGGCGCCAAGTTCGTCCAGCGGAAAAAGGCTACAAAAACGGGTGTGCTATAGCCTTGGGGGGCGGGGCTGGCCAACTTCGTCCGCCGGACTCGGAATGGCGCGAGACTTTGCGAGCGGCCTCCGTGTGCCAAAAATAGGCCCCGGGCACAGCCGCGCCCAAAAATAACCGCCCGAAGGCCGGGACGCCAAGTTAGTCCAGCGGAAAAAGGCCACAAAAACGGGCGGGCTATAGCCTTGGGGGGTGGGGCTGGCCAACTTCGTCCGCCGGACTCGGAATGGCGTGAGACTTTGCGAGGCGCCTCCGTGTGCCAAAAATAGGCCGCGGACACACCCGCGCCCAAAAATAACCGCCCGAAGGCCGGGGCGCCAAGTTCGTCCAGCGGAAAAAGGCCACAAAAACGGGCGGGCTATAGCCTTGGGGGGTGGGGCTGCCCAACTTCGTCCGCCGGACTCGGAATGGCGTGAGACTTTGCGAGCGGCCTCTGTGTGCCAAAAATAGGGCCCGGGCACAGCCGCGCCCAAAAATAACCGCCCGAAGGCCGGGGCGCCACGTTCGTCCATCGGAAAAAGGCCACAAAAACGGGTGGGCTATAGCCTTGGGGGGTGGGGCTGGCCAACATCGTCCGCCGGACTCGGAATGGCGCGAGACTTTGCGAGCGGCCTCCGTGTGCCAAAAATAGGCCCCGGGCAAGGCCGCGCCCAAAAATAACCCCCCGAAGGCCGGGGCGCCAAGTTCGTCCAGCGGAAAAAGGCCACAAAAACGGGTGTGCTATAGCCTTGGGGGGTGGGGCTGGCCGACTTCGTCCGCCGGACTCGGAATGGCGCGAGACTTTGCGAGCGGCCTCCGTGTGCCAAAAATAGGGCCCGGACACAGCCGCGCCCAAAAATAACTTCCCGAAGGCCGTGGCGCCAAGTTTGTCCAGCGGAAAAAGGCCACAAAAACGGGCGGGCTATACCTTGGGGGGTGGGGCTGGCCAAGTTCGTCCGTCGGACTTGCAATGGCGCGAGACTTTGCAAGCGGCCTCCGTGTGCCAAATATAGGCTGCGGGCACAGCCGCGCACAAAAATAACCACCCGAAGGCCAGGGCGCCAAGTTCGTCCAGCGGAAAAAGGCCACAAAAACGGGTGGGCTATAGCCTTGGGTGGTGGGGCTGGCCAACTTCGTCCGCCGGATTCGGAATGGCGCGAGACTTTGCGAGCGGCCTCCGTGTGGCAAAAATAGGCCGCCGCCACAGCCGCGCCCAAAAATAACCTCCCGAAGGCCGGGGCGCCAAGTTCGTCCAGTGAAAAAAGGCCACAAAAACGGGTGGGCTACAGCCTTGGGGGGTGGGGCTGACCAACTTCGTCCGCCGGACTCGGAATGGCGCGAGACTTTGCGAGCGGCCTCCGTGTGCCAAATATAGGCCGTGGCCACAGCCGCACCCAAAAATAACCGCCCGAAGGCCGGGGCGCCAAGTTCGTCCAGCGGAAAAAGGCCACAAAAACGGGTGGGCTATAGCCTTGGGGGGTGGGCCTGGCCAACTTCGTCCGCCGGACTAGGAATGGCGCGAGACTTTGCGAGCGGCCTCCGTGTTCCAAAAATAGGCCGCGGGCACAGCCGCGCCCAAAAATAACCGCCCGAAGGCCGGGCGCCAAGTTCGTCCAGTGGAAAAAGGTCACAAAAACGGGTGGGCTATAGCCTTGGGGGGTGGGGCTGGCCAACTTCGTCTGCCGGACTCGGAATGGCGCGAGACTTTGCGAGCGGCCTCCGTGTGCCAAATATAGGCTGCGTGCACAGCCGCGCACAAAAATAACCGCCCGAAGGCCATGGCGCCAAGTTCGTCCAGCGGAAAAAGGCCACAAAAACGGGTGGGCTATAGCCTTGGGGGGTGGGGCTGGCCAACTTCGTCCGCCAGATTCGGAATGGCGCGAGACTTTGCGAGCGTCCTCCGTGTGGCAAAAATAGGCCGCCGGCACAGCCGCGCCCAAAAATAACCGCTCGAAGGCCGGGGCGCCAAGTTCGTCCAGTGAAAAAAGTCCACAAAAACGGGTGGGCTACAGCCATGGGGGGTGGGGCTGGCCAACTTCGTCCGCCGGACTCGGAATGGCGCTAGACTTTGCGAGCGGCCTCCGTGTGCCAAAAATAGGCCGCGGGCACAGCCGCGCCCAAAAATAACCGCCCGAAGGCCGGGGCGCCAAGTTCGTCAAGCGGAAAAAGGCCACAAAAACGGGTGGGCTATAGCCTTGGGGGGTGGGGCTGGCCTACTTCGTCCGCCGGACTCGGAATGGCGCGAGACTTTGCGAACGGCCTCCGTGTGCCAAAAATAGACTACGGGCACAGCCGCGCCCAAAAATAACCGCCCGAAGGCCGGGGCGCCAAGTTCGTCTAGCGGAAAAAGGCCACAAAAACAGGTGGGCTATAGCCTTGGTGGGTGGGGCTGGCCAACTTCGTTTGCCGGACTCGGAATGACGCGAGACTTTGGGAGCGGCCTCCGTGTCCCAAAAATAGGGCGCGGGCACAGCCGCGCCCAAAAATAACCGCCCGAAGGCCGGGGCGCCAAGTTCGTCCAGCTGAAAAAGGCCACAAAAACGGGTGGGCTATAGCCTTGGGGGGTGGGCCTGGCCCACTTCGTCCGCCGGACTCGGAATGGCGCGAGACTTTGCGAGCGGCCTCCATGTGCAAAAAATAGGCCGCGGGTAGAGCCGCGCCGGAAAATAACCGCCCGAAGGCCGGGGCACCAAGTTCGTCCAGCGGAAAAAGGCCACAAAAACGGGTGGGCTGTAGCATTGGGGGGTGGGGCTGGCCGAGTTCGTCCGCCGGACTAGGAATGGCGCGAGACTTTGCGAGCAGCTTCCGTGTGCCAAAAATAGGCCGCGGGCACAGCCGCGCCCAAAAATAACCAGCCGAAGGCCGGGGCGCCAAGTTCGTCAAGCGGAAAAAGGCCACAAAAACGGGTGGGCTATAGCCTTGGGGGGTGGGGCTGGCCTACTTCGTCCGCCGGACTCGGAATAGCGCGAGACTTTGCTAGCGGCCTCCGTGTGCCAAAAATAGGCTACGGGCACAGCCGCGCCCAAATATAACCGCCCGAAGGCCGGGGCGCCAAGTTCGTCAAGCGGAAAAAGGCCACAAAAACGGGTGGGCTATAGCATTGGGGGGTGGGGCTGGCCTACTTCGTCCGCCGGACTCGGAATAGCGCGAGACTTTGCTAGCGGCCTCCGTGTGCCAAAAATAGGCCGTGGACACAGCCGCGCCGAAAAATAACCGCCCAAAGGGCGGGGCGCCAAGTTCGTCCAGCGGAAAAAGGCCACAAAAACGGGTGGGCTATAGCCTTGGGGGGTGGGGCAGCCGACTTTGTCCGCCGGACTCGGAATGGCGCGATACTTTGTGAGCGGCCTCCGTGTGCCAAAAATAGGCCGCGGGCACAGCCGCGCCCAAAAATAACCGCCCGAAGGCCGGGGCGCCAAGTTCGTCCAGCGGAAAAAGGCCACAAAAACGGGTGGGCTATAGCCTTGGGGGGTGGGGCTGGCCAACTTCGTCCGCCGGACTCGGAATGGCGCGAGACTTTGCGAGCGGCCTCCATGTGCCAAATATAGGCTACGGGCACAGCCGCGCACAAAAATAACCGCCCGAAGGCCAGGGCGCCAAGTTCGTCCAGCGGAAAAAGGCCACAAAAACGGGTGGGCTATAGCCTTGGGGGGTGGGGCTGGCCGACTTCGTCCGCCAGATTCGGAATGGCGCGAGACTTTGCGAGCATCCTCCGTGTGGCAAAAATAGGCCGCCGGCACAGCCGCGCCCAAAAATAACTGCCCGAAGGCCGGGGCGCCAAGTTCGTCCAGTGAAAAAAGGCCACAAAAACGGGTGGGCTACAGCCTTGGGGGGTGGGGCTGGCCAACTTCGTCCGCCGGACTCGGAATGGCGCGAGACTTTGCGAGCGGCCTCCGTGTGCCAAAAATAGGCCGCGGGCACAGCCGCGCCCAAAAATAACTGCCCGAAGGCCGGGGCGCCAAGTTCGTCAAGCGGAAAAAGGCCACAAAAACGGGTGGGCTATAGCCTTGGGGGGTGGGGCTGGCCTACTTCGTCCGCCGGACTCGGAATGGCGCGAGACTTTGCGAGCGGCCTCCGTGTGCCAAAAATAGACTACGGGCACAGCCGCACCCAAAAATAACCGCCCGAAGGCCGGGGCGCCAAGTTCGTCTAGCGGAAAAAGGCCACAAAAACAGGTGGGCTATAGCCTTGGTGGGTGGGGCTGGCCAACTTCGTTCGCCGGACTCGGAATGACGCGAGACTTTGCGAGCGGCCTCCGTGTCCCAAAAATAGGGCGCGAGCACAGCCGCGCCCAAAAATAACCGCCCGAAGGCCGGGGCGCCAAGTTCGTCCAGCTGAAAAAGGCCACAAAAACGGGTGGGCTATAGCCTTGGGGGGTGGGCCTGGCCCACTTCGTCCGCCGGACTCGGAATGGCGCGAGACTTTGCGAGCGGCCTCCATGTACAAAAAATAGGCCGCGGGCAGAGCCGCGCCGAAAAATAACCGCCCGAAGGCCGGGGCGCCAAGTTCGTCCAGCGGAAAAAGGCCACAAAAACGGGTGGGCTGTAGCATTGGGGGGTGGGGCTGGCCGACTTCGTCCGCCGGACTCGGAATGGCGCGAGACTTTGCGAGCGGCTTCCGTGTGTCAAAAATAGGCCGCGGGCACAGCCGCGCCCAAAAATAACCACCCGAAAGCCGGGGCGCCAAGTTCGTCAAGCGGAAAAAGGCCACAAAAACGGGTGGGCTATAGCCTTGGGGGGTGGGGCTGGCCTACTTCGTCCGCCGGACTCGGAATAGCACGAGACTTTGCTAGCGGCCTCCGTGTGCCAAAAATAGGCTACGGGCACAGCCGCGCCCAAATATAACCGCCCGAAGGCCGGGGCGCCAAGTTCGTCAAGCGGAAAAAGGCCACAAAAACGGGTGGGCTATAGCATTGGGGGGTGGGGCTGGCCTACTTCGTCCGCCGGACTCGGAATAGCGCGAGACTTTGCTAGCGGCCTCCGTGTGCCAAAAATAGGCCATGGACACAGCCGCGCCGAAAAATAACCGCCCAAAGGCCGGGGCGCCAAGTTTGTCCAGCGGAAAAAGGCCACAAAAACGGGTGGGCATTAGCCTTGGGGGGTGGGGCAGCCGACTTCGTCCGCCGGACTCGGAATGGCGCGATACTTTGCGAGCGGCCTCCGTGTGCTAAAAATAGGCCGCGGGCACAGCCGCGCCCAAAAATAACCGCCCGAAGGCCGGGGCGCCAAGTTCGTCCAGCGGAAAAAGGCCACAAAAACGGGTGGGCTATAGCCTTGGGGGGTGGGGCTGGCCAACTTCGTCCGCCGGACTCGGTATGGCGCGAGACTTTGCGAGCGGCCTCCGTGTGCCAAAAATAGGCTGCAGGCACAGCCGCGCCCAAAAATAACCGCCTGAAGGCCGGGGCGCCAAGTTCGTCCAGCGGAAAAAGGCCACAAAAACGGGTGGGCTATAGCCTTGGGGGGTGGGGCTGGCCAACTTCGTCCCCCGGACTCGGAATGGTGCGAGACTTTGCGAGCGGCCTCCGTGTGCCAAAAATAGGCCGCGGGCACAGCCGCGTCCAAAAATTACCGCCCGAAGGCCGGGGCGCCATGTTCGTCCTGTGGAAAAAGGCCACAAAAACGGGTGGGCTATAGCCTTGGGGGGTGGGGCTGGCCAACTTCGTCCGCCGGACTCAGAATGGCGCGAGACTTTGTGAGCGGCTTCGGTGTGGCAAAAATAGGCCGCGGGCACAGCCGCGCCCAAAAATAACCGCCCGAAGGTCGGGGCGCCAAGTTCGTCGAGCGGAAAAAGGCCACAAAAACGGGTGGGCTATAGCGTTGGGGAGTGGCGCTGGCCAACTTCGTCCGTCGGACTGGGAATGGCATGAGACTTTGCGAGCGGCCTCGGTGTGGCAAAAATAGGCCGCGGGAACAGCCGCACCCAAAAATAACTGCCCGAAGGCCGCGGCGCCAAGTTCGTCCAGCGGAAAAAGGCCACAAAAACGGGTGGGCTATAGCCTTGGGGGGTGCGGCTGGCCAACTTCGTCCGCCGGACTCGGAATGGCGCGAGACTTTGCGAGCGGCCTCCGTGTGGCAAAAATATGCTGCGGGCACACCGTGCCCAAAAATAACCGCCCGAAGGCCGGGGCGCCAAGTTCGTCCAGCGGAAAAAGGCCACAAAAACGGGTGGGATATAGCCTTGGGGGGTGGGGCTG
This sequence comes from Citrus sp. QX-2021, assembly GCA_030444885.1. Taxonomy (NCBI): domain Eukaryota; kingdom Viridiplantae; phylum Streptophyta; class Magnoliopsida; order Sapindales; family Rutaceae; genus Citrus; species Citrus sp. QX-2021. The sequence continues at coordinate 421,561 of JAUJEF010000015.1, read as the reverse complement.
GGCAACTTTGTCCGCCGGACTCGGAATGGGGCGAGACTTTGCGAGCGGTCTCCGTGTGGCAAAAATACGCCGCGGGTACAGCCGTGCCCAAAAATAACCACCCGAATGCCGGGGCGCCAAGTTCGTCCAGCGGAAAAAGGCCACAAAAACGGGTGGCGTATAGCCTTGGGGGGTGGGGCTGGCCAACTTCGTTCGCCAGACTCGGAATGGCGCGAGACTTTGCGAGCGGCCTCCGTGTGACAAAAATAGGCCACGGGCATAGCCGCGCCCAAAAATAACCACCCGAAGGCCGGGGCGCGAAGTTCGTCCAGCGGAAAAAGGCCACAAAAACGGGTGGGCTATAGCCTTGGGGGTTGGGGCTGGCCGACTTTGTCCGCCGGACATGGAATGGCGCGAAACTTTGCGAGCGGCCTCCGTGTGGCAAAAATACGCCGCGGGCACAGCCGCTCCCAAAAATAACCACCTGAAGGCCGGGGCGCCAAGTTTGTCCAGCGGAAAAAGGCCACAAAAACGGGTGGGCTATAGCCTTGGGGGGTGGGGCTGGCCAACATCGTCCGCCGGACTCGGAATGGCGCGAGACTTTGCGAGCGGCCTTCGTGTGGCAAAAATACGCCGCGGGCACAGCCGCACCCAAAAATAACCGCCCGAAGCCTGGGGCGCCAAGTTCGTCCAGCGGAAAAAGGCCACAAAAACGGGTGGGCTATAGCCTTGGGGGGTGGGGCTGGCCAACTTCGTCCCCCGGACTCGGAATGGCGCGAGACTTTGCGAGCGGCCTCCGTGTGCCAAAAATAGGCCCCAGGCACAGCGGCGCCCAAAATTAACCGCCCGAAGGCCGGGGCGCCAAGTTCGTCCAGCGGAAAAAGGCCACAAAAACGGGTGGGCTATAGCCTTGGGGGGTGGGGCTGGCCAACTTCGTCCGCCGGACTCGGAATGGTGAGAGACTTTGCGAGGCACGTCCGTGTTCCAAAAATAGGCCGCGGGCACAGCCGTGCCCAAAAATAACCGCCCGAAGGCCGGGGCGCTAAGTTCGTCCAGCGGAAATAGGCCACAAAAACGGGTGGGCTATAGCCTTGGGGGGTGGGGCTGGCCAACTTCGTCCGCCGGACTCGGAATGGCGCGAGACTTTGCGAGGCGCCTCCGTGTGCCAAAAATAGGCCGCGGGCACAGCCGCGGCCAAAAATAACCGCCCGAAGGCCGAGTTGCCATGTTCGTCCAGCGGAAAAAGGCCACAAAAACGGGTGGGCTATAGCCTTGGGGGTTGGGGCTGGCCGACTTCGTCCGCCGGACTCGGAATGGCGCGAGAATTTGTGAGCGGCCTCCGTGTGCCAAAAATAGGCCCCGGGCACAGCATCACCCAAAAATAACTGCCTGAAGGCCGGGGCACCAAGTTCGTCCAGCGGAAAAAGGCCACAAAAACGGGTGGGCTATAGCCTTGGGGGGTGGGGCTGTCCAACTTCGTCCGCCGGACTCGGAATGGCGCGAGACTTTGCGAGCGGTCTCCGTGTGCCAAAAATAGGCCACGGGCACAGCCGCGCCCAAAAATAACTGCCCGAAGGCCGGGCCGCCAAGTTCGTCCAGCGGAAAAAGGCCACAAAAACGGGTGGGCTATAGCCTTGGGGGGTGGGGCTGGCCAACTTCGTCCGCCGGACTCGGAATGGCGCGAGACTTTGCGAACAGCCTCCGTGTGCCAAAAATAGGTCCCGGGTACAGCCGCGCCCAAAAATAACCGCCCGAAGGCCGGGGCGCCAAGTTCGTCCAGCGGAAAAAGGCCACAAAAACGGGTGGGCTATAGCCTTGGGGGGTGGGGCTGGGCAACTTCGTCCGCCGGACAAGGAATGGCGCGAGACTTTGCGAGCCGACTCCGTGCGCCAAAAATAGGCCGCGGGGACAGCCGCGCCCAAAGATAACCGCCCGAAGGCTGGGGCGCCAAGTTCGTCCTGCGGAAAAAGGCCACAAAAACGGGTGGGCTATAGCCTTGGGGGGGGGGGGCTGGCCAACTTTGTCCGCCGGACTCGGAATGGTGCGAGAATTTGCGAAGCCCCTCCGTGTGCCAAAAATAGGCCGCGGGCACAGCCGCTCCCAAAAATAACCGCCCAAAGGCTGGGGCGCCAAGTTCGTCCCGCGGAAAAAGGCCACAAAAACGGGTGGGCTATTGCCTTGGGGGGTGGGGCTGGGCAACTTCGTCCGCCGGACAAGGAATGGGGCGAGACTTTGCGAGCCAACTCCGTGTGCCAAAAATAGGCCGCGGGCACAGCCGCTCCCAAAAATAACCGCCCAAAGGCTGGGGCGCCAAGTTCGTCCCGCGGAAAAAGGCCACAAAAACGGGTGGGCTATTGCCTTGGGGGGTGGGGCTGGGCAACTTCGTCCGCCGGACAAGGAATGGGGCGAGACTTTGCGAGCCAACTCCGTGTGCCAAAAATAGGCCGCGGGCACAGCCGTGCCCAAAAATAACCGCCCGAAGGCCGGGGCGCTAAGTTCGTCCAGCGGAAATAGGCCACAAAAACGGGTGGGCTATAGCCTTGGGGGGTGGGGCTGGCCACCTTCGTCCGCCGGACTCGGAATGGCGCGAGACTTTGCGAGGCCCCTCCGTGTGCCAAAAATAGGCCGCGGCCACAGCCGCGGCAAAAAATAACCGCCCGAAGGCCGGGGTGCCAAGTTCGTGCAGCGGAAAAAGGCCACAAAAACGGGTGGGCTATAGCCTTGGGGGTTGGGGCTGGCCAACTTCGTCCGCCGGACTCGGAATGGCGCGAGAATTTGTGAGCGGCCTCCGTGTGCCAAAAATAGGCCCCGGGCACAGCCGCACCCAAAAATAACTGCCCGAAGGCCGGGGCACCAAGTTCGTCCAGCGGAAAAAGGCCACAAAAACGGTTGGGCATAGCCTTGGGGGGTGGGGCTGTCCAACTTCGTCCGCCTGACTCGGAATGGCGCGAGACTTTGCGAGCGGCCTCCGTGTGACAAAAATAGGCCGCGGGCACAGCCGCGCCCAAAATTAACCGCCCGAAGGCCGGGCCGCCAAGTTCGTCCAGCGGAAAAAGGCCACAAAAACGGGTGGGCTATAGCCTTGGGGGGTGGGGCTGGCCAACTTCGTCCGCCGGACTCGGAATGGCACGAGACTTTGCGAACAGCCTCCGTGTGCCAAAAATAGGTCCCGGGTACAGCCGCGCCCAAAAATAACCGCCCGAAGGCCGGGGCGCCAAGTTCGTCCAGCGGAAAAAGGCCACAAAAACGGGTGGGCTATAGCCTTGGTGGGTGGGGCTGGCCCACTTCATCCGCCAGACTCGGAATGGCGCGAGACTTTGCGAGCGGTCTTCGTGTGCCAAAAATAGGCCCCGGGCACGGCCGCGTCCAAAAATAACCGCCCGAAGGCCGGGGCGCCAAGTTCGTCCAGCGGAAAAAGGCCACAAAAACGGGTGGGCTATAGCCTTGGGGGTTGGGGCTGGCCAACTTCGTCCGCCGGACTCGGAATGGTGAGAGACATTGCGAGGCATGTCCGTGTGCCAAAAATAGGCCGCGGGCACAGCCGTTCCCAAAAATAACCGCCCAAAGGCCGGGGCGCCAAGTTCGCCCGCGGAAAAAGGCCACAAAAACGGATGGGCTATAGCCTTGGGGGGTGGGGCTGGCCAACTTCGTCCGCCGGACTCGGAATGGTGAGAGACATTACGAGGCATGTCCGTGTGCCAAAAATAGGCCACGGGCACAGCCGCTCCCAAAAATAACCGCCCAAAGGCCGGGGCGCCAAGTTCGTCCCGCGGAAAAAGGCCACAAAAACGGGTGGGCTATAGCCTTGGGGGGTGGGGCTCGCCAACTTCGTCCGCCGGACTCGGAATGGCGCGAGACTTTATGAGCGGCCTCTGTGTGCCAAAAATAGGTCCCGGGTACAGCCGCGCCCAAAAATAACCGCCCGAAGGCCGGGGCGCCAAGTTCGTCCAGCGGAAAAAGGCCACAAAAACGGGTGGGCTATAGCCTTGGGGGGTGGGGCTGGCCGACTTCGTCCGCCGGACTCGGAATGGCGCGAGACTTTGCGAGGCACCTCCGTGTGCCAAAAATAGGCCGCGGACACAGCCTCACCCATAAATAACCACCCGAAGGCCGGGTTGCCAAGTTCGTCCAGCGGAAAAAGCCCACAAAAACGGGTGGGCTATAGCCTTGGGGGGTGGGGCTGGCCAACTTCGTCCGCCGGACTCGGAATGGTGAGAGACATTGCGAGGCATGTCCGTGTGCCAAAAATAGGCCGCGGGCACAGACGCTCCCAAAAATAACCGCCCAAAGGCCGGGGCGCCAAGTTCGTCCCGCGGAAAAAGGCCACAAAAACGGGTGGGCTATAGCCTTGGGGGGTGGGGCTGGCCGACTTCGTCCGCTGGACTCGGAATGGCGCGAGACTTTGCGAGGCACCTCCGTGTCCCAAAAATAGGCCGCGGACACAGTCTCACCCATAAATAACCACCCGAAGGCCGGGTTGCCAAGTTCGTCCAGCAGAAAAAGGCCACAAAAACGGGTGGGCTATAGCCTTGGGGGGTGGGGCTGGCCAACTTCGTCCGCCGGACTCGGAATGGCGCGAGAATTTGCGAGCGGCGTCCGTGTGCTAAAAATAGGCCCCAGGCACAGCCGCGCCCAAAAATAACCGCCCGAAGGCTGGGGCGCCAAGTTCGTCCAGCGGAAAAAGGCCACAAAAACGGGTGGGCTATAGCCTTGGGGGGTGGGGCTGGCCAACTTCGTCCGCCGGACTCGGAATGGCGTGAGACCTTGCGAGGCGCCTCCGTGTGCCAAAAATAGTCCGCGGCCACAGCCGCGTCCAAAAATAAACTCCCGAAGGCCGGGGCGCCAAGTTCGTCCAGCGGAAAAAGGCCACAAAAATGGGTGGGCTATGGCCTTGGGGGGTGGGGCTGGCCAACTTCGTCCGCCGGACTCGGAATGGCGCGAGACTTTGCGAGCGGCCTCCGTGTGCCAAAAATAGGCCCCAGGCACAGCGGCGCCCAAAAATAACCGCCCGAAGGCCGGGGCGCCAAGTTCGTCCAGCGGAAAAAGGCCACACCACGGGTGGGCTATAGCCTTAGGGGGCGGGGCTGGCCAACTTCGTCCGCCGGACTCGGAATGGCGAGAGACTTTGCGAGCGGCCTCCGAGTGGAAAAATAGGCCCCAGGCACAGCCGCGCCAAAAATAACCGCCCGAAGGCCGGGGCGCCAAGTTCGTCCGGCGGAAAAAGGCAACAAAAAAGGGTGGCCTATAGCCTGGGGGGGTGGGGCTGGCCAACTTCGTCCGCCGGACTCGGAATGGCGCGAGACCTTGCGAGGCGCCTCCATGTGCCAAAAAAATAGGCCAAACAGGCGTCAAAAAGCCACGCTCAAAATAAACTCCCGAAGGCCGGGGCGCCAAGTTCGTCCAGCGGAAAAAGGCCACAAAAATGGGTGGGCTATGGCCTTGGGGGGTGGGGCTGGCCAACTTCGTCCGCCGGACTCGGAATGGCGCGAGACTTTGCGAGCGGCCTCCGTGTGCCAAAAATAGGCCCCAGGCACAGCGGCGCCCAAAAATAACCGCCCGAAGGCCGGGGCGCCAAGTTCGTCCAGCGGAAAAAGGCCACAAAAACGGGTGGGCTATAGCCTTGGGGGGTGGGGCTGGCCAACTTCGTCCGCCGGACTCGGAATGGTGAGAGACTTTGCGAGGCACGTCCGTGTTGCAAAAATAGGCCGCGGGCACAGCCGTGCCCAAAAATAACCGCCCGAAGGCCGGGGCGCTAAGTTCGTCCAGCGGAAATAGGCCACAAAAACGGGTGGGCTTCTAGCCTTGGGGGGTGGGGCTGGCCAACTTCGTCCGCCGGACTCGGAATGGCGCGAGACTTTGCGAGGCGCCTCCGTGTGCCAAAAATAGGCCGCGGGCACAGCCGCGGCCAAAAATCACCTCCCGAAGGCCGGGTTGCCAAGTTCGTCCAGCGGAAAAAGGCCACAAAAACGGGTGGGCTATAGCCTTGGGGGTTGGGGCTGGCCAACTTCGTCCGCCGGACTCGGAATGGCGCGAGAATTTGTGAGCGGCCTCCGTGTGCCAAAAATAGGCCCCGGGCACAGCCGCGCCCAAAAATAACTGCCCGAAGGCCGGGGCACCAAGTTCGTCCAGCGGAAAAAGGCCACAAAAACGGGTGGGCTATAGCCTTGGGGGGTGGGGCTGTCCAACTTCGTCCGCCGGACTCGGAATGGCGCGAGACTTTGCGAGCGGTCTCCGTGTGCCAAAAAATAAAAATAGGCCACGGCACAGCCGCGCCAAAAATAACTGCCCGAAGGCCGGGCCGCCAAGTTCGTCCAGCGGAAAAAGGCCACAAAAACGGGTGGGCTATAGCCTTGGGGGTGGGGCTGGCCAACTGGTCCGCCGGACTCGGAATGGCGCGAGACTTTGCGAACAGCCTCCGTGTGCCAAAAATAGGTCCCGGGTACAGCCGCGCCCAAAAATAACCGCCCGAAGGCCAGGGCGCCAAGTTCGTCCAGCGGAAAAAGGCCACAAAAACGGGTGGGCTATAGCCTTGGGGGGTGGGGCTGGGCAACTTCGTCCGCCGGACAAGGAATGGCGCGAGACTTTGCGAGCCGACTCCGTGTGCCAAAAATAGGCCGCAGGGACAGCCGCGCCCAAAGATAACCGCCCGAAGGCCGGGTTGGCAAGTTCGTCCTGCGGAAAAAGGCCACAAAAACGGGTGGGCTATAGCCTTGGGGGGGGGGGGCTGGCCAACTTCATCCGCCGGACTCGGAATGGTGAGAGACATTGCGAGGCATGTCCGTGTGCCAAAAATAGGCCGCGGGCACAGCCGCTCCCAAAAATAACCGCCCAAAGGCCGCGGCGCCAAGTTCGTCCCGCGGAAAAAGGCCACAAAAACGGGTGGGCTATAGCCTTGGGGGGTGGGGCTGGCCGACTTCGTCCGCTGGACTCGGAATGGCGCGAGACTTTACGAGGCGCCTCCGTGTGCCAAAAATAGGCCGCGGGCACAGCCGCGGCCAAAAATCACCGCCCGAAGGCCGGGTTGCCAAGTTCGTCCAGCGGAAAAAGGCCACAAAAACGGGTGGGCTATAGCCTTGGGGGTTGGGGCTGGCCAACTTCGTCCGCCGGACTCGGAATGGCGCGAGAATTTGTGAGCGGCCTCCGTGTGCCAAAAATAGGCCCCGGGCACAGCCGCACCCAAAAATAACTGCCCGAAGGCCGGGGCACCAAGTTCGTCCAGCGGAAAAAGGCCACAAAAACGGGTGGGCTATAGCCTTGGGGGGTGGGGCTGTCCAACTTCGTCCGCCGGACTCGGAATGGCGCGAGACTTTGCGAGCGGTCTCCGTGTGCCAAAAATAGGCCACGGGCACAGCCGCGCCCAAAAATAACTGCCCGAAGGCCGGGCCGCCAAGTTCGTCCAGCGGAAAAAGGCCACAAAAACGGGTGGGCTATAGCCTTGGGGGGTGGGGCTGGCCAACTTCGTCCGCCGGACTCGGAATGGCGCGAGACTTTGCGAACAGCCTCCGTGTGCCAAAAATAGGTCCCGGGTACAGCCGCGCCCAAAAATAACCGCCCGAAGGCCGGGGCGCCAAGTTCGTCCAGCGGAAAAAGGCCACAAAAACGGGTGGGCTATAGCCTTGGGGGGTGGGGCTGGGCAACTTCGTCCGCCGGACAAGGAATGGCGCGAGACTTTGCGAGCCGACTCCGTGTGCCAAAAATAGGCCGCGGGGACAGCCGCGCCCAAAGATAACCGCCCGAAGGCCGGGTTGGCAAGTTCGTCCAGCGGAAAAAGGCCACAAAAACGGGTGGGCTATAGCCTTGGGGGGGGGGCTGGCCAACTTCGTCCGCCGGACTCGGAATGGTGAGAGACATTGCGAGGCATGTCCGTGTGCCAAAAATAGGGCGCGGGCACAGCCGCTCCCAAAAATAACCGCCCAAAGGCCGCGGCGCCAAGTTCGTCCCGCGGAAAAAGGCCACAAAAACGGGTGGGCTATAGCCTTGGGGGGTGGGGCTGGCCGACTTCGTCCGCTGGACTCGGAATGGCGCGAGACTTTGCGAGGCACCTCCCTGTGCCAAAAATAGGCCGCGGACACAGCCTCACCCATAAATAACCACCCGAAGGCCGGGTTGCCAAGTTCGTCCAGCGGAAAAAGGCCACAAAAACGGGTGGGCTATAGCCTTGGGGGGTGGGGCTGGCCAACTTCGTCCGCCGGACTCGGAATGGCGCGAGAATTTGCGAGCGGCGTCCGTGTGCTAAAAATAGGCCCCAGGCACAGCCGCGCCCAAAAATAACCGCCCGAAGGCTGGGGCGCCAAGTTCGTCCAGCGGAAAAAGGCCACAAAAACGGGTGGGCTATAGCCTTGGGGGGTTGGGCTGGCCAACTTCGTCCGCCGGACTCGGAATGGCGTGAGACCTTGCGAGGCGCCTCCGTGTGCCAAAAATAGGCCGCGGCCACAGCCGCGTCCAAAAATAAACTCCCGAAGGCCGGGGCGCCAAGTTCGTCCAGCGGAAAAAGGCCACAAAAATGGGTGGGCTATGGCCTTGGGGGGTGGGGCTGGCCAACTTCGTCCGCCGGACTCGGAATGGCGCGAGACTTTGCGAGGCGCCTCCGTGTGCCAAAAATAGGCCGCGGGCACAGCCGCGGCCAAAAATAACCGCCCGAAGGCCGGGTTGCCAAGTTCGTCCAGCGGAAAAAGGCCACAAAAACGGGTGGGCTATAGCCTTGGGGGTTGGGGCTGGCCAACTTCGTCCGCCGGACTCGGAATGGCGCGAGAATTTGTGAGCGGCCTCCGTGTGCCAAAAATAGGCCCCGGGCACAGCCGCACCCAAAAATAACTGCCCGAAGGCCGGGGCACCAAGTTCGTCCAGCGGAAAAAGGCCACAAAAACGGGTGGGCTATAGCCTTGGGGGGTGGGGCTGTCCAACTTCGTCCGCCGGACTCGGAATGGCGTGAGACTTTGCGAGCGGTCTCCGTGTGCCAAAAATAGGCCACGGGCACAGCCGCGCCCAAAAATAACTGCCCGAAGGCCGAGCCGCCAAGTTCGTCCAGCGGAAAAAGGCCACAAAAACGGGTGGGCTATAGCCTTGGGGGGTGGGGCTGGCCAACTTCGTCCGCCGGACTCGGAATGGCGCGAGACTTTGCGAACAGCATCCGTGTGCCAAAAATAGGTCCCGGGTACAGCCGCGCCCAAAAATAACCGCCCGAAGGCCGGGGCGCCAAGTTCGTCCGGCGGAAAAAGGCCACAAAAACGGGTGGGCTATAGCCTTGGGGGGTGGGGCTGGGCAACTTCGTCCGCCGGACAAGGAATGGCGCGAGACTTTGCGAGCCGACTCCGTGTGCCAAAAATAGGCCGCGGGCACAGCCGCGTCCAAAAATAACCTCCCGAAGGCCGGAGCGCCAAGTTCGTCCAGCGGAAAAAGGCCACAAAAATGGGTGGGCTATGGCCTTGGGGGGTGGGGCTGGCCAACTTCGTTCGCCGGACTCGGAATGGCGCGAGACTTTGCGAGGCGCCTCTGTGTTCCAAAAATAGGCCGCGGACTTAGCCGCGCCCAAAAAATAACCGCCCGAAGGCCAGGGCGCCAAGTTCGTCCAGCGGAAAAAGGCCACAAAAACGGGTGGGCTATAGCCATTGGGGGTGGGGCTTGTCAACTTCGTCCGCCGGACTCGGAATGGCGTGAGACTTTGCGAGCTGACTCCGTGTGCCAAAAATAGGTCCAGGGTACAGCCGTGCCCAAAAAGAACCGCCCGAAGGCCGGGTCGCCAAGTTCGTCCAGCGGAAAAAGGCCACAAAAACGGGTGGGCTATAGCCTTAGGGGGGGGCTGGCCAACTTCGTCCGCCGGACTGGGAATGGCGCGCGACTTTGCGAGCGGCCTCCGTGTGCCAAAATTAGGCCCCGGGCACGGCCGCGCCCAAAAATAACCGCCTGAAGGACGGGGCGCCAAGTTCGTCCAGCGGAAAACAGCCATAAAAACGGGTGGGCTATAGCCTTGGGGGGTGGAGCTGGCCCACTTCGTCCGCCGGAGTCGGAATGGCGCGAGACTTTGCGAGCGGCCTCCGTGTGCCAAATATAGGCCCCGGGCACGGCCACGCCCAAAAATAACCGCCCGAAGGCCGGGGCGCCAAGTTCGTCCAGCGGAAAATGGCCACAAAAACGGGTGGGCTATAGCCTTGGGGGGAGGGGCTGGCCAACTTCGTCCGCCGGACTCGGAATGGCGCGAGACTTTGCGAGCGGCCTCCGTGTGCCAAAAATAGGCCCTGGACACCGCCGCGCCCAAAAATAACCACCCGAAGGGGGGCGCGAAGTTCGTCCAGCGGAAAAAGTCCACAAAAACGGGTGGGCTATAGCCTTGGGGGGTGGGGCTGGCCAACTTCGTCCCCCGGACTCGGAATAGCGCGAGACTTTGCGAGCGGCCTCCGTGTGCCAAAAATAGGCCCCAGCCATGGCCGCGCCCAAAAATAACCGCCCAAAGGCCGGGGCGCCAAGTTCGTCCAGCAGAAAAAGGCCACAAAAACGGGTGGGCTATAGGCTTGCGGGGTGGGGCTGGCCAACATCGTCCGCCGGACTCGGAATTGCGCGAGACTTTGTGAGCGGCCTCCATGTGCCAAAAATAGGCCCTGGGCACGGCTTCGCCCAAAAATAACCACCCGAAGGCCGGGGCGCCAAGTTCGTCCAGCGGAAAAAGGCCACAAAAACGGGTGGGCTATAGCCTTGGGGGGTGGGCCTGGCCAACTTCGTCCGCCGGACTCGGAATGGCGCGAGACTTTGCGAACGGCCTCCGAGTGCCAAAAATAGGGTCCAGGCACAGCCGCGCCCAAAAATAGCCGCCCGAAGGCCAGGGCGCCAAGTTCGTCCAGCGGAAAAAGGCCACAAAAACGGGTGGGCTATAGCCTTGGGGGGTGGGGCTGGCAACCTTCGTCCGCCGGACTCGGAATGGCGCGAGACTTTGCGAGCGGCCTCCGTGCGCCAAAAATTGGCCCCGGACAAGGCCGCGCCCAAAAATAACCGCCCGAAGGCCGGGGCGCCAAGTTCGTCCAGCGGAAAAAGGCCACAAAAACGGGTGGGCTATAGCCTTGGGGGGTGGGGCTGGGCAACTTCGTCCGCCGGACAAGGAATGGCGCGAGACTTTGCGAGCCGACTCCGTGTGCCAAAAATAGGCCGCGGGGACAGCCGCGCCCAAAGATAACCGCCTGAAGGCTGGGGCGCCATGTTCGTCCAGCGGAAAAAGGCCACAAAAACGGGTGGGCTATAGCCTTGGGGGGGGGGCTGGCCAACTTTGTCCGCCGAACTCGGAATGGCGCGAGAATTTGCGAGACCCCTCCGTGTACCAAAAATAGGCCGCGGGCACAGCCTCACCCATAAATAACCACCCGAAGGCCGGGTTGCCAAGTTCGTCCAGCGGAAAAAGCCCACAAAAACGGGTGGGCTATAGCCTTGGGGGGTGGGGCTGGCCGACTTCGTCCGCCGGACTCGGAATGGCGCGAGACTTTGCGAACGGCCTCCGTGCGCCAAAAATAGGCCCCGGACACGGCAGCTCCCAAAAATAACCGCCCGAAGGCCGGGGCGCCAAGTTCGTCCTGCGGAAAAATGCCACAAAAACGGGTGGGCTATAGCCTTGGGGGATGGGCTGGCCAACTTCGTCCCCCGGACTCGGAATGGCGTGAGAGTTTGCGAGCGGCCTCCGTGTGCCAAAAATAGGCCCCGGGCACAGTCGCGCCCAAAAATAACCGCCCGAAGGTCGGGGCGCCAAGTTCGTCCAGCAGAAAAAGGCCACAAAAACGGGTGGGCTATAGCCTTGGGGGGAGGGGCTGGCCAACTTCGTCCGCCGGACTCGGAATGGCGCGAGACTTTGCGAGTGGCTTCCGTGTGCCAAAAATAGGCCCTGGACACGGCAGCGCCCGAAAATAACCGCCCGAAGGCCGGGGCGCCAAGTTCGTCCTGCGGAAAAATGCCACAAAAACGGGTGGGCTATAGCCTTGGTGGGTGGGGCTGGCAACCTTCGTCCGCCGGACTCGGAATGGCGCGAGACTTTGCGAGCGGCCTCCGTGCGCCAAAAATAGGCCCCGGGCACAGCCGCGCCCAAAAATAACCGCCCGAAGGTCGGGGCGCCAAGTTCGTCCAGCAGAAAAAGGCCACAAAAACGGGTGGGCTATAGGCTTGCGGGGTGGGGCTGGCCAACATCGTCCGCCGGACTCGGAATGGCGCGAGACTTTGCGAGCGGCCTCCATGTGCCAAAAATAGGCCCTGGGCATGGCTTCTCCAAAAAATAACCGCCCGAAGGCCGGGCCGCCATGTTCGTCCAGCGGAAAAAGGCCACAAAAACGGGTGGGCTATAGCCTTGGGGGGTGGGGCTGGCCGACTTCATTCGCCGGACTCGGAATGGCGCGAGACTTTGCAAGCGGGCTCCGTGTTCCAAAAATAGGCCCCGGGCACGGCCGCGCCCAAAAATAACCGCCCGAAGGCCGGGGCGCCAAGTTCGTCCAGCGGAAAAAGGCCACAAAAACGGGGTGGTTATAGCCTTGGGGGGTGGGGCTGGCCAACTTCGTCCGCCGGACTCGGAATGGCGCGAGACTTTGCGAGCGGCCTCCATGTGCCAAAAATAGACCCCGGGCAAGGCCGCGCCCAAAAATAACCGCCCGAAGGCCGGGGCGCCAAGTTCGTCCAGCGGAAAAAGGCCACAAAAACGGGTGGGCTATAGCCTTGGGGGGTGGGGCTGGCCGACTTCATTCGCCGGACTCGGAATGGCGCGAGACATTGCAAGTGGGCTCCGTGTGCCAAAAATAGGCCCCGGGCACGGCCGCGCCCAAAAATAACCGCCCGAAGGCCGGGGCGCCAAGTTCGTCCAGCGGAAAAAGGCCACAAAAACGGGGTGGTTATAGCCTTGTGGGTGGGGCTGGCCAACTTCGTCTGCCGGACTCGGAATGGCGCGAGACTTTGCGAGCGGCCTCTGTGCGCCAAAAATAGGCCCCGGACATGGCAGCTCCCAAAAATAACCGCCCGAAGGCCGGGGCGCCAAGTTCGTCCAGCGGGAAAAGGCCACAAAAACGGGTGGGCTATAGCCTTGGGGGGTGGGGCTGGCCAACTTTGTCCGCCGGACTCGGAATGGCGCGAGACTTTGCGAGCGGCTTCCGTGTGCCAAAAATAGGTCCCGGCCACGGCCGCGCCCAAAATTAACCGTCCAAAGGCCGGGGCGCCAAGTTCGTCCACCTGAAAAAGGCCACAAAAACGGGTGGGCTATAGCCTTGCGGGGTGGGGCTGGCCAACATCGTCCGCCGGACTCGGAATGGCGCGAGACTTTGCGAGCGGCCTCCGTGTGCCAAAAATAGGCCCTGGGCATGGCTGCGCCAAAAAATAACTGCCCGAAGGCCGGGGTGCCGAGTTCGTCCAGCGGAAAAAGGCCACAAAAACGGGTGGGCTATAGCCTTGGGGGGTGGGGCTAGCCAACTTTGTCTGCCGGACTCGGAATGGCGCGAGACTTTGCGAGCGGCCTCTGTGTGCCAAAAATAGGCCCCAGGCACAGCCGCGCCCAAAAATAACCGCCCGAAGGCCGGGGCGCCAAGTTTGTCCAGCGGGAAAAGGCCACAAAAACGGGTGGGCTATAGCCTTGGGGGGTGGGGCTGGCCCACTTCGTCCGCCGGACTGGAATGGCGCGAGACTTTGCGAGTGGCCTCCGTGTGCCAAAAATAGGCCCCGGTCACAGCCGCGCCCAAAAATAAATGCCCGAAGGCCGGGGCGCGAAGTTCGTCCAGCGGAAAAAGGCCACAAAAACGGGTGGGCTATAGCCTTGGGGGGTGGGGCTGGCCAACTTCGTCCCCCGGACTCGGAATGGCGCGAGACTTTGCGATCGGCCTCCGTGTGCCAAAAATAGGTCCCGTGCACGGCCGCGCCCAAAAATAACCGCACGAAAGCCGGGGCGCCAAGTTCGTCCATTGGAAAAAGGCCACAAAAACGGTGTGGCTAGAGCCTTGGGGGGTGGGGCTGGCCAACTTTGTCTGCCGGACTCGGAATGGCGCGAGACCTTGCGAGCGGCCTCTGTGTGCCAAAAATAGGCCCCAGGCACAGCCGCGCCCAAAAATAACCGCCCGAAGGCCGGGGCGCCAAGTTCGTCCAGCGGGAAAAGGCCACAAAAACGGGTGGGCTATAGCCTTGGGGGGTGGGGCTGGCCCACTTCGTCCGCCGGACTGGGAATGGCGCGAGACTTTGCGAGCGGCCTCCGTGTGCCAAAAATAGGCCCCGGGCACGGCCGCACCCAAAATTAACCGCCCAAAGGCCGGGGCGCCAAGTTCGTCCAGCAGAAAAAGGCCACAAAAACGGGTGCGTATAGCCTCGCGGGGTGGGGCTGGCCAACATCGTCCGCCGGACTCGGAATGGCGCGAGACTTTGCGAGTGGCCTCCGTGTGCCAAAAATAGGCCCCGGGAAAGGACGCGCCCAAAAATAACCTCCCGAAGGCCGGGGCGCCAAGTTCGCCCAGCAGAAAAAGGCCACAAAAACGGGTGGGCTATAGCCTTGCGGGGTGGGGCTGGCCAACATCGTCCGCCGGACTCTGAATGGCGCGAGACTTTGCGAACGGCCTCCGTGTGCCAAAAATAGGCCCTGGGCACGGCGTCGCCCAAAAATAACCGCCCGAAGGCCGGGGCGCCATGTTCGTCCAGCGGAAAAAGGCTACAAAAACGGGTGGGCTATAGCCTTGGGGGATGGGCTGGCCAACTTCGTCCCCCGGACTCGGAATGGCGTGAGAGTTTCCGAGCGGCCTCCGTGTGCCAAAAATAGGCCCCGGTCGCAGCTGCGCCCAAAAATAACCGCCCGAAGGCCGGGGCGCCAAGTTCGTCCAGCGGAAAAAGGCCACAAAAACGGGTGGGCTATAGCCTTGGGGAGTGGGGCTGGCCGACTTCATTCGCCGGACTCGGAATGGCGTGAAACTTTGCGAGCTGGCTCCGTGTGCCAAAAATAGGCCCGGGGCATGGCTGCGCCAAAAATAACTGCCCGAAGGCCGGGGCGCCAAGTTCGTCCAGCGGAAAAAGGCCACAAAAACGGGTGGGCTATAGCCTTAGGGGGTGGGGCTGGCGAACTTCGTCCGCTGGACTCGGAATGGCGCGAGACTTTGCGAGCGGCCTCCGTGTGCCAAAAATAGGCCCCGGGCACGGCCGCGCCCAAAATTAACCGCCCAAAGGCCGGGGCGCCAAGTTCGTCCAGCAGAAAAAGGCCACAAAAACGGGTGGGCTATAGCCTTGCGGGGTGGGGCTGGCCAACATCGTCCGCCGGACTCGGAATGGCGCGAGACTTTGCGAGCGGCCTCCGTGTGCCAAAAATAGGCCCTGGACATGGCTGCACCAAAAAATAACTGCCCGAAGGCCGGGGTGCCGAGTTCGTCCAGCAGAAAAAGGCCACAAAAACGGGTGGGCTATAGCCTTGGGGGGTGGGGCTGGCCAACTTTGTCTGCCGGACTCGGAATGGCGCGAGACTTTGCGAGTGGCCTCTGTGTGCCAAAAATAGGCCCCAGGCACAGCCGCGCCCAAAAATAACCACCCGAAGGCCGGGGCGCCAAGTTCGTCCAGCGGAAAAAGGCCACAAAAACGGGTGGGCTATAGCCTTGGGGGGTGGGGCTGGCCAACTTCGTCCGCCGGACTCGGAATGGCGCGAGACTTTGCGAG
The DNA here is from genome assembly GCA_030444885.1 of Citrus sp. QX-2021. NCBI lineage: Eukaryota > Viridiplantae > Streptophyta > Magnoliopsida > Sapindales > Rutaceae > Citrus > Citrus sp. QX-2021. Next base: position 405,952 of record JAUJEF010000015.1, on the reverse strand, counting down.
TGGCCTCCGTGTGCCAAAAATAGACCCCGGGCACAGCCGCGTCCAAAAATAAATGCCCGAAGGCCGGGGCGCGATGTTCGTCCAGCGGAAAAAGGCCACAAAAACGGGTGGGCTATAGCCTTGGGGGGTGGGTCTGGCCGACTTCGTCCGCCGGACTCGGAATGGCGCGAGACTTTACGAGCGGCCTACGTGTGCCAAAAATAGGCCCTGGGCACGGCTTCTCCCAAAAATCACCGCCCGAAGGCTGGGGCGCCAAGTTCGTCCAGCGGAAAAAGGCCACAAAAACGGGTGGGGTATAGCCTTGGGGGATGGGCTGGCCAACTTCGTCCCCCGGACTCGGAATGGCGTGAGAGTTTCCGAGCGGCCTCCGTGTGCCAAAAATAGGCCCCGGGCGCAGCCGCGCCCAAAAATAACCGCCCGAAGGCCGGGGCGCCAAGTTCGTCCAGCGGAAAAAGGCCACAAAAACGGGTGGGCTATAGCCTTGGGGGGTGGGGCTGGCCGACTTCATTCGCCGGACTCGGAATGGCGTGAAACTTTGCGAGCTGGCTCCGTGTGCCAAAAATAGGCCCGGGGCATGGCTGCGCCAAAAATAACTGCCCGAAGGCCGGGGCGCCAAGTTCGTCCAGCGGAAAAAGGCCACAAAAACGGGTGGGCTATAGCCTTAGGGGGTGGGGCTGGCGAACTTCGTCCGCTGGACTCGGAATGGCGCGAGACTTTGCGAGCGGCCTCCGTGTGCCAAAAATAGGCCCCGGGCACGGCCGCGCCCAAAATTAACCGCCCAAAGGCCGGGGCGCCAAGTTCGTCCAGCAGAAAAAGGCCACAAAAACGGGTGGGCTATAGCCTTGCGGGGTGGGGCTGGCCAACATCGTCCGCCGGACTCGGAATGGCGCGAGACTTTGCGAGCGGCCTCCGTGTGCTAAAAATAGGCCCTGGGCATGGCTGCGCCAAAAAATAACTGCCCGAAGGCCGGGGTGCCGAGTTCGTCCAGCGGAAAAAGGCCACAAAAACGGGTGGGCTATAGCCTTGGGGGGTGGGGCTGGCCAACTTTGTCTGCCGGACTCGGAATGGCGCGAGACTTTGCGAGTGGCCTCTGTGTGCCAAAAATAGGCCCCAGGCACAGCCGCGCCCAAAAATAACCACCCGAAGGCCGGGGCGCCAAGTTCGTCCAGCGGGAAAAGGCCACAAAAACGGGTGGGCTATAGCCTTGGGGGGTGGGGCTGGCCAACTTCGTCCGCCGGACTCGGAATGGCGCGAGACTTTGCGAGTGGCCTCCGTGTGCCAAAAATAGACCCCGGGCACAGCCGCGCCCAAAAATAAATGCCCGAAGGCCGGGGCGCGATGTTCGTCCAGCGGAAAAAGGCCACAAAAACGGGTGGGCTATAGCCTTGGGGGGTGGGTCTGGCCGACTTCGTCCGCCGGACTCGGAATGGCGCGAGACTTTACGAGCGGCCTACGTGTGCCAAAAATAGGCCCTGGGCACGGCTTCTCCCAAAAATAACCGCCCGAAGGCCGGGGCGCCAAGTTCGTCCAGCGGAAAAAGGCCACAAAAACGGGTGGGGTATAGCCTTGGGGGATGGGCTGGCCAACTTCGTCCCCCGGACTCGGAATGGCGTGAGAGTTTCTGAGCGGCCTCCGTGTGCCAAAAATAGGCCCCGGGCGCAGCCGCGCCCATAAATAACCGCCCGAAGGCCGGGGCGCCAAGTTCGTCCAGCGGAAAAAGGCCACAAAAACGGGTGGGCTATAGCCTTGGGGGGTGGGGCTGGCCGACTTCATTCGCCGGACTTAGAATGGCGCGAGACTTTGCGAGCTGGCTCCGTGTGCCAAAAATAGGCCCGGGGCATGGCTGCGCCAAAAATAACTGCCCGAAGGCCGGGGTGCCAAGTTCGTCCAGCGGAAAAAGGCCACAAAAACGGGTGGGCTATAGCCTTGGGGGGTGGGGCTGGCCAACTTCGTCTGCCGGACTCGGAATGGCGCGAGACTTTACGAGCGGCCTCTGTGTGCCAAAAATAGGCCCTGGGCACAGCCGCGCCCAAAAATAACTACCCGAAGTCCGGGGCGCCAAGTTCGTCCAGCGGGAAAAGGCCACAAAAACGGGTGGGCTATAGCCTTGTGGGGTGGGGCTGGCCAACTTCGTCCGCCGGACTCGGAATGGCGCGAGACTTTGCTAGTGGCCTCCGTGTGCCAAAAATAGGCCCCGGGCACAGCCGCGCCAAAAAATAAAAGCCCGAAGGACGGGGCGCGAAGTTCGTCCAGCGGAAAAAGGCCACAAAAACGGGTGGGCTATAGCCTTGGGGGGTGGGTCTGGCCGACTTCGTCCGCCGGACTCGGAATGGCGCGAGACTTTACGAGCGGCCTCCGCGTGCCAAAAATAGGCCCTGGGCACGGCTTCGCCCAAAAATAACCGCCCGAAGGCCGGGGCGCCAAGTTCGTCCAGCGGAAAAAGGCCACAAAAACGGGTGGGCTATAGCCTTGCGGGGTGGGGCTGGCCGACATCGTCCGCCGGACTCGGAATGGCGCGAGACTTTGCGAGCGGCCTCCGTGTGCCAAAAATAGGCCCGGGGCACAGCCGCGCCCAAAAATAAATGCCCGAAGGCCGGGGCGCGAAGATCGTCCAGCGGAAAAAGGCCACAAAAACGGGTGGGCTATAGCCTTGGGGGGTGGGGCTGGCCAAATTCGTCCCCCGGACTCGGAATGGCGTGAGACTTTGCGATCGGCCTCCGTGTGCCAAAAATAGGCCCCGGGCAAAGCCGCGCCCAAAAATAAATGCCCGAAGGCCGGGGCGCGAAGATCGTCCAGCGGAAAAAGGCCACAAAAACGGGTGGGCTATAGCCTTGGGGGGTGGGGCTGGCCAACTTCGTCCCCCGGACTCGGAATGGCGCGAGAATTTGCGATCGGCCTCCGTGTGCCAAAAATAGGCCCCGGGCACGGCCGCGCCCAAAAATAACCGCACGAAGGCCGGGGCGCCAAGTTCGTCCATTGGAAAAAGGCACAAAAACGGGGTGGCTATAGCCTTGGGGGGTGGGGCTGGCCAACTTCGTCCGCCGGACTCGGAATGGCGCGAGACTTTGCGAGCGGCCTCCGTGTGCCAAAAAAAGGACCCGGCCACGGCCGCGCCCAAAATTAACCGCCCAAAGGCCGGGGCGCCAAGTTCGTCCAGCAGAAAAAGGCCACAAAAACGGGTGGGCTATAGCCTTGCGGGGTGGGGCTGGCCAACATCGTCCGCCGGACTCGGAATGGCGCGAGACTTTGCGAGCGGCCTCTGTGTGCCAAAAATAGGCCCTGGGCATGGCTGCGCCAAAAAATAACTGCCCGAAGGCCGGGGTGCCAAGTTCGTCCAGCGGAAAAAGGCCACAAAAATGGGTGGGCTATAGCCTTGGGGGGTGGGGCTGGCCAACTTTGTCTGCCGGACTCGGAATGGTGCGAGACTTTGCGAGCGGCCTGTGTGTGCCAAAAATAGGCCCCAGGCACAGCCGCGCCCAAAAATAACCGCCCGAAGGCCGGGGCGCCAAGTTCGTCCAGCGGGAAAAGGCCACAAAAACGGGTGGGCTATAGCCTTGGGGGGTGGGGCTGGCCAACTTCGTCCGCCGGACTCGGAATGGCGCGAGACTTTGCGAGTGGCCTCCGTGTGCCAAAAATAGGCCCCGGGCACCGCCGCGCCCAAAAATAAATGCCCGAAGGCCGGGGCGCGAAGTTCGTCCAGCGGAAAAAGGCCACAAAAACGGGTGGGCTATAACCTTGGGGGGTGGGGCTGGCCAACTTCGTCCCCCGGACTCCGAATGGAGCGAGACTTTACAATCAGCCTCCTTGTGCCAAAAATTGGTCCCGGGCACGGCCGCGCCCAAAAATAACCGCACGAAAGCCGGGGCGCCAAGTTCGTCCATTGGAAAAAGGCCACAAAAACGGGGTGGCTATAGCCTTGGGGGGTGGGGCTGGCCAACTTCGTCCGCCGGACTCGGAATGGCGCGAGACTTTGCGAGCGGCCTCCGTGTGCCAAAAAAAGGACCCGGCCACGGCCGCGCCCAAAATTAACCGCCCAAAGGCCGGGGCGCCAAGTTCGTCCAGCAGAAAAAGGCCACAAAAACGGGTGGGCTATAGCCTTGCGGGGTGGGGCTGGCCAACATCGTCCGCCGGACTCGGAATGGCGCGAGACTTTGCGAGCGGCCTCCGTGTGCCAAATATAGGCCCTGGGCATGGCTGCGCCAAAAAATAACTGCCCGAAGGCCGGGGCGCCAAGTTCGTCCAGCGGAAAAAGGCCACAAAAACGGGTGGGCTATAGCCTTGGGGGGTGGGGCTGGCCAACTTTGTCTGCCGGACTCGGAATGGTGCGAGACTTTGCGAGCGGCCTGTGTGTGCCAAAAATAGGCCCCAGGCACAGCCGCGCCCAAAAATAACCGCCCGAAGGCCGGGGCGCCAAGTTCGTCCAGCGGAAAAAGGCCACAAAAACGGGTGGGCTATAGCCTTGGGGGGTGGGGCTGGCCAACTTCGTCCGACGGACTCGGAATGGGGCGAGACTTTGCGTGTGGCCTCCGCGTGCCAAAAATAGGCCCTGGCACCGCCGCGCCCAAAAAATAACCGCCCGAAGGCCGGGGCGCCAAGTTCGTCCAGCGGAAAAAGGCCACAAAAACGGGTGGGCTATAACCTTGGGGGGTGGGGCTGGCCAACTTCGTCCCCCGGACTCCGAATGGAGCGAGACTTTACAATCAGCCTCCTTGTGCCAAAAATTGGTCCCGGGCACGGCCGCGCCCAAAAATAACCGCACGAAAGCCGGGGCGCCAAGTTCGTCCATTGGAAAAAGGCCACAAAAACGGGGTGGCTATAGCCTTGGGGGGTGGGGCTGGCCAACTTCGTCCGCCGGACTCGGAATGGCGCGAGACTTTGCGATCGGCCTCCGTGTGCCAAAAATAGGCCCCGGGCACAGCCGCGCCCAAAAATAAATGCCCGAAGGCCGGGGCGCGAAGATCGTCCAGCGGAAAAAGGCCACAAAAACGGGTGGGCTATAGCCTTGGGGGGTGGGGCTGGCCAACTTCGTCCCCCGGACTCGGAATGGCGCGAGACTTTGCGATCAGCCTCCGTGTGCCAAAAATAGGCCCCGGGCACGGCCGCGCCCAAAAATAACCGCACGAAGGCCGGGGCACCAAGTTCGTCCATTGGAAAAAGGCCACAAAAACGGGGTGGCTATAGCCTTGGGGGGTGGGGCTGGCCAACTTCGTCCGCCGGACTCGGAATGGCGCGAGACTTTGCGAGCGGCCTCCGTGTGCCAAAAAAAGGACCCGGCCACGGCCGCGCCCAAAATTAACTGCCCAAAGGCCGGGGCGCCAAGTTCGTCCAGCAGAAAAAGGCCACAAAAACGGGTGGGCTATAGCCTTGCGGGGTGGGGCTGGCCAACATCGTCCGCCGGACTCGGAATGGCGCGAGACTTTGCTAGCGGCCTCCGTGTGCCAAAAATAGGCCCTGGGCATGGCTGCGCCAAAAAATAACTGCCCGAAGGCCGGGGTGCCGAGTTCGTCCAGCGGAAAAAGGCCACAAAAATGGGTGGGCTATAGCCTTGGGGGGTGGGGCTGGCCAACTTTGTCTGCCGGACTCGGAATGGCGCGAGACATTGCGAGCGGCCTGTGTGTGCCAAAAATAGGCCCCAGGCACAGCCGCGTCCAAAAATAACCGCCCGAAGGCCGGGGCGCCAAGTTCGTCCAGCGGGAAAAGGCCACAAAAACGGGTGGGCTATATTCTTGGGGGGTGGGGCTGGCCAACTTCGTCCGCCGGACTCGGAATGGCGCGAGACTTTGCGAGTGGCCTCCGTGTGCCAAAAATAGGCCCCGGGCACCGCCGCGCCCAAAAATAAATGCCCGAAGGCCGGGGCGCGAAGTTCGTCCAGCGGAAAAAGGCCACAAAAACGGGTGGGCTATAGCCTTGGGGGGTGGGGCTGGCCAACTTCATCCCCCGGACTCGGAATGGCGCGAGACTTTGCGATCGGCCTCCGTGTGCCAAAAATAGGCCCCGGGCACGGCCGCGCCCAAAAATAACCGCACGAAGGCCGGGGCGCCAAGTTCGTCCATTGGAAAAAGGCCACAAAAACGGGGTGGCTATAGCCTTGGGGGGTGGGGCTGGCCAACTTCGTCCGCCGGACTCGGAATAGCGCGAGACTTTGCGAGCGGCCTCCGTGTGCCAAAAAAAGGACCCGGCCACGGCCGCGCCCAAAAATAAATGCCCGAAGGCCGGGGCGCGAAGTTCGTCCAGCGGAAAAAGGCCACAAAAACGGGTGGGCTATAGCCTTGGGGGGTGGGGCTGGCCAACTTCGTCCCCCGGACTCGGAATGGAGCGAGACTTTACGATCGGCCTCCTTGTGCCAAAAATAGGTCCCGGGCACGGCCGCGCCCAAAAATAACCGCACGAAAGCCGGGGCGCCAAGTTCGTCCATTGGAAAAAGGCCACAAAAACGGGGTAGCTATAGCCTTGGGGGGTGGGGCTGGCCAACTTCGTCCGCCGGACTCGGAATGGCGCGAGACTTTGCGAGCGGCCTCCGTGTGCCAAAAATAGGCCCCGGGCACGGCCGCGCCCAAAAATAACTGCCCCAAGGCCGGGGCGGCAAGTTCGTCCAGCGGAAAAAGGCCACAAAAACGGGTGGCTATAGCCTTGGGGGGTGGGGCTGGCCAACTTCGTCCGCCGAACTCGGAATGGCACGAGACATTGCGAGCGGTCTCCGCGTGCCAAAAATAGGCCCCGGGCACAGCCGCACCCAAAAATAAATGCCCGAAGGCCGGGGCGCGAAGTTCGTCCAGCGGAAAAAGGCCACAAAAACGGGTGGGCTATAGCCTTGCGGAGTGGGGCTGGCCCACATCGTCCGCCGGACTCGGAATGGCGCGAGACTTTGCGAGCGGCCTCCGTGTGCCAAAAATAGGCCCTGGTCACGGTTTCGCCCAAAAATAACCGCCCAAAGGCCGGGGCGCCAAGTTCGTCCAGCGGAAAAAGTCCACAAAAACGGGTGGGCTATAGCCTTGTGGGGTGGGTCTGGCCGACTTCGTCCGCCGGACTCGGAATGGCGCGAGACTTTACGAGCGGCCTCCGTGTGCCAAAAATAGGCCCCGGGCACCACCGCGCCCAAAAATAACCGCCCGAAGGCCGGGGCGCCAAGTTCGTCCAGCGGAAAAAAACCACAAAAACGGGTGGGCTATAGCCTTAGGGGGTGGGGCTGGCCAACTTCGTCCGCCGGACTCGGAATGGCGCGAGACTTTACGAGCGGCCTCCGTGTGCTAAAAATAGGCCCCGGGCACCGCCGCGCCCAAAAATAACCGCCCGAAGGCCGGGGCGCCAAGTTCGTCCAGCGGAAAAAGGCCACAAAAACGGGTGGGCTATAGCCTTAGGGGGTGGGGCTGGCCAACTTCGTCCGCTAGACTCGGAATGGCGCGAGACTTTGCGAGCGGCCTCTGTGTGCCAAAAATAAGCCCCGGTCACGGCCGCTCCCAAAAATAACTTCCCGAAGGTCGGGGCGCCAAGTTCGTCCAGCGGAAAATGGCCACAAAAACGGGTGGGCTATAGCCTTGGGGGGAGGGGCTGGCCAACATCGTCCGCCGGACTCGGAATGGCGCGAGACTTTACGAACGGCCTCCGTGTGTGAAAAATAGGCCCCAGGTGCAGCCGCGCCCAAAAATAACCACCCGAAGGCCGGGTTGCCAAGTTCGTCCAGCGGAAAAAGGCCACAAAAACGGGTGGGCTATAGCCTTGGGGGGTGGGTCTGGCCGACTTCGTCCGCCGGACTCGGAATGGCGCGAGACTTTACGAGCGGCTTCCGTGTGCCAAAAATAGGCCCTGGTCGCGGCTTCGCCCAAAAATAACCGCCCGAAGGCCGGGGCGCCAAGTTCGTCCAGCGGAAAAAGGCCACAAAAACGGGTGGGCTATAGCCTTGGGGGATGGGCTGGCCAACTTCGTCCCCCGGACTCGGAATGGCGTGAGAGTTTCCGAGCGGCCTCCATGTGCCAAAAATAGGCCCCGGACGCAGCCGCGCCCAAAAATAACCGCCCGAAGGCCGGGGCGCCAAGTTCGTCCAGCGGAAAAAGGCCACAAAAACGGGTGGGCTATAGCCTTGGGGGGTGGGGCTGGCCGACTTCATTCGCGGGACTCGGAATGGTACGAGACTTTGCGAGCTGGCTCCGTGTGCCAAATATAGGCCCGGGGCATGGCTGCGCCAAAAATAACTGCCCGAAGGCCGGGGTGCCAAGTTCGCCCAGCGGAAAAAGGCCACAAAAACGGGTGGGCTATAGCCTTGGGGGGTGGGGCTGGCCAACTTCGTCTGCCAGACTCGGAATGGCGCGAGTCTTTGCGAGCGGCCTCTGTGTGCCAAAAATAGGCCCCGGGCACAGCCGCGCCCAAAAATAACCGCCCGAAGGCCGGGGCGCCAAGTTCGTCCAGCGGGAAAAGGCCACAAAAACGGGTGGGCTATAGCCTTGGGGGGTGGGGCCGGCCGACTTCGTCCGCCGGACTCGGAATGGCGCGAGACTTTGCGAGTGGCCTCCGTGTGCCAAAAATAGGCCCCGGGCACAGCCGCGCCCAAAAATAAATGCCCGAAGGCCGGGGCGCGAAGTTCGTCCAGCGGAAAAAGGCCACAAAAACGGGTGGGCTATAGCCTTGGGGGGTGGGGCTGGCCAACGTCGTCTGCCGGACTCGGAATGGCGCGAGACTTTGCGAGCGGCCTCTGTGTGCCAAAAATAGGCCCCGGGCACATCCGCGCCAAAAAATAACCGCCCGAAGGCCGGGGCGCCAAGTTCGTCCAGCGGGAAAAGGCCACAAAAACGGGTGGGCTATAGCCTTGGGGGGTGGGGCTGGCCCACTTCGTCCGCCGGACTCGGAATGGCGCGAGACTTTGCGAGTGGCCTCCGTGTGCCAAAAATAGGCCCCGGGCACAGCCGCGCCCAAAAATAAATCCCCGAAGGCCGGGGCGCGAAGATCGTCCAGCGGAAAAAGGCCACAAAATCGGGTGGGCTATAGCCTTGGGGGGTGGGGCTGGCCAACTTCGTCCCCCGGACTCGGAATGGCGCGAGACTTTGCGATCGGCCTCCGTGTGCCAAAAATAGGCACCGGGCACAGCCGCGCCCAAAAATAAATGCCCGAAGGCCGGGGCGCGAAGATCGTCCAGCGGAAAAAGGCCACAAAAACGGGTGGGCTATAGCCTTGGGGGGTGGGGCTGGCCAACTTCGTCCCCCGGACTCGGAATGGTGCGAGACTTTGCGATCGGCCTCCGTGTGCCAAAAATAGGCCCGGGGCACGGCCGCGCCCAAAAATAACCGCACGAAGGCCGGGGCGCCAAGTTCGTCCATTGGAAAAAGGCCACAAAAACGGGGTGGCTATAGCCTTGGGGGGTGGGGCTGGCCAACTTCGTCCGCCGGACTCGGAATGGCGCGAGACTTTGCGAGCGGCCTCCGTGTGCCAAAAATAGGCCCCGGCCACGGCCGCGCCCAAAATTAACCGCCCAAAGGCCGGGGCGCCAAGTTCGTCCAGCAGAAAAAGGCCAAAAAAACGGGTGGGCTATAAACTTGCGGGGTGGGGCTGGCCAACATCGTCCGCCGGACTCGGAATGGCGCGAGACTTTGCGAGCGGCCTCCGTGTGCCAAAAATAGGCCCTGGGCATGGCTGCGCCAAAAAATAACTGCCCGAAGGCCGGGGTGCCGAGTTCGTCCAGCAGAAAAAGGCCACAAAAACGGGTGGGCTATAGCCTTGGGGGGTGGGGCTGGCCAACTTTGTCTGCCGGACTCGGAATGGCGCGAGACTTTGCGAGCGGCCTCCGTGTGCCAAAAATAGGCCCCGGGCACGGCCGCGCCCAAAAATAACCGCCCAAAGGCCGGGGCGGCAAGTTCGTCCAGCGGAAAAAGGCCACAAAAACGGGTGGCTATAGCCTTGGGGGGTGGGGCTGGCCAACTTCGTCCGCCGAACTCGGAATGGCGCGAGACTTTGCGAGCGGCCTCCGTGTGCCAAAAATAGGCCCCGGGCACGGCCGCGCCCAAAAATAACCGTCCAAAGGCCGGGGCGGCAAGTTCGTCCAGCAGAAAAAGGCCACAAAAACGGGTGGGCTATAGCCTTGGGGGGAGGGGCTGGCCAACATCGTCCGCCGGACTCGGAATGGCGCGAGACTTTACGAACGGCCTCCGTGTGTGAAAAATAGGCCCCGGGTGCAGCCGTGCCCAAAAATAAATGCCCGAAGGCCGGGGCGCGAAGTTCGTCCAGCGGAAAAAGGCCACAAAAACGGGTGGGCTATAGCCTTGCGGAGTGGGGCTGGCCAACATCGTCCGCCGGACTCGGAATGGCGTGAGACTTTGCGAGCGGCCTCCGTGTGCCAAAAATAGGCCCCGGGCACGGCTACGCCCAAAAATAACCTCCCGAAGGCCGGGGCGCCAAGTTCGTCCAGCGGAAAAAGGCCACAAAAACGGGTGGGCTATAGCCTTGGGGGGTGGGTCTGGCCGACTTCGTCCGCCGGACTCGGAATGGCGCGAGACTTTGCGAGCGGCCTCCGTGTGCCAAAAATAGGCCCTGGGCACGGCTTAGCCCAAAAATAACCGCCCGAAGGCCGGGGCGCCAAGTTCGTCCAGCGGAAAAAGGCCACAAAAACGGGTGGGCTATAGCCTTGGGGGGTGGGTCTGGCCGACTTCGTCCGCCGGACTCGGAATGGCGCGAGACTTTACGATCGGCCTCCGTGTGCCAAAAATAGGCCCCGGGCACCGCCGCGCCCAAAAATAACCGCCCGAAGGCCGGGGCGCCAAGTTCGTCCAGCGGAAAAAGGCCACAAAAACGGGTGGGCTATAGCCTTAGGGGGTGGGGCTGGCCTACTTCGTCCGCTGGACTCGGAATGGCGCGAGACTTTGTGAGCGGCCTCCGTGTGCCAAAAATAGGCCCCGGGCACGGCTTCGCCCAAAAATAACCTCCCGAAGGCCGGGGCGCCAAGTTCGTCCAGCGGAAAAAGGCCACAAAAACGGGTGGGCTATAGCCTTGGGGGGTGGGTCTGGCCGACTTCGTCCGCCGGACTCGGAATGGCGCGAGACTTTGCGAGCGGCCTCCGTGTGCCAAAAATAGGCCCTGGGCACGGCTTAGCCCAAAAATAACCGCCCGAAGGCCGGGGCGCCAAGTTCGTCCAGCGGAAAAAGGCCACAAAAACGGGTGGGCTATAGCCTTGGGGGGTGGGTCTGGCCGACTTCGTCCGCCGGACTCGGAATGGCGCGAGACTTTACGATCGGCCTCCGTGTGCCAAAAATAGGCCCCGGGCACGGCTTCGCCCAAAAATAACCTCCCGAAGGCCGGGGCGCCAAGTTCGTCCAGCGGAAAAAGGCCACAAAAACGGGTGGGCTATAGCCTTGGGGGGTGGGTCTGGCCGACTTCGTCCGCCGGACTCGGAATGGCGCGAGACTTTGCGAGCGGCCTCCGTGTGCCAAAAATAGGCCCTGGGCACGGCTTAGCCCAAAAATAACCGCCCGAAGGCCGGGGCGCCAAGTTCGTCCAGCGGAAAAAGGCCACAAAAACGGGTGGGCTATAGCCTTAGGGGGTGGGGCTGGCCAACTTCGTCCGCTGGACTCGGAATGGCGCGAGACTTTGTGAGCGGCCTCCGTGTGCCAAAAATAGGCCCCGGGCACGGCTTCGCCCAAAAATAACCTCCCGAAGGCCGGGGCGCCAAGTTCGTCCAGCGGAAAAAGGCCACAAAAACGGGTGGGCTATAGCCTTGGGGGGTGGGTCTGGCCGACTTCGTCCGCCGGACTCGGAATGGCGCGAGACTTTGCGAGCGGCCTCCGTGTGCCAAAAATAGGCCCTGGGCACGGCTTAGCCCAAAAATAACCGCCCGAAGGCCGGGGCGCCAAGTTCGTCCAGCGGAAAAAGGCCACAAAAACGGGTGGGCTATAGCCTTGGGGGGTGGGTCTGTCCGACTTCGTCCGCCGGACTCGGAATGGCGCGAGACTTTACGAGCGGCCTCCGTGTGCCAAAAATAGGCCCCGGGCACCGCCGCGCCCAAAAATAACCGCCCGAAGGCCGGGGCGCCAAGTTCGTCCAGCGGAAAAAGGCCACAAAAACGGGTGGGCTATAGCCTTAGGGGGTGGGGCTGGCCAACTTCGTCCGCTGGACTCGGAATGGCGCGAGACTTTGTGAGCGGCCTCCGTGTGCCAAAAATAAGCCCCGGGCACGGCCGCGCCCAAAAATAACTTCCCGAAGGTCGGGGCGCCAAGTTCGTACAGCGGAAAAAGGCCACAAAAACGGGTGGGCTATAGCCTTGGGGGGTGGGGCTGGCCAACTTCGTCCGCCGGACTCGGAATGGCGCGAGATTTTGCGAGCGGCCTCTGTGTACCAAAAATAGGCCCCGGGTACAGCCGCGCCCAAAAATAACCGCCCGAAGGCCAGGGCGCCAAGTTCGTCCAGCGGGAAAAGGCCACAAAAACGGGTGGGCTATAGCCTTGGGGGGTGGGGCTGGCCAACTTCGTCCGCCGGACTCGGAATGGCGCGAGACTTTGCGAGTGGCCTCCGTGTGCCAAAAATAGGCTCCGGGTACAGCCGCGCCCAAAAATAAATGCCCGAAGGCCGGGGCGCGAAGTTCGTCCAGCGGAAAAAGGCCACAAAAACGGGTGGGCTATAGCCTTGGGGGTTGGGGCTGGCCAACTTCGTCCCCCGGACTCGGAATGGCACGAGACTTTGCGATCGGCCTCCGTGTGCCAAAAATAGGCCCCGGGCACGGCCGCGCCCAAAAATAACCGCACGAAGGCCGGGGCGCCAAGTTCGTCCATTGGAAAAAGGCCATAAAAACGGGGTGGCTATAGCCTTGGGGGTGGGGCTGGCCAACTTCGTCCGCCGGACTCGGAATGGCGCTAGACTTTGCGAGCGGCCTCCGTGTGCCAAAAATAGGCCCCGGCACGGCCGTACCCAAAAATAACAGCCCAAAGGCCGGGGCGCCACGTTCGTCCAGCAGAAAAAGGCCACAAAAACGGGTGGGCTTTAGCCTTGCGGGGTGGGGCTGGCCAACATCGTCCGCCGGACTCGGAATGGCGCGAGACTTTGTGAGCGGCCTCCGTGTGCCAAAAATAGGCCCTGGGCATGGCGGCACCAAAAAATAACTGCCCGAAGGCCGGGGTGCCGAGTTCGTCCAGCGGAAAAAGGCCACAAAAACGGGTGGGCTATAGCCTTGGGGGGTGGGGCTGGGCAACTTCGTCCACCGGACTCGGAATGGCGCTAGACTTTACGAGGGGCCTCCGTGTGCCAAAAATAGGCCGCGGGCACAGCTGCCCCCAAAAATAACGGCCCGAAGGCCGGGGCGCCAAGTTCGTCCAGCGGAAAAACGCCACAAAAACGGGTGGGCTATAGCCTTGGGGGGTGGGGCTGGCCGACTTCATCCGCCGGACTCGGAATGGCGCGAGACTTTGCGAGGGGCCTCCGTGTACCAAAAATAGGCCGCAGGCAGAGCCGCGCCCGAAAATAACCGCCCGAAGGCCGGGGCGCCAAGTTCGTCCAGCGGAAAAAGGCCACAAAAACGGGTGGGCTATAGCCTTGGGGGGTGGGGCTGGCCAACTTCGTCCGCCGGACTCGGAATGGCGCGAGACTTTGCGAGTGGCCTCCGTGTGCCAAAAATAGGCTCCGGGTACAGCCGCGCCCAAAAATAAATGCCCGAAGGCCGGGGCGCGAAGTTCGTCCAGCGGAAAAAGGCCACAAAAACGGGTGGGCTATAGCCTTGGGGGTTGGGGCTGGCCAACTTCGTCCCCCGGACTCGGAATGGCACGAGACTTTGCGATCGGCCTCCGTGTGCCAAAAATAGGCCCCGGGCACGGCCGCGCCCAAAAATAACCGCACGAAGGCCGGGGCGCCAAGTTCGTCCATTGGAAAAAGGCCATAAAAACGGGGTGGCTATAGCCTTGGGGGTGGGGCTGGCCAACTTCGTCCGCCGGACTCGGAATGGCGCTAGACTTTGCGAGCGGCCTCCGTGTGCCAAAAATAGGCCCCGGCACGGCCGTACCCAAAAATAACAGCCCAAAGGCCGGGGCGCCACGTTCGTCCAGCAGAAAAAGGCCACAAAAACGGGTGGGCTTTAGCCTTGCGGGGTGGGGCTGGCCAACATCGTCCGCCGGACTCGGAATGGCGCGAGACTTTGTGAGCGGCCTCCGTGTGCCAAAAATAGGCCCTGGGCATGGCGGCACCAAAAAATAACTGCCCGAAGGCCGGGGTGCCGAGTTCGTCCAGCGGAAAAAGGCCACAAAAACGGGTGGGCTATAGCCTTGGGGGGTGGGGCTGGGCAACTTCGTCCACCGGACTCGGAATGGCGCTAGACTTTACGAGGGGCCTCCGTGTGCCAAAAATAGGCCGCGGGCACAGCTGCCCCCAAAAATAACGGCCCGAAGGCCGGGGCGCCAAGTTCGTCCAGCGGAAAAAGGCCACAAAAACGGGTGGGCTATAGCCTTGGGGGGTGGGGCTGGCCGACTTCATCCGCCGGACTCGGAATGGCGCGAGACTTTGCGAGGGGCCTCCGTGTGCCAAAAATAGGCCGCAGGCAGAGCCGCGCCCGAAAATAACCGCCCGAAGGCCGGGGCGCCAAGTTCGTCCAGCGGAAAAAGGCCACAAAAACGGGTGGGCTATAGCCTTGGGGGGTGGGGCTGTCCAACTTCGTCCGCCGGACTCGGAATGGCGCGAGACTTTGCGAGGGGCCTCCGTGTGCCAAAAATAGGTTTCGGGCACAGCCGTGCCCAAAAATAACCGCCCGAAGGCCGGGGCGCCAAGTTCGTCCAGCGGAAAAAGGCCACAAAAACGGGTGGGCTATAGCCTTGGGGTGTGGGGCTGGGCAACTTCGTCCACCGGACTCGGAATGGCGCGAGACTTTACGAGGGGCCTCCATGTGCCAAAAATAGGCCGCGGGCACAGCTGCCCCCAAAATAACGGCCCGAAGGCCGGGGCGCCAAGTTCGTCCAGCGGAAAAAGGCCACAAAAGCGGGTGGGCTATAGCCTTGGGGGGTGGGGCTGGCCGACTTCATCCGCCGGACTCGGAATGGCGCGAGACTTTGCGAGGGGGCTCCGTGTGCCAAAAATAGGCCGCGGACAGAGCCGCGCCCGAAAATAACTGCCCGAAGGCCGGGGCGCCACGTTCGTCCAGCGGAAAAAGACCACAAAAACGGGTGGGCTATAGCCTTGGGGGGTGGGGCTATCCAACTTCGTCCGCCGGACTCGGAATGGCGCGAGACTTTGCGAGGGGCCTCCGTGTGCCAAAAATAGGCTGCGGACACAGCCGTGCCCAAAAATTACCACCCGAAGGCCGGGGCGCCAAGTTCGTCCAGCGGAAAAAGGCCACAAAAACGGGTGGGCTATAGCCTTGGGGCGTGGGGCTGGGCAACTTCGTCCATCGGACTCGGAATGGTGCGAGACTTTACGAGGGGCCTCCATGTGCCAAAAATAGGCCGCGGGCACAGCTGCCCCCAAAAATAACGGCCCGAAGGCCGGGGCGCCAAGTTCGTCCAGCGGAAAAAGGCCACAAAAACGGGTGGGCTATATCCTTGGGGGGTGGGGCTGTCCAACTTCGTCCGCCGGACTCGGAACGGCGCGAGACTTTGCGAGGGGCCTCCGTGTGCCAAAACTAGGCCGCGGGCAGAGCCGCGCCCGAAAATAAACGCCCGAAGGCCGGGGTGCCAAGTTCGTCCAGCGGAAAAAGGCCACAAAAACGGGTGGGATATAGCCTTGGGGGGTGGGGCTGTCCAACTTCGTCCGCCGGACTCGGAATGGCGCGAGATTTTGCGAGGGGCCTCCGTGTGCCAAAACTAGGCCGTGGGCAAAGCCGCGCCCAAAAATAACCGCCCGAAGGACGGGGCACCAAGTTCGTCCAGCGGAAAAAGGCCACAATAACGGGTGGGCTATAGCCTTGGGGGGTGGGGCTGGCCGACTTCATCCGCCGGACTCGGAATGGCGCGAGACTTTACGAGGGGCCTCCGTGTGCCAAAAATAGGCCGCGGGCAGAGCCGCGACCGAAAATAACCGCCCGAAGGCCGGGGCGCCAAGTTCGTCCAGCGGAAAAAGGCCACAAAAACGGGTGGGCTATAGCCTTGGGGGGTGGGGCTGTCCAACTTCGTTCGCCGGACTCGGAATGGCACGAGACTTTGCGAGGGGCCTCCGTGTGCCAAAAATAGACTGCGGGCACAGCCGTGCCCAAAAATAACCACCCGAAGGCCGGGGCGCCAAGTTCGTCCAGCGGAAAAAGGCCACAAAAACGGGTGGGCTATAGCCTTGGGGGGTGGGTCTGGCCGACTTCGTCCGCCGGACTCGGAATGGTGCGAGACTTTACGAGCGGCCTCCGTGTGCCCAAACTAGGCCGCGGGCAGTGCCGCGCCCGAAAATAACCGCCCGAAGGCCGGGGCGCGAAGTTCGTCCAGCGGAAAAAGGCCACAAAAACGGGTGGGCTATAGCCTTGGGGGGTGGGGCTGTCCAACTTCGTCCGCCGGACTTGGAATGGCGCGAGACTTTGCGAGGGGCCTCCGTGTGCCAAAACTAGGCGGTGGGCGCAGCCGCGCCCAAAAATAACCGCCCGAAGGCCGGGGCACCAAGTTCGTCCAGCGGAAAAAGGCCACAAAAACGGGTGGGCTATAGCCTTGGGGGGTGGGGCTGGCCGACTTCATCCGCCGGACTCGGAATGGCGCGAGACTTTGCGAGGGGCCTCCGTGTGCCAAAAATAGGCCGCGGGCAGAGCCGTGCCCAAAAATAACCGCCCGAACGCCGGGGCGCCAAGTTCGTCCAGCGGAAAAAGGCCACAAAAGCGTGTGGGCTATAGCCTTGGGGGGTGGGGCTGGCCGACTTCATCCGCCGGACTCGGAATGGCGCGAGACTTTGCGAGGGGCGTCCGTGTGCCAAAAATAGGCCGCGGGCAGAGCCGCGTCCGAAAATAACCGCCCGAAGGCCGGGGCGCCAAGTTCGTCCAGCGGAAAAAGGCCACAAAAACGGGTGGGCTATAGCCTTGGGGGGTGGGGCTGTCCAACTTCGTCCGCCGGACTCGGAATGGCGCGAGACTTTGCGAGGGGCCTCCGTGTGCCAAAACTAGGCCGTGGGCAGAGCCGCGCCCGAAAATAACCGCCCGAAGGCCGGGGCGCCAAGTTCGTCCAGCGGAAAAAGGCCACAAAAACGGGTGGGCTATAGCCTTGGGGCGTGGGGCTGGGCAACTTCGTCCACCGGACTCGGAATGGCGCGAAACTTTACGAGGGGCCTCCATGTGCCAAAAATAGGCCGCGGACACAGCTGCCCCCAAAAATAACGGCCCGAAGGCCGGGGCGCCAAGTTCGTCCAGCGGAAAAAGGCCACAAAAACGGGTGGGCTATAGCCTTGGGGGGTGGGGCTGGCCGACTTCATCCGCCGGACTCGGAATGGCGCGAGACTTTGCGAGGGGCCTCCGTGTACCAAAAATAGGCCGCGGGCAGAGCCGCGTCCGAAAATAACCGCCCGAAGGCCGGGGCGCCAAGTTCGTCCAGCGGAAAAACGCCACAAAAACGGGTGGGCTATAGCCTTGGGGGGTGGGGCTGTCCAACTTCGTCCGCCGGACTCGGAATGGCGCGAGAATTTGCGAGGGGCCTCCGTGTGCCAAAACTAGGACGCGGGCAGAGCCGCGCCCGAAAATAACCGCCCGAAGGCCGGGGCGCCAAGTTCGTCCAGCGGAAAAAGGCCACAAAAACGGGTGGGCTATAGCCTTGGGGGGTGGGGCTGTCCAACTTCGTCCGCCGGACTCGGAATGGCGCGAGACTTTGCGAGGGGCCTCCGTGTGCCAAAACTAGGCCGTGGGCACAGCCGCGCCCAAAAATAACCGCCCGAAGGCCGGGGCACCAAGTTCGTCCAGCGGAAAAAGGCCACAAAAACGGGTGGGCTATAGCCTTGGGGGGTGGGGCTGTCCAACTTCGTCCACCGGACTCGGAATGCCGCGAGACTTTGCGAGGGGCCTCCGTGTGCCAAAAATAGGCCGCGGGCAGAGCCGCGTCTGAAAATAACCGCCCGAAGGCCGGGGCGCCAAGTTCGTCCAGCGGAAAAAGGCCACAAAAACGGGTGGGCTATAGCCTTGGGGGGTGGGGCTGTCCAACTTCGTCCGCCGGACTCGGAATGGCGCGAGAATTTGCGAGGGGCCTCCCTTTGCCAAAAATAGGCCGCAGGCAGAGCCGCACCGAAAAATAACCGCCCGAAGGCCGGGGCGCCAAGTTCGTCCAGCCGAAAAACGCGACAAAAACGGGTGGGCTATAGCCTTGGGGGGTGGGGCTGTCCAACTTCGTCCGCCGGAATCGAAATGGCGCGAGACTTTGCGAGCGGCCTCCGTGTGACAAAACTAGGCCGTGGGCACAGCCGCGCCCAAAAATAACCGCCCGAAGGCCGGGGCACCAAGTTCGTCCAGCGGAAAAAGGCCACAAAAGCGGGTGGGCTATAGCCTTGGGGGGTGGGGCTGGCCGACTTCATCCGCCGGACTCGGAATGGCGCGAGACTTTGCGAGGGGGCTCCGTGTGCCAAAACTAGGCTGTGGGCTCAGCCGCGCCCGAAAATAACCGCCCGAAGGCCGGGGCGCCAAGTTCGTCCAGCGGAAAAAGGCCACAAAAACGGGTGGGCTATAGCCTTGGGGGGTGGGGCTGGCCGACTTCGTCCGCCGGACTCGGAATGGCGCGAGACTTTGCGAGGGGCCTCCCTTTGCCAAAAATAGGCCGCAGGCAGAGCCGCGCCGAAAAATAACCGCCCGAAGGCCGGGGCGCCAAGTTCGTCCAGCCGAAAAACGCGACAAAAACGGGTGGGCTATAGCCTTGGCCGGTGGTGCTGGCCCACTTCGTCCGCCGGACTCGGAATGGTGCGAGACTTCGCAAGGGGCCTTCGTGTGCCAAAACTAGGCTGTGGGCTCAGCCGCGCCCGAAAATAACCGCCCGAAGGCCGGGGCGCCAAGTTCGTCCAGCGGAAAAAGGCCACAAAAACGGGTGGGCTATAGCCTTGGGGGGTGGGGCTGTCCAACTTCGTCCGCCGGACTCGGAATGGCGCGAGACTTTGCGAGGCGCCTCCGTGTGCCAAAAATAGGCCGCGGGCACAGCCGTGCCCAAAAATAACCGCCCGAAGGCCGAGGCGCCAAGTTCGTCCTGCGGAAAAAGGCCACAAAAACGGGTGGGCTATAGCCTTGGGGGGTGGGGCTGGCGAACTTCGTCCGCCGGACTCGGAATGGCGCGAGACTTTGCGAGCAGCCTCCGTTTGCCAAAAATAGGCCGCGGGCACAGCCGCACCCGAAAATAACCGCCCGAAGGCCGGGGCGCCAAGTTCGTCCAGCGGAAAAAGGCCACAAAAACGGGTGGGCTATAGCCTTGGGGGGAGGGGCTGGCCCACTTCGTCCGCCGGACTCGGAATGCGGCGAGACTTTGCGAGCGGCCTCCGCGTGCCAAAAATAGGCCGCGGGCACAGCCGCGCCCAAAAATAACCACCCGAAGGCCGGGGCGCCAAGTTCGTCCAGCGGAAAAATGGCCAAAAAACGGGTGGGCTATAGCCTTGGGGGGAGGGGCTGGCCAACTTCGTCCGCCGGACTCGGAATGGGGCGAGACTTTGTGAGCGGCCTCCGCGTGCTAAAAATAGGCCGCGGGTACAGCCGCGCCCAAAAATAACCGCCCGAAGGCCGGGGCGCCAAGTTCGTCCAGCGGAAAAAGGCCACAAAAACGGGTGTGCTATAGCCTTGGGGGGTGGGGCTGGCCAACTTCGTCCGCCGGACTCGGAATGGCGCGAGACTTTGCGAGCGGCCTCCGTGTGCCAAAAATAGGGCCCGGGCACAGCCGCGCCCAAAAATAACCGCCCGATGGCCGGGGCGCCAAGTTCGTCCAGCGGAAAAAGGCCACAAAAACGGGTGGGCTATAGCCTTGGGGGGTGGGGCTGGCCAACTTCGTCCGCCGGAATCGAAATGGCGCGAGACTTTGCGAGCGGCCTCCGTGTGACAAAAATATTCCGCGGGCACAGCCACGCCCAAAAATAACCGCCCGAAGGCCGGGGCGCCAAGTTCTTCCAGCGGAAAAAGGCCACAAAAACGGGTGGGCTATAGCCTTGGGGGGTGGGGCTGGACAACTTCGTCCGCCGGAATCGGAATGGCGCGAGACTTTGTGAGCGGCCTCCGTGTGCCAAAAATAGGCCACGGTCAGAGCCGCGCCCAAAAGTAACCGCCCGAAGGCCGGCGCGCCAAGTTCGTCCAGCGGAAAAAGGCCACAAAAACGGGTGGGCTATAGCCTTGGGGGGTGGGGCTGGCCAACTTCGTCCGCCGGACTCGGAATGGAGCGAGACTTTGCGAACGGCCTTCGTGTACCAAAAATAGGCCGCGGGCACAGCCGTGCCCAAAAATAACCGCCCGAAGGCCGAGGCGCCAAGTTCGTCCTGCGGAAAAAGGCCACAAAAACGGGTGGGCTATAGCCTTGGGGGGTGGGGCTGGCGAACTTCGTCCGCCGGACTCGGAATGGCGCGAGACTTTGCGAGCAGCCTCCGTTTGCCAAAAATAGGCTGCGGGCACAGCCGCGCCCAAAAATAACCACCGAAGGCCGGGGCGCCAAGTTCGTCCAGCGGAAAAAGGCCACAAAAATGGGTGGGCTATAGCCTTGGGGGGTGGGGCTGGCCAACTTCGTCCGCCGGATTCGGAATGGCGCGAGACTTTGCGAGCGGCCTCCGTGTGGCAAAAGTAGGCCGCGGGCAGACCCGCGCCCAAAAATAACCGCCAGAAGCCCGGGGCGCCAAGTTCGTCCAGCGGAAAAAGGCCACAAAAACGGGTGGGCTATAGCCTTGGGGGGTGGGGCTGGCGAACTTCGTCCGCCGGACTCGGATTGGCGCGAGACTTTGCGAGCGGCCTCCGTTTGCCAAAAATAGGCCGTGGGCACAGCCGCGCCCAAAAATAACCCCCGAAGGCCGGGGCGCCAAGTTCGACCATCGGAAAAAGGCCACAAAAACGGGTGGGCTATAGCCTTGGGGGGTGGGGCTGGCCAACTTCGTCCGCCGGACTCGGAATGGCGCGAGACTTTGCGAGGCGCCTCCGTGTGCCAAAAATAGGCCGCGGGCACAGCCGCGCCCAAAAATACCCACCCGAAGGCCGGGGCGCCAAGTTCGTCCAGCGGAAAAAGGCCACAAAAACGGGTGGGCTATAGCCTTGGGGGGTGGGGCTGGCCCACTTCGTCCGCCGGACTCGGAATGGCGCGAGACTTTGCGAGGCGCCTCCGTGTGCCAAAAATAGGCCGCGGGCACAGCCGCGCCCAAAAATACCCACCCGAAGGCCGGGGCGACAAGTTCGTCCAGCGGAAAAAGGCCACAAAAACGGGTGGGCTATAACCTTTGGGGGTGGGGCTGGCCAACTTTGTCCGCCGGACTCGGAATGGCACAAGACTTTGCGAGGCGCCCCTGTGTGCCAAAAATAGGCCGCGGGCACAGCCGTACCCAAAAATACCGGCCCGAAGGTCGGGGCGCCAAGTTCGTCCAGCGGAAAATGGACACAAAAACGGGTGGGCTATAGACTTTGGGGGTGGGGCTGGCCCACTTCGTCCGCCGGACTCGGAATGGCGCGAGACATTGTGACCGGCCTCCTTGTGCCAAAAATAGGCCACGGGTACAGCCGCGCTCAAAAATAACCGCCCGAAAGCCGGGGCGCCAAGTTCGTCCAGCGGAAAAAGGCCACAAAAACGGGTGGGCTATAGCCTTGGGGGGTGGGGCTGGCCAACTTCGTCCGCCGGACTCGGCATGGCGCGAGACTTTGCGAGGCGCCTCCGTGTACCAAAAATAGGCCGCGGGCACAGCCGCGCCCAAAATTACTCGCCCGAATGCCGGGTCGCCAAGTTCGTCCAGCGGAAAAAGGCCACAAAAACGGGTGCGCTATAGCCTTGGGGGGTGGGGCTGGCCGACTTCGTCCGCCGGATTCGGAATGGCGCGAGACTTTGCGAGGCGCCTCCGTGTGCCAAAAATAGGCCGCGGACACAGCCGCGCCCAAAAATACCCGTCCGAAGGCCGGGGCGCCAAGTTCGTCCAGCGGAAAAAGGCCACAAAAACGGGTGGGCTATAGCCTTGGGGGGTGGGGCTGGCCAACTTCGTCCGCCGGACTCGGAATGGCGCGAGACTTCGCGAGGCACCTCCGTGTGCCAAAAATAGGCCGCGGGCACAGCCGCGCCCAAAAATACCCACCCGAAGGCCGGGGCGCCAAGTTCGTCGAGCGGAAAAAGGCCACAAAAACGGGTGGGCTATAGCCTTGGGGGGTGGGGCTGGCCAACTTCGTCCGCCGGACTCGGCATGGCGCGAGACTTTGCGAGGCGCCTCCGTGTACCAAAAATAGGCCGCGGGCACAGCCGCGCCCAAAATTACTCGCCCGAATGCCGGGTCGCCAAGTTCGTCCAGCGGAAAAAGGCCACAAAAACGGGTGCGCTATAGCCTTGGGGGGTGGGGCTGGCCGACTTCGTCCGCCGGATTCGGAATGGCGCGAGACTTTGCGAGGCGCCTCCGTGTGCCAAAAATAGGCCGCGGGCACAGCCGCGCCCAAAAATACCCGCCCGAAGGCCGGGGCGACAAGTTCGTCCAGCGGAAAAAGGCCACAAAAACGGGTGGGCTATAGCCTTGGGGGGTGGGGCTGGCCGACTTCGTCCGCCGGATTCGGAATGGCGCGAGACTTTATGAGGCGCCTCCGTGTGCCAAAAATAGGCCGAGGGGACAGCCGCGCCCAAAAATACCCCCCCGAAGGCCGGGGCGACAAGTTCGTCCAGCGGAAAAAGGGCACAAAAACGGGTGGGCTATAACCTTTGGGGTTGGGGCTGGCCAACTTTGTCCGCCGGACTCGGAATGGCGCAAGACTTTGCGAGGCGCCCCTGTGTGCCAAAAATAGGCCGCGGGCACAGCCGCACCCAAAAATACCCGCCCGAAGGCCGGGGCGCCAAGTTCGTCCAGCGGAAAATGGACACAAAAACGGGTGGGCTATAGACTTTGGGGGTGGGGCTGGCCAACTTCGTCCTCCGGACTCGGAATGGTGCGAGACTTTATGAGGCGCCTCCGTGTGCCAAAAATAGGCCGAGGGGACAGCCGCGCCGAAAAATACTTGCCCGAAGGACGGGGCACCAAGTTCGTCCAGCGGAAAAAGGCCACAAATACGGGTGGGCTATAGCCTTGGGGGGTGGGGCTGGCCAACTTCGTCCTCCGGACTCGGAATGGCGCGAGACTTTGCGAGGCGCCTCCGTGTGCCAAAAATAGGCCGCGGGCATAGCCGAGCCCAAAAATACCCGCCCGAATGCCAGGGCGCCAAGTTCGTCCAGCGGAAAATGGACACAAAAACGGGTGGGCTATAGACTTTGGGGGTGGGGCTGGCCCACTTCGTCCGCCGGACTCGGAATGGCGCGAGACTTTGCGAGGCACCTCCGTGTGCCAAAAACAGGCCGCGGGCACAGCCGCGCCCAAAAATACCCACCCGAAGGCCGGGGCGACAAGTTCGTCCAGCGGAAAAAGGCCACAAAAAAGGGTGGGCTATAGCCTTGGGGGGTGGGGCTGGCCAACTTCGTCCGCCGGATTCGGAATGGCGCGAGACTTTGCGAGGCGCCTCCGTGTGCCAAAAATAGGCCGCGGACACAGCCGCGCCCAAAAATACCCGTCCGAAGGCCGGGGCGCCAAGTTCGTCGAGCGGAAAAAGGCCACAAAAACGGGTGGGCTATAGCCTTGGGGGGTGGGGCTGGCCAACTTCGTCCGCCGGACTCGGAATGGCGCGAGACTTTACGAGACGCCTCCGTGTGCCAAAAATAGGCCGCGGGCACAGCCGCGCCCAAAAATACCCGCCCGAAGGCCGGGGCGACAAGTTCGTCCAGCGGAAAAAGGCCACAAAAACGGGTGCGCTATAGCCTTGGGGGGTGGGGCTGGCCGACTTCGTCCGCCGGATTCGGAATGGCGCGAGACTTTGCGAGGCGCCTCCGTGTGCCAAAAATAGGCCGCGGACACAGCCGCGCCCAAAAATACCCGTCCGAAGGCCGGGGCGCCAAGTTCGTCCAGCGGAAAAAGGCCACAAAAACGGGTGGGCTATAGCCTTGGGGGGTGGGGCTGGCCAACTTCGTCCGCCGGACTCGGAATGGCGCGAGACTTCGCGAGGCACCTCCGTGTGCCAAAAATAGGCCGCGGGCACAGCCGCGCCCAAAAATACCCACCCGAAGGCCGGGGCGCCAAGTTCGTCGAGCGGAAAAAGGCCACAAAAACGGGTGGGCTATAGCCTTGGGGGGTGGGGCTGGCCAACTTCGTCCGCCGGACTCGGAATGGCGCGAGACTTCGTGAGGCGCCTCCGTGTGCCAAAAATAGGCCGCGGGCACAGCCGCGCCCAAAAATACCCGCCCGAAGGCCGGGGCGACAAGTTCGTCCAGCGGAAAAAGGCCACAAAAACGGGTGGGCTATAGCCTTGGGGGGTGGGGCTGGCCGACTTCGTCCGCCGGATTCGGAATGGCGCGAGACTTTATGAGGCGCCTCCGTGTGCCAAAAATAGGCCGAGGGGACAGCCGCGCCCAAAAATACCCCCCCGAAGGCCGGGGCGACAAGTTCGTCCAGCGGAAAAAGGGCACAAAAACGGGTGGGCTATAACCTTTGGGGGTGGGGCTGGCCAACTTTGTCCGCCGGACTCGGAATGGCGCAAGACTTTGCGAGGCGCCCCTGTGTGCCAAAAATAGGCCGCGGGCACAGCCGCACCCAAAAATACCCGCCCAAAGGCCGGGGCGCCAAGTTCGTCCAGCGGAAAATGGACACAAAAACGGGTAGGCTATAGACTTTGGGGGTGGGGCTGGCCAACTTCGTCCTCCGGACTCGGAATGGCGCGAGACTTTATGAGGCGCCTCCGTGTGCCAAAAATAGGCCGAGGGGACAGCCGCGCCGAAAAATACTTGCCCGAAGGACGGGGCACCAAGTTCGTCCAGCGGAAAAAGGCCACAAATACGGGTGGGCTATAGCCTTGGGGGGTGGGGCTGGCCAACTTCGTCCTCCGGACTCGGAATGGCGCGAGACTTTGCGAGGCGCCTCCGTGTGCCAAAAATAGGCCGCGGGCACAGCCGAGCCCAAAAATACCCGCCCGAATGCCAGGGCGCCAAGTTCGTCCAGCGGAAAATGGACACAAAAACGGGTGGGCTATAGACTTTGGGGGTGGGGCTGGCCCACTTCGTCCGCCGGACTCGGAATGGCGCGAGACTTTGCGAGGCACCTCCGTGTGCCAAAAATAGGCCGCGGGCACAGCCGCGCCCAAAAATACCCACCCGAAGGCCGGGGCGACAAGTTCGTCCAGCGGAAAAAGGCCACAAAAAAGGGTGGGCTATAGCCTTGGGGGGTGGGGCTGGCCAACTTCGTCCGCCGGACTCGGAATGGCGCGAGACTTTACGAGACGCCTCCGTGTGCCAAAAATAGGCCGCGGGGACAGCCGCGCCCAAAAATACCCGCCCGAAGGCCGGGGCGACAAGTTCGTCCAGCGGAAAAAGGCCACAAAAACGGGTGCGCTATAGCCTTGGGGGGTGGGGCTGGCCGACTTCGTCCGCCGGATTCGGAAAGGCGCGAGACTTTGCGAGGCGCCTCCGTGTGCCAAAAATAGGCCGCGGACACAGCCGCGCCCAAAAATACCCGTCCGAAGGCCGGGGCGCCAAGTTCGTCGAGCGGAAAAAGGCCACAAAGTAGGGTGCGCTATAGCCTTGGGGGGTGGGGCTGGCCGACTTCGTCCGCCGGACTCGGAATGGCGCGAGACTTTGCGAGGCACCTCCGTGTGCCAAAAATAGGCCGCGGGCACAGCGGCGCCCAAAAATACCCACCCGAAGGCCGGGGCGCCAAGTTCGTCGAGCGGAAAAAGGCCACAAAAACGGGTGGGCTATAGCCTTGGGGGGTGGGGCTGGCCAACTTCGTCCGCCGGACTCGGAATGGCGCGAGACTTCGCGAGGCGCCTCCGTGTGCCAAAAATAGGCCGCGGGCACAGCCGCGCCCAAAAATACCCGCCCGAAGGCCGGGGCGACAAGTTCGTCCAGCGGAAAAAGGCCACAAAAACGGGTGGGCTATAGCCTTGGGGGGTGGGGCTGGCCGACTTCGTCCGCCGGATTCGGAATGGCGCGAGACTTTATGAGGCGCCTCCGTGTGCCAAAAATAGGCCGCGGGCACAGCCGAGCCCAAAAATACCCGCCCGAATGCCAGGGCGCCAAGTTCGTCCAGCGGAAAATGGACACAAAAACGGGTGGGCTATAGACTTTGGGGGTGGGGCTGGCCCACTTCGTCCGCCGGACTCGGAATGGCGCGAGACTTTGCGAGGCACCTCCGTGTGCTAAAAATAGGCCGCGGGCACAGCCGCGCCCAAAAATACCCACCCGAAGGCCGGGGCGACAAGTTCGTCCAGCGGAAAAAGGCCACAAAAACGGGTGGGCTATAGCCTTGGGGGGTGGGGCTGGCCGACTTCGTCCGCCGGATTCGGAATGGCGCGAGACTTTATGAGGCGCCTCCGTGTGCCAAAAATAGGCCGAGGGGACAGCCGCGCCCAAAAATACCCCCCCGAAGGCCGGGGCGACAAGTTCGTCCAGCGGAAAAAGGGCACAAAAACGGGTGGGCTATAACCTTTGGGGGTGGGGCTGGCCAACTTTGTCCGCCGGACTCAGAATGGCGCAAGACTTTGCGAGGCACCCCTGTGTGCCAAAAATAGGCCGCGGGCACAGCCGAGCCCAAAAATACCCGCCCGAATGCCAGGGCGCCAAGTTCGTCCAGCGGAAAAAGGCCACAAAAACGGGTGGGCTATAGCCTTGGGGGGTGGGGCTGGCCGACTTCGTCCGCCGGATTCGGAATGGCGCAAGACTTTGCGAGGCGCCTCCGTGTGCCAAAAATAGGCCGCGGGCACAGACGCGCCGAAAAATACTTGCCCGAAGGCCGGGGCACCAAGTTCGTCCAGCGGAAAAAGGCCACAAATACGGGTGGGCTATAGCCTTGGGGGGTGGGGCTGGCCAACTTCGTCCTCCGGACTCAGAATGGCGTGAGACTTTGCGAGGCGCCTCCGTGTGCCAAAAATAGGCCGCGGGCACAGCCGAGCCCAAAAATACCCGCCCGAATGCCAGGGCGCCAAGTTCGTCCAGCGGAAAAAGGCCACAAAAACGGGTGGGCTATAACCTTTGGGGGTGGGGCTGGCCCACTACTTCCGCCGGACTCGGAATGGTGCGAGACTTTGCGAGGCGCCTCCGTGTACCAAAAATAGGCCGCGGGCAGAGCCGCGCGAAAAAATACCCGCCCGAAAGCCGCGGCGCGAAGTTCGTCCAGCGGAAAAAGGCCACAAAAACGGGTGGGCTATAGCCTTGGGGGGTGGGGCTGGCCAACTTCCTCCGCCGGACTCGGAATGGCGCGAGACTTTGCGAGCGGCCTCTGTGTGCAAAAAATAGGCCCCGGGCACAGCCGCGTCCAAAAATAACCGCCCGAAGGCCGGGGCGCCAAGTTCGTCCAGCGGAAAATGGACACAAAAACGGGTGGTCTATAGACTTTGGGGGTGGGGCTGGCCCACTTCGTCCGCTGGACTCGGAATGGCGCGAGACTTTGCGAGGCGCCTCCGTGTACCAAAAATAGGCCGCGGTCACAGCCGCTCCCAAAAATACCCAGCCGAAGGCCGGGGCGACAAGTTCGTCCAGCGGAAAAAGGCCACAAAAACGGGTGGGCTATAACCTTTGCTGGTGGGGCTGGCCAACTTCTTCCGCCAGACTCGGAATGGTGCGAGACTTTGCGAGGCGCCTCCGTGTGCCAAAAATAGGCCGCGGGCGCAGCCGCAACCAAAAATACCGACCCGAAGGCCGGGGCGCCAAGTTCGTCCAGCGGAAAAAGGCCATAAAAACGGGTGGGCTATAGCCTTGGGGGGTGGGGCTGGCCAACTTCGTCCGCCGGACTCGGAATGGCGCGAGACTTTGCGAGGCGCCTCCGTGTGCCAAACATAGGCCACGGACACAGCCGTGCCCAAAAATACACGCCCGAAGGCCGGGGCGCCAAGTTCGTCCAGCGGAAAAAGGCCACAAAAACGGGTGGGCTATAGCCTTGGGGGGTGGGGCTGGCCAACTTCGTCCGCCGGACTCGGAATGGCGCAAGACTTTGCGAGGCACCTCCGTGTACTAAAAATAGGCCGCGGGCACAGCCGCGCCCAAAAATACCCGCCCGAAGGCTGGGGCGTCATGTTTTTCCAGCGGAAAAAGGCCACAAAAACGGGTGGGCTATAGCCTTGGGGGGTGGGGCTGGCCAACTTCGTCCGCCGGACTCGGAATGGCGCGAGACTTTGCGAGGGTCCTCCGTGTGCCAAAAATAGGCCGCGGGCGCAGCCGCAACCAAAAATACCCACCCGAAGGCCGGGGCGCCAAGTTCGTCCAGCGGAAAAAGGCCATAAAAACGGGTGGGCTATAGCCTTGGGGGGTGGGGCTGGCCAACTTCGTCCGCCGGACTCGGAATGGCGCGAGACTTTGCGAGGCGCCTCCGTGTGCCAAACATAGGCCACGGACACAGCCGTGCCCAAAAATACACGCCCGAAGGCCGGGGCGCCAAGTTCGTCCAGCGGAAAAAGGCCACAAAAACGGGTGGGCTATAGCCTTGGGGGGTGGGGCTGGCCAACTTCGTCCGCCGGACTCGGAATGGCGCAAGACTTTGCGAGGCACCTCCGTGTACTAAAAATAGGCCGCGGGCACAGCCGCACCCAAAAATACCCGCCCGAAGGCTGGGGCGCCAAGTTTTTCCAGCGGAAAAAGGCCGCAAAAACGGGTGGGCTATAGCCTTGGGGGGTGGGGCTGGCCAACTTCGTCCGCCGGACTCGGAATGGCGCGAGACTTTGCGAGGGTCCTCCGTGTGCCAAAAATAGGCCGCGGGCACAGCCGCGCCCAAAAATAACCGCCCGAAGGCCGGGGCGCCAAGTTCGTCCAGCGGAAAAAGGCCACAAAAACGGGTGGGCTATACCCTTGGGGGGTGGGGCTGGCCAACTTCGTCCGCCGGACTCGGAATGGCGCGAGACTTTGTGAGCATCCTCCGTGTGCCAAAAATAGACCCCGGGCACAGCCGCGCCCAAAAAAAACCACCCAAAGGCCGGGGCGCCAAGTTCATCCAGCGGAAAAAGGCCACAAAAACGGGTGCGCTATAGCCTTGGGGGGTGGGGCTGGCCAACTTCGTCCGCCGGACTCGGAATGGCGCGAGACTTTGCGAGGCGCCTCCGTGTGACAAAAATAGGCCGCGGGCACAGCCGCGTCCAAAAATACCCGCCCGAAGGCCGCGGCGCCATGTTCGTCCAGCGAAAAAAGGCCACAAAAACGGGTGGGCTATAGCCTTGGGGGGTGGGGCTGGCCAACTTCGTCCGCCGGACTCGGAATGGCACGAGACTTTGCGAGGTGCCTCCCTGTGCGAAAAATAGGCCGCGGGCACAGCCGCGCCCAAAAATACCTGCCCGAAGGCCGCGGCGCCAAGTTCGTCCAGCGGAGAAAGGCCACAAAAACGGGTGGGCTATAGCCTTGGGGGGTGGGGCTAGCCAACTTCGTCCGCCGGACTCGGAATGGCGCGAGACTTTGCGAGGCCCCTACGTGTGCCAAAAATAGGCCGCGGGCACAGCCGCGTCCAAAAATACCCGCCCGAAGGCCGCGGCGCCAAGTTAGTCCAGCGAAAAAAGGCCACAAAAACGGGTGGGCTATAGCCTTGGGGGGTGGGGCTGGCCCACTTCGTCCGCCGGGATCGGAATGGCGTGAGAATTTGCGAGGCGCCGTCGTGTGCCAAAAATAGGCCGCGGGCACAGCCGCGCCCAAAAATACCCGCCCGAAGGCCGCGGCGCCAAGTTCGTCCAGCGGAAAAAGGCCACAAAAACGGGTTGGCTATAGCCTTGGGGGGTGGGGCTGGCCCACTTCGTCCGCCGGCCTCGGAATGGCGCGAGACTTTTCTAGGCGCCTCCGTATGCCAAAAATAGGCCGCGGGCACAGCCACGCCCAAAAATACCCGCCCGAAGGCCGCGGCGCCAAATTCGTCCAGCGGAAAAAGGCTACAAAAACTGGTGGGCTATAGCCTTGGGGGGTGGGGCTGGCCCACTTCGTCCGCCAGACTCGGAATGGCGCGACACTTTGCGAGGTACCTCCGTGTGCCAAAAATACGCCGCGGGCACAGCCGCGCCCAAAAATACCCGCCCGAAGGCCACGGCGCCAAGTTCGTGCAGCGGAAAAAGGCCACAAAAACGGGTGGGCTATAGCCTTGGGGGGTGGGGCTGGCCAACTTCGTCCGCCGGACTCGGAATGGCGCGAGACTTTACGAGGCGCCTCCGTGTACCAAAAATAGGATACGGGCACAGGCGCAACTAAAAATACCCGCCCGAAGGCCGCGGCGCCAAGTTCGTCCAGCGGAAAAAGGCCACAAAAACGGGTGCGCTATAGCCTTGAGGGGTGGGGCTGGCCAACTTCGTCCGCCGGACTCGGAATGGCGCGAGACTTTGCGAGGCGCCTCCGTGTGCCAAAAATAGGCCGCGGACACAGCCGCGCCCAAAAATAACCGCCCGAAGGCTACGGCGCCAAGTTCGTGCAGCGGAAAAAGGCCACAAAAACGGGTGGGCTATAGCCTTGGGGGGTGGGGCTGGCCAACTTCGTCCGCCGGACTCGGAATGGCGCGAGACTTTGCGAGGCGCCTCCGTGTGACAAAAATAGGCCGCGGGCACAGCCGCGTCCAAAAATACCCGCCCGAAGGCCGCGGCGCCAAGTTAGTCCAGCGAAAAAAGGCCACAAAAACGGGTGGGCTATAGCCTTGGGGGGTGGGGCTGGCCCACTTCGTCCGCCGGGATCGGAATGGTGTGAGAATTTGCGAGGCGCCGTCGTGTGCCAAAAATAGGCCGCGGGCACAGCCGCGCCCAAAAATACCCGCCCGAAGGCCGCGGCGCCAAGTTCGTCCAGCGGAAAAAGGCCACAAAAACGGGTTGGCTATAGCCTTGGGGGGTGGGGCTGGCCCACTTCGTCCGCCGGCCTCGGAATGGCGCGAGACTTTTCTAGGCGCCTCCGTATGCCAAAAATAGGCCGCGGGCACAGCCACGCCCAAAAATAACCGCCCGAAGGCTACGGCGCCAAGTTCGTGCAGCGGAAAAAGGCCACAAAAACGGGTGGGCTATAGCCTTGGGGGGTGGGGCTGGCCAACTTCGTCCGCCGGACTCGGAATGGCGCGAGACTTTGCGAGGCGCCTCCGTGTACCAAAAATAGGATGCGGGCACAGGCGTAACTAAAAATACCCGCCCGAAGGCCGCCACGCCAAGTTCGTCCAGCAGAAAAAGGCCACAAAAACGGGTGCGCTATAGCCTTGGGGGGTGGGGCTGGCCAACTTCGTCCGCCGGACTCGGAATGGCGCGAGAATTTGCGGGTCGCCTCCGTGTGCCAAAAATAGGCCGCGGGTACAGCCACCCCGAAAAGTACCCGCCCGAAGGCCGCGGCGCCAAGTTCCTCCAGCGGAAAAAGGTCACAAAAACGGGTGGGCTATAGCCTTGGGGGGTGGGGCTGGCCCACTTCGTCCGCCGGACTTGGAATGGCGCGAGACTTTGCGAGCAGCATCCGTGTGCCAAAAATAGGCCCCGTACACAGCCGCGCCCAAAAATAACCGCCCGAAGGCCGGGGCGCCAAGTTCGTCCAGCGGAAAAAGGCCACAAAAATGGGTGGGCTATAGCCTTGGGGGGTGGGGCTGGCCAACTTCGTCCGCCGCACTCGGAATGGCGCGAGACTTTGCGAGCAGCCTCCGTGTGCCAAAAATAGGCCCCGGGCACAGCCGCGCCTAAAAATAACCGCCCGAAGGCCGGGGCGCCAAGTTCGTCCAGCGGAAAAAGGCCACAAAAACGGGTGGGCTATAGCCTTGGGGGGCGGGGCTGGCCCACTTCGTCCGCCGGACTCGGAATGGCGCGAGACTTTGCGAGCAGCCTCCGTGTGCCAAAAATAGGCCCCGGGCACAGCCGCGCCCAAAAATAACCGCCCGAAGGCCGAGGCGCCAAGTTCGTCCAGCGGAAAAAGGCCACAAAAATGGGTGGGCTATAGCCTTGGGGGGCGGGGCTGGCCAACTTCGTCCGCCGGACTTGGAATGGCGCGAGAATTTGCGAGCAGCCTCCGTGTGCCAAAAATAAGCCCCGTACACAGTCGCGCCCAAAAATAACCACCCGAAGGCCGGGGCGCCAAGTTCGTCCAGCGGAAAAAGGCCACAAAAACGGGTGGGCTATAGCCTTGGGGGGTGGGGCTGGCCAACTTCGTCCGCCGGACTCGGAATGGTGCAAGACTTTGCGAGCAGCCTCCGTGTGCAAAAAATAGGCCCCGGGCACAACAGTGCCCAAAAATAACCGCCCGAAGGCCGGGGCGCCACGTTCGTCCAGCGGAAAAAGGACACAAAAACGGGTGGGCTATAGCCTTGGGGGGTGGTGCTGGCCCACTTCGTCCGCCGGACTTGGAATGGCGCGAGACTTTGCGAGCAGCATCCGTGTGCCAAAAATAGGCCCCGTACACAGCCGCGCCCAAAAATAACCGCCCGAAGGCCGGGGCGCCAAGTTCGTCCAGCGGAAAAAGACCACAAAAATGGGTGGGCTATAGCCTTGGGGGGTGGGGCTGGCCAACCTCGTCCGCCGGACTCGGAATGGCGCGAGGCTTTACGAGCAGCCTCCGTGTGCCAAAAATAGGCCCCGACCACAGCCGCGCCCAAAAATAACCGCCCGAAGGCCGGGGCGCCAAGTTCGTCCAGTGGAAAAAGGCCACAAAAACGGGTGGGCTATAGCCTTGGGGGGTGGGGCAGGCCAACTTCGTCCACCGGACTCGGAATGGCGCGAGACTTTGCGAGCGGCCTCCGTTTGCGAAAAGTAGGCCCCGGGCACAGCCGCGCCCAAAAATAACCGTCCGAAGGCCGGGGCGCAAAGTTCGTCCTGCGGAAAAAGGCCACAAAAACGGGTGGGCTATAGCCTTGGGGGGTGGGGCAGGCCAACTTCGTCCGCCGGACTTGGAATGGCGCGAGAATTTGCGAGCAGCCTCCGTGTGCCAAAAATAAGCCCCGTACACAGTCGCGCCCAAAAATAACCACCCGAAGGCCGGGGCGCCAAGTTCGTCCAGCGGAAAAAGGCCACAAAAACGGGTGGGCTATAGCCTTGGGGGGTGGGGCTGGCCAACTTCGTCCGCCGGACTCGGAATGGTGCAAGACTTTGCGAGCAGCCTCCGTGTGCAAAAA
Organism: Citrus sp. QX-2021; assembly: GCA_030444885.1. Lineage (NCBI taxonomy): Eukaryota > Viridiplantae > Streptophyta > Magnoliopsida > Sapindales > Rutaceae > Citrus > Citrus sp. QX-2021. The sequence goes on along the minus strand of JAUJEF010000015.1, from coordinate 372,826 downwards.
ATAGGCCCCGGGCACAGCAGTGCCCAAAAATAACCGCCCGAAGGCCGGGGCGCCACGTTCGTCCAGCGGAAAAAGGACACAAAAACGGGTGGGCTATAGCCTTGGGGGGTGGTGCTGGCCCACTTCGTCCGCCGGACTTGGAATGGCGCGAGACTTTGCGAGCAGCATCCGTGTGCCAAAAATAGGCCCCGTACACAGCCGCGCCCAAAAATAACCGCCCGAAGGCCGGGGCGCCAAGTTCGTCCAGCGGAAAAAGGCCACAAAAATGGGTGGGCTATAGCCTTGGGGGGTGGGGCTGGCCAACTTCGTCCGCCGCACTCGGAATGGCGCGAGACTTTGCGAGCAGCCTCCGTGTGCAAAAAATATGCCCCGGGCACAGCCGCGCCCAAAAATAACGGCCCGAAGGCCGGAGCGCCAAGTTCGTCTAGCGGAAAAAGGCCACAAAAACGGGTGGGCTATAGCCTTGGGGGGTGGGGCTGGCCAACTTCGTCCGCCGGACTCGGAATGGTGCAAGACTTTGCGAGCCGCCTCCGTGTGCAAAAAATAGGCCCCGGGCACAACAGTGCCCAAAAATAACCGCCCGAAGGCCGGGGCGCCACGTTCGTCCAGCGGAAAAAGGACACAAAAACGGGTGGGCTATAGCCTTGGGGGGTGGTGCTGGCCCACTTCGTCCGCCGGACTTGGAATGGCGCGAGACTTTGCGAGCAGCATCCGTGTGCCAAAAATAGGCCCCGTACACAGCCGTGCCCAAAAATAACCGCCCGAAGGCCGGGGCGCCAAGTTCGTCCAGCGGAAAAAGGCCACAAAAATGGGTGGGCTATAGCCTTGGGGGGTGGGGCTGGCCAACTTCGTCCGCCGGACTCGGAATGGCGCGAGACTTTGCGAGCAGCCTCCGTGTGCCAAAAATAGGCCCCGGGCACAGCCGCGCCTAAAAATAACCGCCCGAAGGCCGGGGCGCCAAGTTCGTCCAGCGGAAAAAGGCCACAAAAACGGGTGGGCTATAGCCTTGGGGGGCGGGGCTGGCCCACTTCGTCCGCCGGACTCGGAATGGCGCGAGACTTTGCGAGCAGCCTCCGTGTGCCAAAAATAGGCCCCGGGCACAGCCGCGCCCAAAAATAACCGCCCGAAGGCCGAGGCGCCAAGTTCGTCCAGCGGAAAAAGGCCACAAAAATGGGTGGGCTATAGCCTTGGGGGGCGGGGCTGGCCAACTTCGTCCGCCGGACTTGGAATGGCGCGAGAATTTGCGAGCGGCCTCCGTGTGCCAAAAATAAGCCCCGTACACAGTCGCGCCCAAAAATAACCACCCGAAGGCCGGGGCGCCAAGTTCGTCCAGCGGAAAAAGGCCACAAAAACGGGTGGGCTATAGCCTTGGGGGGTGGGGCTGGCCAACTTCGTCCGCCGCACTCGGAATGGCGCGAGACTTTGCGAGCAGCCTCTGTGTGCCAAAAATAGGCCCCGGGCACAGCCGCGCCCAAAAATAACCGCCCGAAGGCCGGGGCGCCAAGTTCGTCCAGCGGAAAAAGGCCACAGAAACGGGTGGGCTATATCCTTGGGGGGTGGGGCTGGCCGACTTCGTCCGCCGGACTTGGAATGGCGCGAGACTTTGTAAGAGGCCTCCGTGTGCCAAAAATAGGCCCCGGGCACAGCCGCGCCCAAAAATAACCACCCGAAGGCCGGTGCGCCAAGTTCGTCCAGCGGAAAAAGGCCACAGAAACGGGTGGGCTATAGCCTTGGGGAGTGGGGCTGGCCAACTTCGTCCGCCGGACTCGGAATGGCGCAAGACTTTGTAAATGGCCTCCGTGTGCCAAAAATAGGCCCCGGGCACAGCCGCGCCCAAAAATAACCACCCGAAGGCCGGGGCGCCACGTTCGACCAGCGGAAAAAGGCCACAGAAACGGTTGGGCTATAGCCTTGGGGGGTGGGGCTGTCCAACTTCGTCCGCCGGACTCGGAATGGCGCGATACATTGCGAGCAGCCTCCGTGTGCCAAAAATAGGCCCCGGGCACAGCCGCGCCCAAAAATAACCGCCCGAAGGCCGGGGCGCCAAGTTCGTCCAGCGGAAATAGGCCACAAAAACGGGTGGGCTATAGCCTTGGCGGGTGGGGCTGGCCAACTTCGTCCGCCGGACTCGGAATGGCGCGATACATTGCGAGCAGCCTCCGTGTACGAAAAATAGTCCCCGGCCACAGCCGCGCCCAAAAATAACAGCCCGAAGGCCGGGGCGCCAAGTTCGTCCCGCGGAAAAAGGCCACAAAACGGGTGGGCTATAGCCTTGGGGGGTGGGGCTGGCCAACTTCGTCCGCTGGACTCGGTATGGCGCGAGACTTTGCGAGCGGCCTCTGTGTGCCAAAAATAGGCCTCGGCCACAGCCGTACCCAAAAATAACCGCCCGAAGGCCGGGGCGCCAAGTTCGTCCAGCGGAAAAAGGCCACAAAATCGGGTGGGCTATAGCCTTGGGGGGTGGGGCTGGGCAACTTCGTCCGCCGGAATAGTAATGGTGCGAGACTTTGCGAGCAGCCTCCGTGTGCCAAAATTAGGAACCGGCCAAACCTGCGCCCAAAAATAACCGCCTGAAGGCCGGGGCGCCAAGTTCGTCCAGCGAAAAAAGGCCACAAAAACGGGTGGGCTATAGCCTTGGGGTGTGGGGCTGGTCCACTTTGTCCGCCGGACTCGGAATGGCGCGAGACTTTGCGAGCAGCCTCCGTTTGCCAAAAATAGGCCTCGGGCACAGCCGCGCCCAAAAATACCAGCCCGAAGGCCGGGGCGCCAAGTTCGTCCAGCGGAAAAAGGCCACAAAAACGGGTGGGCTATAGCCTTGGGGGGTGGAGCTGGCCGACTTCGTCCGCCGGACTCGGAATGGTGCGAGACTTTGCGAGCGGCCTCCGTCTGCCAAAAATAGGCCCCGGGCACAGCCGCGCCAGAAAATAACCGCCCGAAGGCTGGGGCGCCAAGTTCGTCCCGCGGAAAAAGGCCACAAAAACGGGTGGGCTATAGCCTTGGGCGGTGGGGCTGGCCCACTTTGTCCGCCGGACTCGGAATGGCGCGAGACTTTGCGAGCAGCCTCCGTGTGCCAAAAATAGGCCCCGGGCACAGCCGCGCCTAAAAATAACAGCCCGAAGGCCGGGGCGCCAAGTTCGTCCCGCGGAAAAAGGCCACAAAACGGGTGGGCTATAGCCTTGGGGGGTGGGGCTGGCCAACTTCGTCCGCTGGACTCGGTATGGCGCGAGACTTTGCGAGCGGCCTCTGTGTGCCAAAAATAGGCCTCGGCCACAGCCGTACCCAAAAATAACCGCCCGAAGGCCGGGGCGCCAAGTTCGTCCAGCGGAAAAAGGCCACAAAATCGGGTGGGCTATAGCCTTGGGGGGTGGGGCTGGGCAACTTCGTCCGCCGGAATAGTAATGGTGCGAGACTTTGCGAGCAGCCTCCGTGTGCCAAAATTAGGAACCGGCCAAACCTGCGCCCAAAAATAACCGCCTGAAGGCCGGGGCGCCAAGTTCGTCCAGCGAAAAAAGGCCACAAAAACGGGTGGGCTATAGCCTTGGGGTGTGGGGCTGGTCCACTTTGTCCGCCGGACTCGGAATGGCGCGAGACTTTGCGAGCAGCCTCCGTTTGCCAAAAATAGGCCTCGGGCACAGCCGCGCCCAAAAATAACCGCCCGAAGGCCGGGCTGCCAAGTTCGTCCAGCGGAAAAAGGCCACAAAAACGGGTGGGCTATAGCCTTGGGGGGTGGGGCTGGCCAACTTCGTCCGCCGGACTCGGAATGGCGCGAGACTTTGCGAGCGGCCTCCGTCTGCCAAAAATAGGCCCCGGGCACAGCCGCGCCCTAAAATAACCGCCCGAAGGCAGGGGCGCCAAGTTCGTCCAGCGGAAAAAGGCCACAAAAACGGGTGGGCTATAGTCTAGGGGGGTGTGCACTGGCCAAATTCGTCCGCCGGAATCGGAATGGCGCGAGACTTTGCGAGTGGCCTCCGTGTACCAAAAATAGGCCCCGGGACAGCCGCGCCCAAAAATAACCGCCCGAAGGCCGGGGCGGCAAGTTCGTCGAGCGGAAAAAGGCCAAAAAAACGGGTGGGCTATAGCCTTGGGGGGTGGGGCTGGCCAACTCCGTCCGCCGGACTCGTAATGGTGCGAGACTTTGCGAGCGGCCTCCATGTGCGGAAAATAGGCCCCGGCCAAACCCGCGCCCAAAAATAACCGCCCGAAGGCCGGGTCGCCAAGTTCGTCCAGCGAAAAAAGGCCACAAAAACGGGTGGGCTATAGCCTTGGGGGGTGGTGCTGGCCCACTTTGTCCGCTGGACTCGGAATGGCGCGAGACTTTGCGAGCTGCCTCCGTTTGTCAAAAATAGGCCTCGGGCACAGCCGCGCCCAAAACTAACCGCCCGAAGGCCGGGGCGCCAATTTCGTCCAGCGGAAAAAGGCCACAAAAACGGATGGGCTATAGCCTTGGGGGGTGGGGCTGGCCCACTTTGTCCGCCGGACTCGGAATGGCGCGAGACTTTGCGAGCGGCCTCCGTCTGCCAAAAATAGACCCCGGGCACAGCCGCGCCAGAAAATAACCGCCCGAAGGCTGGGGCGCCAAGTTCATCCCGCGGAAAAAGGCCACAAAAACGGGTGGGCTATAGCCTTGGGGGGTGGGGCTGGCCAACTTCGTCCGCTTGGACTCGGAATGGTGCGAGACTTTGCGAGCAGCCTCACATGTACCAAAAATAGGCCCCGGCCACAGCCGCGCCCAAAAATACCCCCCCGAAGGATGGAGCGCCAAGTTCGTCCAGCGGAAAAAGGCCGCAAAACCGGGTGGGCTATAGCCTTGGGGGGTGGGGCTGGCCCACTTCGTCCGCCGGACTCGGAATGGCGCGAGACTTTGTGAGCGGCCTCCGTGTGCCTGGGGTAGGCCTCGGGCACAGCCGCGCCCAAAAATAACCGCCGAAGGCCGGGCGCCAAGTTCGTCCCAGCGGAAAAAGGCCACAAAAGCGGGTGGGCTATAGCCTTGGGGGTGGGGCTGGTCCACTTTGTCCGCCGGACTCGGAATGGCGCGAGACTTTGCGAGCGGCCTCCGTCTGCCAAAAATAGGCCCCGGGCACAGCCGCGCCCTAAAATAACCGCCCGAAGGCAGGGGCGCCAAGTTCGTCCAGCGGAAAAAGGCCACAAAAACGGGTGGGCTATAGTCTAGGGGGGTGTGCACTGGCCAAATTCGTCCGCCGGAATCGGAATGGCGCGAGACTTTGCGAGTGGCCTCCGTGTACCAAAAATAGGCCCCGGGACAGCCGCGCCCAAAAATAACCGCCCGAAGGCCGGGGCGGCAAGTTCGTCGAGCGGAAAAAGGCCAAAAAAACGGGTGGGCTATAGCCTTGGGGGGTGGGGCTGGCCAACTCCGTCCGCCGGACTCGTAATGGTGCGAGACTTTGCGAGCGGCCTCTGTGTTCCAAAAATAGGCCCCGGCCAAACCCGCGCCCAAAAATAACCGCCCGAAGGCCGGGGCGCCAAGTTCGTCCAGCGAAAAAAGGCCACAAAAACGGGTGGGCTATAGCCTTGGGCGGTGGGGCTGGCCCACTTTGTCCGCCGGACTCGGAATGGCGCGAGACTTTGCGAGCGGCCTCCGTTTGCCAAAAATAGGCCTCGGGCACAGCCGCGCCCAAAAATACCAGCCCGAAGGCCGGGGCGCCAAGTTCGTCCAGCGGAAAAAGGCCACAAAAACGGGTGGGCTATAGCCTTGGGGGGTGGAGCGGGCCGACTTCGTCCGCCGGACTCGGAATGGTGCGAGACTTTGCGAGCGGCCTCCGTCTGCCAAAAATAGACCCCGGGCACAGCCGCGCCAGAAAATAACCGCCCGAAGGCTGGGGCGCCAAGTTCATCCCGCGGAAAAAGGCCACAAAAACGGGTGGGCTATAGCCTTGGGGGGTGGGGCTGGCCCACTTCGTCCGCCGGACTCGGAATGACGCGAGACTTTGCGAGCGGCCTACGTGTACCAAAAATAGGCCCCGGGTACAGCCGCGCCCAAAAATAACCGCCCGAAGGCTGGGGCGCCAAGTTCGTCCCGCGGAAAAAGGCCACAAAAACGGGTGGGCTATAGCCTTGGGCGGTGGGGCTGGCCCACTTTGTCCGCCGGACTCGGAATGGCGCGAGACTTTGCGAGGCGCCTCCCTGTGCCTAAAGTAGGCCGCGGGCGCAGCCGCGCCCAAAAATACCCGCCCGAAGGCCGCGACGTCAAGTTCGTCCAGCGGAAAAAGGCCACAAAAACGGGTGGGCTATAGCCTTGGGGGGTGGGGCAGGCCACTTCATCCGCCGGACTCGAAATGGCGCGAGACTTTGCGAGGAGCCTCCGTGTGCCTAAAATAGGCCGCGGGCACAGCCGCGGCCAAAAATACCTGCCCGAAGGCAGCGACGCCAAGTTCGTCCAGCGGAAAAAGGCCACAAAAACGGGTGGGCTATAGCCTTGGGGGGTGGGGCTGGCCCACTTCGTCCGCCGGCCTCGGAATGGTGCGAGACTTTGCGAGCGGCCTCCGTGTGCCAAAAATAGGCCCCGGGCACAGCCGCGCCCAAAAATAACCGCACGAAGGCCGGGGCGCAAAGTTCGTCCAGCAGAAAAAGGCCACAAAAACGGGTGGGCTATAGCCTTGGGGGGTGGGGCTGGCCAACTTCGTCCGCCGGACTCGGAATGGCGCGAGACATTGCGAGCGGCCTCCGTGTTCCAAAAAATAGGTCCCGGGCACAGCCGCGCCCAAAAATAACCGCCCGAAGGCCGGGGCGCCAAGTTCCTCCAGCGGAAAAAGGCCACAAAAACGGGTGGGCTATAGCCTTGGGGGGTGGGGCTGGCCCACTTCGTCCGCCGGACTCGGAATGGTGCGAGACTTTGCGAGCGGCCTCCGTGTGCAAAAAATAGGCCCCTGTCGCAGCCGCGCCCAAAAATAACCGCCCGAAGGCCGGGGCGCCAAGTTCGTCCAGCGGAAAAAGACCACAAAAATGGGTGGGCTATAGCCTTGGGGGGTGGGGCTGGCCAACCTCGTCCGCCGGACTCGGAATGGCGCGAGGCTTTACGAGCAGCCTCCGTGTGCCAAAAATAGGCCCCGACCACAGCCGCGCCCAAAAATAACCGCCCGAAGGCCGGGGCGCCAAGTTCGTCCAGTGGAAAAAGGCCACAAAAACGGGTGGGCTATAGCCTTGGGGGGTGGGGCAGGCCAACTTCGTCCACCGGACTCGGAATGGCGCGAGACTTTGCGAGCGGCCTCCGTTTGCGAAAAGTAGGCCCCGGGCACAGCCGCGCCCAAAAATAACCGTCTGAAGGCCGGGGCGCAAAGTTCGTCCTGCGGAAAGAGGCCACAAAAACGGGTGGGCTATAGCCTTGGGGGGAGGGGCTGGCCAACTTCATCCGCCGGACCCGGAATGGGATGAGACTTTGCAATCGGCCTCCGCGTGCCAAAAATAGGCCGCAGGCACAGACGCGCCCAAAAATAACCCCCCGAAGGTCGGCGCGCCCAAACTCCCCAGCGGAAAAATGGCCAAAAAACGGGTGGGCTATAGCCTTGGGGGGAGGGGCCACCCAACTTCGTCCGCCGGACTCGGAATGAGACGAGACTTTGCAAGCGGCCTCCGCGTGCCAAAAATAGGCCGCGGACACAGCCGCGCCCATAAATAACCCTCCGAAGGTCGGCGCGCCCAAACCCCCCAGCGGAAAAATGGCCAAAAAACGGGTGGGCTATAGCCTTGGGGGGAGGGGCTGGCCCACTTCGTCAGCCAGACTTGGAATGGGGCGAGACTTTGCGAGTGGCCTCCGTGTGCTAAAAATAGGCCACGGGCACAGCCGCGCCCAAAAATAACCCCCCCAAGGTCGGCGCGCCCAAACCCCCCATTGGAAAAACGGCCAAAAAACGGGTGGGCTATAGCCTTGGGGGGAGGGGCTGGCCCACTTCGTCCGCTGGACTCGGAATAAGGCGAGACTTTGCGAGCAGTCCCCGCGTGCCAAAAGTAGGCCGCAGGCAAAGCCGTGCCCAAAAATAACCGCCCAAAGGCCGGGGCGCCAAGTTCGTCCAGCGGAAAAATGGCCAAAAAACGGGTGGGCTATAGCCTTGGGGGGAGGGGTTGGCCAACTTCGTCCGCCGGACTCGGAATGGGGCGAGACTTTGTGAGCAGCCTCCGCGTACCAAAAATAGGCCGCGGGTACAGCCACGCCCAAAAATATCCCCCCGAAGGACGGCGCGCCCAAACCCCCCATTGGAAAAATGGCCAAAAAACGGGTGGGCTATAGCCTTGGGGGGAGGGGCTGGCCAACTTCGTCCGCTGGACTCGGAATGAGGCGAGACTTTGCGAGCAGCCTCCGCGTGCCAAAAGTAGGCCGCAGGCACAGCCGCGCCCAAAAATAACCGCCCGAAGGCCGGGACGCCAATTTGTCCAGCGGAAAAATGGCCAAAAAACGGGTGGGCTATAGCCTTGGGGGGAGGGGCTGGCCAACTTCGTCCGCCGGACTCGGAATGGGGCGAGACTTTGCGAACGGTCTCCGCATGTAAAAAATAGGCCGTGGGCACAGCCGCACCCAAAAATAACCCCCCAAAGGTCGGCGCGCCCAAACCCCCCTGCGGAAAAATGGCCAAAAAATGGGTGGGCTATAGCCTTGGGGGGAGGGGCCACCCAACTTCGTCCACCGGACTCGGAATGGGAGGAGACTTTGCAAGCGGCCTCCGCGTGCCAAAAATAGGCAGCGGGCACAGCCGCGCCCAAAAATAACCCCCCGAAGGTCGGCGCGCCGAAACCCCCCAGCAGAAAAATGGCCAAAAAACGGGTGGGCTATAGCGTTGGGGGGAGGGGCTGGCCAACTTCATCCGCCGGACTCGGAATGGGGCGAGACTTTGCGAGCGGCCTCCGCGTGCCAAAAATAGGCCGCGGGCATAGCTACGCCCAAAAATAACCGCCCGAAGGCCAGGGCGCCAAGTTCGTCCAGCGGAAAAATGGCCAAAACACGGGTGGGATATAGGCTTGGGGGGAGGGGCTGGCCAACTTCGTCCGCCGGACTCGGAATGGGGCGAGACTTTGCGAGTGGCCTCCACGTACCAAAAATTGGCCGCGGACACAGCCGCGCCCAAAAATAACCCCCCGATGGTCGGCGCGCCCAAACCCCCCAGCGGAAAAATGGCCAAAAAACGGGTGGGCTATAGCCATGGGGGGAGGGGCTGCCAACTTCGTCCGCCGGACTCGGAATGGGGCGAGACTTTGCGAGCGGCCTTTGCGAGCCAAAAATAGGCCGCCGGCACAGCCGCACCCAAAAATAACCGCCCGAAGGCTGGGGCGCCAAGTTCGTCCAGCGGAAAAATGGCCAAAAAACGGGTGGGCTATAGCCTTGGGGGGAGGGGCTGGCCCACTTCGTCCGCCGGACTCGGAGTGGGGTGTGACATTGCGAGCGGCCTCCGCGTCCCAAAAATAGGCCGCGGACACAGCCACGCCCGAAAAATAACCCCCCGAAGGTCGGCGCGCCCAAACCCCCCAGCGGAAAAATGGCCAAAAAACGGGTGGGCTATAGCCTTGGGGGGAGGGGCTGGCCAACTTCGTCCGCCGGACTCGGAATGGGGCGACAATTTGCGAACGGCCTCCGCGTGCCAAAAATAGGCCGTGGGTGCAGCCACGCCCAAAAATAACTGCCCGAAGGTCGGCGCGCGCAAACCCCCCAGCGGAAAAATGGCCAAAAAGCGGGTGGGCTATAGCCTTCGGGGGATGGGCTGGCCAACTTCGTCCACCGGACTCGGAATGGGGTGAGACTTTGCGAGCGGCCTCCGTGTGCCAAAAATAGGCCGCGGTAACAGCCGCGCCCAAAAGTAACCGCCCGAAGGCCGATGCGCCAAGTTCGTCCAGCGGAAAAATGGCCAAAAAACTGGTGGGCTATAGCCTTGGGGGGAGGGGCTGGCCAAATTCGTCCGCCGGACTCGGAATGGGGCGAGACTTTACGAGCGGCCTACGCGTGCCAAAAATAGGCCGCGGACACAGCCGTGCCCAAAAATAACTGCCCGAAGGCCGGGGCGCCAAGTTCGTCCAGCGGAAAAATGGCCAAAAAACGGGTGGGCTATAGCCTTTGGGGGAGGGGCTGGCAACCTTCGTCCGCCGGACTCGGAATGGGACGAGACTTTGTGAACGGCCTCCGCGTGCCAAAAATAGGCCACGGACACAGCCGTGCCCAAAAATAACCCCCCGAAGGCCGGGGCGCGAAGTTCGTCCAGCAGAAAAAGGCCAGAAAAACGTGTGGGCTAAAGCCTTGGGGGGTGGGGCTTGCCAACTTCGTCCGCCGGACTCGGAATAGCGTGAGACTTTGCGAGGCACCTCTGTGTGCATAAAATAGGCCGCGAACACAGCCGCACCCAAAAATACCCGCCCGAAGGCCGGGGCGCCAAGTTCGTCCAGCGGAAAAAGGCCACAAAAACGGGTGGGCTATAGCCTTGGGGGGTGGGGCTGGCCAACTTCATCCGCCGGACTCGGAATGGCGCGAGACTTTGCGAGGCGCCTCCGTGTGCCAAAAATATGGCGCGGGCACAGCCTCGCCCAAAAATACCCACCCGAAGGCCGGGGCGCCATGTTCGTCCAGCGGAAAAAGGCCACAAAAACAGGTGGGCTACAGCCTTGGGGGGTGGGGCAGGCCGACTTCGTCCGCCGGACTCGGAATGGTGCGAGACTTTGCGAGGCACCTCCGTGTGCCAAAAATAGGCCGAGGGCACAGCCGCGCCCAAAAATACCCGAACGAAGGCCGGGGCGCCAAGTTCTTCCAGCGGAAAAAGGCCACAAAAACGGGTGGGCTATAGCCTTGGGTGGTGGGGCTGGCCCACTTCGTCCGCCGGACTCGGAATGGCGTGAGACTTTGTGAGGCGCCTCCGTGTGCCAAAAATAGGCCGAGGGCACAGCCTCTCCCAAAAATACCCGCCCGAAGGCCGGGGCGCCAAGTTCGTCCAGCGGAAAAAGGCCACAAAAACGGGTGGGATATAGCATTGGGAGGTGGTGCTGGCCAACTTCATTCGCCGGACTCGCAATGGTACGAGACTTTGCGAGGTGCCTCCGTGTGCCAATAATAGGCTGCGGGCACAGCCACACCCAAAAATACCCGCCCGAAGGCCGGGCGCCAAGTTCGTCCCGCGGAAAAAGGCCACAAAAACGGGTGGGCTATAGCCTTGGGGGGTGGGGCTGGCCAACTTCGTCCGCCGGACTCCGAATGGTGCGAGACTTTGCGAGGTGCCTCTGTGTGTATAAAATAGGCCGTGGGCACAGCCTCTCCCAAAAATACCCGCCCGAAGGCCGGGGGGCCAAGTTCGTCCAGCGGAAAAAGGCCACAAAAACGGGTGGGATATAGCATTGGGAGGTGGGGCTGGCCAACTTCGTTCGCCGGACTCGCAATGGTACGAGACTTTGCGAGGTGCCTCCGTGTGCCAATAATAGGCTGCGGGCACAGCCACACCCAAAAATACCCGCCCGAAGGCCGGGCGCCAAGTTCGTCCCGCGGAAAAAGGCCACAAAAACGGGTGGGCTATAGCCTTGGGGGGTGGGGCTGGCCAACTTCGTCCGCCGGACTCCGAATGGTGCGAGACTTTGCGAGGTGCCTCTGTGTGTATAAAATAGGCCGTGGGCACAGCCTCTCCCAAAAATACCCGCCCGAAGGCCGGGGCGCCAAGTTCGTCCAGCGGAAAAAGGCCACAAAAACGGGTGGGCTATAGCCTTGGGGGGTGGGGCTGGCCAACTTCGTCCGCAGGACTCGGAATGGCGCGAGACTCTACGAGGCACCTCCGTGTGCAAAAATAGGCCAAGGGCACAGCCGTGCCCAAAAATACCGGCCGGAAGGCCGGGGCGCCAAGTTCGTCCTGCGGAAAAAGGCCTGAAAAACGGGTGGGCTATAGCTTTGGGGGGTGGGGCTGGCCGACTTCGTCCACCAGCCTCGGAATGGCGCGAGACTTTGCGAGGCACCTCCGTGTGCCAAAAATAGGCCGAGGGCACAGCCGCGACCAAAAATACCCCCCCGAAGGCCGGGGCGCCAAGTTCGTCCTGCGGAAAAAGGCCTGAAAAACGGGTGGGCTATAGCTTTGGGGGGTGGGGCTGGCCAACTTCGTCCGTCGGACTCGGAATGGCACGAGACTTGAGAGGCGCCTCCGTGTGCCAAAAATAGGCTGAGGGCACAGCCGCGCCCAAAAATACCCGCCCGAAGGCCGGGGCGCCAAGTTCGTCCAGCGAAAAAAGGCCACAAAAACGGGTGGGCTATAGCCTTGGGGGGTGGGGCTGGCCAACTTCGTCCGCCGGACTCGGAGTAGCGCGAGACTTTGTGAGGGGCCTCCGTGTGCCAAAAATAGGCTGCGGGCACAGCCGCGCCCAAAAATACCAGCCCGAAGGCCGGGGCGCCAAGTTCGTCCAGCGGAAAAAGGCCACAAAAACGGGTGGGCTATAGCCTTGTGGAGTGGGGCTGGCCCACTTCGTCCGCCAGACTCGTAACGGTACGAGCGGCCTCCGTGTGCCAAAAATAGGCCCCGGCCAAACCCGCGCCCAAAAATAACTGCCCGAAGGCCGGGGCGCCAAGTTCGTCCAGCGAAAAAAGGCCACAAAAACGGGTGGGCTATAGCCTTGGGGGTGGGGCTGGCCCACTTTGTCCGCCGGACTCGGAATGGCGCGAGACTTTGCGAGCGGCCTCCGTTTACCAAAAATAGGGCCCGGCCACAGCCGGGCCCAAAAATAACAGCCCGAAGGCCGGGGCGCCAAGTTCGTCCAGCGGAAAAAGGCCACAGAAACGTGTGGGCTATAGCCTTGGGGTGTGGGGCTGGGCAACTTCGTCCGCCGGACTCGAATGGCGCGAGACTTTTCGAGCGGCCTCCGTGTGCCAAAAATAGGCCCCGCACACAGCCGCGCCCAAAAATAACCACCCGAAGGCCGGGGCGCCAAGTTCGTCCAGCGGAAAAAGGCCACGGCTAAGGTGGGCTGTAGCCTTGGGGGGTGGGGCTGGCCAACTTCGTCCACCGGACTCGGAATGGCGCGAGACTTTGCGAGCGGCCTCCATGTTCCAAAAATAGGCCCCGGGCACAGCCGCCCAAAAATAACCGCCCGAAGGCCGGGGCGCCAAGTTCGTCCAGCGGAAAAAGGCCACAGAAACGGGTGGGCTATAGCCTTGGGGGGTGGGGCTGGCCAACTTCGTCCGCCGGACTCGGAATGACGCGAGACTTTGCGAGTGGCCTACGTGTACCAAAAATAGGCCCCGGGTACAGCCGCGCCCAAAAATAACCGCCCGAAGGCTGGGGCGCCAAGTTCGTCCCGCGGAAAAAGGCCACAAAAACGGGTGGGCTATAGCCTTGGGGGGTGGGGCTGGGCAACTTCGTCCGCCGGACTCGAATGGCGCGAGACTTTGCGAGCGGCCTCCCTGTGTCCAAAATAGGCCTCGCACACAGCCGCGCCCAAAAATAACCACCCGAAGGCCGGGGCGCCAAGTTCGTCCAGCGGAAAAAGGCCACAGAAACGGGTGGGCTGTAGCCTTGGGGGGTGGGGCTGGCCAACTTCGTCCACCGGACTCGGAATGGCGCGAGACTTTGCGAGCGGCCTCCGTGTTCCAAAAATAGGCCCCGGGCACAGCCGCCCAAAAATAACCGCCCGAAGGCCGGGGCGCCAAGTTCGTCCAGCGGAAAAAGGCCACAGAAACGGGTGGGCTATAGCCTTGGGGGGTGGGGCTGGCCAACTTCGTCCGCCGGACTCGGAATGACGCGAGACTTTGCGAGCGGCCTACGTGTACCAAAAATAGGCCCCGGGTACAGCCGCGCCCAAAAATAACCGCCCGAAGGCTGGGGCGCCAAGTTCGTCCCGCGGAAAAAGGCCACAAAAACGGGTGGGCTATAGCCTTGGGGGGTGGGGCTGGGCAACTTTGTCCGCCGGACTCGGAATGGCGCGAGACTTTGCGAGCGGCCTCCGTTTACCAAAAATAGGGCCCGGCCACAGCCGGGCCCAAAAATAACCGCCCGAAGGCCGGGGCGCCAAGTTCGTCCAGCGGAAAAAGGCCACAGAAACGGGTGGGCTATAGCCTTGGGGGGTGGGGCTGGGCAACTTCGTCCGCCGGACTCGAATGGCGCGAGACTTTTCGAGCGGCCTCCGTGTGCCAAAAATAGGCCCCGCACACAGCCGCGCCCAAAAATAACCACCCGAAGGCCGGGGCGCCAAGTTCGTCCAGCGGAAAAAGGCCACAGAAACGGGTGGGCTGTAGCCTTGGGGGGTGGGGCTGGCCAACTTCGTCCACCGGACTCGGAATGGCGCGAGACTTTGCGAGCGGCCTCCGTGTTCCAAAAATAGGCCCCGGGCACAGCCGCCCAAAAATAACCGCCCGAAGGCCGGGGCGCCAAGTTCGTCCAGCGGAAAAAGGCCACAGAAACGGGTGGGCTATAGCCTTGGGGGGTGGGGCTGGCCAACTTCGTCCGCCGGACTCGGAATGACGCGAGACTTTGCGAGCGGCCTACGTGTACCAAAAATAGGGCCCGGCCACAGCCGGGCCCAAAAATAACCGCCCGAAGGCCGGGGCGCCAAGTTCGTCCAGCGGAAAAAGGCCACAGAAACGGGTGGGCTATAGCCTTGGGGGGTGGGGCTGGCCAACTTCGTCCGCCGGACTCGGAATGACGCGAGACTTTGCGAGCGGCCTACGTGTACCAAAAATAGGGCCCGGCCACAGCCGGGCCCAAAAATAACCGCCCGAAGGCCGGGGCGCCAAGTTCGTCCAGCGGAAAAAGGCCACAGAAACGTGTGGGCTATAGCCTTGGGGGGTGGGGCTGGGCAACTTCGTCCGCCGGACTCGAATGGCGCGAGACTTTTCGAGCGGCCTCCGTGTGCCAAAAATAGGCCCCGCACACAGCCGCGCCCAAAAATAACCACCCGAAGGCCGGGGCGCCAAGTTCGTCCAGCGGAAAAAGGCCACAGAAACGGGTGGGCTGTAGCCTTGGGGGGTGGGGCTGGCCAACTTCGTCCACCGGACTCGGAATAGCGCGAGCCTTTGCGAGCGGCCTCTGTGTGCCAAAAATAGGCCCCGGCCACAGCCGCACCCAAAAATAACCGCCTGAAGGCCGGGGCGCAGAGTTCGTCCAGCGAAAAAAGGCCACAAAAACGGGTGGGCTATAGCCTTGGGGGGTGGGGCTGGCCAACTTCGTCCGCCGGACTCGGAATGACGCGAGACTTTGCGAGCGGCCTACGTGTACCAAAAATAGGCCCCGGGTACAGCCGCGCCCAAAAATAACCGCCCGAAGGCTGGGGCGCCAAGTTCGTCCCGCGGAAAAAGGCCACAAAAACGGGTGGGCTATAGCCTTGGGGGGTGGGGCTGGGCAACTTCGTCCGCCGGACTCGAATGGCGCGAGACTTTGCGAGCGGCCTCCCTGTGTCCAAAATAGGCCTCGGGCACAGCCGCACCCAAAAATAACCGCCCGAAGGCCGGGGCGCCAAGTTCGTCCAGCGGAAAAAGGCCACAAAAACGGGTGGGCTATAGCCTTGGGGGGTGGGGCTGGCCAAGTTCGTCCGCCGGACTCGGAATAGCGCGAGACTTTGCGAGCGGCCTCTGTGTGCCAAAAATAGGCCCCGGCCACAGCCGCACCCAAAAATAACCGCCTGAAGGCCGGGGCGCAGAGTTCGTCCAGCGAAAAAAGGCCACAAAAACGGGTGGGCTATAGCCTTGGGGGGTGGGGCTGGCCAACTTCGTCCGCCGGACTCGGAGTAGCGCGAGACTTTGTGAGGGGCCTCCGTGTGCCAAAAATAGGCTGCGGGCACAGCCGCGCCCAAAAATACCAGCCCGAAGGCCGGGGCGCCAAGTTCGTCCAGCGGAAAAAGGCCACAAAAACGGGTGGGCTATAGCCTTGTGGAGTGGGGCTGGCCAACTTCGTCCGCCAGACTCGTAACGGTGCGAGCGGCCTCCGTGTGCCAAAAATAGGCCCCGGCCAAACCCGCGCCCAAAAATACCTGCCCGAAGGCCGGGGCGCCAAGTTCGTCCAGCGAAAAAAGGCCACAAAAACGGGTGGGCTATAGCCTTGGGGGTGGGGCTGGCCCACTTTGTCCGCCGGACTCGGAATGGCGCGAGACTTTGCGAGCGGCCTCCGTTTACCAAAAATAGGGCCCGGCCACAGCCGGGCCCAAAAATAACCGCCCGAAGGCCGGGGCGCCAAGTTCGTCCAGCGGAAAAAGGCCACAGAAACGTGTGGGCTATAGCCTTGGGGGGTGGGGCTGGGCAACTTCGTCCGCCGGACTCGAATGGCGCGAGACTTTTCGAGCGGCCTCCGTGTGCCAAAAATAGGCCCCGCGCACAGCCGCGCCCAAAAATAACCACCCGAAGGCCGGGGCGCCAAGTTCGTCAAAGGAAAAAGGCCACAGAAACGGGTGGGCTTTAGCCTGGGGGGGTGGGGCTGGCCAACTTCGTCCCCCGGACCCGGACGGGCGAGAGACTTTGCGAGCGGCCTCCGTGGCCCAAAAACAGGCCCCGGGCACAGCCGCCCAAAACTCATCGCCCGAAGGCCGGGGTACCAAGTTCGTCCAGCGGAAAAAGGCCACAAAAACGGGTTGGCTATATCCTTGGGGGGTGGGGCTGGCCCACTTCATCCGCCGGACTCGGAATGGCGCGAGACATAGCGAGGGGCCTCCGTGTGCCAAAAATACACCACGGGTACAGCCGCGCCCAAAAATAACAGCCCGAAGGCCGGGGCGCCAAGTTCGTCCAGCGGAAAAAGGCCACAAAAACGGGTGGGCTATAGCCTTGTGGAGTGGGGCTGGCCAACTTCGTCCGCCAGACTCGTAACGGTGCGAGCGGCCTCCGTGTGCCAAAAATAGGCCCCGGCCAAACCCGCGCCCAAAAATACCTGCCCGAAGGCCGGGGCGCCAAGTTCGTCCAGCGAAAAAAGGCCACAAAAACGGGTGGGCTATAGCCTTGGGGGTGGGGCTGGCCCACTTTGTCCGCCGGACTCGGAATGGCGCGAGACTTTGCGAGCGGCCTCCGTTTACCAAAAATAGGGCCCGGCCACAGCCGGGCCCAAAAATAACCGCCCGAAGGCCGGGGCGCCAAGTTCGTCCAGCGGAAAAAGGCCACAGAAACGTGTGGGCTATAGCCTTGGGGGGTGGGGCTGGGCAACTTCGTCCGCCGGACTCGAATGGCGCGAGACTTTTCGAGCGGCCTCCGTGTGCCAAAAATAGGCCCCGCGCACAGCCGCGCCCAAAAATAACCACCCGAAGGCCGGGGCGCCAAGTTCGTCCAGCGGAAAAAGGCCACAGAAACGGGTGGGCTGTAGCCTTGGGGGGTGGGGCTGGCCAACTTCGTCCACCGGACTCGGAATGGCGTGAGACTTTGCGAGCGGCCTCCGTGTTCCAAAAATAGGCCCCGGGCACAGCCGCCCAAAAATAATCGCCCGAAGGCAGGGGCGCCAAGTTCGTCCAGCGGAAAAAGGCCACAAAAACAGGTGGGCTATAGCCTAGGGGGGTGGGGCTGGCCCACTTCGTCCGCCGGACTCGGAATGGCGCGAGACTTTGCGAGGCGCCTCCGTGTGCCAAAAATAGACCACGGGTACAGCCGCGCCCAAAAATACCAGCCCGAAGGCCGTGGCGCCAAGTTCGTCCAGCGGAAAATGGCCACAAAAACGGGTGGGCCATAGCCTTGGGGGGTGGGGCTGGCCTACTTCGTCCGCCGGACTCCGAATGGTGTGAGACTTTGCGAGGCGCCTCCGTGTGCCAAAAATAGGCCGCGGAAACAGCCGCGCCCAAAAATACCCGCCCGAAGGCCTCGGCGCCAATTTCGTCCATCGGAAAAAGGCCACAAAAACGGGTGGGCTATAGCCTTGGGGGGTGGGGCTGGCCCACTTCGTCCGCCGGACTCGGAATGGTGCGAGACTTTGCGAGGTGCCTCCGTGTGCCAAAAATAGGCCGCGGGCACAGCCGGGCCCAAAAATACCCGCCCGATGGCCGCGGCGCCAAGTTCGTCCAGCGGAAAAAGACCACAAAAACGGGTGGGCTATAGCCTTGGGGGGTGGGGCTGGCCCACTTCGTCCGCCGGACTCGGAATGGCACGAGACTTTGCGAGCGGCCTCCGTGTGCCAAAAATAGGCCCCGGGCACAGCCGCGCCCAAAAATAATCGCCCGAAGGCAGGGGCGCCAAGTTCGTCCAGCGGAAAAAGGCCACAAAAACAGGTGGGCTATAGCCTAGGGGGATGTGGCTGGCCCACTTCGTCCGCCGGACTCGGAATGGTGCGAGACTTTGTGAGGTGCCTCCGTGTGCCAAAAATAGGCCGCGGAAACAGCCGCGCCCAAAAATACCCGCCCGAAGGCCACGGCGCCATATTCGTCCATCGGAAAAAGGCCACAAACACGGGTGGGCTATAGCTTTGGGGGGTGGGGCTGGCCAACTTCGTCCGCCGGACTCGGAATGGCGCGAGACGTTGCGAGGCGCCTCCGTGTGCCAAAAATTGGCCACGGGCACAGCGGCGCCCAAAAATACCCGCCCGAAGGCCACGGCGCCAAATTCGTCCATCGGAAAAAGGCCACAAACACGGGTGGGCTATAGCTTTGGGGGGTGGGGCTGGCCAACTTCGTCCGCCGGACTCGGAATGGCGCGAGACGTTGCGAGGCGCCTCCGTGTGCCAAAAATAGGCCACGGGCACAGCGGCGCCCAAAAATACCCGCCCGAAGGCCGCGGCGCCAAGTTCGTCCAGCAGAAAAGGGCCACAAAAACGGGTGGGCTATAGCCTTGCGGGGTGAGGCTGGCCTACTTCGTCCGCCGGACTCGGAATGGCGCGAGACTTTGCGAGGCACCTCTGAGTGCCAAAAATAGGCCGCGGCGCTAAGTTCGTCCAGCGGAACAAGGCCACAAAATAGGGTGGGCTATAGCCTTGGGGGGTGAGGCTGTCCTACTTCGTCCGCCGGACTCCGAATGGCGCGAGACTTTGTGAGGCATCTCCGTGTGCTAAAAATAGGCCGTGGCCACAGCCGCGCCCAAAAATACCCACCCGAAAGCCGCGGCGCCATGTTCGTCCAGCGGAAAAAGGACACAGAAACGGGTGGGCTGTAGCCTTGGGGGGTGAGGCTGTCCTACTTCGTCCGCCGGACTCCGAATGGCGCGAGACTTTGTGAGGCATCTCCGTGTGCCAAAAATAGGCCGTGGGCACAGCCGCGCCCAAAAATACCCGCCCGAAAGCCGCGGCGCCATGTTCGTCCAGCGGAAAAAGGACACAAAAACGGGTGGGATATAGCCTTGGGGGGTGGGGCTGGCCAACTTCGTCCGCCGGACTCGGAATAGCGCGAGACTTTGCGAGGTGCCTCTGTGTGCCAAAAATTGGCCATGGGCATAGCCGCGCCCAAAAATACCCGCCCGATAGCCACGGCGCCAAATTCGTCCATCGGAAAAAGGCCACAAACACGGGTGGGCTATAGCTTTGGGGGGTGGTGCTGGCCAACTTCGTCCGCCGGATTCGGAATGGCGCGAGACATTGCGAGGCGCCTCTGTGTACCAAAAATAGGCCGCGGGCACAGCGGCGCCCAAAAATACCCGCCCGAAGGCCGCGGCGCCAAGTTTGTCCAGCGGAAGGCCTCAAAAACGGGTGGGCTATAACCTTGGGGGGTGGCGCTGGCAAACTTCGTCCGCCGGACTCAGATTGGTACGAGACTTTGTAAGGCGCCTCCGTGTAGCAAAAATAGGCCGCGGGCACAGCCGTGCCCAAAAATACCCGCCCGAAGGCCGCGGCGCCAAGTTCGTCCAGCAGAAAAGGGCCACAAAAACGGGTGGGCTATAGCCTTGCGGGGTGAGGCTGGCCTACTTCGTCCGCCGGACTCGGAATGGCGCGAGACTTTGCGAGGCACCTCTGAGTGCCAAAAATAGGCCGCGGCGCTAAGTTCGTCCAGCGGAACAAGGCCACAAAATAGGGTGGGCTATAGCCTTGGGGGGTGGGGCTGGCCAACTTCGTCCGCCGGACTCGGAATGGCGCGAGACTTGGCGAGGCGCCTCCGTGTGCCGAAAATAGGCCGCGGCCCCAGCCGCGCCCAAAAATACCGGCCCGAAGGCCGCGGTACCAAGTTCGTCCAGCGGAAAAAGGCCACAAAAACGGGTGGGCTATAGCCTTGGGGGGTGGGGCTGGCCAACTTTGTCCGCCGGTCTCGGAATGGCGCGAGACTTTACGATTGGCCACCGTGTGCCAAAAATAGGCCCCGGACACAGCCGCGCCCAAAAATACCCGCCCGAAGGCCATGGCGCCAAGTTCGTCCAGCGGAAAAAGGCCACAAACACGGGTGGGCTATAGCCTTGGGGGGTGGGGCAGGCCAACTTCGTCCGCCGGAGTCGAAATGGCGCGAGACTTTGCGAGGCGCCTCCGTGTGCCAAAAATAGGCCCCGGACACAGCCGCGCCCAAAAATACCGGCCCGAAGGCCGCGGTACCAAGTTCGTCCAGCGGAAAAAGGCCACAAAAACGGGTGGGCTATAGCCTTGGGTGGTGGGGCTGGCCAACTTCGTCCGCCGGACTCGGAATGGCGCGAGACTTTATGATCGGCCTCCGTGTGCAAAAAATAGGCCCCGGACACAGCCGCGCCCAAAAAGTTCGTCCAGCGGAAAAAGGCCACAAAAACGGGTGGGCTATAGCCTTGGGGGGTGGGGCTGGCCAACTTCGTCCGCCGGACTCGGAATGGCACGAGACTTGGCAAGGCGCCTCCGTGTGCCGAAAATAGGCCGCGGGCAAAGCCGCGCCCAAAAATACCGGCCCGAAGGCCGCGGTACCAAGTTCGTCCAGCGGAAAAAGGCCACAAAAACGGGTGGGCTATAGCCTTGGGGGGTGGGGCAGGCCAACTTCGTCCGCCGGAGTCGAAATCCGTGTGCCATAAATAGGCCACGGGAACAGCCTCGCCCAAAAATTCCAGCCCGAAGGCCGCGACGCCAAGTTCATCCAGCGGAAAAAAGCCACAAAAACGGGTGGGCTATAGCCTTGGGGGGTGGGGCTGGCCAACTTCGTCCACCGGACTCGTATAGGCGCGAGACTTTGCGAGCGGTCTCCGTGTGCCAAAAATAGGCCCCGGGCACAGCCGCGCCCAAAAATACCCGCCCGAAGGCCGGGGCGCCAAGTTCGTCCAGCGGAAAAAGGCCACAAAAACGGGTGGGCTATAGCCTTGTGGGGTGGGGCTGGCCAACTTCGTCCGCCGGACTCGGAATGGCACGAGACTTTTCGAGTGGCCTCCGTGTGCGAAAAATAGGCCCCGGGCACAGCCACGCCCAAAAATAACCCCCCGAAGGCCGGGGCGCAAATTTCGTCCTGCGGAAAAAGGCCACAAAAACGGGTGGGCTATAGCCTTGGGGGGTTGGGCTGGCCAACTTCGTCCGCTGGACTCGGAATGGCGCGAGACTTTACGAGGCGCCTCCGTGCGCCACAAATAGGCCACGGGAACAGCCTCGCCCAAAAATTCCCGCCCGACGACCGCGACGCCAAGTTCATCCAGCGGAAAAAAGCCACAAAAACGGGTGGGCTATAGTCTTGGGGGGTGGGGCTGGCCAACTTCGTCCGCCGGACTCGGAATGTCGCGAGACTTTGTGAGCGGCCTCCGTGTGCCAAAAATAGGCCCCGGGCACAGCCGCGTCCAAAAATACCCGCCCGAAGGCCGCGGCGCCAAGATCGTCGAGCGGAAAAAGGCCACAAAAACGGGTGGGGTATAGCCTTGGGGGGTGGGGCTGGCCAACTTCGTCCGCCGGACTCGGAATGGCGCGAGACTTTACGATCGGCCTCCGTGTGCCAAAAATAGGCCCCGGACCCAGCCGCGCCCAAATATACCCGCCCGAAGGCCGCAGCACCAAGTTCGTCCAGCGGAAAAAGGCCACAAAAACGGGTAGGCTATAGCCTTGGGGGGTGGGGCTGGCCAACTTCGTCCGCCGGACTCGGAATGGCGCGAGACTTGGCGAGGCACCTCCGTGTGCCGAAAATAGGCCGCGGGCTCAGCCGCGCCCAAAAATACCGGCCCGAAGGCCGCGGTACCAAGTTCGTCCAGCGGAAAAAGGCCACAAAAACGGGTGGGCTATAGCCTTGGGGGGTGGGGCAGGCCAAATTCGTCTGCCGGACTCCAAATGGCGCAAGACTTTGCGAGGCGCCTCCGTGCGCCAAAAATAGTCCGCGGGAACAGCCTCGCCCAAAAATTCCCGCCCGAAGGCCGCGACGCCAAGTTCATCCAGCGGAAAAAAGCCACAAAAACGGGTGGGCTATAGCCTTGGGGGGTGGGGCTGGCCAACTTCGTCCGCCGGACTCGTATAGGCGCGAGACTTTACGATCGGCCTCCGTGTGCAAAAAATAGGCCCCGGACACAGCCGCGCCCAAAAATACCCGCCCGAAGGCCGCGGCGCCAAGTTCGTCCAGCGGAAAAAGGCCACAAAAACGGGTGGGCTATAGCCTTGGGGGGTGGGGCTGGCCAACTTCGTCCGCCGGACTCGGAATGGCACGAGACTTGGCGAGGCGCCTCCGTGTGCCGAAAATAGGCCGCGGGCAAAGCCGCGCCCAAAAATACCGGCCCGAAGGCCGCGGTACCAAGTTCGTCCAGCGGAAAAAGGCCACAAAAACGGGTGGGCTATAGCCTTGGGGGGTGGGGCAGGCCAACTTCGTCCGCCGGACTCGAAATGGCGCGAGACTTTGCGAGGCGCCTCCGTGTGCCACAAATAGGCCGCGGGAAGAGCATCGCCCAAAAATTCCCGCCCGAAGGCCGCGACGCCAAGTTCATCCAGCGGAAAAAAGCCACAAAAACGGGTGGGCTATAGCCTTGGGGGGTGGGGCTGGCCAACTTCGTCCGCCGGACTCGTATAGGCGCGAGACTTTGCGAGCGGTCTCCGTGTGCCAAAAATAGGCCCCGGGCACAGCCGCGCCCAAAAATACCCGCCCGAAGGCCGGGGCGCCAAGTTCGTCCAGCGGAAAAAGGCCACAAAAACGGGTGGGCTATAGCCTTGTGGGGTGGGGCTGGCCAACTTCGTCCGCCGGACTCGAAATGGCACGAGACTTTTCGAGTGGCCTCCGTGTGCTAAAAATAGGCCCCGGGCACAGCCACGCCCAAAAATAACCCCCCGAAGGCCGGGGCGCAAATTTCGTCCTGCGGAAAAAGGCCACAAAAACGGGTGGGCTATAGCCTTGGGGGGTGGGGCTGGCCAACTTCGTCCGCCGGACTCGGAATGGCGCGAGACTTCACGATCGGCCTCCGTGTGCCAAAAATAGGCCCCGGACCCAGCCGCGCCCAAATATACCCGCCCGAAGGCCGCAGCACCAAGTTCGTCCAGCGGAAAAAGGCCACAAAAACGGGTAGGCTATAGCCTTGGGGGGTGGGGCTGGCCAACTTCGTCCGCCGGACTCGGAATGGCGCGAGACTTGGCGAGGCGCCTCCGTGTGCCGAAAATAGGCCGCGGGCTCAGCCGCGCCCAAAAATACCGGCCCGAAGGCCGCGATACCAAGTTCGTCCAGCGGAAAAAGGCCACAAAAACGGGTGGGCTATAGCCTTGTGGGGTGGGGCTGGCCAACTTCATCCGCCGGACTCGAAATGGCACGAGACTTTTCGAGTGGCCTCCGTGTGCTAAAAATAGGCCCCGGGCACAGCCACGCCCAAAAATAACCCCCCGAAGGCCGGGGCGCAAATTTCGTCCTGCGGAAAAAGGCCACAAAAACGGGTGGGCTATAGCCTTGGGGGGTGGGGCAGGCCAGTTCGTCCGCCGGACTCGAAATGGCGTGAGACTTTGCGAGGAGCCTCCGTGTGCTTAAAATAGGCCGCAGGCACAGCCGCGGCCAAAAATACCTGCCCGAAGGCAGCGACGCCAAGTTCGTCCAGCGGAAAAAGGCCACAAAAACGGGTGGGCTATAGCCTTGGGGGGTGGGGCTGGCCCACTTCGTCCGCCGGGCTCGGAATGGCGCGAGACTTTGCGAGCGGCCTCCGTGTGCCAAAAATAGGCCCCGGGCACAGCCGCGCCCAAAAATAACCGCAGAACGCCGGGGCGCAAAGTTCGTCCAGCAGAAAAAGGCCACAAAAACGGGTGGGCTATAGCCTTGGGGGGTGGGGCTGGCCAACTTCGTCCGCCGGACTCGGAATGGCGCGAGACTTTGCGAGCGGCCTCCGTGTTCCAAAAAATAGGCCCCGGGCATAGCCGCGCCCAAAAATAACCGCCCGAAGGCCGGAGCGCCAAGTTCGTCCAGCGGAAAAAGGCCACAAAAACGGGTGGGCGATAGCCTTGGGGGGTGGGGCTGGCCAACTTCGTCCGCCGGACTCGGAATGGCGCGAGACTTTGCGAGCAGCCTCCATGTGCAAAAAATAGGCCCCTGTCGCAGCCGCGCCCAAAAATAACCGCCCGAAGGCCGGGGCGCCAAGTTCGTCCAGCGGAAAAAGACCACAAAAATGGGTGGGCTATAGCCTTGGGGGGTGGGGCTGGCCAACCTCGTCCGCCGGACTCGAAATGGCGCGAGGCTTTTCGAGCAGCCTCCGTGTGCCAAAAATAGGCCCCGACCACAGCCGCGCCCAAAAATAACCACCCGAAGGCCGGGGCACCAAGTTCGTCCAGTGGAAAAAGGCCACGAAAACGGGTGGGCTATAGCCTTGGGGGGTGGGGCAGGCCAACTTCGTCCACCGGACTCGGAATGGCGCGAGACTTTGCGAGCAGCCTCCGTTTGCGAAAAGTAGGCCCCGGGCACAGCCGCGCCCAAAAATAACCGTCCGAAGGCCGGGGCGCAAAGTTCGTCCTGCGGAAAAAGGCCACAAAAACGGGTGGGCTATAGCCTTGGGGTGTGGGGCAGGCCAACTTCGTCCACCGGACTCGGAATGGCGCGAGACTTTGCGAGCGGCCTCCGTTTGCGAAAAGTAGGCCCCGGGCAAAGCCGCGCCCAAAAATAACCGTCCGAAGGCCGGGGCGCAAAGTTCGTCCTGCAGAAAAAGGCCACAAAAACGGGTGGGCTATAGCCTAGGGGGGTGGGGCTGGCCAACTTCGTCCGCCGGACTCGGAATGGCGCGAGACTTTGCGAGCGGCCTCCGTGTTCCAAAAAATAGTCCCCGGGCACAGCCGCGCCCAAAAATAACCGCCCGAAGGCCGGGGCGCCAAGTTCGTCCCGCGGAAAAAGACCACAAAAACGGGTGGGCTATAGCCTTGGGGGGTGGGGCAGGCCAACTTCGTCCACCGGACTCGGAATGGCGCGAGACTTTGCGAGTGGCCTCCGTGTGCAAAAAGTAGGCCCCGGGCACAACCGTGCCCAAAAATAACCGTCCGAAGGCCGGGGCGTAAAGTTCGTCCTGCGGAAAAAGGCCACAAAAACGGGTGGGCTATAGCCTTGGGGGGTGGGGCTGGCCAACTTCGTCCGCCGGACTCGGAATGGAGCGAGACTTTGCGAGCGCCTCCGTGTGCCAAAAATAGGCCGCGGGCACAGCCGCGCCCAAAAATAACCGCCCGAAGGCCGCGGCGCCAAGTTCGTCCAGCGGAAAAAGGTCACAAAAAAGGGTGGGCTATAGCCTTGGGGGGTGGGGCTGGCCCGCTACGTCCGCCGGACTCGGAATGTCGCGAGACTTTGTGAGGCACCTCCGTGAGCCTAAAAATAGGGCGCCGGCACAGCCGCGCCCAAAAATACCCACCCGAAGGCCGCGGCGCCAAGATCGTCCAGCGGAAAAAGGCCACAAAAACGGGTGGGCTATAGCCTTGGGGGGTGGGGCAGGCCAACTTCGTCCGGCGGACTCGGAATGGTGCGAGACTTTGCGAGTGGCCTCCGTGTGCCAAAAATAGGCCCCGGGCACAACCGTGCCCAAAAATACCCGCCCGAAGGCCGGGGCGCCAAGTTCGTCCAGCGGAAAAAGGCCACAAAAACGGGTGGGCTATAGCCTTGGGGGTGGGGCTGGCCAACTTCGTCCGCCGGACTCCGAATGGTGCGAGACTTTGCGAGGTGCCTCTGTGTGTATAAAATAGGCCGTGGGCACAGCCTCTCCCAAAAATACCCGCCCGAAGGTCGGGGCGCCAAGTTCGTCCAGCGGAAAAAGGCCACAAAAACGGGTGGGATATAGCATTGGGAGGTGGGGCTGGCCAACTTCGTTCGCCGGACTCGCAATGGTACGAGACTTTGCGAGGTGCCTCCGTGTGCCAATAATAGGCTGCGGGCACAGCCGCGCCCAAAAATACCCGCCCGAAGGCCGGGCGCCAAGTTCGTCCCGCGGAAAAAGGCCACAAAAACGGGTGGGCTATAGCCTTGGGGGGTGGGGCTGGCCAACTTCGTCCGCCGGACTCCGAATGGTGCGAGACTTTGCGAGGTGCCTCTGTGTGTATAAAATAGGCCGTGGGCACAGCCTCTCCCAAAAATACCCGCCCGAAGGCCGGGGTGCCAAGTTCGTCCAGCGGAAAAAGGCCACAAAAACGGGTGGGATATAGCATTGGGAGGTGGGGCTGGCCAACTTCGTTCGCCGGACTCGCAATGGTAAGATTTTTTTAAAGCAACATCACACTCACATCAACCATCCACATGAATCAGCCCAGTAGACTTTGTTATAGCTACTTTCAAGAATGACATGTCAAACCCCAAACTCTCACTGGAAGTAGTGACACTCTCACAAATAAATTAAACCCAATAAAAATAGTCACTCCAATGAATGGTAATTGAGAGAAAATAATAAAAAAGTGATATCACATGCTCTCACCAAGATGAAATAAATATGCCCTCAGCTTAGAAATAATACGATCTCAAGTCAAATAAAAAATGTTAGTCAACCCAATTTATTTTTTTTTTTTTATATGCACCACTACATCTTTTTAGCCCATATAACTAGCTTCTACTTCAAACTATAGTTCCCTAAAATCAAGAAGGACTTTTATTAGGACGTAACGTAGGCTAGGGACATGGCTAACAAAGAAGGGAAATAAGGAAAACAAAAGTGTATGTTTGAGAAAAATGCAGAGATTTTTTTTTTTTTTTTGAAGTTGCTGCAAGGTGGATTTCACCTATTATTTTTATTCTTTTGAAACAACAACTTTGGTTTTTTTTTTTTTGAACTTATTTCGCATAACTTCATTGAACAACATAATTATTTACATTTTCTCAAACATAAATAGGTGATGGAACTTATAAGACATCGGGTAATACTCCAAATCGGAGTGGGTCAAGATGATAAGTTGACAAAGAAAAGGGTTTTTTTTTTTTTTTTTTTAAAGGGCTTAAAAGGGTTAACTATGGATATTTAATAAAAGGGATGGCTAGAAAGGCTCAAACGGATCAAAGATGGCCTTTCCATCGTCTTTTAGGGCTCTAAATAATCATCCATATCTACTAGTTAGATGGGCCTCCAAATGTAGCAACACACATTTTTTTCCTTCTTTTTTTTTACAATTTTTTTTTAAGGGTTAACTCAAAAGCAATTTAGAGATCGTGTGTAAAATAATAAATTGCTAAGCTGTATAAAGAGTGGGCAGAAGGGTTATTCTCCAAGAAAAATAATAGGCTCAAAAACTCACTTGGTACTTATTATGACATGTTCATTCCTTCAAGCAACTCATATTTGTCTCCGACATCAACATGTAGAGTAGCAAACATAATGTAACATCACTTAAGACCAAAGATAATACAAATACTAAATTTGAAATTCATCATGTCATCCAATGTTAAAACAAATCACAAAAATTTTTTTTTTCAAACAATATTCTACCCCCCAACCTATTCTAAACATGAAAGGAAAATATGCATGCAGAAATGTGAAAATGATGTAGAAAAACTAATTAGAAAAGTTACACTTAAAATGATAGAAAAAGAAAATGATTTTTTTTTTTTAAGAAGATGCGTTTCTAGAGGCACTACACTCCATATTCAGCCATCTTCGACTCAAAAGTTGGAAAATGTAGATTTATAGAGGAGAAAATAAAAAGAAGAAGAAAAATGAACATCAAAACTTAATAAAGAAAAAGAAATTTTTTTTTTGTTTTTTATTTATTTATTTATTTATTTTTCAAACAATGAAGATGCGTTTCTAGAGTAACTACACTCCATATTCAGCCATCTTCAACACAAAAAGTTAGCAACAGTTAGTTTCTACAACAAAAAATCAGTAAAAACTTAACCAAAATTCCACAATTGTCGACTATTCCCTCCCCCCAACCAGAACGAAACATTGTCCTCAATGTTTGAAAGGAAAGAAGTAGAGTTTAGAAGACATCACCTGAGTGGTGCAACACAGAAGAAAATATTTACAAGCGGAGAGTTAAATCTAATTTGTACTTCTTACTGCGGCTACTGTTACCATCATTATTTGGGCGCTCCAACACAAAGGTCCATGGGTTCGGCTCCGGTTTATAAGCTTGTAACAGATCAAGTAGCTCATTAGCAGTGTGAGCACAAATAAAGAGTTTTTTCGCATGGGAAGGAATGAAGTAGTTTTTTATTGCATGGTTAAGAAATGCGATAAAGCCATCATAAAAGTTATTGACATTTAACAAACCGATGGGTTTCTGGTGGATGTGCAGATGGGCCCAAGATGCTAGTGTGATAAGTGCCTCTAGTGTTGCAAGATCTCCTGGAAGGAAAATAAAAGCATCAGCATGATTAAGCATTTCAGTTATTCTTTCTTGCATACCTGAGACGACTAACTCTTCTCCAGTTGATGAGTCAGACGAACTGCCCAATGGTTTTAGGACTCTTGGGATGATGCCTAACACTTGACTTCCTCTGATAAAAGCTGCTTCTGAGACCATTTTTGATAACCCTCGGTTACCTCCTCCATACACCAAGTGTAATTTTCTCTCTGCTATGCTTCGACCAAGATCTATGGCTGCCTCAACGAACTCTTTATGTTTGCCATAGGTAAATCCAGAAAGCACACAAATGTTCTTGAATTGTCTATTTGGAGTAGCTGCCATTGTGATACTTCTCAAAAAAATAATTTGTGAGTGCTTGACAAAAGATATCACATTTAAGAGTCTTGGTGATAGTGGGTCATGGTTGTGTATGAGGTAATATGTCAGTGTCAAATAACGCGTAAAGCACGTGGCTCGCAAGTCAAAAAGAAAACAGTAAAAAGGAAAAAGAAAACAGTAATAAAATTATTAAAGACAATAATGCAAACAATAAGACAATAGTGAAATAAAATAACAATAAAGTAAAAGGATATTTACAGGTAGTTGCGACTGTGGCTCACATCTTCCTCTGGTTTTACGTCCAGAAACGGCTTGAACGCCCTCTATGGGTCGAGGATGGGCTTCCTATCCAGTTTTCTTACAAAGCGGCAAAGCAGGTCGTTTATAGTCGATTCAGAGGCCATGCTCGTGCATGCTCTTTCTGAAATAATGGCCATAACTGGAGAATCGCTCCTTGCACATATCCACTGGGTGCGTTTCAAGAGACAAAAGGATATCATCCAATGACTCCTTATTCAAGCCATCCCTAATGAATTGAATCTTATCTTCCCTGTTATCAGACACCATTCCTAAAGAACATGGGTTTTTATTGCAACTCATTCTGGCACACTTATGACAAGCAACAAAAATTCGTCGAGCTCGTCGTTTTCTTGCATAATTTCCTTTACCACAACCAGGCATGTATGCAATAAATTTTGGAGGTAACTCACCTGCCGATCGTACTTTAGCCTCGATTAACCAACGGATGTCAGCAGGTATGTTATTCCTCATGAGTAATCGCATGCGTTCGGACCGAGCTTTATAGATCGTAAGGAGGGCATTCTGAGGAAGTGAAGGGAATCGCTTCTGAAGTTTTGCTAGAATCTCGTTTCTGTCCATACCTTCACCTCAGAATATCAGTTATTATGGAAACTGAAGTAACCGACTTGATTGTCACGGAGTACCGTTATCCGCCACTTCACCGGGGTAACAAACTAAAGCACACAAACAGAAAAACAAATTAAAACACACAAAGAAAATTAAAATCGTCCTCTTATTGAATTTACCTCAAGCTCCAACTGGATGTCGTAAACACTTCTCTCAATGTCTCTGAGTTGGCTTTCTAAACCCTCAACATAGGCTACTAACTCTGGTGGTTGTAGAGCCCAAATACGATGTGTTTTACAAAATTGAATCTGTCTTTTGAGATGAGTTTTGACACGTTGAAGTGGTTTAAGAATGTTCAGGAGGAACGGTCTAAGTATGAGACTCATGATTAACAATGATAAGAGAAAACTTAATAGTTAAACAAACACACTTATGCAAAAATAATTTCAATTAGCAAAAGAATAATATAAAGAAAGAAAGAAAAATCAAATCAACGAAAAGAAAGAAAAAAAAATCAATTCAAATCTGGTGGGTCACTCAAATTTATTTCGGTGTCTTCTCCATGTGGTTGGTACTCTAGATATGGCTTTAATCTTTGACCATTAACTTTAAACGTGACACCGTTCTTTGGGTCCTTAATTTCAATTGCCCCATGTGGAAAAACAGTATGAACAATAAATGGACCAGACCAACGAGAGCGTAACTTACTTGGGAATAGGTGCAAACGAGAATTGAACAAAAGCACTTTTTGACCTGGAGTGAAAGATTTTCTCATAATGTGCTTGTCGTGGAAGACTTTCATTCATTGCTTGTAAATCTTGGCATTTTCGTACGCATCATTGCGAATTTCTTCAAGTTCTGCCAGTTGTAATCTTCTTTCTGAGCTGGCCTGCTGCATGTCAAAATTGAATTTCTTGATGGCCCAATATGCACGATGCTCGAGTTCCACAGGTAGGTGGCAAGCTTTTCCATACACTAGCCTGTAGGGTGACATCCCAATCGGGGTCTTGAAAGCCGTTCTATATGCCCATAATGCATCATCAAGTCTTAATGACCAATCTTTTACTGCAGCCTCACCGTTTTTTCTAATATGTGCTTTATTTCTCGATTGGAGATCTCAACTTGGCCACTGGTTTGCGGATGATACGGGGTCGCCACTTTGTGTGTGATTGAATACTTTGTCAAAAGAGCTTTGAATGCTTTGTTACAAAAGTGGGCACCACCATCACTGATTATCGCTCGAGGGAATCCAAAGCGTGAAACAATGTTGCTTTTCAAAAATCCTATCACCACTTTGTGATCATTGGTTCTGCATGGAATTGCTTCTACCCATTTTGATACGTAGTCAACAGCAACCAATATGTATTGATGACCAAAAGACGGGGGAAAGGGTCCCATGAAGTCTATACCCCATACGTCAAAAATCTCAACCACTAAAATTGGATTTAGTGGCATCATGTTCCTTCGTGTAATGCTCCCCATTCGTTGACACCTATCACATGAAGAACAAAAAGTGTAAGCGTCTCGAAATATAGATGGCCAATAGAAACCACATTGTAAAACTTTAGTCGTTGTTTTCTTAGCACTGAAATGGCCTCCACAAGCTTGTTCATGGCAGAATGAAAGGATATTCTGAATTTCACTTTCTGGGACACATCGTCTAACAATTTGGTCTGCACAATACTTGAACAAATACGGGTCATCCCAAAAGAAATTCTTTATCTCTGCAAAGAATTTTGCCTTGTCTTGCTTGGTCCAATGCTCAGGAAGTTTACCTGTAACAAGATAATTAACTATATCAGCATACCAAGGTAATACTTCCACACTCATTAATTGTTCATCTGGAAATGACTCATTTAATGGTAAGGGCTCTGTAATTGTGTCAAAATGGAGACGAGAGAGGTGGTCTGCCACAACATTTTCTGTCCCTTTCTTATCTTTGAATTCCAAGTCAAATTCCTGCAAAAGTAACACCCAACGAATTAGTCTAGCTTTTGCATCTTTCTTTGTGAGAAGATATTTAAGAGCAGCATGATCTGTGAATATAATTATTTTACAACCAATGAGATAAGATCGAAATTTTTCCAATGCAAACACTACTGCTAGCATTTCTTTTTCAGTAGTTGAATAGTTCAACTGTGCATCATTTAATGTCATACTAGCATAGTAAATAACATGGGGAATTCGATCAACTCTTTGTCCTAATACTGCTCCTACTGCATAATCAGATGCATCGCACATGAGTTCAAATGGTAAGCTCCAATTTGGGGCCTGAATGATGGGTGATGATGTCAACAACTGCTTTAATTTTTCAAACGCCACAAGACATGAATCATTAAAGATAAATTGTACATCCTTAGCAAGTAGATTGCACAAGGGTCTAGAAACTTTGCTAAAATCTTTAATGAAACGTCTATAAAAACCAGCATGCCCAAGGAAAGATCTTACTTCTCTGACTGTTTTAGGTGGAGGAAGAGTAGAAATGAGATCCACCTTGGCTTTGTCAACTTCTATACCTTTGCTCGAAATGATGTGACCGAGAACAATACCTTGTTTTACCATAAAATGGCACTTCTCCCAATTTAAGATCAAGTTCTTCTCAATACATCTCTGCAGAACTAGTGTTAGATGATGTAAACATTGATCAAACGAGTCACCAAAGACAGAAAAATCATCCATAAAGACTTCAAGGAATCGTTCAACCATATCAGAAAAAATGCTCAACATGCATCGTTGAAATGTAGCAGGTGCATTACATAATCCAAATGGCATTCTTCTATATGCAAAAGTGCCAAAAGGGCAAGTGAAAGTGGTTTTCTCTTGATTTTTTGTTGCTATGGGGATCTGATTGTATCCTGAATAGCCATCTAGAAAGCAATAAAATTCATGGCCTGCTAATCTATCAAGCATTTGATCGATAAATGGTAAAGGAAAATGGTCTTTACGTGTGACAGAATTCAATTTTCTGTAATCAATGCATACACGCCACCACCACCAGAGTTACTCTAGTTGGTATCAATTCATTATTAGCATTGGTAACTCGCGACTCGACTTTTTAGGGACAACTTGTACAGGACTAACCCATGAACTATCAGAAATTGGGTAAATGATACCTGCGTCTAATAGCTTAAGGACTTCAGTTCTAACAACTTCTTTCATATTAGGATTTAACCGACGTTGCATTTCCCTAGTAGATTTAACATTTTCATCAAGGTGAATGTAATGCATGCAATCTGCAGGGTTTATACCTTTTATGTCTGCTATGGTCCATCCTAATGCCCCTTTGTGCTCTTTCAAAACATCTAACAACTTACCTTTTTGTTCGTCATTTAGGGATGATGATATGATTACCGGCAGAGTACTTTCGTCTCCCAAAAATGCATATACCAGAGTGTTGGGTAATGGTTTGAGCTCGAGTTTTGGTGGTGATTCTGATGATGGGATGAGTTTCTTCTCTGATGGTGCTAGTTGTTCAACTCTTGACTTCCATTTATTAGTGTCCATAGATGGTGCTGAGTCAAGTAGGGCGTTGACCTCTTCGACCGATCTGTCAATATCAAAATCCAAACCAAAGTGAGTTAAACATGTTTGTAAAGGATCATCACTAAGGTTTGAAATAAAAGAGTCATCAACTAATGCTTCTATTAAATCCACATCAACAATTCCATCATCTGCACTGTGAGGTTGTTTGGCAATGTTGAAAATATTTAGCTCCATAGTCATGTTGCCGAAGGACAACTGCATATTTCCAGTCCTGCATTGAATGTGAGCATCCGCAGTTGCCAAGAAAGGTCGGCCTAGAATAATGGGGATGTGCTTCCTCGAATCCTGTATTGGTTGAGTGTCAATTACAATGAAATCAACAGGAAAATAAAACTTGTCTACCTGGATAAGCACGTCCTCCACAATACCACGAGGTATTTTTGTGGACCGATCTGCAAGTTGTAACACCACTGGAGTTGGGTGTAATTCTCCCAGTCCAAGTTTCACAAATACTGAATAAGGCAACAAATTTACACTAGCTCCTAAATCCAACAAAGCATTCTCAATTGTGTGGTTCCCTATGCTACATGAGATAGTGGGGAGCACAGGTCTTTGCATTTTAATGGAATTTTATGTTGGAGTATAGAACTAACGTTTTCTGTTAAAAATGCCTTCTTTTGAACATGCATATTTCTCTTTTTAGTACAAAGGTCTTTAAGAAACTTGGCATAAGATGGAACTTGCTTAATAGCATCAAGCAAAGGGATGTTAACACTTACCTGTTTGAAGATTTCAAGAATCTCACCTGTGGATTTTCCCTTCTTTCCTTTCGCTAATCTCTGAGGAAATGGAGCTTTTGGAACGTATTCTCGTGGGTTGGTTTCTTCTTTTTCCTCCGGTGGTGAGTCCTCAACATTCACAGGTACAATTTGATTTTCTTTTGTCACTGGCATCTCTACTTTGTTGTCGACTTCTTTTCCTTTTCGCAAGGTCATGACTGCTTTGACCTCTCCATGCTGCTGTGGTGAACTGGTACTTGCTTCATGTACTCCTTTAGGATTAGGCACTGGTTGACTTGGAAATTTGCCTTTCTCAACAGTCATTGCCAAGGTCTGAACTGAAGAAGCAAGTTGTCCCACCATCTTCTCGAGGCTTGAAACTGATTGAGCTTGTGAGTTGAAGCCTGCTCTCAACTCATTTCGTAGTCCATCAATGGTGCGGTTCTGTTGCTCAATCGTGGAATGAGTAACATTCTTGAGATTCTGGCATGAATCCTCCCATGGTCTGGGTTGAGAGTAGTTCTGGTTCTGATTGTATGGTCTAAATGGGGGCTGAGAGGCTTGAGGAATTTGAGGAATTGGTTGCACTGGTGGAGCTGGAGCTGCTGGTCCATTATGTTGGAATCCTTGAGACCATGAAAAAATTGGGTGGTCTCTCCATCCAGGGTTATATGTGTTGGAGTATGGGTTGTAATTAGATGGCTTTCTCATTACACCTATGGCATTGGCTTGATCTGAGTATGAGTCATGGTCATGTGGCTCTGTTGATTTAGCAGTCGATAACGATGCTATTTGTCGAGAAAGACCTTCAATTATCTCCTTGACTTCTTTGATTTCCGAACTTGACTCGCCAATGTGAACCTCATTCACTCCTTTAATTCTTTTAGTATTCCTGAGTGATCGACTCCGTTGTTGGGAATTATCCGCTTGTCGCTGGAAGAATTCCCAAATTTCTGATGCACTTTTTGACATTAGCTCTCCTCCACTTGTTGCCATTAGCCATTCTTGCACATTCGGCAGTAATCCCTCCAAAAAGTATTGGCATTGGTGCCATTTCTCGTACCCATGATGTGGACACTTCAAGAGTAGCCCATTGAATCGCTCCCATGTCTCGAAAAACTGCTCGTCATCTCTCTGAGTAAACTCTGAGATTTCCCTGCGAATAGCATTGGTTTTATGCACTGGGAAATATTTATTCAAAAATTTCGTTACCATTTGTTCCCATGATGAGATGCTATTAGCAGGTAAAGTATTTAACCATGAACGAGCTCTATCCTTTAAAGAAAATGGGAATAATCTAAGCTTTACATCATCATCTGAAAAATTCTCATATTTAAATGTTTGACAAATTGCATGAAAATCATTCAAATGATTATATGGGTCCTCATTTTCTAGGCCATAGAATGTGGAGAGACAATTTAGCACACTAGGTTTTAATTCAAAACTCCTAGCAGCTACATTTGGGTATCTTATGTATGATGTGCTCAAATTAGCTAAGGGACTAAAATAGTCCTTAAATGGCCTCTCCTGTGGTGCTTGTAAATCCATTCCAAATTTATTTTTAATGTGCTTTTGTGTGCGAAGTGTTTTTTCTAATTCAAGGTCTATAGGTTCAAGATTAGGTAATAATGACCTACGACCATGCATGCAAAATAAATAAAATAAAAATAAAGATGCAAACAAAACAAAAAATAAAGATGCAAACAAAGTAAAAAATAAAGATGAGAACAAAACAAATAAAAATAAAGAAGAGGGAGAAATTACGATACTAACCTTATTGCGCTATTACAACCATACTATAAAAATACACAAAAACAAATACGTGAAATAAATTAACTAAAAATAAATTAATAAGATAAACAAAAAAAAATTACAAAGAAAATTAAATTGAAAATTAAATTACATAATTTTAAAGAAGAGAAAAAGAAAAAGAAAATACTAACCTTTAAATGTAGATTCACTTTTTTTTTTCTTTTTTTTTTTTTAAAAAAAAAAATACAAGAAAACAATTTAAATGGAATTATTCACAAAAATTAATTCTACGAATTAAAATTACTTACCTCCCCGGCAACGGCGCCAAAAACTTGTTGTGCAAATTTTAATGTACTCGCAAGCGCACGAATCTATTGTAGTATAGATCAATGGTGACGAGTGTCGATCCCACGAGGAGGTGGATTTTAATTATATGTAGAATTAATTTTGTAAATGGGTGATTGGATTTGTGGTGGAAATGATTTGAAATATGTTAAAACTTAAATTAAAATGGCGAGAATAAATTCTAAAATTGGAATTGAAATGGCGAGAATAAATTGAAGAGAATTCTATTAAAATAAAGCACTTGGGTATCCGGATCCGTATCAACATGCATCATGGGCTAAATATTCCTTATTAATACCAATTAAATCATGAGGGGGGAATCCACACCTCATGAACCACGCTCTAATCAATATGGTGCTAAGGGCTTATCGTGCCAAATAATAATAACCTTATACTAGAGAGCCGGTGTAACCAAGGCGGTATCTAGACAAGATTATTATTATTTGTCGACGAGAAGTCAAAACATCCACAAAAACTAGAGGGGAAGAGAAAATAAATTTACCAAATTAATCCCATGACACATGTTGAGACTTCACCTTCAACCCAAGTTTGAAAGAAAATTAGCCACTCATAATTGAACTAGGGGCAAAATGGGAATTTATTAAAATATGAAGAAAATACAAGATGGAGGGGGAATTACAGAAAATGGATCCCAAAAATGGATTCAAAGATATCAAATTAGGGGGGAGAGGCCCCCTTTTTATAGATACATGGAGTAAATCATGGCCATCGGATTAAAAACAGTTTGGACGCTCAGGATTGCGCCACGTCATCAGTCAACAGTCCACGGTTTGACCCGACTTTGAACAGTAACACGGTTTGACCCGACTTTGAACGATGTAGCGGTTTTGACCGGAT
Organism: Citrus sp. QX-2021; assembly: GCA_030444885.1. Classification (NCBI taxonomy): domain Eukaryota; kingdom Viridiplantae; phylum Streptophyta; class Magnoliopsida; order Sapindales; family Rutaceae; genus Citrus; species Citrus sp. QX-2021. Next base: position 335,940 of record JAUJEF010000015.1, on the reverse strand, counting down.
GAACAATAACGCGGTTTGGTTGAAAATAATCCTGTGTGATGCATGTACCGTACGCGAGATTTTTCTTCCACTGATATGCTGCCACGTCACCATCAACAGTACATAAGAATTTTAGCCCAACAGGATCGTGACACCTCATCAGTCAATGCCACGTCATCGGTCAATGCCATGTCATCAATCCGTCTATGTGAACAGTGTCGTGAACAGTAACGTAGACAATACCGTACCCGTGAATAGTACCGTACATGTGAATAGTGCCATTTTTCCTTTTATGCTCCTCCTAAGGTTTTCGACCGTCCTGAGTTCAAAAATGATGTCCGTTTTGCCGTCTGATCTCTCCTTTATTGTGAAATGACTATAATGCCCCTAAAATACGTAAAATACTTAATTAAAATAAAACAAACGGAATTAAATCAAAAGAAGGTTAAATTCATAAAAGTAAAGGTGTTAGTAAGACTTGAAATGTAAAATGACGGTTTTCTCCTTTATAAATATGCATTTTCTAACACTCAACAGTCCGCCGGACTCGGAAAGGGGCGAGACTTTGCGAGCGACCTCCGCGTGCCAAAAATAGGCCATGGGCACAGCCGCGCCCAAAAATAACCGCCCGAAGGCTGGGGCGCCAAGTTCATCCAGCGGAAAAATGGCCAAAAAACGATTGGGATATAGCCTTGGGGGGAGAGGCTGGCCAACTTCGTCCGCCGGACTCGGAATGGGGTGAGACTTTGCGAGTGGCCTCCTCGGGCCAAAAATAGGCCGCGGGCACAGCCGCGCCCAAAAATAACCGCCCAAAGGCCGGGGCGCCAAGTTCATCCAGCGAAAAAATGGCCAAAAAACGGGTGGGCTATAGCCTTGGGGGTAGGGGCTGGCCAACTTCATCCGCCGGACTCGGAATGGGGCGCGACTTTGCGAGCGGCCTCCGCGTGCTAAAAATAGGCCACGGGCACAGCCGCGCCCAAAAATAACCACCCGAAGGCCGGGGCGCCAAGTTCGTCCAGCGGAAAAATGGCCAAAAAACGGGTGGGCTATAGCCTTGGGGGGAGGGGCTGGCCAACTTCGTCCGCCGGACTCGGAAAGGGGCGAGACTTTGCGAGCGGCCTTCGCATGCCAAAAATAGGCCACGGGCACAGCCGTGCCCAAAAATAACCGCCCGAACGTCGGCGCTCCCAAACCCCCCAGCAGAAAAATGGCGAAAAAATGGGTGGGCTATAGCCTTGGGGGGATGGGCTGGCCAACTTCGTCCGCCGGACTCAGAATGGGGCGAGACTTTGCGAGCGACCTCCGCGTGCCAAAAATAGGCCGCAGGCACAGCCGCGCCCAAAAATAGCCCCCCGAAGGTCGTTGCGCCCAAACCCCCCAGCGGAAAAATGGCCAAAAAACGGGTGGGCTATAGCCTTGGGGGGAGGGGTTGGCCAACTTCGTCCGCCGGACTCGGAATGGGGCGAGACTTTGCGAGCGGCCTCCGCGTGCCAAAAATAGGCCGCGGGCACAGCTGTACCCAAAAATAAACGCCCGAAGGCCGGGGCGCCAAGTTCGTCCAGCGGAAAAATGGCCAAAAAACGGGTGGGCTATAGCCTTGGGGGGAGGGGCTGGCCCACTTCGTCCGCCGGACTCGGAATGGGGTGAGACTTTGCGAGCGTCCTCTGCATGCCAAAAATAGGCCGCGGGCACAGCCGCGCCCAAAATTAACCCCCCTAAGGTTGGCGCCCCCAAACCCCCCAGCAGAAAAATGGCCAAAAAACGGGTGGGCTATAGCCTTGGGGGGAGGGGCTGGCCAACTTCGTCCGCCGGACTCGGAATGGGGCGAGACTTTGCGAGCGGCCTCCACGTGCCAAAAATAGGCTGCAGGCATAGCTGCACCCAAAAATAACCGCCCGAAGGTCGGTACGCCCAAACCCCCCAGCGGAAAAATGGCCAAAAAACGGGTGGGCTATAGCCTTGGGGGGAGGGGCTGGGCAACTTCGTCCGCCGGACTCGGAATGGGGCGAGACTTTGCAAGCGGCCTCCGCGTGCCAAAAATAGGCTGTGGGCACAGCCGCGCCCAAAAAAAACCGCCCGAAGGCCGGGGCGCCAAGTTCGTCCAGCGGAAAAATGGCCAAAAAGCGGGTGGGCTATAGCCTTTGGGGGAGGGGCTGGGCAACTTCGTCCGCCGGACTCGGAATGGGGCGAGACTTTGTGAGCGGCATCGGCGTGCCAAAAATAGGCCGCGGGCACAGCCGCGCCCAAAAATAACCGCCCGAAGGCCGGGGCGCCAAGTTCGACCAGCGGAAAAATGGACAAAAAACGGGTGGGCTATCGCCTTGGGGGGAGGGGCTGGCCAACATTGTCCGCCGGAGTCGGAATGTGGTGAGACTTTGCGAGCGGCCTCGGCGTGCCAAAAATAGGCTGCGGGCACAGCTGCGTCCAAAACTAACCGACCGAAGGCCGGGGCGCCAAGTTCGTCCAGCGGAAAAATGGCCAAAAAACGGGTGGGCTATAGCCTTGGGGGGAGGGGCTGGCCCACTTCGTCCGCCGGACTCGGAATGGGGCGAGACTTTGCGAGTGGCCTCCGCGTGCCAAAAATAGGCCACGGGCACAGCCGTGCCCAAAAATAACCGCCCAAAGGTCGGTGCGCCCAAACCCCCCAGCGGAAAAATGGCCAAAAAACGGGTGGGCTATAGCCTTGGGGGGAGGGGCTGGCCAACTTTGTCCGCCGGACTCGGAATGGGTTGAGACTTTGCGAGCGGCCTCCGCGTGCCAAAAATAGGCTACGGGCACAGCTTCTTCCAAAAATAACCGCCCGAAGGCCGGGGCGCCAAGTTCGTCCAGCGGAAAAATGGCCAAAAAACGGGTGGGCTATAGCCTTGGGGGGAGGGGCTGGCCAACTTCGTCTGCCGGTCTCGGAATGGGACGAGACTTTGCGAGCGGCCTCCGCTTGTCAAAAATAGGCCGCGGGCACAGCCGCGCCCAAAAATAACCCCCCGAAGGTTGGCACGCCCAAACCCCCCCAGCGGAAAAATGGCCAAAAAACGGGTGGGCTATAGCCTTGGGGGGAGGGGCTTGCGAACTTCGTCCGCCGGTCTCGGAATGGGACGAGACTTTGCGAGCGGCCTCCGCTTGTCAAAAATAGGCCGCGGGCACAGCCGCGCCCAAAAATAACCCCCCGAAGGTTGGCGCGCCCAAACCCCCCAGCGGAAAAATGGCCAAAAAACGGGTGGGCTATAGCCTTGGGGGGAGGGGCTTGCGAACTTCGTCCGCCGGACTCGGAATGGGATGAGACTTTGCGAGCGGCCTCCATGTGCCAAAAATAGGCCACGGGCACAGCCGCGACCAAAAATAACCGCCCGAAGGCCGGGGCGCCAAGTTCGTCCAGCGGAAAAATGACCAAAAAACGGGTGGGCTATAGCCTTGGGGGGAGGGGCTGGGCAACTTCGTCCGCCGGACTCGGAATGGGGCGAGACTTTGCGAGCGGCCTACGCTTGCAAAAAAATAGGCCGCGGGCACAGCCGCGCCCAAAAATAACCGCCCGAAGGCCGGGGCGCCAAGTTCGTCCAGCGGAAAAATGGACAAAAAACGGGTGGGCTATAGCCTTGGGGGGAGGGGCTGGCCAACTTTGTCCGCCGGAGTCGGAATGTGGTGAGACTTTGCGAGCGGCCTCGGCGTGCCAAAAATAGACTGCGCGCACAGCTGCGTCCAAAAATAACCGACCGAAGGCCGGGGAGCCAAGTTCGTCCAGCGGAAAAATGGCCAAAAAACGGGTGGGCTATAGCCTTTGGGGGAGGGGCTGGGAAACTTCGTCCGCCGGACTCGAAATGGGGCGAGACTTTGCGAGCGGCCTCCGCGTGCCAAAAATAGGCTGCGGGCACATCCGCGCCCATAAATAACCCCCCAAAGGTCGGCGCGTCCAAACCCCCCAGCGGAAAAATGGCCAAAAAATGGGTGGGCTATAGCCTTGGGGGGAGGGGCTGGCCCACTTCGTCCGCAGGACTCGGAATGGGGCGAGACTTTGCGAGCGGCCTCAACGTGCCAAAAATTGCCCGCGGGCAGTGCTGCGACCAAAAATAACCGCCCGAAGGCCGGGGCGCCAAGTTCGTCCAGCGGAAAAATGGCCCAAAAAACGTGTGGCTATAGCCCTGGGGGGAGGGGCTTGCCAACTTCGTCCGCCGGACTCGGAATGGGGCGAGACTTTGTGAGCGGCCTCCGCGTGACAAAAATCAGCTGCGGGCACAGCCGCGCCCAAAGACAACCCCCCGAAGGTCGGCGTGCCCGAACCCCCCTGCGGAAAAATGGCCAAAAAACGGGTGGGCTATAGCCTTGGGGGGAGGGGCTGGGCAACTTCGTCCGCCGGACTCGGAATAGGGCTAGACTTTGCGAGCGGCCTGCACGTACAAAAAATAGGCCGCGGGCATAGCCGCGCCCAAAAATAACCCCCCGAAGGTCGGCGCGCCCAAACCCCCCAGCGGAAAAATGGCCAAAAAATGGGTGGGCTATACCCTTGGGGGGAGGGGCTGGCCTACTTCGTCCGCCGGACTCGGAATGGGGTGAGACTTTGTGAGCGGCCTCCGCGTGCCAAAAAGAGGCTGTGGGCACAGCCGCGCCTAAAAATAACCTCCCGAAGACCGGGGCGCCAAGTTCGTCCAGCGGAAAAATGGCCAAAAAACGGGTGGGCTATAGCCTTGGGGGGAGGGGTTGGCCAACTTCATCCGCCGGACTCGGAATGGGGCGAGAATTTGCGAGCGGCCACCGAGTGCCAAAAATAGGCCGCGGGCACAGCCGCGCCGAAAAATAACTGCCCGAAGGCCGGGGTGCCAAGTTCGTCCAGCGGAAAAATGGCCAAAAAACGGGTGGGCTATAGCCTAGGGGGGAGGGGCTGGCCAACTTTGTCCGCCGGACTCAGAATGGGGTGAGACTTTGCAAGCGGCCTCGGCGTGCCAAAAATAGGCTGCGGGCACGGCCGCACCCAAAAATAACCGCCCGAAGGCCGGGGCGCCAAGTTCGTCCAGCGGAAAAAGGCCACAAAAACGGGTGGGCTATAGCCTTGGGGGGAGGGGTTGGCCAACTTCATCCGCCGGACTCGGAATGGGGCGAGAATTTGCGAGCGGCCACCGAGTGCCAAAAATAGGCCGCGGGCACAGCCGCGCCGAAAAATAACTGCCCGAAGGCCGGGGTGCCAAGTTCGTCCAGCGGAAAAATGGCCAAAAAACGGGTGGGCTATAGCCTAGGGGGGAGGGGCTGGCCAACTTTGTCCGCCGGACTCAGAATGGGGTGAGACTTTGCAAGCGGCCTCGGCGTGCCAAAAATAGGCTGCGGGCACGGCCGCACCCAAAAATAACCGCCCGAAGGCCGGGGCGCCAAGTTCGTCCAGCGGAAAAAGGCCACAAAAACGGGTGGGCTATAGCCTTGGAGAGTGGGGCTGGCCAACTTAGTCCGCCGGACTCGGAATGGCGCGAGACTTTGTGAGGCGCCTCCATGTGCCAAAAATAGGCCGCGGGCACAGCCGCGCCCAAAAATAACCGCCCGAAGGCTGGGGCACCAAGTTCGTCAAGCGGAAAAAGGCCACAAAAACAGGTGGGCTATAGCCTTGGGGGGTGGGGCTGGCCAACTTTGTCCGACGGACTCGGAATGGCGCGAGACTTTTGAGGCACCTCCATGTGCCAAAAATAGGCCGCGGGCACAGCCGCGCCCAAAAATAACCGCCCGAAGGCCGGGGCACCAAGTTCGTCCAGCGGAAAAAGGCCACAAAAACAGGTGGGCTATAGCCTTGGGGGGTGGGGCTGGCCAACTTTGTCCGCCGGACTCGGAATGGCGGGAGACTTTGCGAGGCGCCTCCGTACGTAAAAAATAGGCCGTGGGCACAGCTTCACCCAAAAATAACCGCCCGAAGGCCGGGGCGCCAAGTTCGTCCAGCGGAAAAAGGCCACAAAAACGGGTGGGCTATAGCCTTGGGCGGTGGGGCTGGCCAACTTTGTCCGCCGGACTCAGAATGGGGCGAGACTTTGCAAGCGGCCTCCGCGTGCCAAAAATAGGCCGCGGCCACGGCCGCGCCCAAAAATAACCGCCCGAAGGCCGGGGCGCCAAGTTCGTCCAGCGGAAAAATGGCCAAAAAACGAGTGGGCTATAGCCTTGGGGAGAGGGGCTGGCCAACGTCGTCCGCCGGACTAGGAATGGCGCGAGACTTTGCGAGGCACCTCCGTGTGCTAAAACGAGGCCGCGGGCACAGCCGTGCCCAAAAATAACCACGCGAAGGCCGGGGGGCCAAGTTCGTCCAGCGGAAAAAGGCCACAAAAACGGGTGGGCTATAGCCTTGGGCGGTGGGGCTGGCCAACTTTGTCCGCCGGACTCGGAATGAGGCGAGACTTTGTGAGCAGCCTTCGCGTGCCAAACATAGGCCGCGGGCACGGCCGCGCACAAAAATAACCGCCCGAAGGCCGGGGCGCCAAGTTCGTCCAGCGGAAAAATGGCCAAAAAACGGGTGGGCTATAGCCTTGGGGAGAGGGGCTGGCCAACGTCGTCCGCCGGACTAGGAATGGCGCGAGACTTTGCGAGGCACCTCCGTGTGCCAAAAAGAGGCTGCGGGCACAGCCGTGCCCAAAAATAACCGCGCGAAGGCCGGGGCGCCAAGTTCGTCCAGCGGAAAAAGGCCACAAAAATGGGTGGGCTATAGCCTTGGGGGGTGGGGCTGGCCCACTTCGTCCGCTGGACTCGGAATGTGGCGAGACTTTGCGAGGCGCCTCCGTGTGCCAAAAATAGGCCGCGGGCACAGCCGCGCCCAAAAATAACCCCCCGAAGGTCGGCGCGCCCAAACTCCCCAGCGGAAAAATGGCCAAAAAACGGGTGGGCTATAGCCTTGGGGGGAGGGGCTGGCCCACTTCGTCCGCCGGACTCGGAATGGGGCGAGACTTTGCGAACAGCCTCCGCGTGCCAAAAATAGCCCACGGACACAGCCGCGCCCAAAAATAACCCCCCGAAGGTCGGCGCGCCCAAACCCACCAGCGGAAAAATGGCCAAAAAACGGGTGGGCTATAGCCTTGGGGGGAGGGGCTGGCCCACTTCATCCGCCGGACTCAGAATGGGGCGAGACTTTGCGAGCGGCCGCCGCATGCCAAAAATCGGCCGTGGGTACCGCCGCGCCTAAAAATAACCGCCCGAAGGCCGGGACGCCAAGTTCGTCCAGCGGAAAAATGGCCAAAAAACGGGTGGGCTATAGCCATGGGGGGAGGGGCTGGCCGACTTCGTCCGCCGGACTCGGAATGGGGTGAGACTTTGCGAGCGGCCTCCGCATGCCAAAAATAGGCCGCGGGCACAGCCGCACCCAAAAATAACCGCCCGAAGGCCGGGGCGACTAGTTCGTTCAGCGGAAAAATGGCCAAAAAACGGGTGGGCTATAGCCTTAGGGGGAGGGGCCGGCCCACTTCGCCCGCCGGACTCGGAATGGGGTGAGACTTTGCGAACGGCCTCCGCGTGCCAAAAATAGGCCGCGGTCGCAGCCGCACCCAAAAATAACCGCACGAAGGCCGGGGCACCATGTTCGTCCAGCGGAAAAATGGCTAAAAAACGGGCGGGCTATAGCCTTGGGGGTAGGGGCTGGCCGACTTCGTCCGCCGGACTCGGAATGGGGCGAGACTTTGCGAGCGGCCTCCGCGTACCAAAAATTGGCCGCGGACACAGCCGCGCCCAAAAATAACCCCCCGAAGGTCGGCGCGCCCAAACTCCCCAGCGGAAAAATGGCCAAAAAAGGGGTGGGCTATAGCCTTGGGGTAGGGGCTGGCCAACTTCGTCCGCCGGACTCAGAATGGGGCGAGACTTTGCGAGCGGCCTCCGCGTGCCAAAAATAGGCAGGGGGCACAGCCGCACACAAAAATAACCGCCCAAAGGCCAGAGCGCCACGTTCGACCAGCGGAAAAATGGCCAAAAAACGGGTGGGCTATAGCCTTGGGGGGAGGGGCTGCCAACTTCGTCCGCCAGACTCGGAATGGGGCGAGACTTTGCGACCGGCCTCCGCGTGCCAAAAATAGGCCGCGGGCACAGCCGCGCCCAAATATAACCGCCCGAAGATCGGGGCGCCAAGTTCGTCCAGCGGAAAAATGGCCAAAAAACGGGTGGGCTATAGCCTTGGGGGGAGGGGCCGGCCCACTTCGTCCGCCGGACTCGGAATGGGGCGAGACTTTGCGAGTGGCCTCCGCGTGCCAAAAATAGGCCGCGGGCACAGGCGCACCCAAAAATAACCGCCCAAAGGCCGGGGCGCCACGTTCGACCAGCGGAAAAGTGGCCAAAAAACGGGTGGGCTATAGCCTTGGATGTAGGGGCTGGCCAACTTCGTCCGCCGGACTCGGAATGGGGCAAGACTTTGCGAGCGGCCTCCGCGTACCAAAAATTGGCCACGAACACAGCCGCGCCCAAAAATAACCCCCCGAAGGTCGGCGCGCCCAAACCCTCCAGCGGAAAAATGGCCAAAAAATGGGTGGGTAAAGCCTTGGGGGGAGGGGCTGGCCTACTTCGTCCGCCGGACTCGGAATGGGGCGAGACTTTGCGAACAGCCTCCGCGTGCCAAAAATAGGCCACGGGCACAGCCGCGCCCAAAAATAACTCCCCGATGGTCGGCGCGCCCAAACCCCCCTGCGGAAAAATGGCCAAAAAACGGGTGGGCTATAGCCTTGGGGGGAGGGGCTGGCCCACTTCATCCGCCGGACTCAGAATGGGGCGAGACTTTGCGAGCGTCCGCCGCATGCCAAAAATCGGCCGCGGGTACTGCCGCGCCTAAAAATAACCGCCCGAAGGCCGGGGCGCCAAGTTCGTCCAGTGGAAAAATGGCCAAAAAACGGGTGGGCTATAACCATGGGGGGAGGGGCTGGTCAACTTCGTCCGCCGGACTCGGAATGGGGTGAGACTTTGCGAACGGCCTCCGCGTGCCAAAAATAGGCCGCGGGGACAGCCGCACCCAAAAATAACCGCCCGAAGGCCGAGCGACTAGTTCGTTCAGCGGAAAAATGGCCAAAAAACGGGTGGGCTATAGCCTTAGGGGGTGGGGCCGGCCCACTTCGCCCGCCGGACTCGGAATGGGGTGAGACTTTACGAACGGCCTCCGCGTGCCAAAAATAGGCCGTGGGCGCAGCCGCACCCAAAAATAACCGCACGAAGGCCGGGGCACCATGTTTGTCCAGCGGAAAAATGGCTAAAAAACGGGCGGGCTATAGCCTTGGGGGTAGGGGCTGGCCGACTTCGTCCGCCGGACTCGGAATGGGGCGAGACTTTGCCAGCGGCCTCCGCGTACCAAAAATTGGCCGCGGACACAGCCGCGCCCAAAAATAACCCCCCGAAGGTCGGCGCGCCCAAACTCCCCAGCGGCAAAATGGCCAAAAAAGGGGTGGGCTATAGCCTTGGGGGGAGGGGCTGCCAACTTCGTCCGCCGGACTCGGAATGGGGCGAGACTTTGCGAGCGGGCTCCGCGTACCAAAAATAGGGCATGGGGACAGCCGCGCCCAAACATAACTGCCCAAAGGCCGGGGGGCCAAGTTCGTCCAGCGGAAAAATGGCCAAAAAACGGGTGGGCTATAGCCTTGGGGGGAGGGGCTGGCCAACTTCGTCCGCCGGACTCGGAATGGGGCGAGACTTTGCGAGCGGCCTCCGAGTGCCAAAAATAGGCCGGGGGCACAGCCGCGCCCAAAAATAACCTCCCAAAGGCCGGGGCGCCACGTTCGACCAGCGGAAAAATGGCCAAAAAACGGGTGGGCTATAGCCTTGGGGGGAGGGGCTGCCAACTTCGTCCGCCAGACATGGAATGGGGCGAGACTTTGCGAGCGGCCTCCGCGTGCTAAAAATAGGCCGGGGGCACAGCCGCGCACAAAAATAACCAACCGAAGATCGGGGCGCCAAGTTCGTCCAGCGGAAAAATGGCCAAAAAACGGGTGGGCTATAGCCTTGGGGGGAGGGGCCGGCCCACTTCGTCCGACGGACTCGGAATGGGGCGAGACTTTACGAGTGGCCTCCGCGTGCCAAAAATAGGCCGCGGGCACAGCCGCGCCCAAAAATAACCGCCCGAAGGCCGGGGGGCCAAGTTCGTCCAGCGGAAAAATGGCCAAAAAACGGGTGGGCTATACCCTTGGGGGGAGGGGCTGCCAACTTCGTCCGCAAGACTCGGAATGGGACGAGACTTTGCGAGCGGCCTCCGCATGACAAAAATAGACCGCGGTCACAGCCGCTCCCAAATATAACCACCCGAAGATCGGGGCGCCAAGTTCGTCCAGCGGAAAAATGGCCAAAAAACGGGTGGGCTATAGCCTTGGGGGGAGGGGCTGGCCAACTTCGTCCGCTGGACTCGGAATGGGGCGAGACTTTGCGAACGGCCTCCGCGTGCCAAAAATACGCCGCGGGCACAGCAGCGCCCAAAAATACCCGCCCGAAGGCCGGGGCGCCAAGTTTGCCAGCGGAAAAATGGCCAAAAAACGGGTGGGCTATAGCCTTGGGGGGAGGGGCTGGCCAACTTCGTCCGCTGGACTCGGAATGGGGCGAGACTTTGTGAACGGCCTCCGCGTGCCAAAAATACGCCGCGGACACAGCAGCGCCCAAAAATACCCGCCCGAAGGCCGGGGCGCCAAGTTTGCCAGCGGAAAAATGGCCAAAAAACGGGTGGGCTATAGCCTTGGGGGGAGGGGCTGGCCCACTTCGTCCGCCAGACTCGGAATGGGGCGAGACTTTGCGACCGGCCTCCGCGTGCCAAAAATAGGCCGCGGGCACAGCCGCGCCCAAATATAACCGCCCGAAGATCGGGGCGCCAAGTTCATCCAGCGGAAAAATGGCCAAAAAACGGGTGGGCTATAGCCTTGGGGGGAGGGGCCGGCCCACTTCGTCCGCCGGACTCGGAATGGGGCGAGACTTTGCGAGGGGCCTCCGTGTGCCAAAAATAGGCTGCGCGCACAGCCGCACCCAAAAATAACCGCCCAAAGGCCGGGGCGCCAAATTCGTCCAGCGGAAAAAGGCCACAAAAACGGGTGGGCAACGGGTGGGCTATAGCCTTGGGGTGTGGGGCTGGCCAACTTCGTCCGCCGGACTCGGAATGGCACGAGACATTACGAGGCGCCTCCGTGTGCCAAAAATAGGGCGCGGGCACAGCCTCGCCCAAAAATACCCGCCCGAAGGCCAGGGCGCCATGTTCGTCCAGCGGAAAAAGGCCACAAAAACGGGTGGGCTACAGCCTTGGGGGGTGGGCAGGCCAACTTCGTCCGCCGGACTCGGAATGGGGCGAGACTTTGCGAGGCACCTCCGTGTGCCAAAAATAGGCCGAGGGCACAGCCGCGTCCAAAAATACCCACCCGACGGCTGGGGCGCCAAGTTCGTCCAGCAGAAAAAGGCCACAAAAAAGGGTTGGCTATAGCCTTGGGGGGTGGGGCTGGCCAACTTCGTGCGCTGGACTCGGAATGGCGCGAGACTTTGCGAGGGGCCTCCGTGTGGAAAAAATAGGCTGCGGGCACAGCCGCGCCCAAAAATAACTGCCCAACGGCCGGGACGCCAAGTTCGTCCAGCGGAAAAAGGCAACAAAAACGGGTGGGCTATAGCCTTGGGGGGTGGGGCTGGCCAACTATGTCCACCGGACTCGGAATGGTGCGGGACTTTGCAAGGGGCCTCTGTGGACCAAAAATAGGCCGCGAGCACAGCCGCGACCGAAAATAACCACACGAAGGCCGGGGCGCCAAGTTCGTCCAGCGGAAAAAGGCCACAAAAACGTGTGGCCTATAGCCTTGGGGGGTGGGGGTGGCCCACTTCGTCCGCCGGACTCGGAATGGCGCGAGACTTTGCGAGGGGCCTCCGTGTGCCAAAAATAGGCTGCGGGCATAGCCGTGCCCAAAAATAACCACCCGAAGGCCGGGGCGCCAAATTCGTCCAGCGGAAAAAGGCCACAAAAACAGGTGGGCTATAGCCTTGGGGGGTGGGGCTGGCCGACTTCGTCCGCCGGACTCAGAATGGCTCGAGACATTACGAGGTGCCTCCGTGTGCAAAAATAGGCCGTGGGCACAGCCGTGCCCAAAAATAACCGCCCGAAGGCCGGGGCGCCAAGTTCGTCCAGCGGAAAAAGGCCACAAAATCGTGTGGGCTATAGCCTTGGGGGGTGGGGGTGGCCAACTTCGTCCGCCGGACTCGGAATGGCGAGAGACTTTGCGAGGGGCCTCCGTGTTCCAAAACTACGCTGCGCGCACAGCCGCGCCCAAAAATAACCGCCCAAAGGCCGGGGCGCCAAGTTCGTCCAGCGGAAAAAGGCCACAAAAACGGGTGGGCTATGGCCTTGGGGGGTGGGGCTGGCCGACTTCGTCCGCCGGATTCGGAATGGTGCGAGACTTTACGAGGTGCCTCCGTGTTCAAAAATAGGCCGCGGGCACAGCCGTACCCAAAAATACCCGCCCGAAGGCCGGGGCGCCAAGTTCGTCCAGCAGAAAAATGCCACAAAAAAGGGTTGGCTATAGCCTTGGGGGGTGGGGCTGGCCAACTTTGTCCGCTGGACTCGGAATGGCGCGAGACTTTGCGAGGGGCCTCCGTGTGGAAAAAATAGGCTGCGGGCACAGCCGCGCCAAAAAATAACTGCCCAAAGGCCGGGGTGCCAAGTTCGTCCAGCGGAAAAAGGCAACAAAAACGGGTGGGCTATAGCCTTGGGGGGTGGGGCTGGCCAACTTCGTCCGCCGGACTCGGAATGGCGTGAGACTTTGCGAGGGGCCTCCATTTGCCAAAAATAGGCCGCGGGCACAACCGCGCCCAAAAATAACCGCCCGATAGCCGGGGCGCCTAGTTCGTCCAGCGGAAAAATGGCCAAAAAACGGGTGGGCTATAGCCTTGGGGGGAGGGGCTGGCCAACTTCGTCCGCCGGACTCGGAATGGGACGAAACTTTGCAAACGGCCTACGCATGCCAAAAATAGGCCGTGGGCACAGCCGTACCCAAAAATAACTGCCCGAAGGCCGGGGCGCCAAGTTCGTCCAGCGGAAAAATGGCCAAAAAATGGGTGGGCGATAGCTTTGGGGGGAGGGGCTGGCCAACTTCGTCCGCCGGACTCGGAATGGGGCGAGACTTTGCGAGCGGCCTCCGCGTGCCAAAAATAGGCCACGGCCACAGCCGCGCCCAAAAATAACTGCCCGAAGGCCGGGGCGCCAAGTTCGTCCAGCGGGAAAATGGCCAAAAAACGGGTGGGCTGTAGCCTTGGGGGGAGGGGCTGGCCAACCTCGTCCGCCGGACTCGGAATGGTGCGAGAAGTTGCGAGAGGCCTCCGCGTGCCAAAAATAGGCTGCGGGTACAGCCGCGCCCAAAAATAACCGCCCGATAGCCGGGCCGCCAAGTTCGTCCAGCGGAAAAAGGCCACAAAAACGGGTGGGCTGTAGCCTTGGCGGGTGGGGCTGGCCAACTTCGTCCGCTGGACACGGAATGGCGCGAGACTTTCCGAGGGGCCTCCGCGTGCCAAAAATAGGCCACCGGCACACCCGCGCCCAAAAATATCCGCCGAAGGCCGGGGCGCGAAGTTCGTCCAGCCGAAAAAGGCCACAAAAACGGGTGGGCTATAGCCTTGGGGGGTGGGGCTGGCCAACTTCGTCCGACGGAATCGGAATGGCGCGAGACTTTGCGAGGGGCCTCCGTGTGCCAAAAATAGGACTCAGGCACAGCCGCCCCCAAAAATAACCGCCCGATAGCCGGGGCGCCAAGGTCGTCCAGCGGAAAAAGGCCACAAAAACGGGTGGGCTGTAGCCTTGGCGGGTGGGGCTGGCCCACTTCGTCCGCCGGATTCGGAATGGCGCGAGACTTTGCGAGCGGCCTCCGTGTGCCAAAAATAGGCCACGCGCACAGCCACGCCCAAAAATAACTGCCCGAAGGCCGTGGCGCCAAGTTCGTCCAGCGGAAAAATGGCCAAAAAACGGGTGGGCTATAGCCTTGGGGGGAGGGGCTGGCCAAGTTCGTTCGCCGGACTCGGAATGGGGCGAGACTTTGCGAGTGGCCTCCGCGTGCCAAAAATAGGCCGCTGGCACAGCCACGCCCAAAAATAACCTCCCGAAGGCCGGGGCGCCAAGTTCGTCCAGCGGAAAAATGGCCAAAAAACGGGTGGGCTGTAGCCTTGGGGGGAGGGGCTGGCCAACTTCGTCTGCCGGACTCGGAATGGGGCGACACTTTGCAAACGGCCTCCGTGTGGTAAAAAAAGGCCGCGGGCACAGCCGCGTCCAAAAATAACCGCTCGAACGCCGGGGCGCCAAGTTCGTCCAGCGAAAAAATGGCCAAAAAACGGGTGGGCTATAGCCTTGGGGGGAGGGGCTGGCCAACTTCGTCCGCCGGACTCGGAATGGTGCGAGACTTTGCGAGCGGCCTCCGCGTGCCAAAAATAGGCCGCGGGCACAGCCGCCCCCAAAAATAACCGCCCGAAGGTCGTTGCGCTCAAACCCCCTAGTGGAAAATGGCCAAAAAACGGGTGGGCTGTAGCCTTGGGGGGAGGGGCTGGCCAAATTTTCCGCCGGACTCGGAATGGGGCGACACTTTGAGAACGGCCTCCGTGTGCCACAAATAGGCCGCGGGCACAGCCGCGCCTAAAAATAACCGCCCGAAGGCCGGGGCGCCAGGTTCGTCCAACGGAAAAATGGCCAAAAAACGGGTGGGCTATAGCCTTGGGGGGAGGAGCTGGCCAACTTCATCCGCCGGACTTGGAATGGGGCGAGACTTTGCGAGCGGCCTCCGCGTACTAAAAATAGGCCGCAAGTATAGCCGCTCCCAAAAATAACCGCCCGAAGGTCAGCGCGCCCAAAACCCCCAGCGGAAAAATGGCCAAAAAACGGGTGGGCTATAGCCTTGGGGGGAGGGGCTGGCGATCTTCGTCCGCCGGGCTCGGATTGGGGCTAGACTTTGCGAGCAGCCTCCACGTGCCTAAAATAGGCCACGGGCACAGCCGCGCAAAAAAAATAACCACCCGAAGGTCGGCACGCCCAAACCCCCCGGCGGAAAAATGGCCAAAAAACGGGTGGGCTATAGCCTTGGGGGGAGGGGCTGGCCAACTTCGTCCGCCGGACTCGCAATGGGGTGAGACTTTGCGAGCGGCCTCTGTGTGCCAAAAATAGGCCGCGGGCACAGCCGCGCCCAAAAATAACCCCACGAAGATCGTTGCGCCCAAACCCCCCAGCGGAAAAAAATGGCCAAAAAACGGGTGGGCTATAGCCTTGGGGGGAGGGGCTGGCCCACTTCGTCCGCCGGACTCGGAATGGGGCGAGACTTTGTGAGGGGCCTCCGTGTGCTAAAAAAAGGCCACGGACTCAGCCGCCCCCAAAAATAACCGCCCGAAGGCCGGGGCACCAAGTTCGTCCAGCGGAAAAAGGCCACAAAAACGGGTGGGCTATAGCCTTGGGGGGTGGGGCAGGCCAACTTCGTCCGGCGGACTCGGAATGGCCCGAGACTTTGCGAGGGGCCTCCGTGTGCCAAATATAGGCCGCGGGCACAGCCGCCCCCAAAAATAACCGCCCGATAGCCGGGGCGCAAGGTTCGTCCAGCGGAAAAAAGGCCACAAAAACGGGTGGGCTATAGCCTTGGGGGGTGGGGCTGGCCAACTTCGTCCGCCGGACTCGGAATGGTGCGAGACTTTGCGAGGGGCCTCCGCGTGCGAAAAATAGGCCGCGGGCACAGCCGTACCCAAAAATAACCGCCCGAAGGCCGGGGCGCCAAGTTCGTCCAGCGGAAAAAGGCCACAAAAACGGGTGGGCTATAGCCTTGGGGAGTGGGGCTGGCCAACTTCGTCCGCCGGACTCGGAATGGCGCGAGACTTTGCGAGGGGCCTCCATTTGCCAAAAATAGGCCACGGGCACAACCGCGCACAAAATTAACCGTCCGATAGCCGGGGCGCCAAGTTCGTCCAGCGGAAAAAGGCCACAAAAACGGGTGGGCTATAGCCTTGGGTGGTGGGGCTGGCCCACTACATCCGCCAGACTCGGAATGGTGCTATACTTTGCGAGGGGCCTCCATTTGCCAAAAATAGGCCGCGGGCACAACCGCGCCCAAAAATAACCGCCCGATAGCCGGGGCGCCAAGTTCGTCCAGCGGAAAAAGGCCACAAAAACGGGTGGGCTATAGCCTTGGGGGGTGGGGCTGGCCAACTTCGTCCGCCGGACTCGGAATGGCGCAAGACTTTGCAAGAGGCCTCCGTGTGGCTCAAATAGGTCGCCGGCACAGCCGCCCGAAAAATAACCACCCGAAGGCCGGGGCACCAAGTTCATCCAGCGGAAAAAGGCCACAAAAACGGGTGGGCTATAGCCTTGGAAGGTGGGGCTGCCCAACTTCGTCCGCCGGACTCGGAATGGCGCGAGACTTTGCGATGGGCCACCGTGTGACAAAAATAGGCCGCGGGCACAGCCGCCCCCAAAAATGACCGCCCGAAGGCCGGGGCGCAAGGTTCGTCCAGCGGAAACAGGGTACAAAAACGGGTGGGCTATAGCCTTGGGGGGTGGGGCTGGCCAACTTCGTCCGCCGGACTCGGAATGGCGCGAGACTTTGCGAGGGGTGTCCGTGTGCCAAAAATAGGCCACGGGCACAGCCGCCTCCAAAAATAACCGCCCGATGGCCGGGGGCAAAGGTTCGTCCAGCGGAAAAAAGGCCACAAAAACGGGTGGGCTATAGCCTTGGGGGGTGGGGCTGGCCAACTTCGTCCGCCGGACTCGGAATGGCGCGAGACTTTGCGAGGGGCCTCCGCGTGCGAAAAATAGGCCGTGGGCACAGCCGCACCCAAAAATAACCACCCGAAGGCCGGGGCGCCAAGTTCGTCCAGCAGAAAAAGGCCACAAAAACGGGTGGGCTATAGCCTTGGGGGGTGGGGCTGGCCAACTTCGTCCGCCGGACTCGGAATGGCGCGAGACTTTGCGAGGGGTCTCCATTTGCCAAAAATAGGCCGTGGGCACAACCGCGCCCAAAAATAACCGCCCGATAGCCGGGGCGCCAAGTTCGTCCAGCGGAAAAAGGCCACAAAAACGGGTGGGCTATAGCCTTGGGTGGTGGGGCTGGCCAACTTCGTCCGCCGGACTCGGAATGGCGCGAGACTTTGCGAGGGGCCTCCGCGTGTGAAAAATAGGCCGCGGGCACAGCTGCACCCAAAAATAACCGCCCGAAGGCCGGGGCGCCAAGTTCGTCCAGCGGAAAAAGGCCACAAAAACGGGTGGGCTATAGCCTTGGGGGGTGGGGCTGGCCAACTTCGTCCGCCGGACTCGGAATGGCGCGAGACTTTGCGAGGGGCCTCCATTTGCCAAAAATAGGCCGCGGACACAACCGCGCCCAAAAATAACTGCTCGAAGGCCGGGGCGCCAAGTTCGTCCAGCGGAAAAAGGCCACAAAAACGGGTGGGCTATAGCCTTGGGGGGTGGGGCTGGCAACTTCGTCCGCCGGACTCGGAATGGCCCGAGACTTTACGAGGGGCCTCCGTGTGCCAAATATAGGCCACAGACACATCCGCGCCCAAAAATAACCGCCCGAAGGCCGGGGCGCCAAGTTCGTCCAGCGGAAAAAGGCCACAAAAACGGGTGGGCTATAGCCTTGGGGGGTGGGGCTCGCCAACTTCGTCCGCCGGACTCGGAGTGGCGCGAGACTTTCCGAGGGGCCTCCGTGTGCCAAAAATAGGCCGCGGGCACAGCCGCCCCCAAAAATAACCACCCGAAGGCCGGGGCACCAAGTTCGTCCAGCGGAAAAAGGCCACAAAAACGGGTGGGCTATAGCCTTGGGGGGTGGGGCTGGCCAACTTCGTCCGCCGGACTCGGAATGGCGCGAGACTTTGCGAGGGGCCACCGTGTGCCAAAAATAGGCCGCGGGCACAGCCGCCCCCAATAATAACCGCCCGAAGGCCGGGGCGCAAGGTTCGTCCAGCGGAAACAGGGTACAAAAACGGGTGGGCTATAGCCTTGGGGGGTGGGGCTGGCCAACTTCGTCCGCCGGACTCGGAATGGCGCGAGACTTTGCGAGGGGCCTCCGCGTGCGAAAAATAGGCCGTGGGCACAGCTGCACCCAAAAATAACCGCCCGAAGGCCGGGGCGCCAAGTTCGTCCAGCAGAAAAAGGCCACAAAAACGGGTGGGCTATAGCCTTGGGGGGTGGGGCTGGCCAACTTCGTCCGCCGGACTCGGAATGGCGCGAGACTTTGCGAGGGGCCTCCATTTGCCAAAAATAGGCCGTGGGCACAACCGCGCCCAAAAATAACCGCCCAATAGCCGGGGCGCCAAGTTCGTCCAGCGGAAAAAGGCCACAAAAACGGGTGGGCTATAGCCTTGGGTGGTGGGGCTGGCCAACTTCGTCCGCCGGACTCGGAATGGCGCGAGACTTTGCGAGGGGCCTCCGCGTGCGAAAAATAGGCCGCGGGCACAGCCGCACCCAAAAATAACCGCCCGAAGGCCGGGGCGCCAAGTTCGTCCAGCGGAAAAAGGCCACAAAAACGGGTGGGCTATAGCCTTGGGGGGTGGGGCTGGCCGACTTCGTCCGCCGGACTCGGAATGGCGCGAGACTTTGCGAGGGGCCTCCATTTGCGAAAAATAGGCCACGGGCACAACCGCGCCCAAAAATAACCGCCCGATAGCCGGGGCGCCAAGTTCGTCCAGCGGAAAAAGGCCACAAAAACGGGTGGGCTATAGCCTTGGGTGGTGGGGCTGGCCCACTACATCCGCCAGACTCGGAATGGTGCTATACTTTGCGAGGGGCCTCCATTTGCCAAAAATAGGCCGCGGGCACAACCGCGCCCAAAAATAACCGCCCGATAGCCGGGGCGCCAAGTTCGTCCAGCGGAAAAAGGCCACAAAAACGGGTGGGCTATAGCCTTGGGTGGTGGGGCTGGCCAACTTCGTCCGCCGGACTCGGAATGGCCCGAGACTTTACGAGGGGCCTCCGTGTGCCAAATATAGGCCACAGACACATCCGCGCCCAAAAATAACCGCCCGAAGGCCGGGGCGCCAAGTTCGTCCAGCAGAAAAAGGCCACAAAAACGGGTGGGCTATAGCCTTGGGGGGTGGGGCTGGCCAACTTCGTCCGCCGGACTCGGAATGGCGCGAGACTTTGCGAGGTGTCTCCATTTGCCAAAAATAGGCCGTGGGCACAACCGCGCCCAAAAATAACCGCCCGATAGCCGGGGCGCCAAGTTCGTCCAGCGGAAAAAGGCCACAAAAACGGGTGGGCTATAGCCTTGGGTGGTGGGGCTGGCCAACTTCGTCCGCCGGACTCGGAATGGCGCGAGACTTTGTGAGGGGCCTCCGCGTGCGAAAAATAGGCCGCGGGCACAGCTGCACCCAAAAATAACCGCCCGAAGGCCGGGGCGCCAAGTTCGTCCAGCAGAAAAAGGCCACAAAAACGGTTGGGCTATAGCCTTGGGGGGTGGGGCTGGCCAACTTCGTCCGCCGGACTCGGAATGGCGCGAGACTTTGCGAGGGGCCTCCGCGTGTGAAAAATAGGCCGCGGGCACAGCTGCACCCAAAAATAACCGCCCGAAGTCCTGGGCGCCAAGTTCATCCAGCGGAAAAAGGCCACAAAAATGGGTGGGCTATAGCCTTGGGGGGTGGGGCTGGCCATGCTCGTCCGTCGGGATCGGAATGGGGCGAGACTTTGCGAACGGCCTCCGTGTGCCAAAAATAGTCCGTCGACACAGCCGTCCCAAAAAATAACTGCCCGGAGGCCGGGGCGCCAAGTTCGTCCAGCGGAAAAAGGCCACAAAAACGGGTGGGCTATTGCCTTGGGGGGTGGGGCAGGCCAAGTTCGTCCGCCGGACTCGGAATGGGACGAGACTTTGCGAGCTGCCTCTGGGTGCGAAAAATAGGCCGTGGGCACAGCCACGCCCAAAAATGACCGCCCGATGGCCGGCGCACCAAGTTCGTCCAGCAGAAAAAAGCCACAAAAACGGGTGGGCTATAGCCTTGGGGGGTGGGGCTGGCCAAGTTTGTCCGCCGGACTCGGAATGGGGCGAGACTTTGCGAGCGGCCTCCGTGTGCCAAAAAGAGGCCTCGGGAACAGCTACGCCCAAAAATAACCGCCCGAAGGCCGGCGTACCAAGTTCGTCCTGCGTAAAAAATCCACAAAAACGGGTGGGATATAGCCTTGGGGGGTGGGGCTGGCCAAGTTTGTATGCCGGACTCGGAATGGGGCGAGACTTTGCGAGCAGCCTCCGCATGCCAAAAATAGGCCGCGGACACAGCCGCGCCCAAAAATAACTGCCCGAAGGCCGGGCGCTGAGTTCGTCCAGCGGAAAAAAGCCACAAAAACGGGCGGGCTATAGCCTTCGGGAGTGGGGCCGGCCAAGTTCGTCCGCCGGACTCGGAATGGGACGAGACTTTGAGAGCGGCCTCCGTGTGTCAAAAATAGGACGCGGGCACAGCCGCGCAAAAAAATAACCGCCCGAAGTCCTGGGCGCCAAGTTCATCCAGCGGAAAAAGGCCACAAAAATGGGTGGGCTATAGCCTTGGGGGGTGGGGCTGGCCATGTTCGTCCGTCGGGATCGGAATGGGGCGAGACTTTACGAACGGCCTCCGTGTGCCAAAAATAGTCCGTCGACACAGCCGTGCCAAAAAATAACTGCCCGGAGGCCGGGGCGCCAAGTTCGTCCAGCGGAAAAAGGCCACAAAAACGGGTGCGCTATTGCCTTGGGGGGTGGGGCAGGCCAAGTTCGTCCGCCGGACTCGGAATGGGACGAGACTTTGCGAGCTGCCTCTGGGTGCCAAAAATAGGCCGTGGGCACAGCCACGCCCAAAAATGACCACCCGAAGGCCGGCGCACCAAGTTCGTCCAGCAGAAAAAAGCCACAAAAACGGGTGGGCTATAGCCTTGGGGGGTGGGGCAGGCCAAGTTTGTCCGCCGGACTCGGAATGGGGCGAGACTTTGCGAGCGGCCTCCGTGTGCCAACAAGAGGCCTCGGGAACAGCTACGCCCAAAAATAACCGCCCGAAGGCCGGCGTACCAAGTTCGTCCTGCGTAAAAAAGCCACAAAAACGGGTGGGATATAGCCTTGGGGGGTGGGGCTGGCCAAGTTTGTACGCCGGACTCGGAATGGGGCGAGACTTTGCGAGCAGCCTCCGCGTGCCAAAAATAAGCCGCGGACACAGCTGCGCCCAAAAATAACTGCCCGAAGGCCGGGCGCTGAGTTCGTCCAGCGGAAAAAAGCCACAAAAACGGGCGGGCTATAGCCTTCGGGAGTGGGGCCGGCCAAGTTCGTCCGCCGGACTCGGAATGGGGCGAGACTTTGAGAGCGGCCTCCGTGAGCCAAAAATAGGTCGCGGGCACAGCCGTATCCAAAAATAACCGCCCGAAGGATGGGGCGCCAAGTTCGTCCAGCGGAAAAAGGCCACAAAAATGGGTGGGTGAATGCCTTGGGGGGTGGGGCCAGCCAAGTTCGTCCGCCGGACTCGGAATGGGTTGAGACTTTGCGAGTGGCCTCCGTGTGCTAAAAATAGGCCGCGGGCACAGCCGCGCCCAGAAATAACCGTCCGAAGGCCGGGGCGCCAAGTTCGTCCAGCGGAAAAAGGCCACAAAAATGGGTGGGCTATTGCCTTGGGGGGTGGGGCTGGCCACGTTCGTCCGCCGGACTCAGAATGGGACGAGACTTTGCTAGCGGCCTCCGTGTGCCAAAAATAGGCCGCGGGCACAGCCGCACCCAGAAATAAGCACCCGAAGGTCCGGTCCCCAAGTTCGTCCGCCGCAAAAATGCCCAAAAAACGGGTGGGCTATAGCCTTGGGGGGAGGGGCTGGCCAAGTTCGTCCGCCGGACTCAGAATGGGGCCAGACTTTGCGAGGGGCCTCCGTGTGCCAAAAACAGGCCGTGGGCACAGCCGCGCCCAGAAATAAGCACCCGAAGGTATGGTCCCCAGGTTCATCCGCCGCAAAATGCCCAAAAAACGGGAGAGCTATAGCCTTGGGGGGAGGGGCTGGCCAAGTTCGTCCGCCGGACTCGGAATGGGGCCAGACTTTGCGAGGGGTCTCTGTGTACCAAAACTAGGCCGCGGACAAAGCCACGCCCAAAAATAAGCGCCCGAAGGTCCGGTCCCCAAATTCGTCCGCCGCAAAAATGCCTAAAAAACGGGTAGGCTCTAGCCGTTGGGGGAGGGGCTGGCCAAGTTCATCCGCCGGACTCGGAATGGGGCCAGACTTTGCGAGGAGCCTCCGTGTGCCAAAAACAGGCCGTAGGTACAGCCACGCCCAGAAATAAGCACCCGAAGGTACGGTCCCCAGGTTCGTCCGCCGCAAAAATGCCCAAAAAACGGGTGGGCTATAGCCTTGGGGGGAGGGGCTGGCCAAGTTCGTCCGCCGGACTCGAAATGGGGCCAAACTTTGCGAGGGGCCTCCGTGTGCCAAAAACAGGCCATGGGCATACCCGCTTCCAGAAATAGGCACCCAAAGGTACGGTCCCAGGTTCGTCCGCCGCAAAAATGCCCAAAAAACGGGTGGGCTATAACCTTGGGGGGAGAGGCTGGCCAAGTTCGTCCGCCGGACTCGGAATGCGGCCAGACTTTGCGAGGGGCCTACGTGTGCCAAAAATAGGCCGCGGGCACAGCCGCGCCCAGAAATAAGCACCCGAAGGTCGGGTCCCCAAGTTCGTCCGCCGAAAAATGCCCAAAAAACGGGTGGGCTATAGCCTTGGGGGGGGGGCTGGCCAAGTTTGACCGCCGGACTCGGAATGGGGCCAGACTTTGCGAGGGGCCTCCGTGTGCCAAAAACAGAACGCGGGCACAGCCGTGCCCAGAAATAAGCACCCGAAGGTATGGTCCCCAGGTTCGTCCGCCGCAAAAATGCCCAAAAAACGGGTGGGCTATATCCTTGCGGGGAGGGGCTGGCCAAGTTCGTCCGTCGGACTCGGAATGGGGCCAGACTTTGCAAGGGGCCTCCGTGTGCCAAAAACAGGCCGCGGACACAGCCGCGCCCAGAAATAAGTACCCGAAGGTACGGTCGCCAGGTTCGTCCGCCGCAAAAATGCCCAAAAAACGGGAGGGCTATAGCCTTGGGGGGAGGGGCTGGCCAAGTTCGTCCGCCGGACTCGGAATGGGGCCAGACTTTTACGAGGGGCCTCCCTATAGGCCGCGGGCAAAGCCGCGCCTAGAAATAAGCACCCAAAGGTATGGTCCCCATGTTCGTCCGCCACAAAAATGCCCAAAAAACGGGTGGGCTATAGCCTTGGGGGGAGGGGCTGGCGAAGTTCGTCCGCCGGACTCGGAATGTGGCCAGACTTTGCGAGGGGCGTCCGTGTGCCAGAAATAGGCCGCCGGCAAATCCGCGCCCGAAGGTCCGGTCCCCAAGTTCGTCCGCCGCAAAAATGCCCAAAAAACGGGTGGGCTATAGCCTTGGGGGGAGGGGCTGGCCAAGTTCGTCCGCCAGACTCGGAATGGGGCCAGACTTTGCGAGGGGCCTCTGTGTGCCAAAAACAGGCCATGGGCACAGCCGCACCCAGAAATAAGCACCCGAAGGTCTGGTCCCCAAGTTCGTCCTCCGCAAAAATGCCCAAAAAACGGGTGGGGTATAGCCTTGGGGGGAGGAGCTGGCCAAGTTCGTCCGCCGGACTCGGAATGCGGCCAGAGTTTACGAGGAGCCTCCGTGTGCCAAAAATACGCTGCAGGAACAACCGTGCCCAGAAATAATCACCCGAAGGTCCGGTCCCCAAGTTCGTCCGACGCAAAAATGCCCAAAAAACGGGTGGGCTATAGCCTTGGGGGGAGGGGCTGGCCAAATTCGTCCGCCGGACTCGGAATGGGGACAGACTTTGCGAGGGGCCACAGTGTGCCAAAAATAGGCCGCGGGCACAGCCGCGCCCAGAAATAAGCACCCGAAGGTCCGGTCCCCAAGTTCGTCCTTCGCAAAAATGCCCAAAAAACGGGTGGGGTTTAGCCTTGGGGGGAGGGGCTGGCCAAGTTCGTCCGCCGGACTCGGAATGGGGACAGACTTTGCGAGGGGCCTCCGTATGCCAAAAATAGGCCACGGGCACAGCCGCTGCTAGAAATAAGCGCCCGACGGTCCGGTTCCCAAGTTCGTCCGCCGCAAAAATGCCCAAAAAACGGGTGGGCTATAGCCTTGGGGGGAGGGGCTGGCCAAGTTCGTCCGCCGGACTCGGAATGGGACCAGACTTTGTGAGGGGCCTCCGTGTGGCAAAAATAGTCCGCTGACACAGCCGCGCCCAGAAATAAGCGCCCGAAGATCCGGTCCCCAAGTTCGTTCGCCGCAAAATGCCCAAAAAACGGGTGGGCTATAGCCTTGGGGGGAGGGGCTGGCAAAGTTCGTCCGCCGGACTCGGAATGGGGCCAGACTTTGCGAGGGGTCTCCGTGTGCCAAAAATAGGCCGCGGGCACAGCCGCGCCCAAAAATACCCGCCCAAAGGCTGGGGCGCCAAGTTCGTCCAGCGGAAAAAGGCCACAAAAACGGGTGGGCTATAGCCTTGGGGGGAGGGGCTGGCCATGTTCGTCCGCCGGACTCGGAATGGGGCCAGACTTTGCGAGGGGCCTCCGTGTGCCAAAAATAGGCTGCGGGCACAGTCACACCCAGAAATAAGCGCCCGAAGCTCCCGTCCCCAAGTTTGTCCGCCGCAAAAATGCCCAAAAAACGGGTGGGCTATAGCCTTGGTGGGAGGGGCTGGCCAAGTTCCTCCGCTGGACTCGGAATGGAGCCAGACTTTGCGAGGGGCCTCCGTGTGCCAAAAATAGGCCGTGGGAACAGCCGCCACCAGAAATAAGCGCCTGAAGGTCCGGTCCCCAAGTTCGTCCGCCGCAAAAACGCCCAAAAAACGGGTGGGCTATAGCCTTGGGGGGAGGGGCTGGCCAAGTTCGTCTGCCGGACTCGGAATGGGGCCAGACTTTACGAGGGGCCGCCGTGTACCAAAAATAGGCTGCGGGCACAGTCACACCCAGAAATAAGCACCCGAAGCTCCCGTCCCCAAGTTTGTCCGCCGCAAAAATGCCCAAAAAACGGGTGGGCTATAGCCTTGGTGGGAGGGGCTGGCCAAGTTCCTCCGCTGGACTCGGAATGGAGCCAGACCTTGCGAGGGGCCTCCGTGTGCCAAAAATAGGCCGTGGGAACAGCCGCCACCAGAAATAAGCGCCCGAATGTCCGGTCCCCAAGTTCGTCCGCCGCAAAAATGCCCAAAAAACGGGTGGGCTATAACCTTGGGGGGTGGGGCTGGCCAAGTTCGTCCGCCGGACTCGGAATGGGACGAGACTTTTCGAGCGGCTTCCGTGAGCGCAAAATAGGCCGCGGGCACAGCCGCGCCCAATAATAACCTCCCGATGGCTGGGGCGCCAAGTTCGTCCCGCGGAAAATGGCCACAAAAACGGGTGGGCTATAGCCTTGGGGGGTGGGGCTGGCCAACTTCGTCCGTCGGACTCGGAATGGGGCCAAACTTTGCGAGGGGCCTCCATGTGCCAAAACAGGCCATGGGCATACCCGCTTCCAGAAATAGGCACCCAAAGGTACGGTCCCAGGTTCGTCCGCCGCAAAATGCCCAAAAACGGGTGGGCTATAACCTTGGGGGAGAGGGTTGGCCAAGTTCGTCCGCCGGACTCGGAATGCGGCCAGACTTTGCGAGGGGCCTACGTGTGCCAAAAATAGGCAGCGGGCACAGCCGCGCCCAGAAATAAGCACCCGAAGGTCGGGTCCCCAAGTTCGTCCGCCGAAAAATGCCCAAAAAACGGGTGGGCTATAGCCTTGGGGGGAGGGGCTGGCCAAGTTCGTCCGCCGGACTCGGAATGGGGCCAGACTTTGCGAGGGGGCTCCGTGTGCCAAAAACAGCCCACGGACACAGTCGCGCCCAGTAATAAGCACCCGAAGGTATGGTCCCCAGGTTCGTCTGCCGCAAAAATGCCCAAAAAACGGGTGGGCTATAGCCTTGGGGGGAGGGGATGGTCAAGTTCGTCCTCCGGACTCGGAATGGGGCCAGACTTTGCAAGGGGCCTCCGTGTGCCAAAAACAGGCCGCGGACACAGCCGCGCCCAGAAATAAGTACCAGAAGGTACGGTCGCCAGGTTCGTCCGCCGCAAAAATGCCCAAAAAACGGGAGGGCTATAGCCTTGGGGGGAGGGGCTGGCCAAGTTCGTCCGCCGGACTCGGAATGGGGCCAGACTTTTACGAGGGGCCTCCCTATAGGCCGCGGGCAAAGCCGCGCCTAGAAATAAGCACCCAAAGGTATGGTCCCCATGTTCGTCCGCCACAAAAATGCCCAAAAAACGGGTGGGCTATAGCCTTGGGGGGAGGGGCTGGCGAAGTTCGTCCGCCGGACTCGGAATGTGGCCAGACTTTGCGAGGGGCGTCCGTGTGCCAGAAATAGGCCGCCGGCAAATCCGCGCCCGAAGGTCCGGTCCCCAAGTTCGTCCGCCGCAAAAATGCCCAAAAAACGGGTGGGCTATAGCCTTGGGGGGAGGGGCTGGCCAAGTTCGTCCGCCAGACTCGGAATGGGGCCAGACTTTGCGAGGGGCCTCTGTGTGCCAAAAACAGGCCATGGGCACAGCCGCACCCAGAAATAAGCACCCGAAGGTCTGGTCCCCAAGTTCGTCCTCCGCAAAAATGCCCAAAAAACGGGTGGGGTATAGCCTTGGGGGGAGGAGCTGGCCAAGTTCGTCCGCCGGACTCGGAATGCGGCCAGAGTTTACGAGGAGCCTCCGTGTGCCAAAAATACGCTGCAGGAACAACCGTGCCCAGAAATAATCACCCGAAGGTCCGGTCCCCAAGTTCGTCCGACGCAAAAATGCCCAAAAAACGGGTGGGCTATAGCCTTGGGGGGAGGGGCTGGCCAAATTCGTCCGCCGGACTCGGAATGGGGCCAGAATTTACGAGGGGCCCCTGTGTGCCAAAAAAAGGCCGCGGGCACAGCCGCGCCCAGAAATAAGCACCCGAAGGTCCGGTCCCCAAGTTCGTCCTTCGCAAAAATGCCCAAAAAACGGGTGGGGTTTAGCCTTGGGGGGAGGGGCTGGCCAAGTTCGTCCGCCGGACTCGGAATGGGGACAGACTTTGCGAGGGGCCTCCGTATGCCAAAAATAGGCCACGGGCACAGCCGCTGCTAGAAATAAGCGCCCGACGGTCCGGTTCCCAAGTTCGTCCGCCGCAAAAATGCCCAAAAAACGGGTGGGCTATAGCCTTGGGGGGAGGGGCTGGCCAAGTTCGTCCGCCGGACTCGGAATGGGACCAGACTTTGTGAGGGGCCTCCGTGTGGCAAAAATAGTCCGCTGACACAGCCGCGCCCAGAAATAAGCGCCCGAAGATCCGGTCCCCAAGTTCGTTCGCCGCAAAATGCCCAAAAAACGGGTGGGCTATAGCCTTGGGGGGAGGGGCTGGCAAAGTTCGTCCGCCGGACTCGGAATGGGGCCAGACTTTGCGAGGGGACTCCGTGTAGTGCCAAAATAGGCCGTGGGCACAGCCACGCCCAAAAATACCGGCCCGAAGGCCGGGGCGCCAAGTTCGTCCAGCGGAAAAAGGCCACAAAAACGGGTGGGCTATAGCCTTGGGGGGAGGGGCTGGCCATGTTCGTCCGCCGGACTCGGAATGGGGCCAGACTTTGCGAGGGGCCTCCGTGTGCCAAAAATAGGCTGCGGGCACAGTCACACCCAGAAATAAGCGCCCGAAGCTCCCGTCCCCAAGTTTGTCCGCCGCAAAAATGCCCAAAAAACGGGTGGGCTATAGCCTTGGTGGGAGGGGCTGGCCAAGTTCCTCCGCTGGACTCGGAATGGAGCCAGACTTTGCGAGGGGCCTCCGTGTGCCAAAAATAGGCCGTGGGAACAGCCGCCACCAGAAATAAGCGCCTGAAGGTCCGGTCCCCAAGTTCGTCCGCCGCAAAAACGCCCAAAAAACGGGTGGGCTATAGCCTTGGGGGGAGGGGCTGGCCAAGTTCGTCTGCCGGACTCGGAATGGGGCCAGACTTTACGAGGGGCCGCCGTGTACCAAAAATAGGCTGCGGGCACAGTCACACCCAGAAATAAGCACCCGAAGCTCCCGTCCCCAAGTTTGTCCGCCGCAAAAATGCCCAAAAAACGGGTGGGCTATAGCCTTGGTGGGAGGGGCTGGCCAAGTTCCTCCGCTGGACTCGGAATGGAGCCAGACCTTGCGAGGGGCCTCCGTGTGCCAAAAATAGGCCGTGGGAACAGCCGCCACCAGAAATAAGCGCCCGAATGTCCGGTCCCCAAGTTCGTCCGCCGCAAAAATGCCCAAAAAACGGGTGGGCTATAACCTTGGGGGGTGGGGCTGGCCAAGTTCGTCCGCCGGACTCGGAATGGGACGAGACTTTTCGAGCGGCTTCCGTGAGCGCAAAATAGGCCGCGGGCACAGCCGCGCCCAATAATAACCTCCCGATGGCTGGGGCGCCAAGTTCGTCCAGCGGAAAATGGCTAGAAAAACGGGTGGGCTATAGCCTTGGGGGGTGGGGCTGGCCAACTTCGTCCGTCGGACTCGGAATGGGACGAGACTTTACGAGCGGCCTCCATGTGGCAAAAATAGGCCGCGGGCACAGCCGCGCCAAAAAATAACTGCCCGAAGGCCGGGGCGCCAAGTTCGTCGAGCAGAAAAAGGCCACAAAAACGGGTGGGCTATAGCCTTGGGGGGTGGGGCTGGCCAAGTTCGTCCGCCCGACTCGGAATGGGGCGAGACTTTGCGAGCGGCCTCTGTGTGTAAAACTAGGCCGCAAGCACAGCTGCGCTGAAAAATAACAGCCCGAAGGCCGGGGCGCCTAGTTCGTCCAGCGGAAAAAAGGCCACAAAAACGGGTGGGCTATAGCCTTGGGGGGTGGGGCTGGCAAAGTTCGTCCGCCGGACTTGGGATGGGGCGACACTTTGTTAGTGGCCTCCCTGTGCCAAAAATAAGGCGCGGGGACAGCCGCGCCCAATAATCAGCGCCCGAAGGCCGGGGCGCCCAGTTCGTCCAGCGGAAAAAGGCCACAAAAACGTGTGGGCTATAACCTTGGGGGGTGGGGCTGGCTTAGTTCGTCCGCCGGACTCGGAATGGGGCGAGACTTTTCGAGCGGCTTCCGTGAGCGCAAAATAGGCCGCGCGCACAGCCGCGCCCAATAATAACCTCCCGATGGCCGGGGCGCCAAGTTCGTCCAGCGGAAAATGGCTAGAAAAACGGGTGGGCTATAGCCTTGGGGGGTGGGGCTGGCCAACTTCGTCCGCCGGACTCGGAATGGGACGAGACTTTACGAGCGGCTTCCATGTGGCAAAAATAGGCCGCGGGCACAGCCGCGCCAAAAAATAACCGCCCGAAGGCCGGGGCGCCAAGTTCGTCGAGCAGAAAAAGGCCACAAAAACGGGTGGGCTATAGGCTTGGGGGGTGGGGCTGGCCAAGTTCGTCCGCCGGACTCGGAATGGGGCGAGACTTTGCGAGTGGCCTCTGTGTGTAAAACTAGGCCGCAAGCACAGCTGCGCTGAAAAATAACAGTCCGAAGGCCGGGGCGCCAAGTTCGTCCAGCGGAAAAAGGCCACAAAAACGGGTGGACTATAGCCTTGGGGGGTGGGGCTGGCTAGGTTCGTCCGCCGGACTGGGAATGGGGTTAGATTTTGCAAGCGGCCTCTATGTTCCAAAACTAGGCCGTGGGCTCAGCCGCGCCAGAAAATAACCACCCGAAGGCCTGGGCGCCAAGTTCGTCCAGCGGAAAAGGCCACAAAAACGGGTGGCCTATAGCCTTGGGGGGTGGGGCTGTCCAAGTTCGTCCGCCGGCCTTAGAATGGGACGAGACTTTGCGAGCAGCCACCGTGTGCCAAAAACAGGCTGCGGGTACTGCCGCGCTCAAAAAAAACCGCCCAAAGGCCGGGCGCCAAGTTCGTCCACCGGAAAAAGGCTACAGAAACGTGTGGGCTATAGCCTTGGGGGGTGGGGCTGGCCAAGTTTGTCCGCCAGATTCGGAATGGGGCGAGACTTAGCGAGCGGCCTCCATGTGCCAAAACTAGGCCGCGGGCACACCCGCGCCCAAAAATAACCGCCCGAAGGCTTGGGCGCCAAGTTCGTCCAGCGGAAAAAGGCCACAAAAACGGGTGGGCTATAGCCTTGGGGGATGGGGCTGGCCAAGTTCGTCCGCCGGCATCAGAATGGGACGAGACTTTGCGAGCTGCCACCGTGTGCCAAACATTTGTCGCGGGCACTGCTGCGCCCAAAAATAAACGCCCGAAGGCCAGGGCGCCAAGTTCGTCCAGCGGAAAAAAGGCCACAAAAACGGGTGGGCTATAGCCTTGGGGGGTGGGGCTGGCAAAGTTCGTCCGCCGGACTTGGGATGGGGCGACACTTTGTTAATGGCCTCCCTGTGCCAAAAATAAGCCGCGGGGACAGCCGCGCCCAATAATCACCGCCCGAAGGCCGGGGCGCCCAGTTCGTCCAGCGGAAAAAGGCCACAAAAACGGGTGGGCTATAACCTTGGGGGGTGGGGCTGGCCAAGTTCGTCCGCCGGACTCGGAATGGGACGAGACTTTTTGAGCGGCTTCCGTGAGTGCAAAATAGGCCGCGGGCACTGCCGCGCCCAATAATAACCTCCCGATGGCCGGGGCGCCAAGTTCGTCCAGCGGAAAAAGGCCACAAAAACGGGTGGGCTATAGCCTTGGGGGGTGGGGCTGGCATAGTTCGTCTGCCGGACTAAGAATGGGGCGAGACTTTCAGAGCGGCCTCTGTGTGCCAAACATAGGCAACGGGCACAGCCGCGCCCAAAAATAACCGCCCGAAGGCCGGGACGCCAAGTTCGTCCTAGGGAAAAAGGCCACAAAAACGGGTGGGCTATAGTCTTGGGGGGTGGGGCTTGCCACGTTCGTCCGCCGGACTCGGAATGGGACGAGACTTAATGAGCAGCCTCCGTGTGCCAAAAATAGTCCGCGGGCACAGCCGCGCCCAAAAATAACCGCCCGAAGGCCGGGGAGCCAAGTTCGTGCTGCGGAAAAAGGCCACAAAAACGGGTGGGCTATAGCTTGAGTGGTGGGGCTGGCCAAGTTCGTCCGCCGGACTCGGAATCGGACGAGACTTTGCGAGTGGCCTCTGTGTACCATGAATAGGCCACGGGCACAACCACGAAAAAAATTACCACCCAATGGCCGGGGCGCCATGCTCATCCAGCGGAAAAAGGCCACAAAAACGGGTGGGCTATAGCCTTGGGGGGTGGGGCTGGCCAAGTTCGTCCGCCAGACTCAGAATGGGACGAGACTTTGCGAGCGGCCTCCTTGTGCTAAAAATAGGCTGCGGGCACATCCGCGCCCAAAATAGCCGCCCAAAGGCCGGGGTGCCAAGTTCGTCCAGCGGAAAAAGGCCACAAAAACGGGTGGGCTATAGGCTTGGGGGGTGGGGCTGGCCAAGTTCGTCCGCCAGTCTCGGAATGGGACGAGACTTAGCGAGCGGCCTCCGTGTGCCAAAAAATAGGCCGCGGGCACAGCCGCGCTAAAAAATAACTGCCCGTAGGCCGGGTTGCCATGTTCGTCCAGTTGAAAAAGGCCACAAAAACGGGTGGGCTATAGCCTTGGGGGGTGGGGCTGGCCAAGTTCGTCCGCCAGACTCGGAATGGGGCAAGACTTTGCGAGCGGCCTCCGTGTGCCAAATATAGGCCGCGGGCATAGCCGTACCAAAAAATAACCGCCCGAAGGCAGGGGCGCCATGTTCGTCCAGCGGAAAAAGGCCACAAAAATGGGTGGGCTATCGCCTTGGGGGGTGGGGATGGCCAAGTTCGTCCGCCGGACTCGGAATGGGACGAGAATTTACGAGCGGCCTCCATGTGCCAAAAATAGGCTGCGGTCACAGCCGCGCTAAAAAATAACTGCCGGAAGGCCGGGGCGCCAAGTTCGTCCAGCGGAAAAAGGCCACAAAAACTGGTGGGCTATAGCCTTGGGGGGTGGGGCTGTCCAAGTTCGTCCGCCGGACTCGGAATGGGACGAGACTTTGCGAGCAGCCCCCGTGTACCAAAAATAGGCTGCGGAAGCAGCCGCGCCCAAAATTAACCGCCCGAAGGACGGGGCGCCAAGTTCGTCCAGCGGAAAATGGCCACAAAAACGGGTGGGCTATAGCCTTGGGGGGTGGGGCTGTCCAAGTTCATCCGCCGGATTCAGAATGGGACGAGACTTTGCGATAGGCCCCCGTCTACCAAAAATAGGCTGCGGATGCAGCCGCGCCCAAAAATTACTGCCCGAAGGACGGGGCGCCAAGTTCGTCCAGTGGAAAATGGCCACAAAAACGGGTGGGCTATAGCCTTGGGGGGTGGGGCTGGCCATGTTCGTCCGCCAGACTCGGAATGGGGCCAGACTTTGCGAGGGGCCTTCGTGTACCAAAAATAGGCTGCTGTCAAAAATGCTCCCAAAAATAAGAGCCCGAAGGTCCCGTCCCCAAAGTTCGTCCGCCGCAAAAATGCCCAAAAAATGGGTGGGCTATAGCCTTGGGGGGTGGGGCTGGCCAAGTTCGTCCGCCGGACTCGGAATGGGTCAGACTTTGCGAGGGGCCTTCGTGTGCCAAACATAGGATGCGGGCACAGCCGCGCCCAATAATAAGCGCCCGAAGGTCCCGTCCCCAAGTTCGTCCGCCGCAAAAATGCCCAAAAAACGGGTGGGCTATAGCCTTGGGGGGTGGGGCTGGCCAAGTTCGTCCGCCGGACTCGGAATGGGGCCAGACTTTGCGAGGGGCCTCCGTGTGCCAAAAATAGGCTGCGGGCAAAAACGCGCCCAAAAATAAGAGCCCGAAGGTCCCGTCCCCAAAGTTCGGCCGCCGCAAAAATGCCCAAAAAATGGGTGGGCTATAGCCTTGGGGGTTTGGGGCTGGCCAAGTTCGTCCGCCGGACTCGGAATGGGGCCAAACTTTGCGAGGGGCCTCCGTGTGCCAAAAATAGTCTGCGGGAAAAAATGCACCCAAAAATAAGAGCCTGAAGGTCCCGTCCCCAAAGTTTGTCCGCCGCAAAAATGCCCAAAAGCCGGGTGGGCTATAGCCTTGGGGGGTGGGGCTGGTCAAGTTCGTCCGCTGGACTCGGAATGGGGCCAGACTTTGCGAGGGGCCTCCGTGTGCCAAAAATAGTCTGCGGGAAAAAATGCACCCAAAAATAAGAGCCTGAAGGTCCCGTCCCCAAAGTTTGTCCGCCGCAAAAATGCCCAAAAGCCGGGTGGGCTATAGCCTTGGGGGGTGGGGCTGGCCAAGTTCGTCCGCCAGACTCGGAATGGGGCCAGACTTTGCGAGGGGCCTTCGTGTGCCAAAAGTAGGCTGCGGGCAAAAACGCTCCCAAAAATAAGAGCCCGAAGGTCCCGTCCCCAAAGTTCGTCCGCCGCAAAAATGCCCAAAAAATGGGTGGGCTATAGCCTTGGGGGGTGGGGCTGGCCAAGTTCGTCCGCCGGACTCGGAATGGGTCAGACTTTGCGAGGGGCCTCCGTGTGCCAAAAATAGGCTGCTGGCAAAAACGCGCCCAAAAATAAGAGCCCGAAGGTCCCGTCCCCAAAGTTCGTCCGCCGCAAAAATGCCCAAAAAATGGGTGGGCTATAGCCTTGGGGGTTTGCGGCTGGCCAAGTTCGTCCGCCGGACTCGGAATGGGGCCAACCTTTGCGAGGGGCCTACATTTGCCAAAAATAGGCTGCGGGCACAGCCGTGCCCAAAAATAAGCGCCCGAAGGTCCCGTCCCCAAGTTCGTCCGCCGCAAAAATGCCCAAAAAACGGGTGGGCTATAGCCTTGGGGGGTGGGGCTGGTCAAGTTCGTCCGCTGGACTCGGAATGGGGCCAGACTTTGCGAGGGGCCTCCGTGTGCCAAAAATAGTCTGCGGGAAAAAATGCACCCAAAAATAAGAGCCTGAAGGTCCCGTCCCCAAAGTTCGTCCGCCGCAAAAATGCCCAAAAAATGGGTGGGCTATAGCCTTGGGGGTTTGGGGCTGGCCAAGTTCGTCCGCCGGACTCGGAATGGGGCCAAACTTTGCGAGGGGCCTACGTTTGCCAAAAATAGGCTGCGGACACAGCCGTGCCCAAAAATAAGCGCCCGAAGGTCCCGTCCCCAAGTTCGTCCGCCGCAAAAATGCCCAAAAAACGGGTGGGCTATAGCCTTGGGGGGTGGGGCTGGTCAAGTTCGTCCGCTGGACTCGGAATGGGGCCAGACTTTGCGAGGGGCCTCCGTGTGCCAAAAATAGTCTGCGGAAAAAATGCACCCAAAAATAAGAGCCCGAAGGTCCCGTCCCCAAAGTTCGTCCGCCGCAAAAATGCCCAAAAAATGGGTGGGCTATAGCCTTGGGGTTTGGGGCTGGCCAAGTTCGTCCGCCGGACTCGGAATGGGGCCAAACTTTGCGAGGGGCCTTCGTGTGCAAAACATAGGCTGCGGGCACAGCCGTACCCAAAAAGAAGCGCCCGAAGGTCCCGTCCCCAAGTTCGTCCGCCGCAAAAATGCCCAAAAAATGGGTGGGCTATAGCCTTGGGGGGTGGGGCTGGCCAAGTTCGTCCGCCGGACTCGGAATGGGGCCAGACTTTGCGAGGGGCCTCCGTGTGCAAAAACTAGGCCGCGGGCACAGCCGCATCCAAAAATAAGCGCCTGAAGGTCCCGTCCCCAAGTTCGTCCGCCCAAAAATGCCCAAAAAACGGGTGGGCTATAGCCTTGGGGGGTGGGGCTGGCCAAGTTCGTCCGCCGGACTCGGAATGGGGCCAGACTTTGCGAGGGGCCTTCGTGTGCCAAACATAGGCCACGGGCACAGCCGTACCCAAAAATAAGCGCCCGAAGGCCGGGACGCCAAGTTCGTCCGCAGCAAAAATGCCCAAAAAATAGGTGGGCTATAGCCTTGGGGGTTGGGGCTGGCCAAGTTCGTCCGCCGGACTCGGAATGGTGCCAGACTTTGCGAGGGGCCTCCGTGTGCCAAAAATAGGCCGCGGGCACAGCCGCGCCCAAAAATAAGTGCCCGAAGGTCCCATCACCAAGTTCGTCCGCCGCAAAAATGCCCAAAAAATGGGTTGGCTATAGCCTTGGGCCATGGGGCTGGCCAAGTTCGTCCGCCGGACTCGGAATGGGGCCAAACATTGCGAGGGGCCTTCGTTTCCCAAAAATAAGCTGCGGGCACAGCCGCGCCCAAAAATAAGCGCCCGAAGGTCCCGTCCCCAAGTTCGTCCACCGCAAAAATGCCCAAAAAACGGGTGGGCTATAGCCTTGGGGGGTAGGGCTGGCCAAGTTCGTCCGCCGGACTCGGAATGGGGCCAGAATTTGCGAGGGGCCTCCGTGTGCCAAAAATAGGCTACGGGCTAAAACGCGCCCAAAAATAAGAGCCCGAAGGTCCCGTCCCCAAAATTCGTCCGCCGCAAAAATGCCCAAAAAACGGGTCGGCTATAGCCTTGGGGGGTGGGGCTGGTCAATTTCGTCCGCCGGACTCGGAATAGGGCCAGACTTTGCGAGGGGCCTCCGTGTGCCAAAAATAGGCTGCGGGCACAGCCATGGTCCAAAAATAAGCGCCCGAAGGTCCCGTCCCCAAGTTCGTCCGCCGCCAAAATGCCCAAAAAACGGGTGGGCTATAGCCTTGGGGTGTGGGGCTGGCCAAGTTCATCCACCGGACTCGGAATGGGGCCAGACTTTACGAGGGCCTCCGTGTGCCAAAAATAGGCCGCGGGCACAGCCGCGCCAAAAAATAAGCACCCGAAGTTCCGGTCGCCAAGTTCGTCCGCCGGACTCGGAATGGGGCCAAACTTTGCGAGGGGCCTCCGTGTGTCAAAAATAGGCCGCGGACACAGCCGCGCCCAAAAATAAGCACCCGAAGTTCCGGTCGCCAAGTTCGTCCGCCGGACTCGGAATGGGGCCAGACTTTGCGAGGGGCCTCCGTGTGCCAAAAATAGGCCACAGGAACAGCCGCGCCCGAAGGTCCGATCCCCAAGTTCGTCCGCCGCAAAAATGCCCAAAAAACGGGTGGGCTATAGCCTTGGGGGGTGGGGCTGGCCAAGTTCGTCCGCTGGACTCGGAATGGGGCCAGATTTGTGAGGGGCCTCCGTGTGCCAAAAATAGGCCGCGGGCACAGCCACACCGAAAAGTAAGCGCCCAAAGGTCCCGTCCCCAAGTTCGTCCGCCGCAAAAATGCCCAAAAAATGTGTGGGCTATAGCCTTGGGGGGTGGGGTTGGCCAAGTTCGTCCGCCGGACTTGGAATGGGGCCAGACTTTGCGAGGGGCCTCCGTGTGCAAAAACTAGGCCGCGGGCACAGCCGCGTCCAAAAATAAGCGCCCGAAGGTCCCGTCCCCAAGTTCGTCCGCCCAAAAATGCCCAAAAAACGGGTGGGCTATAGCCTTGGGGGGTGGGGCTGGCCAAGTTCGTCCGCCAGACTCGGAATGGGGCTAGACATTCCGAGGGGCCTCCCTATGCCAAAAATATTCCACGGGCACAGCCGCGCCCTAAAATTAGCACCCGAAGGTCCCGTCCCCAAGTTTGTCCGCCGCAAAAATTCCCAAAAAACGGGTTGGATATAGCCTTGGGGGGTGGGGCTGGCCAAGTTCGTCCGCGGACTCGGAATGGGGCCAGCCTTTGCGAGGGGCCACCGTGTGCCAAAAATAGGCCGCAGGAACAGCCGCGCCCAAAAATAAGAGCCCGAAGGTCCCGTCCCCAAGTTCGTCCACCGTAAAAATGCCCAAAAAACGGGTGGGCTATAGCCTTGGGGGGAGGGGCTGGCCAAGTTCGTCCGCCGGACTCGGAATGGGCCGAAACTTGGCGAGGGGCCTCCGTGTGCCAAAAATAGGCCGCGGGCACAGCCGGGCCCAAAAATAAGCACCCAAAGGTCCGGTCCCCAAGTTCGTCCGCCGCATAAAACGCCCAAAAAACGGGTGGATTAGCCTTGGGGGGAGGGGCTGGCCAAGTTCGTCCGCTGGACTCGGAATGGGGCCCGACTTTGCGAGGGGCCTCTGTGTGCCAAAAATAGGCCGCGGGCTCAGCCGTGCCCAAAAATAAGCACCCGATGGCCCGGTCCCCAAGTTCGTCCGCCGCAAAAATGCCCAAAAAATGGGTGGGCTACAGCCTTCGGGGGTGGGGCTGCCCAAGTTCGTCCGCCGGACTCCGAATGGGGCCAGACTTTGCGAGAGGCCTCCGTGTGCCAAAAATAGGCCGCAGGCACAGCCGCGCCCAAAAATAACCGCCCGATGGTCCGGTCCCCAAGTTCGTCCGCCGCAAAAATGCCCAAAAAACGGGTGGGCTATATCCTTGGGGGGAGGGGCTGGCCAAGTTCGTCCGCCGGACTCGGAATGGGGCCAGACTTTGCCAGGGGCCTCCGTGTGCCAAAAATAGGCCGCGCGCACAGCCGCGCCCAAAAATAAGCGCCCGAATGTCCGGTCCCCGAGTTCATCTGCCGCAAAAAAGGCCCAAACAACGGGTAGGCTATAGCCTTGGGGGGAGCGGCTGGCCACGTTCGTCCGCCGGACTTGGCAAGGGGTGAGACTTTGCGAGGGTCCTCCCTGTGCCAAAATTAGGCCACGGGCACAGCCGTACCCAAAAATAAGTGCCCGAAGGTCCGGTCCCCAAGTTTGTCCGCCGCAAAAACGCCCAAAAAACGGGTGGGCTATAGCCTTGGGGTGAGGGACTGGCCAAGTTTGTCCGCCGGACTCGGAATGGGGCGAGACTTTGTGAGGGGCGTCCGTGTGTGAAAAATAAACCGCGGGCACAGCCGCGCCCAAAAATAAGTGCCCGAAGGTCCGGTCACCAAGTTCGTCCGGCGGAAAAATGCCCAAAAAACGGGTGGGCTATAGCCTTGGGGGGAGGGGTTGGCCAAGTTAGTCCGCCGGACTCGGAATGGGACGAGAATTTGCGAGGGGCCTCCGTGTGTGAAAAATAGGCCACAAGCACAGCCGTACCCAAAAATAAGCACCCAAAGGTCCGGTCCCCAAGTTCGTCCGCCGCAAAAACGCCGAAAAAACTGGTGGGCTATAGCCTTGGGGGGAGACGCTTGCCAAGTTCGTCCGCCGGACTTGGAATGGGGTGAGACTTTGCGAGGGGTGTCCGTGTGCCAAAAATAGGCCGTGGCCACAGCCGTGCCCAAAAATAAGAGCCCGAAGGTCCGGTCCCCAAGTTCGTCCCCCGCAAAAACGCTCAAAAAACGGGTGGGCTATAGCCTTGGGGGAAGGCGCTGGCCAAGTTTGTCCGCCGTACTTGGAATGGGGTGAGACTTTACGAGGGGTTTCTGTGTGCCAAAAATAGGCCGTGGGCATAGCCCCGCCCAAAAATAAGTGCCCGAAGGTCCGGTCCCCAAGTTCGTCCCCCGCAAAAACGCCCAAAAAACGGGTGGGCTATAGCCTTGGGGGGAGGGGCTGGCCAAGGTCGTCTGCCGGACTCGGAATGGGGCCAGACTTCGCGAGGGGCCTCCCTGTGCGAAAAATAGGCCGTGGACACAGCCGCGCCGAAAAATAAGCGCCCGATGGTCCGGTCCCCAAGTTCGTCCGCCGCAAAAACGCCCAAAAAACGGGTGGGCTATAGCCTTGGGGGGAGGGGCTGGTCAAGTTCGTCCGCCGGACTCGGAATGGGGCCAGAATTCGCGAGGGGCCTCCCTGTGCGAAAAATAGGCCGTGGGCACAGCCGCACCAAAAAATAAGCGCCCGATGGTCTGGTCCCCATGTTCGTCCGCCGCAAAAACGCCCAAAAAACGGGTGGGCTATAGCCTTGGGGGAAGGCGCTGGCCAAGTTCGTCCGCCGGACTTGGGATGGGGTGAGACTTTACAAGGGGTGTCCGTGTGCCACAAAGAGGCTGTGGGCACAGCCGCGCCCAAAAATAAGTGCCCGAACGTCCGGTCCCCAAGTTCGTCCCCCGCAAAAAACGCCCAAAAAACGGGTGGGCTATAGCCTTGGGGGGAGGGGCTGGCCAAGTTTGTCCGCCGGACTCGGAATGGGGCGAGACTTTGCGAGGGGCGTCCGTGTGCCAAAAATAGGCCGCGGGTGCAGTCGTGCCAAAAAATAATCCCCCGAAGGTCTGCTCCCCAAGTTCGTCCCCCGCAAAAACGCCCAAAAAATGGGTGGGCTATAGCCTTGGGGGGGGGGCTGGCCAAGGTCGTCTGCCGGACTCGGAATGGGGCCAGACTTCGCGAGGGGCCTCCTTGTACGAAAAATAGGCCATGGACACAGCCGCGCCGAAAAATAAGCGCCCGATGGTCCGGTCCCCAAGTTCGTCCGCCGCAAAAACGCCCAAAAAATGGGTGGGCTATAGCCTTGGGGGGAGGGGCTGGCCAAGTTCGTCCGCCGGACTCGGAATGGGGCCAGAATTCGCGAGGGGCCTCCCTGTGCAAAAAATAGGCCGTGGGCACAGCCGCACCAAAAAATAAGCGCCCGATGGTCTGGTCCCCATGTTCGTCCGCCGCAAAAACGCCCAAAAAACGGGTGGGCTATAGCCTTGGGGGAAGGCGCTGGCCATGTTCGTCCGCCGGACTTGGAATGGGGTGAGACTTTACGAGGGGTGTCCATGTGCCACAAAGAGGCCGTGGGCACAGCCGCGCCCAAAAATAAGCGCCCGAACGTCCGGTCCCCAAGTTCGTCCCCCGCAAAAAACGCCCAAAAAATGGGTGGGCTATAGCCTTGGGGGGAGGGGCTGGCCAAGTTTGTCCGCCGGATTAGGAATGGGGCGAGACTTTGCGAGGGGCGTCTGTGTGCCAAAAATAGGCCGCAGGTGCAGTCGCGCCAAAAAATAATCCCCCGAAGGTCTGCTCCCCAAGTTCGTCCCCCGCAAAAACGCCCAAAAAACGGGTGGGCTATAGCCTTGGGAGGAGGGGTTGGCCAAGTTTGTCCGCCGGACTCGGAATGGGGCCAGACTTCGCGAGGGGCCTCCCTGTGCGAAAAATAGGCTGTGGGCACAGCCACGCCAAAAAATAAGCGCCCGATGGTCCGGTCCCCAAGTTCGTCCGCTGCAAAAACGCCGAAAAACGGGTGGGCTATAGCCTTGGGGGAAGGGGCTGGCCAAGTTCGTCCGCCGGACTCGGAATGGGGTCAGATTTCGCGAGGGGCCTCCCTGTGTGAAAAATAGGCCGTGGACACAGCCGCGCCGAAAAATAAGCGCCCGATGGTCTGGTCCCCATGTTCGTCCGCCGCAAAAATGCCCAAAAAACGGGTGGGCTATAGCCTTGGGGGAAGGCGCTGGCCAAGTTCGTCCGCCGGACTTGGAATGGGGTGAGACTTTACGAGGGGTGTCTGTGTGCCAAAAATAGGCCGTGGACACAGCCGTGCCCAAAAATAAGTGACCGAAGGTCCGGTCCCAAAGTTCGTCCGCCGCAAAAACGCCCAAAAAACGGGTGGGCTATAGCCTTGGGGGGAGGGGCTGGCCATGTTCGTCCGCCGGACTCGGAATGGGACGAGACTTTGCGAGGGGCGTCCGTGTGCCAAAAATAGGCCACGGACGTAGTCGCGCCAAAAAATAATCCCCTGAAGGTCTGGTCCCCAAGTTCCTCCCCCACAAAAACGCCCCAAAAACGGGTGGGCTATAGTCTTGGGGGGAGGGGCTGGCCAAGTTCGTCCGCCGGACTCGGAATGGGGCCAGACCTGGCAAGGGGCCTCCGTGTCCCAAAAATAGGCTGCGGACATAGCCGCGCCCAAAAATAAGTGCCCAAAAGTCCGGTCCCCACGTTCGTCCGCCGCAAAAACGCCCAAAAAACGGGTGGGCTATAGCCTTGGGGGGAGGGGCTGGCCAAGTTCGCCCGCCGGACTCGGAATGGGAGCAGACTTTGCGCGGGGCCTCCGTGTGCCAAAAATAGGCCGTAGGCACAGCCACGCCCAAAAATAAGCTCCGGATGGTCCGGTCCCCAAGTTCGACCGCTGCAAAAACGCCCAAAAAATGGGTGGGCTATATCCTTGGGGGGAGGGGCTGGCCAAGTTCATCCGCCGGACTCGGAAGGGG
Organism: Citrus sp. QX-2021; assembly: GCA_030444885.1. Taxonomy (NCBI): domain Eukaryota; kingdom Viridiplantae; phylum Streptophyta; class Magnoliopsida; order Sapindales; family Rutaceae; genus Citrus; species Citrus sp. QX-2021. The sequence goes on along the minus strand of JAUJEF010000015.1, from coordinate 295,241 downwards.
GCCAGACTTTGCGAGGGGCCTCCGTGTTCTAAAAATAGGTCGTGGGCACAGCCGTACCCAAAAATAAGCACCCGAAAGTCCGGTCCGCAAGTTCATCTGCCGCAAAAACGCCCAAAATACGGGTAGGCTATAGCCTTGGGGGGAGGGGCTGGTCATGTTAGTCCGCCGGACTTGGAAAGGGGTGAGACTTTGCGAGGGGCCTCCCTGTGCCAAAATTAGGCCACGGGCACAGCCGCACCCAAAAATAAGTGCCCGAAGGTCCAGTCACCAAGTTCGTCCGGCGGAAAAATGCCCAAAAAACGGGTGGGCTATAGCCTTGGGGGGAGGGGTTGGCCAAGTTAGTCCGCCGGACTCGGAATGGGAAGAGACTTTGTGAGGGGCCTCCGTGTGCCAAAAACAGGCAGCGGACATAGCCGCGCCCAGAAATAAGCACCCGAAGGTACGGTCCCCAGGTTCGTCCTCCGCAAAAACGCTCAAAAAACGGGTGGGCTATAGCCTTGGGGGGAGGGGCTGGCCAAGTTCGTCCGCCGAACTCGGAACGGGGTGAGACTTTGCAAGGGGCCTTTGTGTGCCAAAAATAGGCCGCGGACACAGCCGCGCCTAAAAATAAGCACCCGAAGGTCCGGTCCCCAAGTTCGTCCGCCGCAAAAACGCCCAAAAATTGGGTAGGCTATAGCCTTGGGGGGAGGGGCTGGCCAAGTTCGTCCGCGGGACTCGGAATGGGGCCAGACTTTGCGAGGGGGCTCCGTGTGCCAAAAATAGGCCGCGGTCACAGGCGCGGCCAAAAATAAGCGCCCGAAGGTCCGGTCCACAAGTTCGTCCGCCGCAAAAACGGACAAAAAACGGGTGGGCTATAGCCTTGTGGGGAGGGGCTGGCCAAGTTCGTGCGCCGGACTCGGAATGGGGGCAGACTTTGCGAGGCGCCTCCGTGTGAGAAAAATAGGCCGCGGGCACAGCCGCGGCCAAAAATAAGCGCCCGAAGTTCCGGTCCCCAAGTTCGTCCGCCGCATAAACGCCCAAAAAACGGATGGGCTATAGCCTTGGGGGGAGGGGCTGGCCAAGTTCGTCCGCCGGACTTGGAATGGGGTGAGACTTTGCGAGGAGCCTCTGTGTGCCAAAAATAGGCCACGGGCACAGCCTCGCCGAAAAATAATCTCCCGAAGGTCCGGTCCACAAGTTCGTCCGCCGCAAAAACGCACAAAAAACGGGTGGGCTATCGCCTTGGGGGGAAGGGCTGGCCAAGTTCGTACGCCGGACTAGGAATGGGGCGACACTTTACGAGGGGCCTCCGTGTGCCAAAAATAGTCCGCGGGCACACCCGCGCCCAAAAATAAGCGCCCGAAGGTCCGGTCCCCAAGTTTGTCCGCCGCATAAACGCCCAAAAAACGGGTGGGCTATAGCCTTGGGGGGAGGGGCTGGCCAAGTTCGTCCGCCGGACTCGGAACGGGGTGAGACTTTGCGAGGGGCCTTTGTGTGCCAAAAATAGGCCGCGGACACAGCCGCGCCTAAAAATAAGCACCCGAAGCTCCGGTCCCCAAGTTCATCCGCAGCAAAAACGCCCAAAAATTGGGTGGGCTATAGCCTTGGGGGCAGGGGCTGGCCAAGTTCGTCCGCCGGACTCAGAATGGGGCCAGACTTTGCGAGGGGGCTCCGTGTGCCAAAACTAGGCTGCGGGCACAGGCGCGCCCAAAAATAAATACCCGAAGGTCCGGTCCCCAAGTTCGTCCGCCGCAAAAACGCCCAAAAATTGGGTGGGCTATAGCCTTGGGGGGAGGGGCTGGCCAAGTTCGTCCGCCGGACTCGGAATGGGGCCAGACTTTGCGAGGGGGCTCCGTGTGCCAAAAATAGGCCACGGGCATGCGGCCAAAAATAAGCGCCCGAAGGTCCGGTCCACAAGTTCGTCCGCCGCAAAAACGGACAAAAAACGGGTGGGCTATAGCCTTGTGGGGAGGGGCTGGCCAAGTTCGTGCGCCGGACTCGGAATGGGGGCAGACTTTGCGAGGCACCTCCGTGTGGGAAAAATAGGCCGCGGGGACAGCCGCGGCCAAAAATAAGCGCCCGAAGTTCCGGTCCCCAAGTTCGTCCGCCGCATAAACGCCCAAAAAACGGGTGGGCTATAGCCTTGGGGGGAGGGGCTGGCCAAGTTTGTCCGCCGGACTCGGAATGGGGTGAGACTTTGCGAGGGGCCTCCGTGTGCCAAAAACAGGCAGCGGACACGGCCGAGCCCAGAAATAAGCGCCCGAAGGTCCGGTCCACAAGTTCGTCCGCCGCAAAAACGGACAAAAAACGGGTGGGCTATAGCCTTGTGGGGAGGGGCTGGCCAAGTTCGTGCGCCGGACTCGGAATGGGGGCAGACTTTGCGAGGCACCTCCGTGTGAGAAAAATAGGCCGCGGGCACAGCCGCGGCCAAAAATAAGCGCCCGAAGGTACGGTCCCCAGGTTCGTCCTCCGCAAAAACGCTCAAAAAACGGGTGGGCTATAGCCTTGGGGGGAGGGGCTGGCTAAGTTCGTCCGCCGAACTCGGAACGGGGTGAGACTTTGCGAGGGGCCTTTGTGTGCCAAAAATAGGCCGCGGACACAGCCGCGCCTAAAAATAAGCACCCGAAGGTCCGGTCCCCAAGTTCATCAGCCGCAAAAACGCCCAAAAATTGGGTGGGCTATAGCCTTGGGGGGAGGGGCTGGCCAAGTTCGTCCGCCGGACTCGGAATGGGGCCAGACTTTGCGAGGGGGCTCCGTGTGCCAAAAATAGGCCGCGGTCACAAGCGCGGTCAAAAATAAGCGCCCGAAGGTCCGATCCACAAGTTCGTCCGCCGCAAAAACGCCCAAAAAACGGATGGGCTATAGCCTTGGGGGGAGGGGCTGGCCAAGTTCGTCCGCCGGACTTGGAATGGGGTGAGACTTTGCGAGGGACCTCCGTGTGCCAAAAATAGGCAACGGGCACAGCCGCGCCCAAAAATAATCTCCCGAAGGTCCGGTCCACAAGTTCGTCCGCCGCAAAAACGCACAAAAAATGGGTAGGCTATCGCCTTGGGGGGAAGGGCTGGCCAAGTTCGTCCGCCGGAGTAGGAATGGGGCGACACTTTACGAGGGGCCTCCATGTGCCAAAAATAGTCCGCGGACACACCCGCGCCCAAAAATAAGCGCCCGAAGGTCCGGTCCCCAAGTTTGTCCGCCGCATAAATGCCCAAAAAACGGGTGGGCTATAGCCTTGGGGGGGGCTGGCCAAGTTCGTCCGCCGAACTTGGAACGGGGTGAGACTTTGCGAGGGGCCGCCGTGTGCCGATAATACGCCGCGGACACAGTCGCGCCCAAAAATAAACGCCCGAAGGTCCGGTCCCCAAGTTCGTCCGCCGCATAAACGCCCAAAAATTCGGTGGGCTATAGCCTTGGGGGGAGGGGCTGGCCAAGTTCGTCCGCCGGACTCGGAATAGGGCCAGACTTTGCGAGGGGGCTCCGTGTGCCAAAAATAAGCCGCGGGCCCAGCCGCGTGCAAAAATAAGCCCCCGAAGGTCCGGTCCCTAAGTTCGTCCGCCGCAAAAACGCCCAAAAAACGGGTGGGCTATAGCCTTGGGGGGAACGGCTGGCCAAGTTCGACCGCCGGACTCGGAATGGGGCGAGACTTTGCGAGCGGCCACCGTATGCCAAAAATAGGCCGCGGACACAGGCGCGCCCAAAAATAAGCGCCCGAAGGTCCGGTCCACAAGTTCGTCCGCCGCAAAAACGCCCAAAAAACGGGTGGGCTATAGCCTTGGGGGGTGGGGCTGACCAAGTTCGTCCGCCGGACGCGGAATGGGGCGAGATTTTACGAGCGGCCTCCGTGTGCCAAAAATAGGCCGCAGACACAGCCGCGCCCAAAATTAACCGCCCGAAGGCTGGGGCGCCATGTTCATCCAGCGAGAAAAAGACCACAAAAACGGGTGGACTACAGCCTTGGGGGGTGGGGCTGGCCATGTTGGTCCGCCGGACTCGGAAAGGGACGAGAAGTTGCGAGCGGCCTCCGTGTGACAAAAATATGCCGCGGGCACAGCCGCGTCAAAAAATAACTGCCCGAAGGCCGGGGCGCCAAGTTCGTCCAGCGGAAAAAGGCCACAAAACGGGTGGGTTATAGCCTTGGGGGGTGGGGCTGGCCAATTTCGTCCGCCGGACTCGGAATGGGGCGAGACTTTGCGAGCGGCCTCCGTGTGCCAAAAAGAGACTACGAGCACAACTGCGCCCAAAAATAACCGCCCGAAGGCTGGGGCGCCAAATTCGTCCAGCGGAAAAATGCCACAAAAACGGTTGGGCTATAGCCTTGGGGGGTGGGGCTGGCCAAGTTCGTCCGCCGGACTCGGAATGGGACGAGACTTTGCGAGCGGCCTGCGTGTGCCAAAAATAGGCCGCAGGCACAGCCGCGCCCAAAAATAACCGCCCGAAGGCCGGGTCGCCAAGTTCGTCCAGCGGAAGAAGGGCACAAAAACGGGTGGGCTATAGCCATGGCGCGTGGGGCTGGCCAAGTTTGTCCGCCGGACTCGGAATGGGACAAGACTTTGTGAGTGGCCTCCGTGTGCAAAAAATAGGCCGCGGGCACAGCCGCACCCAAAAATCACAGCCCGAAGGCCGGGGCGCCAAGTTCGTCCAGCGGAAAAAGGGCACAAAAACGGGTGGGGATGGCCAAGTTTGTCCGCCGGACTCAGAAAGGGGCGAGACTTTACGAGCGGCGTACATGTGAAAAAAAATATGCCGCCGCCACAGCCGCGCACAAAAATAACCGCCCGAAGGCCGGGGCGCCCAGTTCGTCCAGCGGAAAAATGCCACAAAAACGGGTGGGCTATAGCATTGGGTGGTGGCGCTGGCTAAGTTCGTCCGCCGGACTCGGAATGGGACGAGACTTTGCGAGTGGTCCCCGTGTTAAAAATAAAGGCTGCGGGCACAGCCGCGCCCAAAAATAACTGTCCGAAGGCCGGGGCACAAAGTTCGTCCAACTGAAAAACGCCACAAAAACGGGTGGGCTGTAGCCTTTGTGGGTGGGGCTGGCCAAGTTCGTCCGCCGGACTCGGAATGGGGCGAGACTTTGCGAACGGCCTCCGTGTGCCAAAAATAGGCTGCGGGCACAGCCGTACCCAAAATTAATTGGCCGAAAGCCGGGGCGCAAAGTTCGTCCTGCGGAAAAACGCCACAAAAACAGGTGGGCTACAACCTTGGGGGGGGGGGGCTGGCCAAGTTCGTCCGCCGGACTCGGAATGGGACGAGACTTTGCGAGCGACCTCCGTGTGCCAAAAATAGGCTGCAGGAACAGCCGCGCCCAAAAGTAACCGCCCGAGGGCCGGGGCGCCAAGTTCGTCCAGCAGAAAAAGGCCACAAAAATGGGTGAGCTATAGCCTTGGGGGGTGGGGCTGGCCAAGTTCGTCCGCCGGACTCGGAATGGGACGAGACTTTGCGAGTTGCCTCCGTGTGCAAAAATAGGCAGCGGGGACAGCCACCCCTAAAAATAACCGCCCGAAGGACGGGGCGCCAAGTTCGTCCAGCGGAAAAAGGCCACAAAAACGGGTGGGCTATAGCCTTGGGGGGTGGGGCTGGCCAAATTCGTCCGCCGGACTCGGAATGGGGCCAGACTTTGCGAGCGGCATCCGTGTACAAAAAATAGGTTGTGGGCACAGCCGCACCCAAAAATAACCGCCCGAAAGCCGGGGCGCCAAGTTCATCCAGCGGAAAAAGGCCACAAAAACGGGTGGGCTATAGCCTTGGGGGGTGGGGCTGGCCAAGTTCGTCCGCCGGACTTGGAATGGGACGAGACTTTGCGAGCGGCCTCCGTGTGCCGAAAATAGGCCGCAGGAACAGCCGCGCCGAAAAGTAACCGCCCGAAGGCCGGGGCGCCAAGTTCGTCCACCAAAAAAAGGCCACAAAACGGGTGGGCAATAGCCTAAGGGGGTGGGGCAGGCCAAGTTCGTCCGCCGGACTTGGAATGGGACGAGACTTTGCGAGCGGCCTCCGTGTGTCAAAAATAGGCCCCGGGCACAGTCGTACCCAAAAATAACCTCCCGAAGGCCGGGGCGCCAAGTTCGTCCAGCGGAAAAATGCCACAAAAACGGTTGGGCTATAGCCTTAGGGGGTGGGGCTGGCCCAGTTCGTCCGCGGGAATCGGAATGGGGCGAGACTTTACGAGCAGCCCTCGTGTGCCAAAAATAGGCCACAGCCACAGCCGCGCACAAAAATAACAGCCCGAAGGCCGGGATGCCCAGTTCGTCCAGCGAAAAAAGGCAACAAAAACGGGTGGGCTATAGCCTTGGGGGGTGGGGCTGGCCAAGTTCGTCCGCCGGACTCGGAATGGGACGAGACTTTGCAAGTGGCCTCCGTGTGCAAATAATAGGCAGCGGGGACAGCCACCCCCAAAAATAACCGCCCGAAGGCTGGGGCGCCAAATTCGTCCAGCGGAAAAAGGCCACAAAAACGGGTGGGCTATAGCCTTGGGGGGTGGGGATGGCCAAGTTCGTCCGCCGGACTCGCAATGGGGCCAGACTTTGCGAGCGGCCTCCGTGTGCCAAAAATAGGCCGTAGGCACAGCCGCCCCCAAAAATAACCGCCCGAAGGCCGGGGCGCCAAGTTCGTCCAGTGGAAAAAGGCCACAAAAACGGGTGGGCTATAGCCTTGGGGGGTGGGGCTGGCCAAGTTCGTCCGCCGGGCTCGGAATAGGGTGAGACTCTGCGAGCGGCCTCCGTGTGCCAAAAATAGGCCGTGGGCCAAGCCGCGCCAAAACATAACCGCCCGAAGGCCGGGGCGCCATGTTCGTCGAGCGGAAAAAGTCCACAAAAATGGGTGGCCTATAGCCTTGGGGGGTGGGGCTAGCCAAGTTCGTCCGCCGGACTCGGAATGGGATGAGACATTGCGAGCGGCCTACGTGTGCCAAAAATAGGCCACGGGCACAGCCGAACCCAAAAATAAAACCCCGAAGGCCGGGGCGCCAAGTTCATCCAGCGGAAAAAGGCCACAAAACGGGTGGGTTATAGCCTTGGGGGGTGGGGCTGGCCAAGTTTCTCCGCCGGACTCGGAATGGGACAAGACTTTGCGAGCGGCCTCCGTGTACCAAAAATAGGCCGCGGGCACAGCCGCGCCCAAAAATAACAGCCCGAAGGCCAGGGCGCCAAGTTTGTCCAGCGGAAAAAGGCCACAAAAATGTGTGGGCGATAGCCTTGGGGGGTGGGGCTGGCCAAGTTCGTCCGCCGTACTCGGAATGGAATGAGACTTTGCGAGCAGCCTCCGTGTGCCAAGAATAGGCAGCGGGGACAGCCACCCCCAAAAATAACCACCCATAGGCCGGGGCGCCAAGTTCGTCCAACAGAAAAAGGCCACAAAAACGGGTGGGCTATAGCCTTGGGTGGTGGGGCTTGCCAAGTTCGTCCACCGGACTCGGAATGGGATGACACATTGCGAACGGCCTACATGTGCCAAAAATAGGCCACGGGCACAGCCGTACCCAAATATAACAGCCCGAAGGCCGGGGCGCCAAGTTCGTCCAGCGGAAAAAGGCCACAAAACGGGTGGGTTATAGCCTTGGGGGGTGGGGCTGGCCAATTTCGTCCGCCGGACTCGGAATGGGGCAAGACTTTGCGAGCGGCCTCCGTGTGCCAAAAAGAGACTACGAGCACAACTGCGCCCAAAAATAACCGCCCGAAGGCTGGGGCACCAAATTCGTCCAGCGGAAAAATGCCAGAAAAACGGTTGGGCTATAGCCTTGGGGGGTGGGGCTGGCCAAGTTCGTCCGCCGGACTCGGAATGGGACGAGACTTTGCGAGCGGCCTGCGTGTGCCAAAAATAGGCCGCAGGCACAGCCGCGCCCAAAAATAACCGCCCGAAGGCCGGGTCGCCAAGTTCGTCCAGCGGAAGAAGGGCACAAAAACGGGTGGGCTATAGCCATGGCGCGTGGGGCTGGCCAAGTTTGTCCGCCGGACTTGGAATGGGACAAGACTTTGTGAGTGGCCTCCGTGTGCAAAAAATAGGCCGCGGGCACAGCCGCACCCAAAAATCACAGCCCGAAGGCCGGGGCGCCAAGTTCGTCCAGCGGAAAAAGGGCACAAAAACGGGTGGGGATGGCCAAGTTTGTCCGCCGGACTCAGAAAGGGGCGAGACTTTACGAGCGGCATACATGTGAAAAAAAATAGGCCGCGGGCACAGCCGTATCAAAAAATAACTGACTGAAGGCCGGGGCGCCAAGTTCGTCCAGCTGAAAAAGGCCACAAAAACGGGTGGGCTATAGCCTTGGGAGGTGGGGCTGGCCAAGTTCGTCCGCCGGACTCGAAATGGGATGAGACATTGCGAGCGGCCTACGTGTGCCAAAAATAGGCCACGGGCACAGCCGAACCCAAAAATAACACCCCGAAGGCCGGGGCGCCAAGTTCGTCCAGCGCAAAAAGGGCACAAAAACGGGTGGGCTATAGCCATGGGGCGTGGGGCTGGCCAACTTCGTCCGCCGGACTCGGAAGGAGACGAGACTTTGTGAACGGCCTCCGTGTGCCAAAAATAGGCCGCAGGCACAGCCGCGCCCAAAAATAACCGCCCGAAGGCTGGGGTGCCAAGTTCGTCCAGCGGAAAAAGGCCACAAAAACGGGTGGGCTATAGCCTTGGGGGGTGGGGATGGCCAAGTTCGTCCGCCGGACTCGGAAGGGGACGAGACTTTGCGAGCGGCCTCCGTGTGCCAAAAATAGGCCGCGGGCACAGCCGCGCACAAAAATAACAGCCCGAAGGCCAGGGCGCCAAGTTTGTCCAGCGGAAAAAGGCCACAAAAATGTGTGGGCTATAGCCTTGGGGGGTGGGGCTGGCCAACTTCGTCCGCCGTACTCGGAATGGAACGAGACTTTGCGAGCGGCCTCCGTGTGCCAAGAATAGGCAGCGGGGACAGCCACCCCCAAAAATAACCACCCAAAGCCCGGGGCGCCAAGTTCGTCGAACGGAAAAAAGCCACAAAAACGGGTGGGCTATAGCCTTGGGTGGTGGGGCTTGCCAAGTTCGTCCACCGGACTCGGAATGGGATGACACATTGCGAGCGGCCTACGTGTGCCAAAAATAGGCCACGGGCACAGCCGTACCCAAAAATAACAGCCCGAAGGCCGGGGCGCCAAGTTCGTCCAGCGGAAAAAGGCCACAAAACGGGTGGGTTATAGCCTTGGGGGGTGGGGCTGGCCAATTTCGTCCGCCGGACTCGGAATGGGGCGAGACTTTTGCGAGCGGCCTCTGTGTGCCAAAAAGAGACTATGAGCACAACCGCGCCCAAAAATAACACCCCGAAGGCCGGAGCGCCAAGTTCGTCCAGCTGAAAAAGGCCACAAAAACGGGTGGGCTATAGCCTTGGGGGGTGGGGCTGGCCAAGTTCGTCCGCCGGACTCGGAATGGGCTGAGACATTGCGAGCGGACTCCGTGTGCCAAAAATAAGCCGTGGGCACAGTCACGCCCAAAAATAACACCCCGAAGGCCGGGGCGCCAAGTTCGTCCAGCGGAAAAAGGCCACAAAACGGGTGGGTTATAACCTTGGGGGGTGGGGCTGGCCAAGTTCGTCCGCCGCACTCGGAATGAGGTGAGACTTTGCGAACGGCCTCCGTGTACCAAAAATAGGCTGCGAGCACAGCCGCGCCCAAAAATAACCGGCCAAAGGCCGGGGCGCCAAGTTTGTCCAGCGGAAAAAGGCCACAAAAACGGGTGGGCTATAGCCTTGGGGGTGGGGATGGCCAAGTTTATCCGCCGGACTCGGAAGGGGGCGAGACTTTGGGAGCGGCCTCCGTGTGAAAAAAAGTAGGCCACGGACACAGCCGCGCCCAAAAATAACTGACTGAAGGCCGGGGCGCCAAGTTCGTCTAGCTGAAAAAGGCCACAAAAACGGGTGGGTTATAGCCTTGGGGGGTGGGACTGGCCAAGTTCGTCCGCCGGACTCGGAATGGGACGAGACTTTGCGAGCGGCCTCCGTGTGCCAAAAATAGGCCTCGGGCACAGCCGCGCCCAAAAATAACAGCCCGAAGGCCGGGGCGCCAAGTTCGTCCAGCGTAAAAAGGGCACAAAAACGGGTGGGCTATAGCCATGGGGTGTGGGGCTGGCCAAGTTTGTCCGCCGGACTCGGAATGGGACTAGACATTGCGAGCAGCCTCCGTGTGCCAAAAATAGGCCGCAAGCACAGCCGCGCCCAAAAATAACCGCCCGAAGGCCGGGGCGCCAAATTCGTCCAGCGGAAAAAGGCCACAAAAACGGTTGGGCTATAGCCTTGGGGGGTCGGGCTGGCCAAGTTCGTCCGCCGGACTCGGAATGGGAGGAGACATTGCGAGCGGCCTCCGTGTGACAAAAATAGGCCGCGGGCACAGCCGCGCCCAAAAATAACATCCTGAAGGCCGGGGCGCCAAGTTCGTCCAGCGGAAAAAGGCCACAAAACGGGTGGGTTATAGCCTTGGGGGGTGGGGCTGGCCAAGTTCGTCCGCCGGACTAGGAATGGGATGAGACATTGCGAGCGGCCTCCGTGTGCCAAAAATAGGCCGCGGGCACAGCCGCGCCCAAAAATAACCGCCCGAAGGCCGGGGCGCCAACTTCGTCCAGCTGAAAAAGGCCACAAAAACGGGTGGGCTATAGCCTTGGGGGGTGGGGCCGGCCAAGTTCGTCCGCCGGACTCGGAATGGGACTAGACATTGCGAGCGACCTCCGTGTGTCAAAAATAGGCCGCAAGCACAGCCGCGCCCAAAAATAACCGCCCGAAGGCCGGGGCGCCAAGTTCATCCAGCTGAAAAAGGCCACAAAAACGGGTGGGCTATAGCCTTGGGGGGTGGGGCCGGCCAAGTTCGTCCGCCGGACTCGGAATGGGACTAGACATTGCGAGCGGCCCCCGTGTGCCAAAAATAGGTTGCGAACACAGCCGCGCCCACAAATAACAGCCCGAAGGCCAGGGCGCCAAGTTCGTCCAGCTGAAAAAGGCCACAAAAACGGGTGGGCTATAGCCTTGGGGGTGGGGATGGCCAAGTTTGTCCGCCGGACTCGGAAGGGGTCGAGACTTTGGGAGCGGCCTCCGTGTGAAAAAAAGTAGGCCACGGGCACAGCCGCGCCCAAAAATAGCTGACTGAAGGCCGGGGCGCCAAGTTCGTCTAGCTGAAAAAGGCCACAAAAACGGGTGGGCTATAGCCTTGGGGGGTGGGGCTGGCCAAGTTCGTCCGCCGGACTCGGAATGGGACGAGACTTTGCGAGCGGCCTCCGTGTGCCAAAAATAGGCCTCGGGCACAGCCGCGCCGAAAAATAACAGCCCGAAGGCCGGGGCGCCAAGTTCGTCCAGCGCAAAAAGGGCACAAAAACGGGTGGGCTATAGCCATGGGGCGTGGGGCTGGCCAAGTTTGTCCGCCGGGCTTGGAATGGGACAAGACTTTGTGAGTGGCCTCCATGTGCCAAAAATAGGCTGTGGGCACAGCCGCACCCAAAAATCACAGCCCGAAGGCCGGTGCGCCAAGTTCGTCCAGCTGAAAAAGGCCACAAAAACGGGTGGGCTATAGCCTTGGGGGGTGGGGCCGGCCAAGTTCGTCCGCCGGAATCGGAATGGGACTAGACATTGCGAGCGGCCTCCGTGTGCCAAAAATAGGCCGCAAGCACAGCCGCGCCCAAAAATAACCGCCCGAAGGCCGGGGCGCCAAGTTCATCCAGCGGAAAAAGGCCACAAAAACGGTTGGGCTATAGCCTTGGGGGGTGGGGCCGGCCAAGTTCGTCCGTCGGACTCGGAATGGGAGGAGACATTGCGAACGGCCTCCGTGTGCCAAAAATAGGCCGCGGGCACAGCCGCGCCCAAAAATAACCGCCCGAAGGCCGGGGCGCCAAGTTCGTCCAGCGGAAAAAGGCCACAAAATCGGTTGGGCTATAACCTTGGGGGGTGGGGCTGGCCAAGTTTGTCCGCCGGACTCGGAAAAGGGCAAGACTTTGCGAGCGGCCCCCGAGTGCCAAAAATAGGCGGCGAGCACAGACGCGCACAAAAATAACCCCGCGAAGGCCGGGGCGCCAAGTTCGTCTAGCGGAAAAAGGCCACAAAAACGGGTGGGCTATAGCCTTGGGGGCTGGGGCTGGCCAACTTCGTCCGCCGGACTCGGAATGGGGCGAGACTTTGCGAGCGGCATCCGTGTGAAAAACAAATAGGCCGCAGGCACAGCCGCGCCCAAAAATAACCGCCCGAAGGCCGGGGCGCCAAGTTCGTCCAGCAGAAAAAGGCCACAAAAACGGGTGGGCTATTGGCTTGGGGGGTGGGGCTGGCCAAGTTCGTCCGCTGGACTCGGAATGGGAAGAGACATTGCGAGCGGCCTCCGAGTGCCAAAAATAGGCTGCAGTCACAGCCGCGCCCAAAAATAACTGCACGAAGGCTGGGGTGCCAAGTTCGTCCAGCGGAAAAAGGCCACAAAAACGGGTGGGCTATAGCCTTGGGGGGTGGGGATGGCCAAGTTCGTCCGCCGGACTCGGAAGGGGACGAGACTTTACGAGCGGCCTCCGTGTGCCAAAAATAGGCCGCGGACACAGCCGCGCCTAAAAATAACAGCCCGAAGGCCAGGGCGCCAAGTTCGTCCAGCTGAAAAAGGCCACAAAAACGTGTGGGCTATAGCCTTGGTGGATGGGGCCGGCCAAGTTCGTCCGCCGGACTCGGAATGGGACTAGACATTGCGAGTGGCCTCCGAGTGCCAAAAATAGGCCGCAAGCACAGCCGCGCCCGAAAATAACCGCCCGAAGGCCGGGGCGCCAAGTTCGTCCAGCGGAAAAAGGCCACAAAAACGGTTGGGCTATAGCCTTGGGGGGTGGGGCTTGCCAAGTTCGTCCGCCGGACTCGGAATGGGAGGAGACATTGCGAGCGGCCTCCGTGTGACAAAAATAGGCCGCGGGCACAGCCACGCCCAAAAATAACACCCCGAAGGCCAGGGCGCCAAGTTCGTCCAGCGGAAAAAGGCCACAAAACGGGTGGGTTATAGCCTTGGGGGGTGGGGCTGGCCAAGTTCGTCCGCCGGACTAGGAATGGGATGAGACATTGCGAGCGGCCTCCGTGTGCCAAAAATAGGCCGCGGGCACAGCCGCGCCCAAAAATAACCGCACGAAGGCCGGGGCGCCAAGTTCGTCCAGCGGAAAAAGGCCACAAAAACGGGTGGGCTATAGCCTTGGGGGGTGGGGCTGGCCAAGTTCGTCCGCCGGACTAGGAATGGGATGAGACATTGCGAGCGGCCTCCGTGTGCCAAAAATAGGCCGCGGGCACAACCGCGCCCAAAAATAACCGCACGAAGGCCGGGGCGCCAAGTTCGTCCAGCGGAAAAAGGCCACAAAAACGGGTGGGCTATAGCCTTGGGGGGTGGGGATGGCCAAGTTCGTCCGCCGGACTCGGAAAAGGGCAAGACTTTGCGAGCGGCCCCCGAGTGCCAAAAATAGGTGGCGAGCACAGACGCGCACAAAAATAACCCCGCGAAGGCCGGGGCGCCAAGTTCGTCTAGCGGAAAAAGGCCACAAAAACGGGTGGGCTATAGCCTTGGGCGCTGGGGCTGGCCAACTTCGTCCGCCGGACTCGGAATGGGGCGAGACTTTGCGAGCGGCATCCGTATGAAAAACAAATAGGCCGCAGGCATAGCCGCGCCCAAAAATAACCGCCCGAAGGCCGGGGTGCCAAGTTCGTCCAGCAGAAAAAGGCCACAAAAACGGGTGGGCTATTGGCTTGGGGGGTGGGGCTGGCCAAGTTCGTCCGCTGGACTCGGAATGGGAAGAGACATTGCGAGCGGCCTCCGAGTGCCAAAAATAGGCCGCAGGCACAGCCGCGCCCAAAAATAACAGCCCGAAGGCGGGGGTGCCAAGTTCGTCCAGCGGAAAAATGCCACAAAAACGGGTGGGCTATAGCCTTGGGGGGTGGGGATGGCCAAGTTCGTCCGCCGGACTCGGAAGGGGACGAGACTTTGCGAGTGGCCTCCCTGTGCCAAAAATAGGCCGCGGGCACAGCCGCGCCCAAAAATAACAGCCCGAAGGCCAGGGCGCCAAGTTTGTCCAGCGGAAAAAGGCCACAAAAATGTGTGGGCTATAGCCTTGGGGGGTGGGGCTGGCCAAGTTCGTCCGCCGTACTCGGAATGGAACGAGACTTTGCGAGCGGCCTCCGTGTGCCAAGAATAGGCAGCGGGGACAGCCACCCCCAAAAATAACCACCCAAAGGCTGGGGCGCCAAGTTCGTCCAGCGGAAAAAGGTCACAAAAACGGTTGGGCTACAGCCTTGGGGGGTGGGGCTGGCCAAGTTCGTCCGCCGGACTCGGAATGGGAGGAGACATTGCGAGCAGCCTCCGTGTGACAAAAATAGGCCGCGGCCATAGCCGCGCCTAAAAATAACACCCCGAAGGCCGGGGCGCCAAGTTCGTCCAGCGGAAAAAGGCCACAAAACGGGTGGGTTATAGCCTTGGGGGGTGGGGCTGGCCAAGTTCGTCCGCCGGACTAGGAATGGGATGAGACATTGCGAGCGGCCTCCGTGTGCCAAAAATAGGCCGCGGGCACAGCCGCGGCCAAAAATAACCGCCCGAAGGCCTGGGCGCCAAGTTCGTCCAGCTGAAAAAGGCCACAAAAACGGTTGGGCTATAGCCTTGGGGGGTGGGGCTGGCCAAGTTCGTCCGCCGGACTCGGAATGGGCTGAGACATTGCGAGCGGCCTCCGTGTGCCAAAAATAGGCCACGGGCACAGCCGCGCCCAAAAATAACACCCCGAAGGCCGGGGCGTCAAGTTCGTCCAGCGGAAAAAGGCCACAAAACGGGTGGGTTATAGCCATGGGGGGTGGGGCTGGTCAAGTTCGTCCGCCGCACTCGGAATGGGATGAGACATTACGAGCGACCTCCGTGTGCCAAAAATAGGCCGCGGTCACAGCCGCGCCCAAAAATAACACCCCGAAGGCCGGGGCGCCAAGTTCGTCCAGCCGAAAAAGGCCACAAAACGGGTGGGTTATAGCCTTGGGGGGTGGGGCTGGCCAAGTTCGTCCGCCGAACTCGGAATGGGGCGAGACTTTGCGAGCGGCCTCCGAGTACCAAAAATAGGCCGTAGGCACAGCCGCGGCCAAAAATAACGGCCCGAAGGCTGGGGTGCCAAGTTCGTCCAGCGGAAAAAGGCCACAAAAACGGGTGGGCTATAGCCTTAGGGGGTGGGGATGGCCAAGTTCGTCCGCCGGACTCGGAAGGGGACGAGACTTTACGAGCGGCCTCCGTGTGCCAAAAATAGGCCGCGGCCACAGCCGCGCCCAAAAATAACAACACGAAGGCCAGGGCACCAAGTTTGTCCAGCGGAAAAAGGCCACAAAAATGTGTGGGCTATAGCCTTGGGGGGTGGGGCTGGTCAAGTTCGTCCGCCGTACTCGGAATGGAACGAGACTTTACGATCGGCCTCCGTGTGCCAAGAATAGGCAGCGGAGACAGCCACCCCCAAAAATAACCACCCGAAGGCCGGGGCGCCAAGTTCGTCCAGCGGAAAAAGGCCACAAAAACGGGTGGGCTATAGCCTTGGGGGGTGGGGCTGGCCAAGTTCGTCCGCCGGACTCGGAATGGGGCGAGACTTTACGAGCAGCATCTGTGTACAAAAAATAGGCCGTGGTCACAGCCGTGGCCAAAAATAACCACCTGAAAGCCGGGGCGCCTAGTTCGTCCAGCGGAAAAAGGCCACAAAAACGGTTGGGCTCTAGCCTTGGGGGGTGGGGCTGGCCAACTTCGTCCACCGGACTTGGAATGGGACGAGACTTTGCGAGCGGCCTCTGTGTGCCAAAAATAGGCCGCGGACACAGCCGCGCTCAAAAATAACAGCCCGAAGGCCGGGGCGCCAAGTTCGTCCAGCGGAAAAAGGCCACAAAAACGGGCGGGCCATAGCCTTGGGGGGTGGGGCTGGCAAAGTTCGTCCGCCGGACTCGGAATGGGGTGAGACTTTGCGAGCGGCCTCCGTGTGTGAAAAATAGGCTACGGACACAGCCGCGCCCAAAAATAACCGCCCGAAGGCCGCGGTGCCAAGTTCGTCCAGCGGAAAAAGGCCACAAAAACGGGCGGGCCATAGCCTTGGGTGGTGGGGCTGGCAAAGTTCGTCCGCCGGACTCGGAATGGGGCAAGACTATTTTAGCAGCTTTCGTGTGCCAAAAATAGGCCGCGGGCACAGCCGCGCCCAAAAATAACTGCCCGATGGCCGGGGCGCCAAATTCGTCCAGTGGAAAAAGGCCACAAAAACGGGTGGGCTACAGCCTTGGGGGGTGGGGCTGGCCAAGTTCGTCCGCCGTACTCGGAATGGGACGAGACTTTGCGATTGGCCTCCGTGTGCCAATAATAGGCCGCGGGCACAGCCGCACCCAAAAATAACCATCCAAAGGCCGGGGCGCCAAGAACATCCAGTGGAAAAAGGCCACAAAAACGGGTGGGCTATAGCCTTGGGGGGTGGGGCTGGCCAAGTTCGTCCGCCGGTCTTGGAAAGGGACGAGACTTTGCGAGCGGCCTCCGTGTGCCCAAACTAGGCCGCGTGGACAGCCGCGCCGAAAAATAACCACCCGATGGCCTGGGCGCCAAGTTCGTCCAGCGGAAAAAGGCCACAAAAACGGGTGGGCTATAGCCTTGGGGGGTGGGGCTGGCCAAGTTCGCCCGCCAGACGCGGAATGGGACGAGACTTTACGAGCGGCCTCCGTGCACAAAAAATAGGCCACAGACACAGCCGTGCCAAAAACTAACCGCCCGAAGGCCGGGGCGCCAAGTTCGTCCAGCGGAAAAAGGCCACAAAAACGGGTGGGCTATAGCCTTGTAGGGTGGGGCTTGCCTAGTTCGTCCGCCGGACTCGGAATGGGGCGAGACTTTACGAACGGCCTCCGTGTGCCAAAAATAGGCCGCAGGAAGAGCCGTGCCCAAAAATAACCGCCCGAAGGCCAGTACGGCAAGTTCGTCCAGCGAAAAAAGGCCACAACAACGGGTGGGCTATTGCCTTGGGGGGTAGGGCTTGCCTAGTTCGTCCGCCGGACTCGGAATGGGGCGATACTTTGTGAACGGCCTCCGTGTGGCAAAAATAGGCCGCGGGAACAGCCGCGCCCAAAAATAACTTCACGAAGGCCGGCGCGCCTAGTTCGTCTAGCGGAAAAAGGCCACAAAAACGGGTGGGCTATAGCCTTGGGGGGTGGGGCTGGCCAAGTTCATCTGCCGGACTCGGAATGGGATGAGAATTTTTACGAGCGGCCTCCGTGTGCCAAAAATAGGCCGTGGACACAGCCGCGCCCAAAAATAACCGGCCGAAGGCCGGGGCGCCAAGTTCGTCCAGCGGAAAAAGACCACAAAAGCGGGTGGGCTATAGCCTTTGGGGGTGGGGCTGGCCAAGTTAGTCCGCCGGACTCGGAATGGGACGAGACTTTGCGAGAGGCCTCTGCGGCCCAAAAATAGGCCGCGGGCACAGACGCGCCCAAAATTAAATGCCCGAGGGCTGGGGCGCCAAGTTCGTCCAGCGGAAAAAAGGCCACAAAAACGGGTGGGCTATAGTCTTGGGGGTTGGCGCTGGCCAAGTTCGTCCGCCGGACTCGGAATGGGTCGAGACAATGCGAGTGGCCTCTGTGTGTCAAAAATAGTCAGCGGAATCAGCCGCGCCCAAAAATAACCATCCGAAGGCCGGGGCGCCAAGTTCGTCCAGCGAAAAAAGGACACAAAAACGGGTGGGCTATAGCCTTGGGGGGTGGGGTCGGCCAAGATCGTCCGCCGGACTCGGAATGGCGCGGGACTTTACGAGCGGCCTCCGTGAGCCAAATATAGGCCACGGGAAAAACCACGCCCAAAAATAACAGCCCGAAGGCCGGGGCGCTAAGTTCGTCCAACGGAAAAAGGCCACAAAAACGGGTGGGCTATAGCCTTGGGGGGTGTGGCTGGCGAAGTTTGTCCGCCGGACTCGGAATTGGACGAGACTTTGCGAGCGGCCTCCGTGTGCTAAAAATAGGCCGCGGGATCAGCCGCGGCCAAAAATAAGCACCCGAAGGTCGGGGTGCCAAGTTTGTCCAGCGGAAAAAGGCCACAAAAATGTGTGGGCTATAGCCTTGGGGGGTGGGGCTGGCCAAGTTCGTCCGCCGGACTCGGAATGGGACGAGACTTTGCGAGCGGCCTCCGTGTGCCAAAAATAGGCCCCGGGCACAGCCGCGCCCAAAAATAACCGCCCGAAGGCCGGGGCGCCAAGTTCGTCCAGCGGAAAAAGGGAACAAAAACGGGTGGGCTATATAGCCTTGGGGGGTGGGGCTGGCCTACTTCGTCCACCGGACTCGGAATGGCACGAGACTTTCCGAGTGGCCTTCGTGTGCCAAAAATAGGCCCCGGGCACAGCCGTGCCCAAAAATAACCGCCCGAAGGCCGGGGCGCCAAGTTCGTCCAGCGGAAAAGGCCACAAAAACGGGTGGGCTATAGCCTTGCGGGGTGGGGCTGGCAAACTTCGTCCGACGGGCTCGGAATGGCGCGAGACTTTCCGAGCGGCCTCCGTGTACCGAAAATAGGACCCGGACACAGCCACGCCAGAAGGCCGGGGCGCCAAGTTCGACCAGCGGAAAAAGGCCACAAAAACGGGTGGGCTATATCCTTGGGGGGTGGGGCTGGCCAACTTCGTCCGCCGGACTCGGAATCGCGCGAGACTTTGCGAGCGGCCTTCGTGTGCCAAAAATAGGCCCCGGACACAGCCATGCCCAAAAATAACCGCCCGAAGGCCGGGGTGCCCAGTTCGCCCAGCGGAAAAAGGCCACAAAAATGGGTTGGCTATAGCCTTGGGGGGTGGGGCTGGCCAACTTCGTCCGCCGGGCTCGGAATGGCGCGAGACTTTGCGAGTGGCCTCCGTGTGCCAAAAATAGGCCCCGGTCGCAGCCGCGTCCAAGAATAACCGCCCGAAGGCCGGGGCGCCTAGTTCGTCCAGCGGAAAAAGGCCACAAAAACGGGTGGGCTATATCCTTGGGGGGTGGGGCTGGCCACCTTCGTCCGCCGGACTCGGAATGGCGCGAGACTTTGCGAGCGGCCTTCGTGTGCCAAAAATAGGCCCCGGGCGCAGCCGTGCCCAAAAATAACCGCCCGAAGGCCGGGGCGCCCAGTTCGCCCAGCGGAAAAAGGCCACAAAAATGGGTTGGCTATAGCCTTAGGGGGTGGGGCTGGCCTACTTCGTCCGCCGGACTCGGAATGGCGCGAGACTTTGTGAGCGGCCTCCGTGTGCCAAAAATAGGCCCCGGACACAGCCGCGCCCAAAAATAACCGCCCGAAGGCCGGGGCGCCAAGTTCGTCCAGCGGAAAAAGGGCACAAAAACGGGTGGGCTATAGCCTTGGGGGGTGGGGCTGGCCGACTTCGTCCGCTGAACTCGGAATGGCGCGAGACTTTGCGAGCGGCCTTCGTGTGCCAAAAATAGGCCCCGGGCACAGCCGTGCCCAAAAATAACAGCCCGAAGGCCGGGGCGCCTAGTTCGGCCAGCGGAAAAAGGCCACAAAAATGGGTTGGCTATAGCCTTGGGGGGTGGGGCTGGCCAACTTCGTCCGCCGGACTCGGAATGGCGCGAGACTTTGCGAGTGGCCTACGTGTGCCAAAAATAGGCCCCGGTCACAGCCGATCCCAAGAATAACCACCCGAAGGCCGGGGCGCCGAGTTCGTCCAGCGGAAAAAGGCCACAAAAACGGGTGGGCTATAGCCTTGGGGAGTGGGGATGGCCAACTTCGTCCGTCGGACTCGGAATGGCGCGAGACTTTGCGAGCGGCCTCCGTTTGCCAAAAATAGGCCCCGGGCACAGCCGCGCCCAAAAATAACCGCCCGAAGGCCGGGGCGCCAAGTTCGTCCAGCGGAAAAAGGGAACAAAAACGGGTGGGCTATATAGCCTTGGGGGGTGGGGCTGGCCTACTTCGTCCACCGGACTCGGAATGGCATGAGCCTTTGCGAGCGGCCTTCGTGTGCCCAAAATAGGCCCCGGGCACAGCCGTGCCCAAAAATAACCGCCCGAAGGCCGAGGCGCCAAGTTCGTACAGCGGAAAAAGGCCACAAAAACGGGTGGGCTATAGCCTTGCGGGGTGGGGCTGGCAAACTTCGTCCGCCGGACTCGGAATGGCACGAAACTTTACGAGCAGCCTCCGTGTGCCAAAAATAGGCCGCGGGCACAGCCGCGCCCAAAAATAACCACCCGAAGGCCGGAGCGCCAAGTTCGTCCAGCGGAAAAATGGCCAAAAAACGGGTGGGCTATAGCCTTGGGGGGAGGGGCTGGCCAACTTCGTCCGCCGGACTTGGAATGGGGCGAGACTTTGCGAACGGCCTCCGTGTGCCAAAAATAGGCTGCGGGTACAGCCGCGCCAAAAAATAACCGCCCGAAGGCCGGGGCGCCAAGTTCGTCCAGCGGAAAAATTGCCAAAAAACGGGTGGGCTATAGCCTTGGGGGGAGGGGCTGGCCAACTTCGTCTGCCGGACTTGGAATGGGGCGAGACTTTGCGAGCGGACTCCGCGTGCCAGAAATAGGCCGTGGACACAGCCAGACCCAAAAAGAACCGCCCGAAGGCCGGGGCGCCAAGTTCGTCCAGTGGAAAAATGGCCAAAAAACAGGTGGGCTACAGCCTTGGGGGGAGGGGCTGGACAACTTCGTCCGCCATACTCGGAATGGGGAGAGACTTTGCGAGCGGCCTCCGCATGCCAAAAATAGGCCACGGGCACAGCCGTGCCCAAAAATAACCGCCCGAAGGTCGGCGCGCCCAAACCCTCCAGCGGAAAAATGGCCAAAAAACGGGTGGGCTATAGCCTTGGGGGGAGGGGCTGGCCAACTTCGTCCGCCGGACTTGGAATGGGGCGAGACTTTGCGAGCGGCCTCCGTGTGCCAAAAATAGGCTGCGGGCACAGCCGCGCCAAAAAATAACCGCCCGAAGGCCGGGGCGCCAAGTTCGTCCAGCGGAAAAATTGCCAAAAAACGGGTGGGCTATAGCCTTGGGGGGAGGGGCTGGCCAACTTCGTCTGCCGGACTTGGAATGGGGCGAGACTTTGCGAGCGGACTCCGCGTGCCAGAAATAGGCCGTGGACACAGCCAGACCCAAAAATAACCGCCCGAAGGCCGGGGCGCCAAGTTCGTCCAGTGGAAAAATGGCCAAAAAACAGGTGGGCTACAGCCTTGGGGGGAGGGGCTGGACAACTTCGTCCGCCAGACTCGGAATGGGGAGAGACTTTGCGAGCGGCCTCCGCATGCCAAAAATAGGCCACGGACACAGCCGTGCCCAAAAATAACCGCCCGAAGGTCGGCGCGCCCAAACCCTCCAGCGGAAAAATGGCCAAAAAACGGGTGGGCTATAGCCTTGGGGGGAGGGGCTGGCCAACTTCGTCCGCCCGACTCGGAATGGGGTGAGACTTTGCGAGCGGCCTCCGCGTGCCAAAAATAGGCCACGGCCACAGCCGCGCCCAAAAATAACCGCCCGAAGGTCGGCGCGCCCTAACCCCCCAGCGGAAAAATGGCCAAAAAATGGGTGGACTATAGCCTTGGGGGGAGGGGCTGGCCAACTTTATCCGCCGGACTCGGAATGCGGCAAGACTTTGCGAGCGGCCTCTGTGTGTTAAAAATAGTCCGCGGGCACAGCCGCGCCCAAAAATAACCCCCCGAAGGCCGGGGCGGCCAAACCCCCCAGTGGAAAAATGGCCAAAAAAAGGGTGGGCTATACCTTGGGGGGAGGGGCTGGCCAACTTTATCCGCCGGACTCGGAATGAGGCAAGACTTTGCGAGCGGCCTCCGCGCGCTAAAAATAGTCCACGGGCACAGCCGCGCCCAAAAAAAACCCCCCGAAGGCCGGGGCGGCCAAACCCCCCAGTGGAAAAAAGCCAAAAAAAGGGTGGGCTATAGCCTTGGGGGGAGGGGCTGGCCAACTTCGTCCGCCGGACTCGGAATGGGGCGACACTATGCGAACGGCCTCCGTGTGGCAAAAATAGGCCGCGGGCACAGCCGTACCCAAAAGTAACCGCCCGAATGCCGGGGCAGCAAGTTCGTCCAGCGGAAAAATGGCCAAAAAACGGGTGGGCTATAGCCTTGGGGGGAGGGGCTGGCCAACTTCGTCCTCCGGACTCGGAATGGGGCGAGACTTTGCGAGCGGCCTACGCGTGCAAAAATAGGCGGCGGGCACAGCCGTGCCCAAAAATAACCCCCCGAAGGTTGTTGCGCCCAAACCCCCCAGCGGAAAAATGGCCAAAAAACGGGTGGGCTATAGCCTTGGGGGGAGGGGCTGGCCAACTTCGTCCGCCGGTCTAGGAATGGGGCGAGACTTTGCGAGAAGCCTCCGCGTGCCAAAAATAGGCCACGGGCACAGCCACGCCCAAAAATAACCTCCCGAAGGCCGGGGCGCCAAGTTCGTGCAGCGGAAAAATGGCCAAAAAACGGGTGGGCTATAGCCTTGGGGGGAGGGGCTGGCCAACTTCGTCCGCCGGACTCGGAATGGGGTGAAACTTTGCGAGCGGCCTCCGCGTTCCAAAAATAGGCCACGGCCACAGCCGCGCCCAAAAATAACCGCCCGAAGGTCGGCGCGACCAAACCCTCCAGCGGAAAAATGGCCAAAAAACGGGTGGGCTATAGCCTTGGGGGGAGGGGCTGGCCAACTTCGTCCGCCGGACTCGGAATGGGGTGAAACTTTGCGAGCGGCCTCCGCGTTCCAAAAATAGGCCACGGCCACAGCCGCACCCAAAAATAACCGCCCGAAGGTCGGCGCGCCCTAACCCCCCAGCGGAAAAATGGCCAAAAAACGGGTGGACTATAGCCTTGGGGGGAGGGGCTGGCCAACTTTATCCGCCGGACTCGGAATGAGGCAAGACTTTGCGAGCGGCCTCCGCGTGCTAAAAATAGTCCGCGGGCACAGCCGCGCCCAAAAATAACCCCCCGAAGGCCGGGGCGGCCAAACCCCCCAGTGGAAAAATGGCCAAAAAAAGGGTGGGCTATACCTTGGGGGGAGGGGCTGGCCAACTTCGTCCGCCGGACTCGGAATGGGGCGACACTATGCGAACAGCCTCCGTGGGGCAAAAATAGGCCGCGGGCACAGCCGCACGTAAAAATAACCGCCCGAACGCCGGGGCAGCAAGTTCGTCCAGCGGAAAAATGGCCAAAAAACGGGTGGGCTATAGCCTTGGGGGGAGGGGCTGGCCCACTTCGTCCTCCAGACTCGGAATGGGGCGAGACTTTGCGAGCGGCCTACGCGTGCAAAAATAGGCCGCGGGCACAGCCGCGCCCAAAAATAACCCCCCGAAGGTTGTTGCGCCCAAACCCCCCAGCGGAAAAATGGCCAAAAAACGGGTGGGCTATAGCCTTGGGGGGAGGGGCTGGCCAACTTCGTCCGCCGGTCTAGGAATGGGGCGAGACTTTGCGAGAAGCCTCCGCGTGCCACAAATAGGCCACGGGCACAGCCGCGCCCAAAAATAGGCCACGGGCACAGCCGCGCCCAAAAATAACCTCCCGAAGGCCGGGGCGCCAAGTTCGTGCAGCGGAAAAATGGCCAAAAAACGGGTGGGCTATATCCTTGGGGGGAGGGGCTGGCCGACTTCGTCCGCCGGACTCGGAATGGGGCGACACTATACGAACGGCCTCCGTGTGGCAAAAATAGGCCGCGGGCACAGCCGCGCCCAAAAATAACCGCCCGAACGCCGGGGCGGCAAGTTCGTCCAGCGGAAAAATGGCCAAAAAACGGGTGGGCTATAGCCTTGGGGGGAGGGGCTGGCCAACTTCGTCCGCCGGACTCGGGATGGGGCGAGACTTTGCGAGCAGCCTCCGCGTACCAAAAATAGGCCACGGGCACAGCCGCGCCCAAATATAACCGCCCGAAGGTCGGCGCGCCCAAATCCCCCAGCGGAAAAATGGCCAAAAAACGGGTGGGCTATATCCTTGGGGGGAGGGGCTGGCCAACTTCGTCCGCCGGACTCGGAATGGGGCGACACTATACGAACGGCCTCCGTGTGGCAAAAATAGGCCGCGGGCACAGCCGCGCCCAAAAATAACCGCCCGAACGCCGGGGCGGCAAGTTCGTCCAGCGGAAAAATGGCCAAAAAACGGGTGGGCTATAGCCTTGGGGGGAGGGGCTGGCCAACTTCGTCCGCCGGACTCGGGATGGGGCGAGACTTTGCGAGCAGCCTCCGCGTACCAAAAATAGGCCACGGGCACAGCCGCGCCCAAATATAACCGCCCGAAGGTCGGCGCGCCCAAATCCCCCAGCGGAAAAATGGCCAAAAAACGGGTTGGCTATAGCCTTGGGGGGAGGGGCTGGCCAACTTCGTCCGCGGGACTCGCAATGGGGTGAGACGTTGCGAGCGGCCTCCGTGTGCCGAAAATAGGCCACGGGCACAAACGCACCCAAAAATAACCACCCGAAGGTCGGAGCGCCCAAACCCCCCTGCGGAAAAATGGCCAAAAAACTGGTGGGCTATAGCCTTTGGGGGAGGGGCTGGCCAACATCGTCCGCCGGTCTCGGAATGGGGCGAGACATTGCGAGAGGCATCCGTGTGCCAAAAATAGGCCACGGGCACAGCCACGCCCAAAAATAACCACCCGAAGGCCGGGGCGCCAAGTTCGTCCAGCGGAAAAATGGCCAAAAAACGGGTGGGCTATAGCCTTGGGGGGAGGGGCTGGCCAACTTCGTCCGCCGGACTTGGAATGGGGCGAGACTTTGCGACCGGCCTCCGTGTGCCAAAAATAGGCTGCTGGCACAGCCGCGCCAAAAAATAACCGCCCGAAGGCCGGGGCGCCAAGTTCGTCCAGCGGAAAAATTGCCAAAAAACGGGTGGGCTATAGCCTTGGGGGGAGGGGCTGGCCAACTTCGTCCGCCGGACTTGGAATGGGGCGAGACTTTGCGAGCGGACTCCGCGTTCCAGAAATAGGCCGTGGACACAGCCAGACCCAAAAATAACCGCCCGAAGGCCGGGGCGCCAAGTTCGTCCAGTGGAAAAATGGCCAAAAAACAGGTGGGCTACAGCCTTGGGGGGAGGGGCTGGACAACTTCGTCCGCCAGACTCGGAATGGGGAGAGACTTTGCGAGCGGCCTCTGTATGCCAAAAATAGGCCACGGGCACAGCCGTGCCCAAAAATAACCGCCCGAAGGTTGGCGCGCCCAAACCCTCCAGCGGAAAAATGGCCAAAAAACGGGTGGGCTATAGCCTTGGGGGGAGGGGCTGGCCAACTTCGTCCGCCGGACTCGGAATGGGGTGAGACTTTGCGAGCGGCCTCCGCGTGCCAAAAATAGGCCACGGCCACAGCCGCGCCCAAAAATAACCGCCCGAAGGTCGGCGCGCCCTAACCCCCCAGCGGAAAAATCGCGAAAAAACGGGTGGACTATAGCCTTGGGGGGAGGGGCTGGCCAACTTCGTACGCCGGACTCGGAATGGGGTGAGACTTTGCGAGCAGCCTCCACATGCCAAAAATAGGCCATGGGCACAGTCGCGCCCAAAAATAACCGCCCGAAGGCCGGGGCGCCATGTTCGTCCAGCGGAAAAATGGCCAAAAAACGGGTGGGCCATAGCCTTGGGGGGAGGGGCTGGCCCACTTCATCCGCCGGACTCGGAATGGGGCGAGACTCAGCGAGCGGCCTCCGCGTGCGAAAAATAGGCCGCGTGCACAGCTACGCCCAAAAATAACCGCCCGAAGGCCGGGGCACCAAGTTCGTCCAGCGGAAAAATGGCCAAAAAACGGGTGGGCTATACCTTGGGGGGAGGGGCTGGCCAACTTCGTCCGCCGGACTCGGAATGGGGCGACACTATGTGAACGGCCTCCGTGTGGCAAAAATAGGCCGCGGGCACAGCCGCGCCCAAAAATAACCGCCCGAACGCCGGGGCAACAAGTTCGTCCAGCGGAAAAATGGCCAAAAAACGGGTGGGCTATAGCCTTGGGGGGAGGGGCTGGCCAACTTCGTCCTCCGGACTCGGAATGGGACGAGACTTTGCGAGCGGCCTACGCGTGCAAAAATAGGCCGCGGGCACAGCCGCGCCCAAAAATAACCCCCCGAAGGTTGTTGCACCCAAACCCCCCAGCGGAAAAATGGCCAAAAAACGGGTGGGCTATAGCCTTGGGGGGAGGGGCTGGCCAACTTCGTCCGCCGGTCTAGGATTGGGGCGAGACTTTGCGAGAAGCCTCCGCGTGCAAAAAATAGGCCACGGGCACAGCCACGCCCAAAAATAACCTCCCGAAGGCCGGGGCGCCAAGTTCGTGCCGCGGAAAAATGGCCAAAAAACGGGTGGGCTATATCCTTGGGGGGAGGGGCTGGCCAACTTCGTCCGCCGGACTCGGAATGGGGCGACACTATACGAACGGCCTCCGTGTAGCAAAAATAGGCCGCGGGCACAGCCGCGCCCAAAAATAACCGCCCGAACGCCGGGGCGGCAAGTTCGTCTAGCGGAAAAATGGCCAAAAAACGGGTGGGCTATAGCCTTGGGGGGAGGGGCTGGCCAACTTCGTCCGCCGGACTCGGGATGGGGCGAGACTTTGCGAGCAGCCTCCGCATACCAAAAATAGGCCACGGGCACAGCCGCGCCCAAATATAACCGCCCGAAGGTCGGCGCGCCCAAATCCCCCTTCGGAAAAATGGCCAAAAAACGGGTGGGCTATAGCCTTGGGGGGAGGGGCTGGCCAACTTCGTCCTCCGGACTCGGAATTGGGCGAGACTTTGCGAGCGGCCTACTCGTGCAAGAAATAGGCCGCGGGCACAGCCGAGCCCAAAAATAACCCCCCGAAGGTTGTTGCGCCCAAACCCCCCAGCGGAAAAATGGCAAAAAAACGGGTGGGCTATAGCCTTGGGGGGAGGGGCTGGCCAACTTCGTCCGCCGGTCTCGGAATGGGGCGAGACTTTGCGAGAGGCCTCCGCATGCCACAAATAGACCACGGGCACAGCCACGCCCAAAAATAACCTCCCGAAGGCCGGGGCGCCAAGTTCCTCCTGCGGAAAAATGGCCAAAAAACGGGTGGGCTATAGCCTTGGGGGGAGGGGCTGGCCAATTTCGTCCGCCGGACTCGGGATGGGCGAGACTTTGCGAGCGGCCTCCGCGTACCAAAAATAGGCAGCAGGTACAGCCGCACCCAAAAATAACCCCCCGAAGGTCGTTGCGCCCAAACCCCCCAGCGGAAAAATGTTCAAAAAACGGGTGGCCTATAGCCTTGGGGGGAGGGGCTGGCCAACTTCGTCCGCCGGACTCGGAATGGTGCGAGAATTTGCGAGCGGCCTCCGTGTGCCAAAAATAGGCCGTGGGAACAGCCGCGCCCAAAAATAAACGCCCGAAGGCCGGGGCGCCAAGTTCGTCCAGCGGAAAAATGGCCAAAAAACGGGTGGGCTATAGCCTTGGGGGGAGGGGCTGGCCAAGTTCGTCTGCCGGACTCGGAATGGGGCGAGACTTTGCGAGCGGTTTCCGCGTGCCAAAAATAGGCCGCGGGCACAGCCGCGCCCAAAAATAACCGCCCGAAGGCCTGGGCGCGAAGTTCGTCCAGCGGAAAAATGGCCAAAAAACGGGTGGGCTATAGCCTTGGGGGGAGGGGCTGGCCGACTTCGTCCGCCGGACTCGGAATGGGGTGAGACTTTGCGAGCGGTCTCTGCGTGCCAAAAATAGGCCGCGGGTAGAGCCATGCCCAAAAATAACCGCCCGAAGGCCGGGGCGCCAAGTTCGTCCAGCGTAAAAATGGCCAAAAAACGAGTGGGCTATAGCCTTGGGGGGAGGGGCTGGCCCACTTCGTCCGCCGGACTCGGAATGGGGCGAGACTTTGCGAGTGGCCTCCGCGTGCCAAAAATAGGCCTCGGGCACAGCCGCGCCCAAAATTAACTGCCCGAAGGCCGGGTCGCCAAGTTCGTCCAGCGGAAAAATGGCGAAAAAACGGGTGGGCTATAGCCTTGGGGGGAGGGGCTGGCCGACTTCGTCCGACGGACTCGGAATGGGGCGAGACTTTGCGAGCAGCCTCCGCGTGCCAAAAATAGGCCATGGGCACAGCCGCGCCCAAAAATAACCGCCTGAAGGCCGGGGCGCCATGTTCGTCCAGCGGAAAAATGGCCAAAAAACGGGTGGGCCATAGCCTTGGGGGGAGGGGCTGGCCCACTTCGTCCGCCGGACTCGGAATGGGGCGAGACTTAGCGAGCGGCCTCCGCGTGCGAAAAATAGGCCGCGTGCACAGCCACGCCCAAAAATAACCGCCCGAAGGCCGGGGCGCCAAGTTCGTCCAGCGGAAAAATGGCCAAAAAACGGGTGGGCTATAGCCTTGGGGGGAGGGGCTGGCCGACTTCGTCCGCCGGACTTGGAATGGGTCGAGACTATGCGAGCGGCCTCCATGTGCCAAAAATAGGCCACGGGCACAGCCGCGACCAAAAATAACCACCCGAAGGTTGGCGCGCCCAAACCCCCCAGCGGAAAAATGGCCAAAAAAAGGGTAGGCTATAGCCTTGGGGGGAGGGGCTGGCCGACTTCGTCCGCCGGACTCGGAATGGGGCGAGACTTTGTGAGCATCCTCCGTGTGCCAAAAATAGGCCGCGGGCACAGCCGCGCCCAAAAATTACAGCCCGAAGGCCGGGGCGCCAAGTTCGTCCAGCGGAAAAATGGCCAAAAAACGGGTGGGCTATAGCTTTGGGGGGAGGGCCTGGCCAACATCGTCCGCCGGTCTCGGAATGGGGCGAGACTTTGCGAGAGGCATCCGCGTGCCAAATATAGGCTACGGGCACAGCCACGCCCAAAAATAACCTCCCGAAGGCTGGGGCGCCAAGTTCGTCCAGCGGAAAAATGCCCAAAAAACGGGTGGGCTATAGCCTTGGGGGGAGGGGATGGCCAACTTCGCCCGCCGGACTCGGAATGGGGCGAGACTTTGCGAGCGGCCTCCGCGTGCTAAAAATAGGCCGCGGGCACAGCCGTACCCAAAAATAACTGGCCGAAGGCCGGGGCGCCAAGTTCGTCCAACGGAAAAATGGCCAAAAAATGGGTGGGCTATAGCCTTGGGGGGAGGGGCTGGCCCACTTCGTCCGCCGGACTCGGAATGGGGCGAGACTTTGCGAGTGGCCTCCGCGTGCCAAAAATAGGCCTCGGGCACAGCCGCGTCCAAAATTAACTGCCCGAAGGCCGGGTCGCCAAGTTCGTCCAGCGGAAAAATGGCGAAAAAACGGGTGGGCTATAGCCTTGGGGGGAGGGGCTGGCCCACTTCGTCCGCCGGACTCGGAATGGGGCGAGACTTAGCGAGCGGCCTCCGCGTGCGAAAAATAGGCCGCGTGCACAGCCACGCCCAAAAATAACCACCCGAAGGCCGGGGCGCCAAGTTCGTCCAGCGGAAAAATGGCCAAAAAACGGGTGGGCTATAGCCTTGGGGGGAGGGGCTGGCCGACTTCGTCCGCCGGACTTGGAATGGGTCGAGACTATGCGAGCGGCCTCCATGTGCCAAAAATAGGCCACGGGCACAGCCGCGACCAAAAATAACCACCCGAAGGTTGGCGCGCCCAAACCCCCCAGCGGAAAAATGGCCAAAAAAAGGGTGGGCTATAGCCTTGGGGGGAGGGGCTGGCCGACTTCGTCCGCCGGACTCGGAATGGGGCGAGACTTTGTGAGCATCCTCCGCGTACCAAAAATAGGCCGCGGGCACAGCCGCGCCCAAAAATAACCCCCCGAAGGTCGTTGCGCCCAAACCCCCCAGCGGAAAAATGTCCAAAAAACGGGTGGGCTATAGCCTTGGGGGGAAGGGCTGGCCAACTTCGTCCGCCGGACTCGGAATGGGACGAGAATTTGCGAGCGGCCTCCGCGTACCAAAAATAGGCCGTGGGCACAGCCGCGCCCAAAAATAACCGCCCGAAGGCCGGGGCGCCAAGGTCGTCCAGCGGAAAAATGGCCAAAAAACGGGTGGGCTATAGCCTTGGGGGGAGGGGCTGGCCGACTTCGTACGCCGGACTCGGAATGGGGTGAGACTTTGCGAGCAGCCTCCACATGCCAAAAATAGGCCATGGGCACAGTCGCGCCCAAAAATACCCGCCCGAAGGCCGAGGCACCAATTTCGTCCAGCGGAAAATGGCCACAAAAACGGGTGGGCTATAGCCTTGGGG
This sequence comes from Citrus sp. QX-2021, assembly GCA_030444885.1. Taxonomy (NCBI): domain Eukaryota; kingdom Viridiplantae; phylum Streptophyta; class Magnoliopsida; order Sapindales; family Rutaceae; genus Citrus; species Citrus sp. QX-2021. The sequence continues at coordinate 265,272 of JAUJEF010000015.1, read as the reverse complement.
GGTGGGGCCGGTAAACTTCGTCCGCCGGACTCGGAATGGCGCGAGAGATTGTGAGGCACCTCCATGTGTCAAAAATAGGCCGCGGGCACAGCCGCGCCCAAAAATACCCGCCCGAAGGCCGGGGCGCCAAGTTCGTCCAGTGGAAAATGGCCACACAAACGGGTGGGCTATAGCCTTGGGGGGTGGGGCTGGCCAACTTCGTCCGCCGGACTCGGAATGGTGGGAGACTTTGCGAGGCGCCTCCGCGTGCCAAAAATAGGCCGCGGGCACAGCCGCGCCCAAAAATACCCGCCCGGAGGCCGGGGCGCCAAGTTCCTCCAGCGGAAAAAGGCCACAAAAAAGGGTGGGCTATAGCCTTGGGCGGTGGGGCTGGCCGACTTCGTCCGCCGGACTTGGAATGGCGCGAGACTTTGCGAGGCGCCTCCGTGTGCCAAAAATAGGCAGCGGGCACAGCCGCGCCCAAAAATACCCGCCCGAAGGCCGGGGCGCCAAGTTCGTCCAGCGGAAAATGGCCACAAAAACGGGTGGGCTGTAGCCTTGGGGGGTGGGGCTGGCCCACTTCGTCCGCCGGACTCGGAATGGCGCGAGACTTTACGAGGCGCCTCCGCGTGCCAAAAATAGGACGCGGGCACAGCCGCGTCTAAAAATACCCGCCCGAAGGCCGGGGCGCCAAGTTCCTCCAGCGGAAAAAGGCCACAAAAACGGGTGGGCTATAGCCTTGGGCGGTGGGGCTGGCCGACTTCGTCCGCCGGACTCGGAATGGCGCGAGACTTTGCGAGGCGCCTCCGTGTGCCAAAAATAGGCCGCGGGCACAGCCGCGCCCAAAAATACCCCCCCGAAGGCCGGGGCGCCAAGTTCGTCCAGCGGAAAATGGCCACAAAAACGGGTGGGCTATAGCCTTGGGGGGTGGGGCTGGCCAACTTCGTCCGCCGGACTCGGAATGGCGCGAGACTTTGCGAGGAGCCTCCGTGTGCCAAAACTAGGCCGCGGGCGCAGCCGCGCCCAAAAATACCCGCCCGAAGTCCGGGGCGCCAAGTTCGTCCAGCGGAAAATGGCCACAAAAACGGGTGGGCTATAACCTTGGGGGGTGGGGCTGGCCAACTTCGTCCGCCGGACTCGGAATGGCGCGAGAATTTGCGAGGCGCCTCCGTGCGCCAAAAATAGGCCGCGGGCACAGCCGCGCCCAAAAATACCCGCCCGAAGGCCGGGGCGCCAAGTTCGTCCAGCGGAAAATGGCCACAAAAAAAAGGGGGTGTGGCTATAGCCTTGGGGGGTGGGGCTGGCCCACTTCGTCCGCCGGACTCGGAATGGCGCGAGACTTTGCGAGGCGCCTCCGTGTACCAAAAATAGGCCGCGGACACAGCCGCGCCCAAAAATACCCGCCCGAAGGCCGAGGCACCAATTTCGTCCAGCGGAAAATGGCCACAAAAACGGGTGGGCTATAGCCTTGGGGGGTGGGGCCGGTAAACTTCGTCCGCCGGACTCGGAATGGCGCGAGAGATTGTGAGGCGCCTCCATGTGCCAAGAATAGGCCGCGGGCACAGCCGCGCCCAAAAATACCCGCCCGAAGGCCGGGGCGCCAAGTTCGTCCAGTGGAAAATGGCCACACAAACGGGTGGGCTATAGCCTTGGGGGGTGGGGCTGGCCAACTTCGTCCGCCGGACTCGGAATGGTGGGAGACTTTGCGAGGCGCCTCCGCGTGCCAAAAATAGGCCGCGGGCACAGCCGCGCCCAAAAATACCCGCCCGGAGGCGGGGGCGCCAAGTTCCTCCAGCGGAAAAAGGCCACAAAAAAGGGTGGGCTATAGCCTTGGGCGGTGGGGCTGGCCGACTTCGTCCGCCGGACTTGGAATGGCGCGAGACTTTGTGAGGCGCCTCCGTGTGCCAAAAATAGGCAGCGGGCACAGCCGCGCCCAAAAATACCCGCCCGAAGGCCGGGGCGGCAAGTTCGTCCAGCGGAAAATGGCCACAAAAACGGGTGGGCTGTAGCCTTGGGGGGTGGGGCTGGCCCACTTCGTCCGCCGGACTCGGAATGGCGCGAGACTTTGCGAGGTGCACCCGCGTGCCAAAAATAGGCCGCGGGCACAGCCGCGCCCAAAAATACCCGCCCGAAGGCCGGGGCGCCAAGTTCGTCCAGCGGAAAAAGGCCACAAAAACTGGTGGGGTATAGCCTTGGGCGGTGGGGGTGGCCAACTTCGTCCGTCGGACTCGGAATGGCGCGAGACTTTGCGAGGAACTTCCGTGTGCCAAATATAGGCCGCGGGCACAGCCGCGCCCAAAAATACCCCCCCGAAGGCCGGGGCGCCAAGTTCGTCCAGCGGAAAATGGCCACAAAAACGGGTGGGCTATAGCCTTGGGCGGTGGGGCTGGCCGACTTCGTCCGCCGGACTCGGAATGGCACGAGACTTTTAGAGGCGCTTCCATGTGCCAAATATAGGCCGCGGGCACAGCCGCGCCCAAAAATACCCGCCCGAAGGCCGGGGCGCCAAGTTCGTCCAGCGGAAAATGGCCACAAAAACGGGTGGGCTATAGCCTTGGGGGGTGGGGCTGGCCAACTTCGTCCGCCGGACTCGGAATGGCGCGAGACTTTGCGAGGCGCCTCCGTGTGCCAAAAATGCGCCGCGGACACAGCCGCGTCCAAAAATACCGGCCCGAAGGCCGGGGCGCCAAGTTCGTCCTGCGGAAAGAGGCCACAAAAACGCGTGGGCTATAGCCTTGGGGGGTGGGGCAGGCCAACTTCGTCCGCCGGACTCGGAATGGCGCGGGACTTTACGAGGCACACCCGCATGCCAAAAATAGGCCGTGGGCACAGCCGCGCCCAAAAATACCCACCCGAAGGCCGGGGCGCCAAGTTCCTCCAGCGGAAAAAGGCCACAAAAACTGGTGGGCTATAGCCTTGGGGGGTGGGGCTGGCCAACTTCGTCCGCCGGACTCAGAAATGGAGCGAGACTTTGCGAGGTGCCTACGTGTGCCAAAAATAGGCCGCGGGCACAGCCGCACCCAAAAATACCAGCCCGAAGGCCGGGGCGCCAAGTTCGTCCAGCGGAAAAAGGCGACAAAAACGGGTGGCCCATAGCCTTGGGGGGTGGGGCTGGCCAACTTTGTCCGCCGGACTCGGAATGGCCGGAGACTTTGCGAGGCACTTCCGTGTGCCAAAAATAGGCCGCGGTCACAGCCGCGCCCAAAAATACCCGCCGGAAGGCCGGGGCGCCAAGTTCGTCCAGCGGAAAATGGCCACAAAAACGGGTGGGCTATATCCTTGGGGGGTGGGGCAGGCCAACTTCGTCCGCCGGACTCGGAATGGCGCGAGACTTTACGAAGTGCACCCGCGTTCCAAAAATAGGCCGCGGGCACAGCCGCGCCGAAAAATACCGGCCCGAAGGCCGGGTCGCCAAGTTCGTCCAGCGGAAAAAGGCGACAAAAACGGGTGGGCCATAGCCTTGGGGGGTGGGGCTGGCCAACTTCGTCCGCCGGACTCGGAATGGCGCGAGACTTTGCGAGGCGCCTCCGTGTGCCGAAAATACGCCGCGGACACAGCCGCGCCCAAAAATACCGGCCCGAAGGCCGGGGCGCCAAGTTCGTCCAGCGGAAAATGGCCACAAAAACGGGTGGGCTATAGCCTTGGGGAGTGGGGCTCGCCAACTTCGTCCGCCGGACTCGGAATGGCGCGAGACTTTACGAGGTGCACCCACATGCCAAAAATAGGCCGCGGGCACAGCCGCGCCCGAAAATACCCGCCCGAAGGCCGGGGCGCCAAGTTCCTCCAGCGGAAAAAGGCCACAAAAACTGGTAGGCTATAGCCTTGGGCGGTGGGCCTGGCCAACTTCGTCCGTCGGACTCGAAATGGCGCGAGACTTTGCGAGGCGCTTCCGTGTGCCAAATATAGGCCGCGGGCACAGCCGCGCCCAAAAATACCCTCCCGAAGGCCGGGGCGCCAAGTTCGTCCAGCGGAAAAAGGCCAAAAAAACGGGTGGGCGATAGCCTTTGGGGGTGGGGCTGGCCAACTTCGTCCGCCGGACTCCGAATGGTGCGAGACTTTGCGAGCGGTCTCCGTGTGCCGAAAATAGGCCCCGGTCACAGCCGCGCCCAAAAATAACCGCCCGAAGGCCGGGGCGCCAAGTTCGTCCAGCGGAAAAAGGTCACAAAAACGGGTGGGCTATAGCCTTGGGGGGTGGGGCTGGCCAACTTCGTCCGCCGGACTCGGAATGGCGCGAGACTTTGCGAGCGGCCTCCGTGTGCCAAAAATAGGCCCCGGGCACAGCCGCGCCCAAAAATAACCCCCCGAAGGTCGGCGCGCCCAAACCCCCCATTGGAAAAATGGCCAAAAAACGGGTGCGCTATAGCCTTGGGGGGAGGGGCTGGCCCACTTCGTCCGCCGGACTCAGAATGGGGCGAGACTTTGCGAGCGGCCTACGCGTGCCAAAAATAAGCCGCGGGCACAGCCGCGCCCAAAAATAACCCCCCCAAGGTCGGCGTGCCCAAACCCCCCAGCGGAAAAATGGCCAAAAAACGGCTGCGCTATAGCCTTGGGGGGAGGGGCTGGCCAACTTCGTCCACCCGACTCAGAATGGGGTGAGACTTTGCGAGCCGCCTACGCGTGCCAAAAATAAGCCGCGGGCACAGCCGCGCCCAAAAATAACCCCCCGAAGGTAGGTACGTCCAAACCCCCCGGCGGAAAAATGGCCAAAAAACGAGTGGGCTGAAGCCTTGGGGGGAGGGGCTGGCGAACTTCGTCCGCCGGACTCGGAATGGGGAGATACTTTGCGAGCGTCCTCCGCGTGCCAAAAATAGGCTGCAGGCACAGCCACGCCCAAAAGTAAGCCCCCGAAGGTCGGCGCGCCCAAACCCCCCAGCGGAAAAATGGCCAAAAAACGGGTGCGCTATAGCCTTTGGGGGAGGGGCTTGCCAACTTCGTCCGCCGGACTCGGAATGGGGCGAGACTTTGCGAGCGGCCTCCGCGTGCCAAAAATAGGCCGCGGGCACAGCCGCATCCAAAAATAACTCCCCAAAGGTCGGCGCGCCAAAACCTCCCAACGGAAAAATGGTCAAAAAACGGGTGGGCTATAGCCTTGGGGGGAGGGGCTGGCCAACTTCGTCCTCCGGACTCGGAATGGGGTGAGACTTTGCGAGTGGCCTCCGCGTGCCAAAAATACAGCGCGGGCATAGCCGTGCCCAAAAATAAACCCCCGAAGGTCGGCGCGCCCAAACCCCCCCGCGGAAAAATGGCCAAAAAATGGGTAGGCAATAGCCTTGGGGGGAGGGGCTGGCCCACCTCGTCCGCCGGACTCGGAATGGGGCGAGACTTTGCGAGCGGCCTCCGCGTGACAAAATTAGGCCGCGGGCACAGCCGCGCCCAAAAATAACCCCCCGAAGGTCGGCACGTCCAAACCCCCCGGCGGAAAAATGGCCAAAAAACCGGTGGGCGGAAGCCTTGGGGGGAGGGGCTGGCGAACTTCGTCCGCCGGACTCGGAATGGGGAGATACTTTGCGAGCGTCCTCCGCGTGCCAAAAATAGGCTGCGGGCACAGCCGCGCCCAAAAATAACACTCCGAAGGTTGGCGCGCCCAAACCCCCCAGCGGAAAAATGGCGAAAAAACGGGTGCGCTATAGCCTTGGGGGGAGGTGCTGGCCGACTTCGTCCGCCGGACTCGGAATGGGACGAGACTTTGCGAGTGGCCTACGCGTGCCAAAAATAAGCCATGGGCACAGCCGCGCCCAAAAATAACCCCCCAAAGGTCGGCGCGCCCAAACCCCCCATTGGAAAAATGGCCAAAAAACGGGTGCGCTATAGCCTTGGGGGGAGGGGCTGGCCAACTTCGTCCGCCGGACTCAGAATGGGGCGAGACTTTGCGAGCGGCCTACGCGTGCCAAAAATAAGCCGCGGGCACAGCCGCGCCCAAAAATAACACCCCGAAGGTCGGCGCGCCCAAACCCCCCAGCGGAAAAATGGCGAAAAAACGGGTGCGCTATAGCCTTGGGGGGAGGGGCTGGCCAACTTCGTCCGCCGGACATGGAATGGGGCGAGACCTTGCGAGCGGCCTCCGTGTGGCAAAAATAGGCTGCGGGAACAGCCGCGGCCAAAAATAACCCCCCGAAGGTCGATGCGCCCAAACCCCCCAGCGGAAAAATGGCCAAAAAACGGGTGCGCTATAGCCTTGGGGGGAGGGGCTGGCCAACATCGTCCGCCGGACTCGGAATGGGGCGAGACTTTGCAAGCGGCCTACGCATGCCAAAAATAAGCCGTGGGCACAGCCGCGCCCAAAAATAACCCCCCGAAGGTCGGCGCGACCAAACCCCCCAGCGGAAAAATGGCCAAAAAACGGGTTCGCTATAACCTTGGGGGGAGGCGCTGGCCAACTTCGTCCGCCGGACTCGGAATGGGGAGAGACTTTACGAGCGGCATCCGCGTGCCAAAAATAACCCCCGAAGGTCGGCGCGCCCAAACCCCCCAGCGGAAAAATGGCCAAAAAACGTGTTCGCTATAACCTTGGGGGGAGGGGCTGGCCAACTTCGTCCGCCGGACTCGGAATGGGGAGAGACTTTGCGAGCGGCATCCGCGTGCCAAAAATAGGCCGTGGGCACAGCCGCGCCCAAAAATAACCCCCGAGGGTCGGCGCGCCCAAACCCCCCAGCGGAAAAATGGCCAAAAAACGGGTGCGCTATAGCCTTGGGGGGAGTGGCCTGCCAACTTCGTCCGCCGGACTCAGAATGGGGCGAGACCTTGCGAGCAGCCTCCGCGTGCCAAAAATAGGCCAAGGGCACAGCCGTGCCCAAAAATAACCCCCCGAAGGTCGGCGCGCCCAAACCCCCCAGCGGAAAAATGGCGAAAAAACGGGTGCGCTATAGCCTTGAGGGGAGGGGCTGGCCAACTTCGTCCGCCGGACATGGAATGGGGCGAGACCTTGCGAGCGGCCTCCGCGTGCCAAAAATAGGCCGTGGGCACAGCCGCGCCCAAAAATAACCCCCCGAAGGTCGGCGCGCCCAAACCCCCTAGCGGAAAAATGGCCAAAAAACGGGTGCCCTATCGCCTTGGGGGGAGGGGCCTGCCAACTTCGTCCGCCCGACTCGGAATGGGGCGAGACCTTGCGAGCGGCCTCCGCGTGCCAAAAATAGGCCGTGGGCACAGCCGCGCCCAAAAATAACCCCCCGAAGGTCGGCGCACCCAAAACCCCCAGCGGAAAAATGGCCAAAAAACGGGTGCGCTATCGCCTTGGGGGGAGGGGCCTGCCAACTTCGTCCGCCCGACTCGGAATGGGGCGAGACCTTGCGAGCGGCCTCCGCGTGCCAAAAATAGGCTGCGGGAACAGCCGCGCCCAAAAATAACCCCCCGAAGGTCGATGCGCCCAAACCCCCCAGCGGAAAAATGGCCAAAAAACGGGTGCGCTATAGCCTTGGGGGGAGGGGCTGGCCAACATCGTCCGCCGGACTCGGAATGGGGCAAGACTTTGCAAGCGGCCTACGCATGCCAAAAATAAGCCGCGGGCACAGCCGCGCCCAAAAATAACCCCCCAAAGGTCGGCGCGACCAAACCCCCCAGCGGAAAAATGGCCAAAAAACGGGTTCGCTATAACCTTGGGGGGAGGCGCTGGCCGACTTCGTCCGCCGGACTCGGAATGGGGAGAGACTTTCCGAGCGGCATCTGCGTGACAAAAATAGGCCGTGGGCACAGCCGCGCCCAAAAATAACCCCCGAAGGTCGGCGCGCCCAAACCCCCCAGCGGAAAAATGGCCAAAAAACGTGTTCGCTATAACCTTGGGGGGAGGGGCTGGCCAACTTCGTCCGCCGGACTCGGAATGGGGAGAGACTTTGCGAGCGGCATCCGCGTGCCAAAAATAGGCCGTGGGCACAGCCGCGCCCAAAAATAACCCCCGAGGGTCGGCGCGCCCAAACCCCCCAGCGGAAAAATGGCCAAAAAACGGGTGCGCTATAGCCTTGGGGGGAGTGGCCTGCCAACTTCGTCCGCCGGACTCAGAATGGGGCGAGACCTTGCGAGCGGCCTCCGCGTGCCAAAAATAGGCCAAGGGCACAGCCGCGCCCAAAAATAACCCCCCGAAGGTCGGCGCGCCCAAACCCCCCAGCGGAAAAATGGCGAAAAAACGGGTGCGCTATAGCCTTGAGGGGAGGGGCTGGCCAACTTCGTCCGCCGGACATGGAATGGGGCGAGACCTTGCGAGCGGCCTCCGCGTGCCAAAAATAGGCCGTGGGCACAGCCGCGCCCAAAAATAACCCCCCGAAGGTCGGCGCGCACAAACCCCCTAGCGGAAAAATGGCCAAAAAACGGGTGCCCTATCGCCTTGGGGGGAGGGGCCTGCCAACTTCGTCCGCCCGACTCGGAATGGGGCGAGACCTTGCGAGCGGCCTCCGCGTGCCAAAAATAGGCCGTGGGCACAGCCGCGCCCAAAAATAACCCCCCGAAGGTCGGCGCGCCCAAAACCCCCAGCGGAAAAATGGCCAAAAAACGGGTGCGCTATCGCCTTGGGGGGAGGGGCCTGCCAACTTCGTCCACCCGACTCGGAATGGGGCGAGACCTTGCGAGCGGCCTCCGCGTGCCAAAAATAGGCTGCGGGAACAGCCGCGCCCAAAAATAACCCCCCAAAGGTCGATGCGCCCAAACCCCCCAGCGGAAAAATGGCCAAAAAACGGGTGCGCTATAGCCTTGGGGGGAGGGGCTGGCCAACATCGTCCGCCGGACTCGGAATGGGGCAAGACTTTGCAAGCGGCCTACGCATGCCAAAAATAAGCCGCGGGCACAGCCGCGCCCAAAAATAACCCCCTGAAGGTCGGCGCGACCAAACCCCCCAGCGGAAAAATGGCCAAAAAACGGGTTCGCTATAACCTTGGGGGGAGTGGCTGGCCAACTTCGTCCGCCGGACTCGGAATGGGGAGAGACTTTGCGAGCGGCCTACGCGTGCCAAAAATAAGCCGTGGGCACAGCCGCGTCCAAAAATAACCCCCCAAAGGTCGGCGCGCCCAAACCCCCCATTGGAAAAATGGCCAAAAAACGGGTGCGCTATAGCCTTGGGGGGAGGGGCTGGCCAACTTCGTCCGCCGGACTCAGAATGGGACGAGACTTTGCGAGCGGCCTACGCGTGCCAAAAATAAGCCACGGGCACAGCCGCGCCCAAAAATATCACCCCGAAGGTCGGCGCGCCCAAACCCCCCAGCGGAAAAATGGCGAAAAAATGGGTGCGCTATAGCCTTGGGGGGAGGGGCTGGCCGACTTCGTCCGCCGGACATGGAATGGGGCGAGACCTTGCGAGCGGCCTCCGCGTGCCAAAAATAGGCTGCGGGAACAGCCGCGCCCAAAAATAACCCCCCGAAGGTCGATGCGCCCAAACCCCCCAGCGGAAAAATGGCGAAAAAACGGGTGCGCTATAGCCTTGGGGGGAGGGGCTGGCCAACATCGTCCGCCGGACTCGGAATGGGGCGAGACTTTGCAAGCGGCCTACGCATACCAAAAATAAGCCGTGGGCACAGCCGCGCCCAAAAATAACCCCCCGAAGGTCGGCGCGACCAAACCCCCCAGCGGAAAAATGGCCAAAAAACGGGTTCGCTATAACCTTGGGGGGAGGGGCTGGCCAACTTCGTCCGCCGGACTCGGAATGGGGAGAGACTTTGCGAGCGGCATCCGTGTGCCAAAAATAGGCCGTGGGCACAGCCGCGCCCAAAAATAACCCCCGAGGGTCGGCGCGCCCAAACCCCCCAGCGGAAAAATGGCCAAAAAACGGGTGCGCTATAGCCTTGGGGGGAGGGGCCTGCCAACTTCGTCCGCCGGACTCAGAATGGGGCGAGACCTTGCGAGCGGCCTCCGCGTGCCAAAAATAGGCCAAGGGCACAGGCGCGCCCAAAAATAACCCCCCCAAGGTCGGCGTGCCCAAACCCCCCAGCGGAAAAATGGCCAAAAAACGGCTGCGCTATAGCCTTGGGGGGAGGGGCTGGCCAACTTCGTCCACCCGACTCAGAATGGGACGAGACTTTGCGAGCGGCCTACGCGTGCCAAAAATAAGCCGCGGGCACAGCCGCGCCCAAAAATAACACCCCGAAGGTCGGCGCGCCCAAACCCCCCAGCGGAAAAATGGCGAAAAAACGGGTGCGCTATAGCCTTGGGGGGAGGGGCTGGCCAACTTCGTCCGCCGGACATGGAATGGGGCGAGACCTTGCGAGCGGCCTCCGCGTGCCAAAAATAGGCCGCGGGCACAGCCGCGCCCAAAAATAACCCCCCGAAGGTCGGCGCGCCCAAACCCCCCAGCGGAAAAATGGCCATAAAACGGGTGCGCTATCGCCTTGGGGGGAGGGGCCTGCCAACTTCGTCCGCCCGACTCGGAATGGGGCGAGACCTTGCGAGCGGCCTCCGCGTGCCAAAAATAGGCCGCGGGCACAGCTGTGCCCAAAAATAACCCCCCGAAGGTCGGCGCGCCGAAACCCCCCAGCGGAAAATGGCCAAAAAACGGGTGCGCTATAGCCTTGGGGGGAGGGGCTGGCCAACTTCGTCCGCCGGACTCGGAATGGGGCGAGAATTTATGAGCGGACTCCGCGGGCCAAAAATAGGCCACGGGCACAGCCGCGCCCAAAAATAACCCCCCGATGGTCGGGGCGCCCAAACCCCCCAGCGGAAAAATGGCCAAAAAACGGGTGCGCTATAGCCTTGCGGGGAGGGGCTGGCCAACTTCGTCCGCCGGACTCGGAATGGGGCGAGACTTTGCAAGCGGCCTCCACGTGCTAAAAATAGGCCGCGGGCACAGCCGTGTGCAAAAATAACCCCCCAAAGGTCGGCGCGCCAAAACTCCCCAGCGGAAAAATGGCCAAAAAACGGGTGGGCTATAGCCTTGGGGGGAGGGGCCGGCCAAATTCGTCCGCCCGATTCGGAATGGGGCGAGACTTTGCGAGCGGCCTCCGCGTGCCAAAAATAGGCTGCGGGCACAGCCGCGCCCAAAAATAAACCCCCGAAGGACGGTGAGCCCAAACCCCCCAGCGGTAAAATGGCGAAAAAACGGGTGCGCTATAGCCTTCGTGGGAGGGGCTGGCCTACTTCGTCCGCCGGACTCGGAATGGGTCGAGACTTTGCAAGCGGCCTCCGCGTGCACAAAATAGGCCGCGGGCCCAGCCGCGCCAAAAAATAAACCCCCGAAGGACGGTGCGCCCAAACCCCCCAGCGGAAAAATGGCGAAAAAACGGGTGCGCTATAGCCTTGGGGGGAGGGGCTGGCCCACTTCGTCCGCCGGACTCGGAATGGGGCGAGACTTTGCGATCGGCCTCCGCGTGCAAAAAATAGGCCGCGGCCACAGCCGCGTCCAAAAATAACCCCCCGAAGGTCGGCGCGGCCAAACCCCCCAGCGGAAAAATGGCCAAAAAACGGGTGCGCTACAACCTTGGGGGGAGGGACTGGCCAACTTCGTCCGCCGGGCTCGGAATGGGGCCAGACTTTGCAAGCAGCCTCCGCGTGCCAAAAATAGGCCGCGGGCACAGCCGTGCCCAAAAATAACCCCCCGAAGGTCGGCGCGCCCAAACCCCCCAGCGGAAAAATGGCCAAAAAACGGGTGCGCTATAGCCTTGGGGGGAGGGGCTGGCCAACTTCGTCCGCCGGACTCGGAATGGGGCGAGACTTTGCGAGCGGCCTCCGCGTGCCAAAAATAGGCCGCGGGCACAGCCGTGTCCAAAAATAACTCCCCAAAGGTCGGCGCGTCAAAACCTCCCAACGGAAAAATGGTCAAAAAACGGGTGGGCTATAGCCTTGGGGGGAGGGGCTGGCCAACTTCGTCCGCCGGACTCGGAATGGGGTGAGACTTTGCGAGTGGCCTCGGCGTGCAAAAAATACAGCGCGGGCATAGCCGCGCTCAAAAATAACCCCCCGAAGGTCGGCGCGCCCAAACCCCCCCGCGGAAAAATGGCCAAAAAACGGGTAGGCTATAGCCTTGGGGGGAGGGGCTGGCCCACATCGTCCGCCGGACTCGGAATGGGGCGAGACTTTGCGAGTGGCCTCCGCGTGCCAAAAATAGGCCGCGGGCACAGCCGCGCCCAAAAATAACCCCCCGAAGGTCGGCACGTCCAAACCCCCCGGCGGAAAAATGGCCAAAAAACGGGTGGGCTAAAGCCTTGGGGGGAGGGGCTGGCGAAGTTCGTCCGCCGGACTTGGAATGGGGAGATACTTTGCGAGCGTCCTCTGCGTGCCAAAAATAGGCCGCGGGCACAGCCGCATCCAAAAATAAGCCCCTGAAGGTCGGCGCGCCCAAACCCCCCAGCGGAAAAATGGCCAAAAAACGAGTGGGCTATAGCCTTGGGGGGAGGGGCTGGCCAACTTCGTCCTCCGGACTCGGAATGCGGCGAGACTTTGTGAGCGGCCTCCGCATGCCAAAAATAGGCCGCGGGCACAGCCGCGTCCAAAAATAACCCCCCGAAGGTCGGCGCGCCCAAACCCCCCAGCGGAAAAATGGCCAAAAAACTGGTGAGGTATAGCCTTGGGGGGAGGGGCTGGCCAACTTCGTCCGCCGGACTCGGAATGGGGCGAGACTTTGCGAACGGCCTCCGCGTGCCAAAAATAGGCCGCGAACACAGCCGCGCCCAAAAATAACCCCCCGAAGGTCGGCGCGCCCAAACCCCCCAGCGGAAAAATGGCCAAACAACGGGTGGGCTATAGCCTTGGGGGGAGGGGCTGGCCCACTTCGTCCGCCGGACTCGGAATGGCGCGAGACTTTACAAGGGCCCACCGTGTGCCAAAAATAGGCCGCGGGCACAGCCGCGCCCAAAAATAACCACCCGAAGGCCGGGGCGCCAAGTTCGTCCAGCGGAAAAGGGCCACAAAAACGGGTGGGCTATAGCCTTGGGGGGTGGGGCTGGCCAACTTCATTCGCCGGACTCGGAATGGCGCGAGACTTTGCGAGGGCCGTCCGTGAGCCAAAAATAGGCCGCGGGCACGGCCGCACCCAAAAATAACCGCCCGAAGGCCGGGGCGCCAAGTTCGTCCAGCGGAAAAAGGCCACAAAAACGGGTGGGCTATAGCCTTGAGGGGTTGGGCTGGCCCACTTCGTCCGCCAGACTCGGAATGGCGCGAGACTTTGCGAGGGCCCTCCGTGTGGCAAAAATAGGCCGCGGGCACGGCCGCACCCAAAATAACCGCCCGAAGGCCGGGGCGCCAAGTTCGTCCAGCGGAAAAAGGCCACAAAAACGGGTGGGCTATAGCCTTGGGGGGTGGCGCTGGCCAACTTCGTCCGCCGGACTCGGAATGGGGTGAGACTTTGCGAGCGGCCTCCGCGTGCCAAAAATAGACCGTGGACACAGCCGCGCACAAAAATAACCCCCCGAAGGTCGGCGCGCCCAAACCCCCCAGTGGAAAAATGGCCAAACAACGGGTGGGCTATAGCCTTGGGGGGAGGGGCTGGCCCACTTCGTCCGCCGCACTCGGAATGTGGCGAGACTTTGCGAGCGGCCTCCGCGTGCCAAAAATAGGCCGCGGGCACAGCCGCACCCAAAAATAACCCCCCGAAGGTCGGCGCGCCCAAACCCTCCAGAGGAAAAATGGCCAAAAAACGGGTGCGCTATAGCCTTGGGGGGAGGGGCTGGCCAACTTCGTCTGCCGGACTCGGAATGGGGCGAGACTTTGCTAGTGTCCTCCGCGTGCCAAAAATAGGCCGCGGGCATAGCCGCGCCCAAAAATAACCCCCCGAAGGTCAGCGCGCCCAAACCCCCCAGCGGAAAAATGGCCAAACAACGGGTGGGTTATAGCCTTGGGGGGAGGGGCTGGCCAACTTCGTCCGCCGGACTCGGAATGGCGCGAGACTTTACAAGGGCCCACCGTGTGCCAAAAATTGGCCGCGGGCACAGACGCACCCAAAAATAACCGCCCGAAGGCCGGGGCGCCAAGTTCGTCCAGCGGAAAAAGGCCACAAAAACGGGTGGACTATAGCCTTGGGGGGTGGCGCTGGCCAACTTCGTCCGCCGGACTCGGAATGGCGCGAGCCTTTGCGAGGGGCCTCCGTGTGCCAAAAATAGGCCACGGGAACAGCCGCGCCCAAAAATAACCGCCCGAAGGCCGGGGCGCCAAGTTCGTCCAGTTGAAAAAGGCCACAAAAATGGGTGGGCTATAGCCTTGGGGGTTGGGCTGGCCCACTTCGTCCGCCGGACTCGGAATGGCGCGAGACTTTCCGAGTGGCCTCCGTGTGCCAAAAATAGGCCGCGGGAAAAGCCGCGCCCAAAAATAAGCGCCCCAAGGTCGTGGTGCCAAAACCCCTCAGCGGAAAAATGGCCAAAAAACGGGTGGGCTATAGCCTTGGTGGGGGGCGCGGGTGAAGTTCGTCCGCCGGACTCGGAATGGGGCGAGACTTTGCGAGGGGCCTCGGGGTGCCAAAAATCAGCCGCGGGCAAAGCCACGCCCAAAAATAAGCGCCCGAAGGTCGTGGTGCAAAAACACCCCAGCGGAAAAATGGCCAAAAAACGGGTGGGCTATAGCCTTGGTGGGGGGCGCGGGCGAAGTTCGTCCGCCGGACTCGGAACGGGGCGAGTCTTTGCGAGGGGCCTCGGGGTGCCAAAAATAAGGCGCGGGAAAGCCGCGCCCAAAAGTAAGCGACCGAAGGTCGTGGTGACAAAACCCCCCAGCGGAAAAATGGCCAAAAAACGGGTGGGCTATAGCCTTGGTGGGGGGCGCGGGCGAAGTTCTTCCGCTGGACTGGGAATGGGGCGAGAGTATGCGAGGGGCCTCGGGGTGCCAAAAATAAACCGTGGGCAAAGCCGCGCCCAAAAATAAGCGCCCGAAGGTCGTGGTGCCAAAACCCCCCAGCGGAAAAATGGCCAAAAAACGGGTGGGCTATAGCCTTGGTGGGGGCCGCGGGCAAAGTTCGTCCGCCAGATTCGGAATGGGGCGAGACTTTGTGAGGGGCCTCGGGGTGCCAATAATAAGCCCCCGAAGGTCGTGGTGCCAAAACCCCCCAGCGGAAAAATGGCCAAAAAACGGGTGGGCTATAGCCTTGGTGGGGGGCGCGGCCGAAGTTCGTCCGCCGGACTCGGAATGGGGCGAGACTTTGTGAGGGGCCTCGGGGAGCCAAAAATAGGCCGCGGACAAAGCCGCGCCCAAAAATAAGCGCCCCAAGGTCGTGGTGCCAAAACCCCCCAGCGGAAAAATGGCCAAAAAACGGGTGGGCTATAGCCTTGGTGGGGGGCGCGGGCGAAGTTCGTCCGCCGGACTCGGAATGGGGCGAGGCTTTGCGAGGGGCCTCGGGGTGCCAAAAATCAGCCGCGGTCAAAGCCACGCCCAAAAATAAGCGCCCGAAGGTCGTGGTGCAAAAACACCCCAGCGGAAAAATGGCCAAAAAACGGGTGGGCTATAGCCTTGGTGGGGAGAGCGGGCGAAGTTCGTCCGCCGGAGTCGGAACGGGGCGAGTCTTTGCGAGGGGCCTCGGGGTGCCAAAAATAAGGCGCGGGCAAAGCCGCGCCCAAAAGTAAGCGACCGAAGGTCGTGGTGACAAAACCCCCCAGCGGAAAAATGGCCAAAAAACGGGTGGGCTATAGCCTTGGTGGGGGGCGCGGGCGAAGTTCTTCCGCTGGACTGGGAATGGGGCGAGAGTATGCGAGGGGCCTCGGGGTGCCAAAAATAAACCGTGGGCAAAGCCGCGCCCAAAAATAAGCGCCCGAAGGTCGTGATGCCAAAACCCCCCAGCGGAAAAATGGCCAAAAAACGGGTGGGCTATAGCCTTGGTGGGGGGCGCGGGCAAAGTTCGTCCGCCGGACTCGGAATGGGGCGAGACTTTGTGAGGGGCCTCGGGGTGCCAATAATAAGCCCCCGAAGGTCGTGGTGCCAAAACCCTCCAGCGGAAAAATGAACAAAAAACGGGTGGGCTATAGCCTTGGTGGGGGGCGCGGGCGAAGTTCGTCCGCCGGATTCGGAATGGGACGAGACTATGCGGCGGCCTCCGAGTGGCAAAAAAAAGGCCGTGGGCACAGCCACGCCCAAGAATAACAGCCCAGTGGCCGGGCGCCAACCGTCCAGCCGAAAAAGGCCACAAAAACGGGTGGGCTATGGCTTGGGCGGTGGGGCTAGCCAAGTTCGTCTCCGGTCTCAGAATGGGGAGAGAGTTTACGAGCGGCCTCCTATGCCAAAAATAGGGCGCGGGCACAGCCGCGCCCAAAAATAACCGCCCGAAGGCCGGGGCGCCAAGTTCGTCCAGCGGAAAAAGGCCACAAAAACGGGTGGGCTATAGCCTTAGGGGGTGGGGCTGGCCACGTTCGTTCCCCGGACTCGGAATGGGGCGAGACTTTGCGAGCAACGTCCATCTACCAAAAATAGGCCGTGGGCACAGCCACGCCCAAAAATAACTGCCCGAAGGCAGGGGCACCAAGTTCTTCCAGCGGAAAAAGGCCACAAAAACGGGTGGGCTATAGCCTTGGGGGGTGGGGATGGCCAAGTTCGTCCGCCGGACTCGAAATGGGGTGAGACTTTGCGAGCGGACTCCGTGTACCAAAAATAGGCCGCGGGCATAGCCGCCCCCAAAAATAACAGCCCGAAGGCCGGGGAGCCAAGTTCGTCCAGCGGAAAAACGGCACAAAAACGGGTGAGCTATAGCCTTGGGTGGTGGGGCTGGCCAAGCTCGTCCGCCGGACTCGGAATGGGAGGATACTTTGCGAGCGGCCTCCGTGTGCCAAAAATAGGCCGCGGGCACAGGCGCGCCCAAAAATAACCGCCCAAAGGACGGGGCGCCAAGTTCATCCAGCGGACAATGGCCACAAAAACAGGTGGGCTATAGCATTGGGGGGTGGGGCTGGCCAAGTTCATCCGCCGGACTCGGAATGGGGTGAGACTATGAGAACGGCCTCCGTGTGCCAAAAATAGGCCGCGGGCACAGCCGAACCCAAAAATAACTGCCCGAATGCCGGGGCGCCAAGTTGGTCCAGCGGAAAAAGGCCACAGAAACGGGTGGCCTATAGCATTGGGTGGTGGGGATAGCCAAGTTCGTCCGCCGGAGTCTGAATGGGATGAGACGTTACGAGCGTCCACCGTGTGCCAAAAATAGGCCGGGGCACAGCCGTGCCAAAAAATAACCGCCCGAAGGCAGGGGCACCAAGTTCTTCCAGCGGAAAAAGGCCACAAAAACGGGTGGCCTATAGCATTGGGTGGTGGGGATAGCCAAGTTATTCCGCCGGACTCGGAATGGGATGAGACATTGCGAGCGTCCTCCATCTGCCAAAAATAGGCCGCGGGCACAGCCACACCCAAAAATAACCGCCCGAACGCCGGGGCGGCAAGTTCGTCCAGCGGAAAAATGGCCAAAAAACGGGTGGGCTATAGCCTTGGGGGGAGGGGCTGGCCAACTTCGTCCGCCGGACTCGGGATGGGGCGAGACTTTGCGAGTAGCCTCCGCGTACCAAAAATAGGCCACGGGCACAACCGCGCCCAAATATAACCGCCCGAAGGTCGGCGCGCCCAAATCCCCCAGCGGAAAAATGGCCAAAAAACGGGTGGGCTATAGCCTTGGGGGGAGGGGCTGGCCAACTTCGTCCTCCGGACTCGGAATGGGGCGAGACTTTGCGAGCGGCGTACTCGTGCAAGAAATAGGCCGCGGGCACAGCCGCACCCAAAAATAACCCCCCGAAGGTTGTTGCGTCCAAACCCCCCAGCGGAAAAATGGCAAAAAACGGGTGGGCTATAGCCTTGGGGGGAGGGGCTGGCCAACTTCGTCCGCCGGTCTCGGAACGGGGCGAGACTTTGCGAGAGGCCTCCGCATGCCACAAATAGGCCGCGGGCACAGCCGCGCCCAAAAATAACCCCCCGAAGGTCGGCGCGCCCAAACCCCCCAGCGGAAAAATGGCCATAAAACGGGTGCGCTATCGCCTTGGGGGGAGGGGCCTGCCAACTTCGTCCGCCCGACTCGGAATGGGGCGAGACCTTGCGAGCGGCCTCCGCGTGCCAAAAATAGGCCGCGGTCACAGCCGTGCCCAAAAATAACCCCCCGAAGGTCGGCGCGCCGAAACCCCCCAGCGGAAAATGGCCAAAAAACGGGTGCGCTATAGCCTTGGGGGGAGGGGCTGGCCAACTTCGTCCGCCGGACTCGGAATGGGGCGAGAATTTATGAGCGGACTCCGCGGGCCAAAAATAGGCCACGGGCACAGCCGCACCCAAAAATAACCCCCCGAAGGTCGTTGCGCCCAAACCCCCCAGCGGAAAAATGTCCAAAAAACGGGTGGCCTATAGCCTTGGGGGGAGGGGCTGGCCAACTTCGTCCGCTGGACTCGGAATAGTGCGAGAATTTGCGAGCGGCCTCCGTGTGCCAAAAATAGGCCGTGGGAACAGCCGCGCCCAAAAATAACCTCCCGAAGGCCGGGGCGCCAAGTTCCTCCTGCGGAAAAATGGCCAAAAAACGGGTGGGCTATAGCCTTGGGGGGAGCGGCTGGCCAACTTCGTCCGCCGGATTCGGAATGGGGCGAGACTTTGCGAGCGGCCTCCGCGTACCAAAAATAGGCCGCCGGTACAGCCGCACCCAAAAATAACCCCCCGAAGGTCGTTGCGCCCAAACCCCCCAGCGGAAAAATGTCCAAAAAACGGGTGGCCTATAGCCTTGGGGGGAGGGGCTGGCCAACTTCGTCCGCCGGACTCGGAATAGTGCGAGAATTTGCGAGCGGCCTCCGTGTGCCAAAAATAGGCCGTGGGAACAGCCGCGCCCAAAAATAAACGCCCGAAGGCCGGGACGCCAAGTTCGCCCAGCGGAAAAATGGCCAAAAAACGGGCTATAGCCTTGGGGGGAGGGGCTGGCCAACTTCGTCCGCCGGACTCGGGATGGGCGAGACTTTGCGAGCGGCCTCCGTGTGCCAAAAATAGGCCGTGGGAACAGCCGCACCCAAAAATAAACGCCCGAAGACCGGGGCGCCAAGTTCGTCCAGCGGAAAAATGGCCAAAAAACGGGTGGGCTATAGCCTTGGGGGGAGGGGCTGGCCAACTTCGTCCGCCGGACTCGGGATGGGCGAGACTTTGCGAGCGGCCTCCGTGTGCCAAAAATAGGCCGTGGGAACAGCCGCACCCAAAAATAAACGCCCGAAGACCGGGGCGCCAAGTTCGTCCAGCGGAAAAATGGCCAAAAAACGGGTGGGCTATAGCCTTGGGGGGAGGGGCTGGCCAACTTCGTCCGCCGGACTCGGGATGGGCGAGACTTTGCGAGCGGCCTCCGCGTACCAAAAATAGGCCGCAGGTAAGGCCGCTCCCAAAAATAACCCCCCGAAGGTCGTTGCGCCCAAACCCCCCAGCGGAAAAATGTCCAAAAAACGGGTGGCCTATAGCCTTGGGGGGAGGGGCTGGCCAACTTCGTCCGCCGGACTCGGAATAGTGCGAGAATTTGCGAGCGGCCTCCGTGTGCCAAAAATAGGCCGTGGGAACAGCCGCGCCCAAAAATAAACGCCCGAAGGCCGGGACGCCAAGTTCGCCCAGCGGAAAAATGGCCAAAAAACGGGTGGGCTATAGCCTTGGGGGGAGGGGCTGGCCAACTTCGTCCGCCGGACTCGGGATGGGCGAGACTTTGCGAGCGGCCTCCGTGTGCCAAAAATAGGCCGTGGGAACAGCCGCACCCAAAAATAAACGCCCGAAGACCGGGGCGCCAAGTTCGTCCAGCGGAAAAATGGCCAAAAAACGGGTGGGCTATAGCCTTGGGGGGAGGGGCTGGCCAACTTCGTCCGCCGGACTCGGGATGGGCGAGACTTTGCGAGCGGCCTCCGTGTGCCAAAAATAGGCCGTGGGAACAGCCGCACCCAAAAATAAACGCCCGAAGACCGGGGCGCCAAGTTCGTCCAGCGGAAAAATGGCCAAAAAACGGGTGGGCTATAGCCTTGGGGGGAGGGGCTGGCCAACTTCGTCCGCCGGACTCGGAATGGGGCGAGACTTTGCGAGCGGCCTCCGCGTACCAAAAATAGGCCGCAGGTAAGGCCGCTCCCAAAAATAACCCCCCGAAGGTCGTTGCGCCCAAACCCCCCAGCGGAAAAATGTCCAAAAAACGGGTGGCCTATAGCCTTGGGGGGAGGGGCTGGCCAACTTCGTCCGCCGGACTCGGAATGGTGCGAGAATTTGCGAGCGGCCTCCGTGTGCCAAAAATAGGCCGTGGGAACAGCCGCGCCCAAAAATAAACGCCCGAAGGCCGGGGCGCCAAGTTCGTCCAGCGGAAAAATGGCCAAAAAACGGGTGGGCTATAGCCTTGGGGGGAGGGGCTGGCCAACTTCGTCCGCCGGACTCGGAATGGGGCGAGACTTTGCGAGCGGCCTCCGCGTACCAAAACTAGGCCGCAGGCACAGCCGTGCCTAAAAATAACCCCCCGAAGGTCGTTGCGCCCAAACCCCCCAGCGGAAAAATGTCCAAAAAACGGGTGGCCTATAGCCTTGGGGGGAGGGGCTGGCCAACTTCGTCCGCCGGACTCGGAATGGTGCGAGAATTTGCGAGCGGCCTCCGTGTGCCAAAAATAGGCCGTGGGAACAGCCGCGCCCAAAAATAAACGCCCGAAGGCCGGGGCGCCAAGTTCGTCCAGCGGAAAAATGGCCAAAAAACGGGTGGGCTATAGCCTTGGGGGGAGGGGCTGGACAAGTTCGTCTGCCGGACTCGGAATGGGGTGAGACTTTGCGAGCGGTTTCCGCGTGCCAAAAATAGGCCGCGGGCACAGCCGCGCCCAAAAATAACCGCCCGAAGGCCTGGGCGCGAAGTTCGTCCAGCGGAAAAATGGCCAAAAAACGGGTGGGCTATAGCCTTGGGGGGAGGGGCTGGCCTACGTCGTCCGCCAGACTCGGAATGGGGCGAGACTTTCCGAGCGGTCTCTGCGTGCCAAAAATAGGCCGCGGGTACAGCCACGCCCAAAAATAACCTCCCGAAGGCCGGGGCGCCAAGTTCGTCCAGCGTAAAAATGGCCAAAAAACGGGTGGGCTATAGCCTTGGGGGGAGGGGCTGGCCCACTTCGTCCGCCGGACTCGGAATGGGGCGAGACTTTGCGAGCGGCCTCCGCGTGCCAAAAATAGGCCTCGGGCACAGCCGCGCCCAAAATTAACTGCCCGAAGGCCGGGTCGCCAAGTTCGTCCAGCGGAAAAATGGCGAAAAAACGGGTGGGCTATACCCTTGGGGGGAGGGGCTGGCCGACTTCGTCCGACGGACTCGGAATGGGGCGAGACTTTGCGAGCAGCCTCCGCGTGCCAAAAATAGGCCATGGGCACAGCCGCGCCCAAAAATAACCGCCCGAAGGCCGGGGCGCCATGTTCGTCCAGCGGAAAAATGGCCAAAAAACGGGTGGGCCATAGCCTTGGGGGGAGGGGCTGGCCCACTTCGTCCGCCGGACTCGGAATGGGGCGAGACTTAGCGAGCGGCCTCCGCGTGCGAAGAATAGGCCGCGTGCACAGCCACACCCAAAAATAACCGCCCGAAGGCCGGGGCGCCAAGTTCGTCCAGCGGAAAAATGGCCAAAAAACGGGTGGGCTATAGCCTTGGGGGGAGGGGCTGGCCAACTTCGTCCGCCGGACTCGGGATGGGCCGAGACTTTGCGAGCAGCCTCCGCGTACCAAAAATAGGCCACGGGCACAGCCGCGCCCAAATATAACCGCCCGAAGGTCGGCGCGCCCAAATCCCCCTGCGGAAAAATGGCCAAAAAACGGGTGGGCTATAGCCTTGGGGGGAGGGGCTGGCCAACTTCGTCCTCCGGACTCGGAATGGGGCGAGACTTTGCGAGCGGCCTACTCGTGCAAGAAATAGGCCGCGGGCACAGCCGAGCCCAAAAATAACCCCCCGAAGGTTGTTGCGCCCAAACCCCCCAGCGGAAAAATGGCAAAAAAACGGGTGGGCTATAGCCTTGGGGGGAGGGGCTGGCCAACTTCGTCCTCCCGACTCAGAATGGGACGAGACTTTGCGAGCGGCCTACGCGTGCCAAAAATAAGCCGCGGACACAGCCGCGCCCAAAAATAACACCCCGAAGGTCGGCGCGCCCAAACCCCCCAGCGGAAAAATGGCGAAAAAACGGGTGCGCTATAGCCTTGGGGGGAGGGGCTGGCCAACTTCGTCCGCCGGACATGGAATGGGGCGAGACCTTGCGAGCGGCCTCCGCGTGCCAAAAATAGGCCGCGGGCACAGCCGCGCCCAAAAATAACCCCCCGAAGGTCGGCGCGCCGAAACCCCCCAGCAGAAAATGGCCAAAAAACGGGTGCGCTATAGCCTTGGGGGGAGGGGCTGGCCAACTTCGTCCGCCGGACTCGGAATGGGGCGAGAATTTATGAGCGGACTCCGCGGGCCAAAAATAGGCCACGGGCACAGCCGCGCCCAAAAATAACCCCCCGATGGTCGGGGCGCCCAAACCCCCCAGCGGAAAAATGGCCAAAAAACGGGTGCGCTATAGCCTTGCGGGGAGGGGCTGGCCAACTTCGTCCGCCGGACTCGGAATGGGGCGAGACTTTGCAAGCGGCCTCCACGTGCTAAAAATAGGCCACGGGCACAGCCGTGTACAAAAATAACCCCTCAAAGGTCGGCGCGCCAAAACTCCCCAGCGGAAAAATGGCCAAAAAACGGGTGGGCTATAGCCTTGGGGGGAGGGGCCGGCCAAATTCGTCCGCCCGATTCGGAATGGGGCGAGACTTTGCGAGCGGCCTCCGCGTGCCAAAAATAGGATGCGGGCACAGCCGCGCCCAAAAATAAACCCCCGAAGGACGGTGAGCCCAAACCCCCCAGCGGAAAAATGGCGAAAAAACAGGTGCGCTATAGCCTTCGTGGGAGGGGCTGGCCTACTTCGTCCGCCGGACTCGGAATGGGTCGAGACTTTGCGAGCGGCCTCCGCGTGCAAAAAATAGGCCGCGGGCCCAGCCGCGCCAAAAAATAAACCCCCGAAGGACGGTGCGCCCAAACCCCCCAGCGGAAAAATGGCGAAAAAACGGGTGCGCTATAGCCTTTGGGGGAGGGGCTGGCCCACTTCGTCCGCCGGACTCGGAATGGGGCGAGACTTTGCGAGCGGCCTCCGCGTGTAAAAAATAGGCCGCGGGCACAGCCGCCTCCAAAAATAACCCCCCGAAGGTCGGCGCGGCCAAACCCCCCAGCGGAAAAATGGCCAAAAAACGGGTGCGCTATAGCCTTGGGGGGAGGGGCTGGCCAACTTCGTCCGCCGGACTCGGAATGGGGCGAGACTTTGCGAGCGGCCTCCGCGTGCCAAAAATAGGCCGCGGGCACAGCCGCGTCCAAAAATAACTCCCCAAAGGTCGGCGCGCCAAAACCTCCCAACGGAAAAATGGTCAAAAAACGGGTGGGCTATAGCCTTGGGGGGAGGGGCTGGCCAACTTCGTCCGCCGGACTCGGAATGGGGTGAGACTTTGCGAGTGGCCTCGGCGTGCAAAAAATACAGCGCGGGCATAGCCGCGCTCAAAAATAACCCCCCGAAGGTCGGCGCGCCCAAACCCCCCCGCGGAAAAATGGCCAAAAAACGGGTAGGCTATAGCCTTGGGGGGAGGGGCTGGCCCACATCGTCCGCCGGACTCGTAATGGGGCGAGACTTTGCGAGCGGCCTCCGCGTGCCAAAAATAGGCCGCGGGCACAGCCGCGCCCAAAAATAACCCCCCGAAGGTCGGCACGTCCAAACCCCCCGGCGGAAAAATGGCCAAAAAACGGGTGGGCTAAAGCCTTGGGGGGAGGGGCTGGCGAACTTCGTCCGCCGGACTTGGAATGGGGAGATACTTTGCGAGCGTCCTCCGCGTGCCAAAAATAGGCCGCGGGCACAGCCGCATCCAAAAATAAGCCCCTGAAGGTCGGCGCGCCCAAACCCCCCAGCGGAAAAATGGCCAAAAAACGAGTGGGCTATAGCCTTGGGGGGAGGGGCTGGCCAACTTCGTCCTCCGGACTCGGAATGCGGCGAGACTTTGTGAGCGGCCTCCGCATGCCAAAAATAGGCCGCGGGCACAGCCGCGTCCAAAAATAACCCCCCGAAGGTCGGCGCGCCCAAACCCCCCAGCGGAAAAATGGCCAAAAAACGGGTGAGGTATAGCCTTGGGGGGAGGGGCTGGCCAACTTCGTCCGCCGGACTCGGAATGGGGCGAGACTTTGCGAACGGCCTCCGCGTGCCAAAAATAGGCCGCGAACACAGCCGCGCCCAAAAATAACCCCCCGAAGGTCGGCGCGCCCAAACCCACCAGCGGAAAAATGGCCAAACAACGGGTGGGCTATAGCCTTGGGGGGAGGGGCTGGCCCACTTCGTCCGCCGGACTCGGAATGGCGCGAGACTTTACAAGGGCCCACCGTGTGCCAAAAATAGGCCGCGGGCACAGCCGCGCCCAAAAATAACCACCCGAAGGCCGGGGCGCCAAGTTCGTCCAGCGGAAAAGGGCCACAAAAACGGGTGGGCTATAGCCTTGGGGGGTGGGGCTGGCCAACTTCATTCGCCGGACTCGGAATGGCGCGAGACTTTGCGAGGGCCGTCCGTGAGCCAAAAATAGGCCGCGGGCACGGCCGCACCCAAAAATAACCGCCCGAAGGCCGGGGCGCCAAGTTCGTCCAGCGGAAAAAGGCCACAAAAACGGGTGGGCTATAGCCTTGAGGGGTTGGGCTGGCCCACTTCGTCCGCCAGACTCGGAATGGCGCGAGACTTTGCGAGGGCCCTCCGTGTGGCAAAAATAGGCCGCGGGCACGGCCGCACCCAAAATAACCGCCCGAAGGCCGGGGCGCCAAGTTCGTCCAGCGGAAAAAGGCCACAAAAACGGGTGGGCTATAGCCTTGGGGGGTGGCGCTGGCCAACTTCGTCCGCCGGACTCGGAATGGGGCGAGACTTTGCGAGCGGCCTCCGCGTGCCAAAAATAGACCGTGGACACAGCCGCGCACAAAAATAACCCCCGAAGGTCGGCGCGCCCAAACCCCCCAGTGGAAAAATGGCCAAACAACGGGTGGGCTATAGCCTTGGGGGGAGGGGCTGGCCCACTTCGTCCGCCGCACTCGGAATGTGGCGAGACTTTGCGAGCGGCCTCCGCGTGCCAAAAATAGGCCGCGGGCACAGCCGCACCCAAAAATAACCCCCCGAAGGTCGGCGCGCCCAAACCCTCCAGAGGAAAAATGGCCAAAAAACGGGTGCGCTATAGCCTTGGGGGGAGGGGCTGGCCAACTTCGTCTGCCGGACTCGGAATGGGGCGAGACTTTGCTAGTGTCCTCCGCGTGCCAAAAATAGGCCGCGGGCATAGCCGCGCCCAAAAATAACCCCCCGAAGGTCAGCGCGCCCAAACCCCCCAGCGGAAAAATGGCCAAACAACGGGTGGGCTATAGCCTTGGGGGGAGGGGCTGGCCAACTTCGTCCGCCGGACTCGGAATGGCGCGAGACTTTACAAGGGCCCACCGTGTGCCAAAAATTGGCCGCGGGCACAGCCGCGCCCAAAAACAACCGCCCGAAGGCCGGGGCGCCAAGTTCGTCCAGCGGAAAAAGGCCACAAAAACGGGTGGACTATAGCCTTGGGGGGTGGCGCTGGCCAACTTCGTCCGCCGGACTCGGAATGGCGCGAGACTTTGCGAGGGGCCTCCGTGTGCCAAAAATAGGCCACGGGAACAGCCGCGCCCAAAAATAACCGCCCGAAGGCCGGGGCGCCAAGTTCGTCCAGTTGAAAAAGGCCACAAAAATGGGTGGGCTATAGCCTTGGGGGTGGGGCTGGCCCACTTCGTCCGCCGGACTCGGAATGGCGCGAGACTTTCCGAGTGGCCTCCGTGTGCCAAAAATAGGCCGCGGGAAAAGCCGCGCCCAAAAATAAGCGCCCCAAGGTCGTGGTGCCAAAACCCCCCAGCGGAAAAATGGCCAAAAAACGGGTGGGCTATAGCCTTGGTGGGGGGCGCGGGTGAAGTTCATCCGCCGGACTCGGAATGGGGCGAGACTTTGCGAGGGGCCTCGGGGTGCCAAAAATCAGCCGCGGGCAAAGCCACGCCCAAAAATAAGCGCCCGAAGGTCGTGGTGCAAAAACACCCCAGCGGAAAAATGGCCAAAAAATGGGTGGGCTATAGCCTTGGTGGGGGGCGCGGGCGAAGTTCGTCCGCCGGAGTCGGAACGGGGCGAGTCTTTGCGAGGGGCCTCGGGGTGCCAAAAATAAGGCGCGGGAAAGCCGCGCCCAAAAGTAAGCGACCGAAGGTCGTGGTGACAAAACCCCCCAGCGGAAAAATGGCCAAAAAACGGGTGGGCTATAGCCTTGGTGGGGGGCGCGGGCGAAGTTCTTCCGCTGGACTGGGAATGGGGCGAGAGTATGCGAGGGGCCTCGGGGTGCCAAAAATAAACCGTGGGCAAAGCCGCGCCCAAAAATAAGCGCCCGAAGGTCGTGGTGCCAAAACCCCCCAGCGGAAAAATGGCCAAAAAACGGGTGGGCTATAGCCTTGGTGGGGGCCGCGGGCAAAGTTCGTCCGCCGGATTCGGAATGGGGCGAGACTTTGTGAGGGGCCTCGGGGTGCCAATAATAAGCCCCCGAAGGTCGTGGTGCCAAAACCCCCCAGCGGAAAAATGGCCAAAAAACGGGTGGGCTATAGCCTTGGTGGGGGGCGCGGCCGAAGTTCGTCCGCCGGACTCGGAATGGGGCGAGACTTTGCGAGGGGCCTCGGGGAGCCAAAAATAGGCCGCGGACAAAGCCGCGCCCAAAAATAAGCGCCCCAAGGTCGTGGTGCCAAAACCCCCCAGCGGAAAAATGGCCAAAAAACGGGTGGGCTATAGCCTTGGTGGGGGGCGCGGGCGAAGTTCGTCCGCCGGACTCGGAATGGGGCGAGGCTTTGCGAGGGGCCTCGGGGTGCCAAAAATCAGCCGCGGGCAAAGCCACACCCAAAAATAAGCGCCCGAAGGTCGTGGTGCAAAAACACCCCAGCGGAAAAATGGCCAAAAAACGGGTGGGCTATAGCCTTGGTGGGGGGCGCGGGCGAAGTTCGTCCGCCGGAGTCGGAACGGGGCGAGTCTTTGCGAGGGGCCTCGGGGTGCCAAAAATAAGGCGCGGGCAAAGCCGCGCCCAAAAGTAAGCGACCGAAGGTCGTGGTGAAAAAACCCCCCAGCGGAAAAATGGCCAAAAAACGGGTGGGCTATAGACTTGGTGGGGGGCGCGGGCGAAGTTCTTCCGCTGGACTGGGAATGGGGCGAGAGTATGCGAGGGGCCTCGGGGTGCCAAAAATAAACAGTGGGCAAAGCCGCGCCCAAAAATAAGCGCCCGAAGGTCGTGGTGCCAAAACCCCCCAGCGGAAAAATGGCCAAAAAACGGGTGGGCTATAGCCTTGGTGGGGGGCGCGGGCGAAGTTCGTCCGCCGGAGTCGGAACGGGGCGAGTCTTTGCGAGGGGCCTCGGGGTGCCAAAAATAAGGCGCGGGCAAAGCCGCGCCCAAAAGTAAGCGACCGAAGGTCGTGGTGACAAAACCCCCCAGCGGAAAAATGGCCAAAAAACGGGTGGGCTATAGCCTTGGTGGGGGGCGCGGGCGAAGTTCTTCCGCTGGACTGGGAATGGGGCGAGAGTATGCGAGGGGCCTCGGGGTGCCAAAAATAAACCGTGGGCAAAGCCGCGCCCAAAAATAAGCGCCCGAAGGTCGTGATGCCAAAACCCCCCAGCGGAAAAATGGCCAAAAAACGGGTGGGCTATAGCCTTGGTGGGGGGCGCGGGCAAAGTTCGTCCGCCGGACTCGGAATGGGGCGAGACTTTGTGAGGGGCCTCGGGGTGCCAATAATAAGCCCCCGAAGGTCGTGGTGCCAAAACCCTCCAGCGGAAAAATGAACAAAAAACGGGTGGGCTATAGCCTTGGTGGGGGGCGCGGGCGAAGTTCGTCCGCCGGATTCGGAATGGGACGAGACTATGCGAGCGGCCTCCGAGTGGCAAAAAAAGGCCGTGGGCACAGCCACGCCCAAGAATAACAGCCCAGTGGCCGGGGCGCCAACTTCGTCCAGCCGAAAAAGGCCACAAAAACGGGTGGGCTATGGCTTGGGCGGTGGGGCTAGCCAAGTTCGTCTCCGGTCTCAGAATGGGGAGAGAGTTTACGAGCGGCCTCCTATGCCAAAAATAGGGCGCGGGCACAGCCGCGCCCAAAAATAACCGCCCGAAGGCCGGGGCGCCAAGTTCGTCCAGCGGAAAAAGGCCACAAAAACGGGTGGGCTATAGCCTTAGGGGGTGGGGCTGGCCACGTTCGTTCCCCGGACTCGGAATGGGGCGAGACTTTGCGAGCAACGTCCATCTACCAAAAATAGGCCGTGGGCACAGCCACGCCCAAAAATAACTGCCCGAAGGCAGGGGCACCAAGTTCTTCCAGCGGAAAAAGGCCACAAAAACGGGTGGGCTATAGCCTTGGGGGGTGGGGATGGCCAAGTTCATCCGCCGGACTCGAAATGGGGTGAGACTTTGCGAGCGGACTCCGTGTACCAAAAATAGGCCGCGGGCATAGCCGCCCCCAAAAATAACAGCCCGAAGGCCGGGGAGCCAAGTTCGTCCAGCGGAAAAACGGCACAAAAACGGGTGAGCTATAGCCTTGGGTGGTGGGGCTGGCCAAGCTCGTCCGCCGGACTCGGAATGGGAGGATACTTTGCGAGCGGCCTCCGTGTGCCAAAAATAGGCCGCGGGGACAGGCGCGCCCAAAAATAACCGCCCAAAGGACGGGGCGCCAAGTTCATCCAGCGGACAATGGCCACAAAAACAGGTGGGCTATAGCATTGGGGGGTGGGGCTGGCCAAGTTCATCCGCCGGACTCGGAATGGGGTGAGACTATGAGAACGGCCTCCGTGTGCCAAAAATAGGTCGCGGGCACAGCCGAACCCAAAAATAACTGCCCGAATGCCGGGGCGCCAAGTTGGTCCAGCGGAAAAAGGCCACAGAAACGGGTGGCCTATAGCATTGGGTGGTGGGGATAGCCAAGTTCGTCCGCCGGAGTCTGAATGGGATGAGACGTTACGAGCGTCCACCGTGTGCCAAAAATAGGCCGGGGCACAGCCGTGCCAAAAAATAACCGCCCGAAGGCAGGGGCACCAAGTTCTTCCAGCGGAAAAAGGCCACAAAAACGGGTGGCCTATAGCATTGGGTGGTGGGGATAGCCAAGTTATTCCGCCGGACTCGGAATGGGATGAGACATTGCGAGCGTCCTCCATCTGCCAAAAATAGGCCGCGGGCACAGCCACACCCAAAAATAACCGCCCGAACGCCGGGGCGGCAAGTTCGTCCAGCGGAAAAATGGCCAAAAAACGGGTGGGCTATAGCCTTGGGGGGAGGGGCTGGCCAACTTCGTCCGCCGGACTCGGGATGGGGCGAGACTTTGCGAGTAGCCTCCGCGTACCAAAAATAGGCCACGGGCACAACAGCGCCCAAATATAACCGCCCGAAGGTCGGCGCGCCCAAATCCCCCAGCGGAAAAATGGCCAAAAAACGGGTGGGCTATAGCCTTGGGGGGAGGGGCTGGCCAACTTCGTCCTCCGGACTCGGAATGGGGCGAGACTTTGCGAGCGGCGTACTCGTGCAAGAAATAGGCCGCGGGCACAGCCGCGCCCAAAAATAACCCCCCGAAGGTTGTTGCGTCCAAACCCCCCAGCGGAAAAATGGCAAAAAACGGGTGGGCTATAGCCTTGGGGGGAGGGGCTGGCCAACTTCGTCCGCCGGTCTCGGAACGGGGCGAGACTTTGCGAGAGGCCTCCGCATGCCACAAATAGACCACGGGCACAGCCACGCCCAAAAATAACCTCCCGAAGGCCGGGGCGCCAAGTTCCTCCTGCGGAAAAATGGCCAAAAAACGGGTGGGCTATAGCCTTGGGGGGAGGGGCTGGCCAACTTCGTCCGCCGGACTCGGAATGGGGCGAGACTTTGCGAGCGGCCTCCGCGTACCAAAAATAGGCCGCCGGTACAGCCGCACCCAAAAATAACCCCCCGAAGGTCGTTGCGCCCAAACCCCCCAGCGGAAAAATATCCAAAAAACGGGTGGCCTATAGCCTTGGGGGGAGGGGCTGGCCCACTTCGTCCGCCGGACTCGGAATAGTGCGAGAATTTGCGAGCGGCCTCCGTGTGCCAAAAATAGGCCGTGGGAACAGCCGCGCCCAAAAATAAACGCCCGAAGGCCGGGGCGCCAAGTTCGTCCAGCGGAAAAATGGCCAAAAAACGGGTGGGCTATAGCCTTGGGGGGAGGGGCTGGCCAACTTCGTCCGCCGGACTCGGGATGGGCGAGACTTTGCGAGCGGCCTCCGTGTGCCAAAAATAGGCCGTGGGAACAGCCGCACCCAAAAATAAACGCCCGAAGACCGGGGCGCCAAGTTCGTCCAGCGGAAAAATGGCCAAAAAACGGGTGGGCTATAGCCTTGGGGGGAGGGGCTGGCCAACTTCGTCCGCCGGACTCGGAATGGGGCGAGACTTTGCGAGCGGCCTCCGCGTACCAAAAATAGGCCGCAGGTAAGGCCGCTCCCAAAAATAACCCCCCGAAGGTCGTTGCGCCCAAACCCCCCAGCGGAAAAATGTCCAAAAAACGGGTGGCCTATAGCCTTGGGGGGAGGGGCTGGCCAACTTCGTCCGCCGGACTCGGAATGGTGCGAGAATTTGCGAGCGGCCTCCGTGTGCCAAAAATAGGCCGTGGGAACAGCCGCGCCCAAAAATAAACGCCCGAAGGCCGGGGCGCCAAGTTCGTCCAGCGGAAAAATGGCCAAAAAACGGGTGGCCTATAGGCTTGGGGGGAGGGGCTGGCCAACTTCGTCCGCCGGACTCGGAATGGGGCGAGACTTTGCGAGCGGCCTCCACGTACCAAAAATAGGCCGCAGGCACAGCCGTGCCCAAAAATAACCCCCCGAAGGTCGTTGCGCCCAAACCCCCCAGCGGAAAAATGTCCAAAAAACGGGTGGCCTATAGCCTTGGGGGGAGGGGCTGGCCAACTTCGTCCGCCGGACTCGGAATGGTGCGAGAATTTGCGAGCGGCCTCCGTGTGCCAAAAATAGGCCGTGGGAACAGCCGCGCCCAAAAATAAACGCCCGAAGGCCGGGGCGCCAAGTTCGTCCAGCGGAAAAATGGCCAAAAAACGGGTAGGCTATAGCCTTGGGGGGAGGGGCTGGCCAAGTTCGTCTGCCGGACTCGGAATGGGGCGAGACTTTGCGAGCGGTTTCCGCGTGCCAAAAATAGGCCGCGGGCACAGCCGCGCCCAAAAATAACCGCCCGAAGGCCTGGGCGCGAAGTTCGTCCAGCGGAAAAATGGCCAAAAAACGGGTGGGCTATAGCCTTGGGGGGAGGGGCTGGCCCACTTCATCCGGCAGACTCGGAATGGGGCGAGACTTTCCGAGCGGTCTCTGTGTGCCAAAAATAGGCCGCGGGTACAGCCACGCCCAAAAATAACCGCCCGAAGGCCGGGGCACCAAGTTCGTCCAGCGTAAAAATGGCCAAAAAACGGGTGGGCTATAGCCTTGGGGGGAGGGGCTGGCCCACTTCGTCCGCCGGACTCGGAATGGGGCGAGACTTTGCGAGCGGCCTCCGCGTGCCAAAAATAGGCCTCGGGCACAGCCGCGCCCAAAATTAACTGCCCGAAGGCCGGGTCGCCAAGTTCGTCCAGCGGAAAAATGGCGAAAAAACGGGTGGGCTATACCCTTGGGGGGAGGGGCTGGCCGACTTCGTCCGACGGACTCGGAATGGGGCGAGACTTTGCGAGCAGCCTCCGCGTGCGAAAAATAGGCCATGGGCACAGCCGCGCCCAAAAATAACCGCCCGAAGGCCGGGGCGCCATGTTCGTCCAGCGGAAAAATGGCCAAAAAACGGGTGGGCCATAGCCTTGGGGGGAGGGGCTGGCCCACTTCGTCCGCCGGACTCGGAATGGGGCGAGACTTAGCGAGCGGCCTCCGCGTGCGAAGAATAGGCCGCGTGCACAGCCACACCCAAAAATAACCGCCCGAAGGCCGGGGCGCCAAGTTCGTCCAGCGGAAAAATGGCCAAAAAACGGGTGGGCTATAGCCTTGGGGGGAGGGGCTGGCCAACTTCGTCCTCCGGACTCGGAATGGGGCGAGACTTTGCGAGCGGCCTACTCGTGCAAGAAATAGGCCGCGGGCACAGCCGAGCCCAAAAATAACCCCCCGAAGGTTGTTGCGCCCAAACCCCCCAGCGGAAAAATGGCAAAAAAAAGGGTGGGCTATAGCCTTGGGGGGAGGGGCTGGCCAACTTCGTCCGCCGGTCTCGGAACGGGGCGAGACTTTGCGAGAGGCCTCCGCATGCCACAAATAGACCACGGGCACAGCCACGCCCAAAAATAACCTCCCGAAGGCCGGGGCGCCAAGTTCTTCCTGCGGAAAAATGGCCAAAAAACGGGTGGGCTATAGCCTTGGGGGGAGGGGCTGGCCAACTTCGTCCGCCGGACTCGGGATGGGCGAGACTTTGCGAGCGGCCTCCGTGTGCCAAAAATAGGCCGTGGGAACAGCCGCGCCCAAAAATAAACGCCCGAAGACCGGGGCGCCAAGTTCGTCCAGCGGAAAAATGGCCAAAAAACGGGTGGGCTATAGCCTTGGGGGGAGGGGCTGGCCAACTTCGTCCGCCGGACTCGGAATGGGGCTAGAATTTGCGAGCGGCATTCTCTTACCAAAAATAGGCCGCAGGAACAGCCGCCCCCAAAAATAACCCCCCGAAGGTCGTTGCGCCCAAACCCCCCAGCGGAAAAATGTCCAAAAAACGGGTGGCCTATAGCCTTGGGGGGAGGGGCTGGCCCACTTCGTCCGCCGGACTCGGAATGGGGCGAGACTTTGCGAGCGGCCTCCGCGTGCCAAAAATAGGCCTCGGGCACAGCCGCGCCCAAAATTAACTGCCCGAAGGCCGGGTCGCCAAGTTCGTCCAGCGGAAAAATGGCGAAAAAACGGGTGGGCTATACCCTTGGGGGGAGGGGCTGGCCGACTTCGTCCGACGGACTCGGAATGGGGCGAGACTTTGCGAGCAGCCTCCGCGTGCGAAAAATAGGCCATGGGCACAGCCGCGCCCAAAAATAACCGCCCGAAGGCCGGGGCGCCATGTTCGTCCAGCGGAAAAATGGCCAAAAAACGGGTGGGCCATAGCCTTGGGGGGAGGGGCTGGCCCACTTCGTCCGCCGGACTCGGAATGGGGCGAGACTTAGCGAGCGGCCTCCGCGTGCGAAGAATAGGCCGCGTGCACAGCCACACCCAAAAATAACCGCCCGAAGGCCGGGGCGCCAAGTTCGTCCAGCGGAAAAATGGCCAAAAAACGGGTGGGCTATAGCCTTGGGGGGAGGGGCTGGCCAACTTCGTCCGCCGGACTCGGGATGGGCCGAGACTTTGCGAGCAGCCTCCGCGTACCAAAAATAGGCCACGGGCACAGCCGCGCCCAAATATAACCGCCCGAAGGTCGGCGCGCCCAAATCCCCCTGCGGAAAAATGGCCAAAAAACGGGTGGGCTATAGCCTTGGGGGGAGGGGCTGGCCAACTTCGTCCTCCGGACTCGGAATGGGGCGAGACTTTGCGAGCGGCCTACTCGTGCAAGAAATAGGCCGCGGGCACAGCCGAGCCCAAAAATAACCCCCCGAAGGTTGTTGCGCCCAAACCCCCCAGCGGAAAAATGGCAAAAAAAAGGGTGGGCTATAGCCTTGGGGGGAGGGGCTGGCCAACTTCGTCCGCCGGTCTCGGAACGGGGCGAGACTTTGCGAGAGGCCTCCGCATGCCACAAATAGACCACGGGCACAGCCACGCCCAAAAATAACCTCCCGAAGGCCGGGGCGCCAAGTTCCTCCTGCGGAAAAATGGCCAAAAAACGGGTGGGCTATAGCCTTGGGGGGAGGGGCTGGCCAACTTCGTCCGCCGGACTCGGGATGGGCGAGACTTTGCGAGCGGCCTCCGTGTGCCAAAAATAGGCCGTGGGAACAGCCGCGCCCAAAAATAAACGCCCGAAGACCGGGGCGCCAAGTTCGTCCAGCGGAAAAATGGCCAAAAAACGGGTGGGCTATAGCCTTGGGGGGAGGGGCTGGCCAACTTCGTCCGCCGGACTCGGAATGGGGCGAGACTTTGCGAGCGGCCTTCGCGTACCAAAAATAGGCCGCAGGTACAGCCGCACCCAAAAATAACCCCCCGAAGGTCGTTGCGCCCAAACCCCCCAGCGGAAAAATGTCCAAAAAACGGGTGGCCTATAGCCTTGGGGGGAGGGGCTGGCCCACTTCGTCCGCCGGACTCGGAATGGGGCGAGACTTTGCGAGCGGCCTCCGCGTGCCAAAAATAGGCCTCGGGCACAGCCGCGCCCAAAATTAACTGCCCGAAGGCCGGGTCGCCAAGTTCGTCCAGCGGAAAAATGGCGAAAAAACGGGTGGGCTATACCCTTGGGGGGAGGGGCTGGCCGACTTCGTCCGACGGACTCGGAATGGGGCGAGACTTTGCGAGCAGCCTCCGCGTGCGAAAAATAGGCCATGGGCACAGCCGCGCCCAAAAATAACCGCCCGAAGGCCGGGGCGCCATGTTCGTCCAGCGGAAAAATGGCCAAAAAACGGGTGGGCCATAGCCTTGGGGGGAGGGGCTGGCCCACTTCGTCCGCCGGACTCGGAATGGGGCGAGACTTAGCGAGCGGCCTCCGCGTGCGAAGAATAGGCCGCGTGCACAGCCACACCCAAAAATAACCGCCCGAAGGCCGGGGCGCCAAGTTCGTCCAGCGGAAAAATGGCCAAAAAACGGGTGGGCTATAGCCTTGGGGGGAGGGGCTGGCCAACTTCGTCCGCCGGACTCGGGATGGGCCGAGACTTTGCGAGCAGCCTCCGCGTACCAAAAATAGGCCACGGGCACAGCCGCGCCCAAATATAACCGCCCGAAGGTCGGCGCGCCCAAATCCCCCTGCGGAAAAATGGCCAAAAAACGGGTGGGCTATAGCCTTGGGGGGAGGGGCTGGCCAACTTCGTCCTCCGGACTCGGAATGGGGCGAGACTTTGCGGCGGCCTACTCGTGCAAGAAAAGAGCCGCGGGCACAGCCGAGCCCAAAATAACCCCGAAGGTTGTTGCGCCCAAACCCCCAGCGGAAAAATGGCAAAAAAGGGTGGGCTATAGCCTTGGGGGAGGGCTGGCCAACTCTCGTCCGCCGGTCTCGGGCAGGCGAGACTTTGCGAGACGCCTCCGCGTCCCAAAAATAGGCCACGGGCACAGCCTCTCCCAAAAATAACCTCCCGAAGGCCGGGGCGCCAATTCCCCCCTGCGGAAAAATGGCCAAAAAACGGGTGGGCTATAGCCTTGGGGGGAGGGGCTGGCCAATTTCGTCCGCCGGACTCGGAATGGTGCGAGAATTTGCGAGCGGCCTCCGTGTGTGCAAAAATAGGCCGTGGGAACAGCCGCGCCCAAAATAAACGCCCGAAGGCCGGGGCGCCAAGTTCGTCCAGCGGAAAAATGGCCAAAAAACGGGTGGGCTATAGCCTTGGGGGGAGGGGCTGGCCAACTTCGTCCGCCGGACTCGGAATGGGGCGAGACTTTGCGAGCGGCCTTCGCGTACCAAAAATAGGCCGCAGGTACAGCCGCACCCAAAAATAACCCCCCGAAGGTCGTTGCGCCCAAACCCCCCAGCGGAAAAATGTCCAAAAAACGGGTGGCCTATAGCCTTGGGGGGAGGGGCTGGCCAACTTCGTCCGCCGGACTCGGAATGGTGCGAGAATTTGCGAGCGGCCTCCGTGTGCCAAAAATAGGCCGTGGGAACAGCCGCGCCCAAAAATAAACGCCCGAAGGCCGGGGCGCCAAGTTCGTCCAGCGGAAAAATGGCAAAAAAACGGGTGGGCTATAGCCTTGGGGGGAGGGGCTGGCCAACTTCGTCCGCCGGACTCGGAATGGGGCGAGACTTTGCGAGCGGCCTCCGCGTACCAAAAATAGGCCGCAGGCACAGCCGCACCCAAAAATAACCCCCCGAAGGTCGTTGCGCCCAAACCCCCCAGCGGAAAAATGTCCAAAAAACGGGTGGCCTATAGCCTTGGGGGGAGGGGCTGGCCAACTTCGTCCGCCGGACTCGGAATGGTGCGAGAATTTGCGAGCGGCCTCCGTGTGCCAAAAATAGGCCGTGGGAACAGCCGCGCCCAAAAATAAACGCCCGAAGGCCGGGGCGCCAAGTTCGTCCAGCGGAAAAATGGCCAAAAAACGGGTGGGCTATAGCCTTGGGGGGAGGGGCTGGCCAAGTTCGTCTGCCGGACTCGGAATGGGGCGAGACTTTGCGAGCGGTTTCCGCGTGCCAAAAATAGGCCGCGGGCACAGCCGCGCCCAAAAATAACCGCCCGAAGGCCTGGGCGCGAAGTTCGTCCAGCGGAAAAATGGCCAAAAAACGGGTGGGCTATAGCCTTGGGGGGAGGGGCTGGCCAACTTCGTCCGCCAGACTCGGAATGGGGCGAGACTTTCCGAGCGGTCTCTGCGTACCAAAAATAGGCCGCGGGTACTGCCACGCCCAAAAATAACCGCCCGAAGGCCGGGGCGCCAAGTTCGTCCAGCGTAAAAATGGCCAAAAAACGGCTGGGCTATAGCCTTGGGGGGAGGGGCTGGCCCACTTCGTCCGCCGGACTCGGAATGGGGCGAGACTTTGCGAGCGGCCTCCGCGTGCCAAAAATAGGCCTCGGGCACAGCCGCGCCCAAAATTAACTGCCCGAAGGCCGGGTCGCCAAGTTCGTCCAGCGGAAAAATGGCGAAAAAACGGGTGGGCTATACCCTTGGGGGGAGGGGCTGGCCGACTTCGTCCGACGGACTCGGAATGGGGCGAGACTTTGCGAGCAGCCTCCGCGTGCCAAAAATAGGCCATGGGCACAGCCGTGCCCAAAAATAACCGCCCGAAGGCCGGGGCGCCATGTTCGTCCAGCGGAAAAATGGCCAAAAAACGGGTGGGCCATAGCCTTGGGGGGAGGGGCTGGCCCACTTCGTCCGCCGGACTCGGAATGGGGCGAGACTTTGCGAGCAACGTCCATCTACCAAAAATAGGCCGTGGGCACAGCCACGCCCAAAAATAACTGCCCGAAGGCAGGGGCACCAAGTTCGTCCAGCGGAAAAATGGCCAAAAAACGGGTGGGCTATAGCCTTGGGGGGAGGGGCTGGCCAACTTCGTCCGCCGGACTCGGAATGGGGCGAGACTTTGCGAGCGGCCTCCGCGTACCAAAAATAGGCCGCAGGCACAGCCGCACCCAAAAATAACCCCCCGAAGGTCGTTGCGCCCAAACCCCCCAGCGGAAAAATGTCCAAAAAACGGGTGGCCTATAGCCTTGGGGGGAGGGGCTGGCCAACTTCGTCCGCCGGACTCGGAATGGTGCGAGAATTTGCGAGCGGCCTCCGTGTGCCAAAAATAGGCCGTGGGAACAGCCGCGCCCAAAAATAAACGCCCGAAGGCCGGGGCGCCAAGTTCGTCCAGCGGAAAAATGGCCAAAAAACGGGTGGGCTATAGCCTTGGGGGGAGGGGCTGGCCAAGTTCGTCTGCCGGACTCGGAATGGGGCGAGACTTTGCGAGCGGTTTCCGCGTGCCAAAAATAGGCCGCGGGCACAGCCGCACCCAAAAATAACCGCCCGAAGGCCTGGGCGCGAAGTTCGTCCAGCGGAAAAATGGCCAAAAAACGGGTGGGCTATAGCCTTGGGGGGAGGGGCTGGCCCACTTCGTCCGCCAGACTCGGAATGGGGCGAGACTTTCCGAGCGGTCTCTGCGTGCCAAAAATAGGCCGCGGGTACTGCCACGCCCAAAAATAACCGCCCGAAGGCCGGGGCGCCAAGTTCGTCCAGCGTAAAAATGGCCAAAAAACGGCTGGGCTATAGCCTTGGGGGGAGGGGCTGGCCCACTTCGTCCGCCGGACTCGGAATGGGACGAGACTTTGCGAGCGGCCTCCGCGTGCCAAAAATAGGCCTCGGGCACAGCCGCGCCCAAAATTACCGGCCCGCCGGCCGGGGCGCCAAGTTCGTCCAGCGGAAAAATGGCGAAAAAACGGGTGGGCTATACCCTTGGGGGGAGGGGCTGGCCGACTTCGTCCAACGGACTCGGAATGGGGCGAGACTTTGCGAGCAGCCTCCGCGTGCCAAAAATAGGCCATGGGCACAGCCGTGCCCAAAAATAACCGCCCGAAGGCCGGGGCGCCATGTTCGTCCAGCGGAAAAATGGCCAAAAAACGGGTGGGCCATAGCCTTGGGGGGAGGGGCTGGCCCACTTCGTCCGCCGGACTCGGAATGGGGCGAGACTTTGCGAGCAACGTCCATCTACCAAAAATAGGCCGTGGGCACAGCCACGCCCAAAAATAACTGCCCGAAGGCAGGGGCACCAAGTTCTTCCAGCGGAAAAAGGCCACAAAAACGGGTGGGCTATAGCCTTGGGGGGTGGGGATGGCCAAGTTCGTCCGCCGGACTCGAAATGGGGTGAGACTTTGCGAGCGGACTCCGTGTACCAAAAATAGGCCGCGGGCATAGCCGCCCCCAAAAATAACAGCCCGAAGGCCGGGGAGCCAAGTTCGTCCAGCGGAAAAACGGCACAAAAACGGGTGAGCTATAGCCTTGGGTGGTGGGGC
Organism: Citrus sp. QX-2021; assembly: GCA_030444885.1. Taxonomy (NCBI): domain Eukaryota; kingdom Viridiplantae; phylum Streptophyta; class Magnoliopsida; order Sapindales; family Rutaceae; genus Citrus; species Citrus sp. QX-2021. Next base: position 226,900 of record JAUJEF010000015.1, on the reverse strand, counting down.
TGGCCAAGCTCGTCCGCCGGACTCGGAATGGGGGGATACTTTGCGGCGGCCTCCGTGTGCCAAAAATAGGCCATGGCACAGGCGCGCCTAAAATAACCGCCCAAAGGACGGGGCGCCAAGTTCATCCAGCGGACAATGGCCACAAAAACAGGTGGGCTATAGCATTGGGGGGTGGGGCTGGCCAAGTTCATCCGCCGGACTCGGAATGGGGTGAGACTATGAGAACGGCCTCCGTGTGCCAAAAATAGGTCGCGGGCACAGCCGAACCCAAAAATAACTGCCCGAATGCCGGGGCGCCAAGTTGGTCCAGCGGAAAAAGGCCACAGAAACGGGTGGCCTATAGCATTGGGTGGTGGGGATAGCCAAGTTCGTCCGCCGGAGTCTGAATGGGATGAGACGTTACGAGCGTCCACCGTGTGCCAAAAATAGGCCGGGGCACAGCCGTGCCAAAAAATAACCGCCCGAAGGCAGGGGCACCAAGTTCTTCCAGCGGAAAAAGGCCACAAAAACGGGTGGCCTATAGCATTGGGTGGTGGGGATAGCCAAGTTATTCCGCCGGACTCGGAATGGGATGAGACATTGCGAGCGTCCTCCATCTGCCAAAAATAGGCCGCGGGCACAGCCACACCCAAAAATAACCGCCCGAACGCCGGGGCGGCAAGTTCGTCCAGCGGAAAAATGGCCAAAAAACGGGTGGGCTATAGCCTTGGGGGGAGGGGCAGCCCAACTTCGTCCGCCGGATTCGGAATGGCGCGAGACTTTGCGAGCGGCCTCCGTGTGCCAAATATAGGCCGCGGGCACAGCCGCGCCCAAAAATAACATTCCGAAAGCCGGGGCGCCAAGTTCCTCCAGCGGAAAAAGGCCACAAAAACGGGTGGGCTATAGCCTTGGGGGGTGGCGAAGGCCAACTTCGTCCGCCGGACTCGGAATGGCGCGAGACTTTGCGAGCGGGTTCCGTGTGGGAAAAATAGGCCGCGGGCACAGCCGCCCCCAAAAATAACAGCCCGAAGGCCGGGCCGCCAAGTTCGTCCAGCGGAAAAAAGCCACAAAAACGGGTGGGCTATAGCCTTGGGGGGTGGGGCAGCCCAACTTCGTCCGCCGGACTCGGAATGGCGCGAGACTGTGCGAGCGGCCTCCATGTGGAAAAAATAGGCCGCGGGCACAGCCGTGCCCAAAAATAACCGCCCGAAGGCCGGGGCGCCAAGTTCGTCCAGCGGAAAAAGGCCACAAAAGCGGGTGGGATATAGCCCTGGGGGGTGGGGTTGGCCAAATTCGTCCGCCGGACTCGGAATGGCGCGAGACTTTGCGAACGGCCTCCGTGTGAAAAAAATAGGCTGCGGGTACAGCCGCGCCCAAAAATAACCGCCCGAAGGCCGGGGCGCCAGGTTCATCCAGCGGAAAAAGGCCACAAAAACGGGTGGGCTATAGCCTTGGGGTGTGGGGCTGGCCCACTTCGTCCGCCGGTCTCGGAATGGCGCGAGACTTTGCGAACGGCCTCCGTGTGCCAAAAATAGGCCGCGGGCACAGCCGCGGCCAAAAATAACATTCCGAAAGCGGGGGCGCCAAGTTCCTTCAGCGGAAAAAGGCCACAAAAACGGGTGGGCTATAGCCTTGGGGGGTGGGGCTGGCCAACTTCGTCCGCCGGACTCGGAATGGCGCGAGACTTTGCGAGCGGCCTCCGTGTGCCAAAAATAGGCCGCGGGCACAGCCGCGCCCAAAAATAACCGCCCGAAGGCCGGGGCGCCAAGTTCGTCCAGCGGAAAAAGGCCACAAAAACGGGTGGGCTATAGCCTTGGGGGGTGGCGAAGGCCAACTTCGTCCGCCGGACTCGGAATGGCGCGAGACTTTACGAGCGGGTTCCGTGTGGGAAAAATAGGCCGCGGGCACATCCGCGCCCAAAATTAACCGCCCGAAGGCCGGGGCGCCAAGTTCGTCCAGCGCAAAAAGGCCACAAAAACGGGTGGGCTATAGCCTTGGGGGGTGGGGCTGGCCGACTTCGTCCGCCGGACTCGGAATGGCGAGAGACATTGCGAGGCACCACCGTGTGCCAAAAATAGGCCGCGGGCACAGCCGCGCCCAAAAATACCCGCCCGAAGGCCGGGGCGCCAAGTTCGTCCAGCGGAAAAAGGCCACAAAAACGGGTGGGCTATAGCCTTGGGGGGTGGGGCTGGCCAACTTCGTCCGCCGGACTCGGAATGGCGCGAAACTTTGCGAGGCGCCTCCGTGTGCCAAAAATAGGCCGCGGGCACAGCCGCGCCCAAAAATACCCGCCCGAAGGCCGGGGCGCCAAGTTCGTCCAGCGGAAAAAGGCCACAAAAACGGGTGGGCTATAGCCTTGGGGGGTGGGGTTGCCCACTTCGTCCGCCGGACTCGGAATGGCGCGAGACTTTGCGAGCGGCCTCCGTGTGCCAAAAATAGGCCCCGGGCACGGCCGAGGCCAAAAATAACGATCCGAAGGCCTGGGCGTGAAGTTCGTCCAGCGGAAAAAGGCCACAAAAACAGGTGGGCTATAGCCTTCGGCGGTGGGGCTGGCCAACTTCGTCCGCCGGACTCGGAATGGCGTGAGACTTTGCGAGCGGCCTCAGTGTGCCAAAAATAGGCCCCGGGCACAGCCGCGCCCAAAAATAACCGCCCGAAGGCCGGGGCGCCAAGTTCGTCCAGCGGAAAAAGGCCACAAAAACGGGTGGGCTATAGCCTTGGGGGGTGGGGCTGGCCGACTTCGTCCGCCGGACTAGGAATGGCGCGTGACTTTGTGAGCGGCCTCCGTGTGTCAAAAATAGGCCCCGGGCACAGCCGCACAAAAAATAACCGCCCGAAGGCCGGGGCGCCAAGTTCGTCCAGCGGAAAAAGGCCACAAATACGGGTGGGCCATAGCCTTGGGGGGTGGGGATGGCCGACTTCGTCCGCCGGACTCGGAATGGCGCGAGACTTTGCGAGCGGCCTCCGTGTGCCAAAAATTGGCCCCGGGCACAGCCGCGCCTAAAATAACCGCCTGAAGGCCGGGGCGCCAAGTTCGTCCAGCGGAAAAAGGCCATAAAAACGAGTGGGCTATAGCCTTGGGGGGTGGGGCTGGCCCAGTTCGTCCGCCGGACTCGGAATGGCGCAAGACTTTGCGAGCGGCCTCCGCGTGCCAAAAATAGGCCCCGGGGACAGCCGCACCCAAAAATAACCGCCCGAAGGCCGGGGTGCCAAGTTCGTCCAGCGGAAAAAGGCCACAAAAACGGGTGGGCTATAGCCTTGGGGGTGGGGCTGGCCAACTTCGTCCGCCGGACTCGGAATGGCACGAGACTTTGCGAGCGGCCTCCGTGTGCCAAAAATAGGCCCTGGGAACAGCCGCGCCCAAAAATAACCGCCCGAAGGCCGGGGCGCCAAGTTCGTCCAGCGGAAAAAGGCCACAAAAACGGGTGGGCTATAGCCTTGGGGGGTGGGGCTGGCCGACTTCGTCCGCCGGACTCGGAATGGTGCGAGAATTTGCGAGGCACCTCCGTGTGCCAAAATAGGCAGCGGGCACAGCCGTACCCAAAAATACCCGCCCGAAGGCCGGTGCGCCAAGTTCGTCCATCGGAAAAAGGCCACAAAAACGGGTGGGCTATAGCCTTGGGGGGTGGGGCTGGCCGACTTCGTCCGCCGGACTCGGAATGGCACGAGACTTTGCATGGCGCCTCCGTGTGCCAAAAATAGGCCGCGTGCGCAGCCGCGCCCAAAAATAACCGCCCGAAGGCCGGGGCGCCAAGTTCGTCCAGCGGAAAAAGGCCACAAAAACGGGTGGGCTATAGCCTTGGGGGGGGGGGGGCGGGCCAACTTCGTCCGCCGGACTCGGAATGGCGCGAGAATTTGCGAGGCGCCTCCGTGTGCCAAAAACAGGCCGCGGGCACAGCCGCTCCCAAAAATAACCGCCCAAAGGCCGGGGCGCCAAGATCGTCCAGCGGAAAAAGGCCACAAAAACGGGTGGGCTATAGCCTTGGGGGGTGGGGCTGGCCAACTTCGTCCGCCGGACTCGGAATGGCGCGAGACTTTACGAGGCGCCTCCGTGTGCCAAAAATAGGCCGCGGGCACAGCCGAGCCCAAAAATAACCATCCGAAGGTGGAGGCGCCAAGTTCGTCCAGCGGAAAAAGGCCACAAAAACGGGTGGGCTATAGCCTTGGGGGGTGGGGCTGCACAACTTCGTCCGCCGGACTCGGAATGGCGTGAGCCTTTACGATTCGCCTCCGTGTGCCAAAAATAGGCCGCGGGCACAGCCGAGCCCAAAAATAACCATCCGAAGGCCGGGGCGCCAAGTTCGTCCAGCGGAAAAAGGCCACAAAAACGGGTGGGCTATAGCCTTGGGGGTGGGGCTGGCCAACTTCGTCCGCCGGACTCGGAATGGCACGAGACTTTGCGAGCGGCCTCCGTGTGCCAAAAATAGGCCCTGGGAACAGCCGCGCCCAAAAATACCCGCCCGAAGGCCGGGGCGCCAAGTTCGTCCAGCGGAAAGAGGCCACAAAAACGGGTGGGCTATAGCCTTGGGGGGTGGGGCTGGCCAACTACTACCGCCGGACTCGGAATGGCGCGAGACTTTGTGAGGCGGCTCCGTGTGCCAAAAATAGGCCGCGGGCACAGCCGCGCCCAAAAATACCCGCCCGAAGGCCGGGGCGCCAAGTTCGTCCAGCGGAAAGAGGCCACAAAAACGGGTGGGCTATAGCCTTGGGGGGTGGGGCTGGCCAACTTCGTCCGCCGGACTCGGAATGGCGCGAGACTTTGCGAGGCGTCTCCGTGTGCCAAAAATAGGCCGCAGGCACAGCCGCGCCCAAAAATACCCGCCCGAAGGCCGGGGCGCCAAGTTCGTCCTGCGAAAGAGGCCACAAAAACGGGTGGGCTATAGCCTTGGGGGGTGGGGCTGGCCAACTTCGTCCGCCGGACTCGGAATGGCGCGAGACTTTGCGAGGCGCCTCCGTGTGCCAAAAATAGGCCGCGGGCACAGCCGCGCCCAAAACTACCTGCCCGAAGGCCGGGGCACCAAGTTCGTCCAGCGGAAAGAGGCCACAAAAACGGGTGGGCTATAGCCTTGGGGGGTGGGGCTGGCCAACTTCGTCCGCCGGACTGGGAATGGCGCGAGACTTTGCGAGGCGTCTCCGTGTGCCAAAAATAGGCCGCGGGCACAGCCGCGCCCAAAAATACCCGCCCGAAGGCCGGGCGCCAAGTCTGTCCTGCGGAAAGAGGCCACAAAACGGGTGGGCTATAGCCTTGGGGGTGGGGCTGGCCAACTTCGTCCGCTCGGACTCGGAATGGTGCGAGACTTTGCGAGGCGACTCCGTGTGCCAAAAATAGGCCGCGGGCACAGCCGCGTCCAAAAATACCCGCCCGAAGGCCGGGGCGCCAAGTTCGTCCAGCGGAAAGAGGCCACAAAAACGGGTGGGCTATAACCTTGGCGGGTGGGGCGGGCCAACTTCGTCCGCCGGACTCGGAATGGCGCGAGACTTTGCGAGGCGCCTCCGTGTGCCAAAAATAGGCCGCAGGCACAGCCGCGCCCAAAAATACCCGCCCGAAGGCCGGGGCGCCAAGTTCGTCCTGCGGAAAGAGGCCACAAAAACGGGTGGGCTATAGCCTTGGGGGGTGGGGCTGGCCAACTTCGTCCGCCGGACTCGGAATGGCGCGAGACTTTGCGAGGCACCTCCGTGTGCCAAAAATAGGCCGCGGGCACAGCCGCGCCCAAAAATACCCGCCCGAAGGCTGGGACGCCAAGTTCGTCCATTGGAAAGAGGCCACAAAAACGGGTGGGCTATAGCCTTGGCGGATGGGGCTGGCCAACTTCGTCCGCCGGACTCGGAATGGCGCGAGACTTTGCGAGGCGCCTCCGTGTGCCAAAAATAGGCCGCGGGCACAGCCGCGCCCAAAAATACCCGCCCGAAGGCCGGGCGCCAAGTTCGTCCCAGCGGAAAGAGGCCACAAAACGGGTGGGCTATAGCCTTGGGGGTGGGGGCTGGCCCACTGTCCGCCGGACTCGGAATGGCGCGAGACTTTACGAGGCGCCTCCGTGTGCCAAAAATAGGCCATGGGCACAGCCGCGTCCAAAATACCCGCCCGCAGGCCGGGGCGCCAAGTTCGTCCAGCGGAAAGAGGCCACAAAAACGGGTCGGAAGAGCCGGTGGGGGTGGCGGCTGGGCAACGGCGTACTCCGGACTCGGAATGGCGCGAGACTTTGCGAGGCGCCTCCGTGTGCCAAAAATAGGCCGCGGGCACAGCCGCGCCCAAAAATACCCGCCCGAAGGCCGGGGCGCCAAGTTCGTCCAGCGGAAAGAGGCCACAAAAACGGGTTGGCTATAGCCTTGGGGTGTGGGGCTGGCCAACTTCGTCCGCCGGACTCGTAATGGCGCGAGACTTTGCGAGTCGCCTCCGTGTGCCAAAAATAGGCCGCGGGTACAGCCGCGCCCAAAAATACCCGCCCGAAGGCCGGGGCGCCAAGTTCGTCCTGCGGAAACGGCCACAAAAACGGGTGGGCTATAGCCTTGGGGGGTGGGGCTGGCCAACTTCGTCCGCCGGACTCGGAATGGCGCGAGACTTTGCGAGGCACCTCCGTGTGCAAAAAATAGGCCGCGGGCGCAGCCGCGCCCAAAAATACCCGCCCGAAGGCCGGGGCGCCAAGTTCGTCCTGCGGAAAGAGGCCACAAAAACGGGTGGGCTATAGCCTTGGGGGGTGGGGCTGGCCAACTTCGTCCGCCGGACTCGGAATGGCGCGAGACTTTGCGAGGCGCCTCCGTGTGCCAAAAATAGGCCGCGGGCGCAGCCGCGCCTGAAAATACCCACCCGAAGGCCGGGCGCCAAGTTCGTCCAAGCGGAAAGAGGCCACAAAAGCGGGTTGGCTATATCCTTGGGGGGTGGGGCTGGCCAACTTCGTACGCAGGACTCGTAATTGCTCGAGACTTTGCGAGGTGCCTCTATGTGCCAAAAATAGTCCGCGGGCACAGCCGCGCCTAAAAATACCGGCCCGAAGGCCGGGGCGCCAAGTTCGTCCTCCTGCGGAAAGAGGCCACAAAACGGGTGGGCTATAGCCTTGGGGGTGGGGCTGGCCAACTTCGTCCGCGGACTCGGAATGGCGCGAGACTTTGCGAGGCGCCTCCGTGTGCCAAAAATAGGCCGCGGGCACAGCCGCGCCCAAAAATACCCGCCCGAAGGCCGGGGCGCCAAGTTCGTCCAGCGGAAAGAGGCCACAAAAACGGGTTGGCTATAGCCTTGGGGTGTGGGGCTGGCCAACTTCGTCCGCCGGACTCGTAATGGCGCGAGACTTTGCGAGGCGCCTCCGTGTGCCAAAAATAGGCCGCGGGCACAGCCGCGCCCAAAAATACCGGCCCGAAGGCCGGGGCGCCAAGTTCGTCCTGCGGAAAGAGGCCACAAAAACGGGTGGGCTATAGCCTTGGGGGTGGGGCTGGCCAACTTCGTCCGCTCGGACTCGGAATGGCGCGAGACATTGCGAGGCGCCTACGTGTGCCAAAAATAGGCCGCGGCACAGCCGCGCCCAAAATACCCGCCCGAAGGCCGGGCGCCAAGTTCGTCCAGCGGAAAGAGGCCACAAAACGGGTGGGCAATAGCCTTGGGGGTGGGGCTGGCCAACTTCGTCCGCCGGACTCGGAATGGCGCGAGACTTTGCGAGGCGCCTCCGTGTGCCAAAAATAGCCGCGGGCACAGCCGCGCCTTAAAAATACCCGCCCGAAGGCCGGGCGCCAAGTCGTCCAGCGGAAAGAGGCCACAAAAACGGGTGGGCTATAGCCTTGGGGGTGGGGCTGGCCAACTTCGTCCGCGGATTCGGAATGGCGCGAGACTTTGCGAGGCGCCTCCGTGTGCCAAAAATAGGTCCTTGGGCACAGCCGCACCAAAAATACCCGCCCAAGGCCGGGGCGCCAAGTTCGTCCAGCGGAAAGAGGCCACAAAAACGGGTGGGCTATAGCCTTTGGGGGTGGGGCTGGCCAACTTCGTCCGCCGGACTCGGAATGGCGCGAGACTTTGCGAGGCGCCTCCATGTGCCAAAAAAAGGCCGCGGGCACAGCCGCGCCCAAAAATACCCGCCCGAAGGCCGGGGCGCCAAGTTCGTCCAGCGGATAGAGGCCACAAAAACGGGTGGGCTATAGCCTTGGGGGGTGGGGCTGGCCAACTTCGTCCGCCGGACTCGGAATGGCGCGAGACTTTGCGAGGCGCCTCCGTGTGCCAAAAATAGGCCGCGGGCACAGCCGCGCCCAAAAATACCCGCCCGAAGGCCGGGGCGCCAAGTTCGTCCAGCGGAAAGAGGCCACAAAAACAGGTGGGCTATAGCCTTGGGGGTGGGGCTGGCCAACTTCGTCCGCCGGACTCCGAATGGCGCGAGACTTTGCGAGGCGCCTCCGTGTGCCCAAAATAGGCCGCGGGCACAGCCGCGCCCAAAAATACCCGCCCGAAGGCCGGGGCGCCAAGTTCGTCCTGCGGAAAGAGGCCACAAAAACGGGTGGGCTATAGCCTTGGGGGTGGGGCTGTCCAACTTCGTCCGCCGGACTCGGAATGGCGCGAGACTTTGCGAGGCGCCTCCGTGTGCCAAAAATAGGCCGCAGGCACAGCCGCGTCCAAAAATACCCGCCCCGAAGGCCGGGGCGCCAAGTTCGTCCAGCGGAAAGAGGCCACAAAAACGGGTGGGCTATAGCCTTGGGGGGTGGGGCTGGCCAACTTCGTCCGCCGGACTCGGAATGGCGCGAGACTTTGCGAGGCACCTCCGTGTGCCAAAAATAGGCCGCGGACACAGCCGCGCCCAAAAATACCCGCCCGAAGGCCGGGGCGCCAAGTTCGTCCAGCGGAAAAAGGGCACAAAAACGGGTGGGCTATAGCCTTGGGGGGTGGGGCTGGCCAACTTCGTCCGCTGGAGTCAGAATGGCGCGAGACTTTGCGAGGCGCCTCCGTGTGCCAAAAATAGGCCGCGGACACAGCCGCACCCAAAAATACCCGCCCGAAGGCCGGGGCGCCAAGTTCGCCCAGCGGAAAAAGGCCACAAAAACGGGTGGTCTATAGCCTTGGGGGGTGTGGCTGGCCAACTTCGTCCGCCGGACTCGGAATGGCGCGAGACTTTGCGAGGCCCCTCCGTGTGCCAAAAATAGGCCGCGGACACAGCCGCGCCCAAAAATACCCGCCCGAAGGCCGGGGCGCCAAGTTCGTCCAGCGGAAAAAGGGCACAAAAACGGGTGGGCTATAGCCTTGGGGGGTGGGGCTGGCCAACTTCGTCCGCCGGAGTCAGAATGGCGCGAGACTTTGCGAGGCGCCTCTGTGTGCAAAAAATAGGCCGCGTGCAGAGCCGCGCCCAAAAATACCCGCCCGAAGGCCGGGGCGCCATGTTCGTCCAGCGGAAAAAGGGCACAAAATCGGGAGGGCTATAGCCTTGGGGGGTGGGGCTGGCCAACTTCGTCCGCCGGACTCGGAATGGCGCGAGACTTTGCGAGGCGCCTCCGTGTGCAAAAAATAGGCCGCGGGCACAGCCGCGCCCAAAAATACCCGCCCGAAGGCCGGGGCGCCAAGTTCGTCCAGCGGAAAAAGTCCACAAAAACGGGTGGGCTATAGCCTTGGGGGGTGGGGCTGGCCAACTTCGTCCGCCGGACTCGGAATGGCGCAAGACTTTGCGAGGCACCTCCGTGTGCAAAAAATAGGCCGCGGGCACAACCGCGCCCAAAAATACCCTCCCGAAGGCCGGGGCGCCAAGTTCGTCCAGCGAAAAAAGGCCACAAAAACGGGTGGGCTATAGCCTTGGGGGGTGGGGCTGGCCAACTTCGTCCGCCGGACTCGGAATGGCGCGAGACTTTGCGAGGCGCCTCCGTGTGCTAAAAATAGGCCGCGGGCGCAGCCGCGCCCAAAAATACCCGCCTGAAGGCCAGGGCGCCAAGTTCATCCAGCGGAAAATGGCCACAAAAACGGGTGGGCTATAGCCTTGGGGGGTGGGGCTGGCCAACTTCGTCCGCCGGACTTGGTATGGCGCGAGACTTTGCGTGGCACCTCCGTGTGCCAAAAATAGGCCGCGGGGACAGCCGCGCCCAAAAATACCTGCCCGAAGGCCAGGGCGACAAGTTCGTCCAGCAGAAAATGGCCACAAAAACGGGTGGGCTATAGCCTTGGGGGGATGGGGCTGGCCAACTTCGTCCGCCGGACTCGGAATGGCGCGAGACTTTGCGAGGTGCCTCCGTGTGACAAAAATAGGCCGCGGGAAAATCCGCGCCCAAAAATACCCGCCCGAAGGCCGGGGCGCCAAGTTCGTCCAGCGGAAAAAGGCCACAAAAACGGGTGGGCTATAGCCTTGGGGGGTGGGGCTGGCCGACTTCGTCCGCCGGACTCGGAATGGCGCGAGACTATGCGAGGCCCTTCCTTGTGCCAAAAATAGGCCGCGGGTACAGCCGCGCCCAAAAATAACAGCCCGATGGCCGGGGCGCCAAGTTCGTCCAGCGGAAAATGGCCACAAAAACGGGTGGGCTATAGCCTTGGGGGGTGGGGCTGGCCAACTTCGTCCGCCGGACTGGGAATGGCGCGAGACTTTGCAAGGCGCCTCCGTGTGACAAAAATAGGCCGTGGGAACAGCCGCGCCCAAAAATACCCGCCCGAAGTCCGGGGCGCCAAGTTCGTCCAGCGGAAAAAGGCCACAAAAACGGGTGGGCTATAGCCTTGGGGGGTGGGGCTGGCCAACTTCGTCCGCCGGACTCGGAATGGCGCGAGACTTTGCAAGGCACCTCCGTGTGCTAAAAATAGGCCGCGGGCGCAGCCGCGCCCAAAAATACCCGCCTGAAGGCCAGGGCGCCAAGTTCATCCAGCGGAAAATGGCCACAAAAACGGGTGGGCTATAGCCTTGGGGGGTGGGGCTGGCCAAATTCGTCCGCCGGACTCGTAATGGCGCGAGACTTTGCGAGGCACCTCCGTGTGCCAAAAATAGGACGCGGGAACAGCCGTGCCCAAAAATAACCGCCCGAAGGCCGGGGCGCCAAGTCCGTCCAGCGGAAAAAGGCCACAAAAACGGGTGGGCTATAGCCTTGGGGGGTGGGGCTGGCCAACTTCGTCCGCCGGACTCGGAATGGCGCGAGACTTTGCGAGGCACCTCCGTGTGCCAAAAATAGGCCGCGGGCACAGCCGCGCCCAAAAATACCCGCCCGAAGGCCGGGGCGCCAAGTTCGTCCAACGGAAAAAGGCCACAAAAACGGGTGGGCTATAGCCTTGGGGTGTGGGGCTGGCCAACTTCGTCCGTCCGACTCAGAATGGCGCGAGACTTTGCGAGGCACCTCCGCATGACAAAAATAGGCCGCGGGCACAGCTGCGCCCAAAAATAACCGCCCGAAGGCCGGGGCGCCAAGTTCTTCCAGCGGAAAAAGGTCACAAAAACGGGTGGGCTATAGCCTTGGGGGGAGGGGCTGGCCAATTTCGTCCGCCGGACTTGGAATGGCGCGAGACTTTGCGAGGCACCTCCGTGTGCCAAAAATAGGCCGCGGGCATAGCCGCACAGAAAAATACCCACCCGAAGGCCGGGGCGCGAAGTTCGTCCAGCCGAAAAAGGCCACAAAAACGGGTGGGCTATAGCCTTGGGGGGTGGGGCTGGCCGACATCGTCCGCCGGATTCGGAATGGCGCGAGACTTTGCGAGGCGCATCCGTATGCCAAAAATAGGCTACAGGCACAGCTGCGTCCAAAAATAACCGCCCGAAGGCCGGGGCGCCAAGTTCGTCCAGCGGAAAAAGGCCACAAAAACGGGTGGGCTATAGCCTTAGGGGGTGGGGCTGGCAAACTTCGTCCGCCGGACTCGGAATGGTGCGAGACTTTGCGAGGTGCCACCGTTTGCCAAAAATAGGCCATGGGCACAGCCGTGCCCAAAAATAACCCCCCGAAGGCCGGGGCGCCAAGTTCGTCCAGCGGAAAAAGGCCACAAAAATGGGTCGGCTATAGCCTTGGGGGGTGGGGCTGGCCAACTTCGTCCGCCGGACTTGGAATGGCGCGAGACTTTGCGAGGCACCTTCGTGTGCCAAACATAGGACGCGGGAACAGCCGCGCCCAAAAATACCCGCCCGAAGGCCGGGGCGCCAAGTTCGTCCAGCGGAAAAAGGCCACAAAAACGGGTGGGCTATAGCCTTGGGGGGTGGGGGCTGGCCCACTTCGTCCGCCGGACTAGGAATGGCGCGAGACTTTGCGAGGCACCTCTGTGTGCCAAAAATAGGACGCGGGAACAGCCGCGCCCAAAAATAACCGCCCGAAGGCCGGGGCGCCAAGTCCGTCCAGCGGAAAAAGGCCACAAAAACGGGTGGGCTATAGCCTTGGGGGGTGGGGCTGGCCCACTTCGTCCGCCGGACTCGGAATGGCGCGAGAGTTTACGAGGGGCCTCCGTGTGCCAAAAATAGGCCGCGGGCACAGCCGCGCCCAAAAATAACCGCCCGAAGGGCGGGGCACCAAGTTCGTCCAGCGGAAAAAGGCCACAAAAATGGGTGGGCTATAGCCTTGGGGGGTGGGGCTGGCCAACTTCGTCTGCCGGACTTGGAATGGCGCAAGACTTTGCGAGGCGTCTTTATGTGCCAAAAATAAGCCGCGGACACAGCCGCGCCATAAAAAAACCGCCCGAAGCCCACGGCGCCAAGTTCGTCCAGCGGAAAAAGGCCACAAAAACGGGTGGGCTATAGCCTTGGGGCGTGGGGATGGCCAACTTCGTCCGCCGGGCTCGGAATGGCGCGAGACTTTGCGAGGTGCCTCCGTGTGCAAAAGATAGGCCGCGGACACAGCCGCGCCCAAAATACCTGCCGGAAGGCCGGGGCGTCAAGTTCGTCCAGCGGAAAAAGGCCACAAAAATGGGTGGGCTATAGCCTTGGGGGGTGGGGCTGGACAAGTTCGTCCGCCGAAGTCGGAATGGCGCGAGACTTTGCGAGGCACCTCCGCGTACAAAAAATAGGCCGCGGGCACAGCCGCGCTAAAAAATAACCGCCCGAAGGCTGGGGCGCCAAGTTCGTCCAGCGGAAAAAGGCCACAAAAACGGGTGGGCTATAGCCTTGGGGGGTGAGGCTGGCCCACTTCGTCCGCCGGACTCGGAATGGCGCGAGAATTTACGAGGGGCCTCCGTGTGCCAAAAATAGGCAGCGGCCACGGCCGCGCCCAAAATACCTGCCCGAAGGCCGGGGCGTCAAGTTCGTCCTGCGGAAAAAGGCCTCAAAAACGGGTGGGCTATAGCCTTTGGGGGTGGGGCTGGAAAAGTTCGTCCGCCGAAGTCAGAATGGCGCGAGACTTTGCGAGGCGCCTCTGCGTGCCAAAAATAGGCCGTGGGCACAGTCGCGCCCAAAAATAACCGCCCGAAGGCCGGGGCGCCAAGATCGTCCAGCGGAAAAATGGCCCAAAAACGGGTGGGCTATAGCCTTGGGGGTGAGGCTGGCCCACTTCGTCCGCCGGACTCGAAATGGCGCGAGACTTTACGAGGGGCCTACGTGTGCCAAAAATAGGCCACGGGCACAGCCGTGCCCAAAATAACCGCCCGAAGGCCGGGGCGTCAAGTTCGTCCAGCGGAAAAAGGCCACAAAAACGGGTGGGCTATAGCCTTGGGGGGTGGGGCTGGCCAACTTCGTCCGCCCGACTCGGAATGGCACGAGACTTTGCGAGGCGTCTCCGTGTGCCAAAATAGGCAGCGGCCACAGCCGCGCCCAAAATACCTGCCCGAAGGCCGGGGAGTCAAGTTCGTCCAGCGGAAAAAGGCCTCAAAAACGGGTGGGCTATAGCCTTGGGGGGTGGGGCTGGCCAACTTCGTCCGCCGGACTAGGAATGGCGCGAGACTTTGCGAGGTGCCTCCGTGTGCCAAAAATAGGCCACGGGCATAGCGACGTCCAAAAATAACCGCCCAAAGGCCGGGGAGCCAAGTTCGTCCAGCGGAAAAATGGCCCAAAAACGGGTGGGCTATAGCCTTGGGGGGAGGGGCTGGCCAACTTCGTCCGCCGGATTCGGAATGGTGCGAGACTGTGGGAGCGGCCTCTGCGTGCCAAAAATAGGCCGTGGGCACAGCCGCGGCCAAAAATAACCGCCCGAAGGCCAGGGCGCCCAGTTTGTCCAGCGGAAAAATGGCCAAAAAACGGGTGGGCTATAGCCTTGGGGGGAGAGGCTGGCCAACTTCGTCCGCCGGACTCGGAATGGGGCGAGACTTTGCGAGTGGCCACCACGTGCCAAAAATAGGCTGCGGGCACAGCCACGCCCAAAAATAACCGCCCGAAGGCCGGGGCGCCAAGTTCGTCCAGCGAAAAAAGGCCACAAAAACGGGTGGGCTATAGCCTTGGGGGGTGGGGCTGGCCAACTTCGTCCGCCGGACTAGGAATGGCGCGAGACTTTGCGAGGCACCTCCGTGTGCCAAAAATAGGACGCGGGCACAGCCGCGCCCAAAAATACCCGCCCGAAGGCCGGGGCGCCAAGTTCGTCCAACGGAAAAAGGCCACAAAAACGGGTGGGCTATAGCCTTGGGGTGTGGGGCTGGCCAACTTCGTCCGTCCGACTCGGAATGGCGCGAGACTGCGCGAGGCGCCTCCGCATGACAAAAATAGGCCGCGGGCACAGCCGCGCTCAAAAATAACCGCCCGAAGGCCGGGGCGCCAAGTTCTTCCAGCGGAAAAAGGCCACAAAAACGGGTGGGCTATAGCCTTGGGGGGTGGGGCTGGCCAACTTCGTCCGCCGGACTCGGAATGGGGAGAGATTTTATGAGCGGCCTCCGCGTGCCAAAAATAGGCCGCGGGCACAGCCGTGCCCAAAAATAACCGCCCGAAGGCCGGGGCGCCAAGTTCGTCCAGCGAAAAAAGGCCACAAAAACGGGTGGGCTATAGCCTTGGGGGGTGGGGCTGGCCAACTTCGTCCGCCGGACTAGGAATGGCGCGAGACTTTGCGAGGCACCTCCGTGTGCCAAATATAGGACGCGGGAACAGCCGTGCCCAAAAATAACCGCCCGAAGGCCGGGGCGCCAAGTCCGTCCAGCGGAAAAAGGCCACAAAAACGGGTGGGCTATAGCCTTGGGGGGTGGGGCTGGCCAACTTCGTCCGCCGGACTCGGAATGGCGCGAGACTTTGCGAGGCACCTCCGTGTGCCAAAAATAGGACGCGGGCACAGCCGCGCCCAAAAATACCTGCCCGAAGGCCGGGGCGCCAAGTTCGTCCAACGGAAAAAGGCCACAAAAACGGGTGGGCTATAGCCTTGGGGTGTGGGGCTGGCCAACTTCGTCCGTCCGACTCGGAATGGTGCGAGACTGCGCGAGGCGCCTCCGCATGACAAAACTAGGCCGCGGGCACAGCCGCGCCCAAAAATAACCGCCCGAAGGCCGGGGCGCCAAGTTCTTCCAGCGGAAAAAGGCCACAAAAACGGGTGGGCTATAGCCTTGGGGGGTGGGGCTGGCCAACTTCGTCCGCCGGACTCGGAATGGCGCGAGACTTTGCGAGGCACCTCCGTGTGCCAAAAATAGGCCGCGGGCATAGCCGCACCCAAAAATACCCACCCGAAGGCCGGGGCGCGAAGTTCGTCCAGCTAAAAAAGGCCACAAAAACGGGTGGGCTATAGCCTTGGGGGGTGGGGCTGGCCGACTTCGTCCGTCGGATTCGGAATGGCGCGAGACTTTGCGAGGCGCCTCCGTATGCCAAAAATAGGCTGCGGGCACAGCTGCGTCCAAAAATAACCGCCCGAAGGCCGGGGCGCCAAGTTCGTCCAGCGGAAAAAGGCCACAAAAACGGGTGGGCTATAGCCTTAGGGGGTGGGGCTGACAAACTTCGTCCGCCGGACTCGGAATGGTGCGAGACTTTGCGAGGTGCCACCGTGTGCCAAAAATAGGCCACGGGCACAGCCGTGCCCAAAAATAACCCCCCGAAGGCCGGGGCGCCAAGTTCGTCCAGTGGAAAAAGGCCACAAAAACGGGTGGGCTATAGCCTTGGGGGGTGAGGCTGGCCCACTTCGTCCGCCGGACTCGGAATGGCAC
The DNA here is from genome assembly GCA_030444885.1 of Citrus sp. QX-2021. Classification (NCBI taxonomy): domain Eukaryota; kingdom Viridiplantae; phylum Streptophyta; class Magnoliopsida; order Sapindales; family Rutaceae; genus Citrus; species Citrus sp. QX-2021. Next base: position 210,969 of record JAUJEF010000015.1, on the reverse strand, counting down.
GAGACTTTACGAGGGGCCTCCGTGTGCCAAAAATAGGCCGCGGGCACAGCCGTGCCCAAAATAACCGCCCGAAGGCCGGGGCGTCAAGTTCGTCCAGCGGAAAAAGGCCACAAAAACGGGTGGGCTATAGCCTTGGGGGGTGGGGCTGGCCAACTTCGTCCGCCGGACTCGGAATGGGGTGAGACTTTGCGAGCGGCCTCCGGGTGCAAAAAATAGGCTGCGGGCACAGGCGCGTCCATAAATAACCCCCCGAAGGTCGGCGTCCAAACCCCCCAGCGGAAAAATGGCCAAAAAACGGGTGGGTTATAGCCTTGGGGGGAGGGGCTGGCCCACTTCGTCCGCCGGATTCGAAATGGGATGAGACTTTGCGAGCGGTCTCTGGGTGCCAAAAATAGGCTGCGGGCACAGCCGCGACCAAAAATAACCCCCCGAAGGTCGGCGCGCCGAAACCCCCCAGCGGAAAAATGGCCAAAAAACGGGTGGGCTATAGCCTTGGGGGGAGGGGCTGGCCAACTTCGTCCGCCGGACTCGGAATGGGGAAAGACATTGCGACTGGCCTCCGCATGCCAAAAATAGGCCACGGGCACAGCCGCGCCCAAAAATAACCGCCCGAAGGCCGGGACGCCAAGTTCGTCCAGCGGAAAAATGGCCAAAAAACGGGTGGGCTATAGCCTTGGGGGGAGGGGCTGGCCCACTTCGTCCGCCGGACTCGGAATGGGGCGAGACTTTGCGAGCGGCCTCCGCGTGCCAAAAATAGGCCGCGGACACAGCCGCACCAAAAAATAACCGCCCGAAGGCCAGGGCGCCAAGTTCGTCCAGCGGAAAAATGGCCAAAAAACGGGTGGGCTATAGCATTGGGGGGAGGGGCTGGCCAACTTCGTCCGCCGGACTCGGAATGGGGTGAGACTTTGCGAGCATCCTCCGCGTGCCAAAAATAGGCCGTGGGCACAGCCGCGCCCAAAAATAAACCCCTGAAGGTCGGCGCGCCCAAACCTCCCAGCGGAAAAATGGCCAAAAAACGGGTGGGCTATAGCATTGGGGGGAGGGGTTAGCCAACTTCGTCCGCCGGACTCGGAATACGGCGAGACTTTGCGAGCAGCCTCCGCGTGCCAAAAATAGGCCATGGGCACAGCCGCGCCCAAAAATAACCGCCCGAAGGCCGGGGCTCCAAGTTCGTCCAGCGGAAAAATGGCCAAAAAACGGGTGGGCTCTAGCCTTGGGGGGAGGGGCTGGTCAACTTCGTCCGCCGGACTCGGAATGGGGCGAGACTTTGCGAGCATCCTCCACATGCTAAAAAAAGCTGCAGGCACAGCCGTGCCCAAAAATAACCCCCCGAACGCCGGGGCGCCAAGTTCGTCCAGCGGAAAAATGGCCAAAAAACGGGTGGGCTATAGCCTTGGGGGGAGGGGCAGGCCCACTTCGTCCGCCGGATTCGGAATGGGGCGAGACTTTGCGAGCGGCCTCCGCGTGCCAAAAATAGGCCGCGGTCACAGCCGCGCCCAAAAATAACCACCCGAATGGCGGGGCGCCAAGTTCGTCCAACGGAAAAATGGCCAATAAAAGGGTGGGCTATAGCCTTGGGGGGAGGGGCTGGCCAACTTCGTCCGCCGGACTCGGAATTGCGCGAGACATTGCGAGCGTCCTCCGCGTACCAAAAATAGGCCGCGGACACAGCCGCACCCAAAAATAACCCCCCGACGGTCGGCGCGACCAAACCCCCCAGCGGAAAAATGGCCAAAAAACGGGTGGGCTATAGCCTTGGGGAGAGGGGCTGGCCAACTTCGTCCGCCGGACTCGGAATGGGGCGAGACTTTACGAGCGGCCTCCGCGTCCCAAAAATAGACCGCGGGCACAGCCATGCCCAAAAATAACCACCCGAACGCCGGGGCGCCAAGTTTGTCCAGCGGAAAAATGGCCAAAAAACGGGTGGGCTATAGCCTTGGGGGGAGGGGCAGGCCCACTTCGTCCGCCGGATTCGGAATGGGGCGAGACTTTGCGAGCGGCCTCCGCGTGCCAAAAATAGGCCGCGGTCACAGCCGCGCCCAAAAATAACCACCCGAATGGCGGGGCGCCAAGTTCGTCCAACGGAAAAATGGCCAAAAAAAGGGTGGGCTATAGCCTTGGGGGGAGGGGCTGGCCAACTTCGTCCGCCGGACTCGGAATTGCGCGAGACATTGCGAGCGGCCTCCGCGTACCAAAAATAGGGCGCGGGCACAGCCGCGCCCAAAAATAACCCCCCGACGGTCGGCGCGCCCAAACCCCCCAGCGGAAAAATGGCCAAAAAACCGGTGGGCTATAGCCTTGGGGAGACGGGCTGGCCGAATTCGTCTGCCGGACTCGGAATGGGGCGAGACTTTGCGAGTGGCCTCTGCGAGCCAAAAATAGGCTACGGGCACAGCCGCGCCCAAAAATAACCCCCCGAATGCCGGCGCGCCCAAACCCCCCAGCAGAAAAATGGCCAAAAAACGGGTGGGCTATAGCCTTGGGGGCAGGGGTTGGCCAACTTCGTCCGCCGGACTCGGAATGGGGCGAGACTTTACGAGCGGCCTCCGCGTGCCAAAAATAGGCCGCGGGCACAGCCGCGCCCAAAAATAACCACCCGAAGGTCGGCGCGCCCAAACCTCCCAGCGGAAAAATGGCCAAAAAACGGGTGGGCTATAGCCTTGGGGGGAGGGGTTAGCCAACTTCGTCCGCCGGACTCGGAATGCGGCGAGACTTTTCGATCGGCTTCCGCGTGCCAAAAATAGGCCGCGGGCACAGCCGCGCCCAAAAATAACCCCCCGAAGGTCATTGCGCCCAAACCCCACGGCGGAAAAATGGCCAAAAAACGGGTGGGCTATAGCCTTGGGGGGAGGGGCTGGCCAACTTCGTCCGCCGGACTCGGAATTGGGCGAGACATTGCGAACGGCCTCCGCGTCCCAAAAATAGGCCACGGGCACAGCCGTGCCCAAAAATAACCCCACGACGGTCGGCGCGCCCAAACCCCCCAGCGGAAAAATGGCCAAAAAACGGGTGGGCTATAGCCTTGGGGAGAGGGGCTGGCCGACTTCGTCCGCCGGACTCGGAATGGGGCGAGACTTTGCGAGTGGCCTCTGTGAGCCAAAAATAGGCTGTGGATACAGCCACGCCCAAAAATAACCGCCCGAATGCCGGGGCGCCTAGTTCGTCCAGCGGAAAAAGGCCACAAAAACGGGTGGGCTATAGCCTTGGGGGGTGGGGCTGGCCAACTTCGTCCGCCGGACTCGGAATGGCGTGAGACTTTGTGAGGCACCTCCGTGTGCCAAAAATAGGACACGGGCACAGCCGCGCCCAAAAATACCCGCCCGAAGGCCGGGGCGCCAAGTTCGTCCAGCGGAAAAATGACCTAAAAACGGGTGGGCTATAGCCTTGGGGGGAGGGGCTGGCCAACTTCGTCCGCCGGGCTCGGAATGGGGCGAGACTTTGTGAGCGACCTCCGCGCACGAAAAATAGGACTCGGGCACAGCAGCGCGCAAAAATATGCGCCCGAAGGCCGGGGCGCCAAGTTCTTCCAGCGGAAAAAGGCCACAAAAACGGGTGGGCTATAGCCTTGGGGGGAGGGGCTGGCCAACTTCGTCCGCCGGACTCGGAATGGCTCGAGACTTTGCGAGCGGCCTCCGCGTGCCAAAAATAGGCCGCGGGCACAGGCGCGCCCAAAAATAACCCCCCGAAGGTCGGCGCGCCCAAACCCCCCAGCGGAAAAATGGCCAAAAAACGGGTGGGCTATAGCCTTGGGGAGAGGGGCTGGCCGAATTCGTTTGCCGGACTCGGAATGGGGCGAGACTTTGCGAGTGGCCTCTGCGAGCCAAAAATAGGATACGGACACAGCCGCGCCCAAAAATAACCCCCCGAATGCCGGCCTGCCCAAACCCCCCAGCGGAAAAATGGCCAAAAAACGGGTGGGCTATAGCCTTGGGGGCAGGGACTGGCCAACTTCGTCCGCCGGACTCGGAATGGGGCGAGACTTTGCGAGCGGCCTCCGCGTGCCAAAAATAGGCCGCGGGCACAGCCGCGCCCAAAAATAACCCCCCGAAGGTCGGCGCGCCCAAACCTCCCAGCGGAAAAATGGCCAAAAAACGGGTGGGCTATAGCCTTGGGGGGAGGGGTTAGCCAACTTCGTCCGCCGGACTCGGAATGCGGCGAGACTTTGCGAGCGGCTTCCGCGTGCCAAAAATAGGCCGCGGGCACAGCCGCGCCCAAAAATAACCGCCCGAAGGCTGGGGCTCCAAGTTCGTCCAGTGGAAAAATGGCCAAAAAACGGGTGGGCTATAGCCTTGGGGGGAGGGGCTGGCCAACTTCGTCCGCCGAACTCGGAATGGCACGAGACTTTGCGAACGGCCTCCGTACACCAAAAATAGGACCCGGGCACAGCCGCGCCCTAAAATAACCGCCCGAACGCGGGGGCACCAAGTTCGTCCAGCGGAAAAAGGCCACAAAAACGGGTGGGCTATAGCCTTGGGGGGTGGGGCTGGCCAACTTCGTCCGCCGGACTTGGAATGGCGAGAGACTTTGCGAGCGGCCTCCGTGTACTAAAAATAGGCCCCGGACACAGCCGCGCCCAAAAATAGCCGCCCGAAGGCCGGGGCGGCAAGATCGTCCAGCGGAAAAAGGCCTAAAAAACGGGTGGGCTATAGCCTTGGGGGGTGGGGCTGGCCAACTTCGTCCGCCGGACTCGGAATGGCGCGAGACTTTGCGAGCGGCCCCCGTGTCCCAAAAATAGGCCCCGGGCACAGCCGTGCCCATATATAACCGCCCGAAGGCTGGGGCGCCAAGTTCTTCCAGCGGAAAAAGGCCACAACAACGGGTGGGCTATAGCCTTGGGGGGTGGGGCTGGCCAACTTCGTACGCCGGACTCCGAATGGCGCGAGATTTTGCGAGCGGCCTCCGTGTGCCAAAAATAGGCCCCGGGCACAGCCACGCCCAAAAATAACCGCCCGAAGGCCGGGACGCCAAGTTCGTCCAGCGGAAAAAGGCCACAAAAACGGGTGGGCTATAGCCTTGGTGGGTGGGGCTGGCCAACTTCGTCCGCCGGACTCGGAAAGGCGCGAGACTTTGTGAGTGGCCTCTGTGAGCCCAAAATATGCCCCGGGCACAGCCGAGGCCAAAAATAAACGCCCGAAGGCCGAGGCGCCAAGTTCGTCCAGCGGAAAAAGGCCACAAAAACGGGTGGGCTATAGCCTTGGGGGGTGGGGCTGGCCTACTTCGTCCGCCGGACTCGGAATGGCGCGAGACTTTGCGAGCGGCCTCCGTGTGCCAAAAATGGGCCCTGGGCACAGCCGTGCCCATAAATAACCGCCCGAAGGCTGGGGCGCCAAGTTCTTCCAGCGGAAAAAGGCCACAACAACGGGTGGGCTATAGCCTTGGGGGGTGGGGCTGGCCAACTTCGTACGCCGGACTCGGAATGGCGCGAGACTTTGCGAGCGGCCTCCGTGTGCCAGAAATAGGCCCCGGGCACAGCCGCGCCCAAAAATAACCGCCCGAAGGCCGGGTCGCCAAGTTCGTCCAGCGGAAAAAGGCCACAAAAACGTGTGGGCTATAGCCTTGGGGGGTGGGGCTGGCCAATTTCGTCCGTTGGACTCGGAATGGCTTGAGACTTTGCGAGCGGCCTTCGTCTGCCAAAAATAGGCCCCGGGCACAGCCGCGCCCATAAATTACTGCCCGAAGACTGGGGCGCCAAGTTCTTCCAGCGGAAAAAGGCCACAACAACGGGTGGGCTATAGCCTTGGGCGGTGGGGCTGGCCAACTTCGTACGCCGGACTCCGAATGGCGCGAGACTTTGCGAGCGGCCTCCGTGTGCCAAAAATAGGCCCCGGGCACAGCCGCGCCCAAAAATAACCCGCCGAAGGTCGTTGCGCCCAAACCCCCCAGCGGAAAAATGGCCAAAAAACGGGTGGGCTATAGCCTTGGGGGGAGGGGCTGGCCAACTTCGTCCGCCGGACTCGGAATGGGGCGAGACTTTGCGAGCTGTCTCCGCGTGCCAAAAATAGGCCCCGGGCACAGCCGCGCCCAAAAATAACTATCCCAAGGCCGGGGCGCCAAGTTCGTCCAGCGGAAAAATTGCCAAAAAACGGGTGGGCTATTGGCTTGGGGGGAGGGGCTGGCCCACTTCGTCCGCCGGACTCGGAATGGGATGAGACTATGTGAGCGGCCTCCGCGTGCCAAAAATAGGCCACCAGTACAGCCGCGCCCAAAAATAATTGCCCGAAGGTCGGCGCGCCCAAACCCCCCAGCGGAAAAATGGCCAAAAAACGGGTGGGCTATAGTCTTGGGGGGAGGGGCTGGCCAACTTCGTCCGCCGGACTCGGAATGGGGCGAGACTTTGCAAGCGGCCTCTGAGTCCCAAAAATAGGCCACGGGCACAGCCGTATCCAAAAATAACCGCCCGTAAGCCGGGGCGCCAAGTTCGTCCAGCAGAAAAGCGGCCAAAAAACGGGTGGGCTATAGCCTTGGGGGGAGGGGCTGGCCCACTTCGTCCGCCGGACTCGGAATGGGGCGAGACCTTGCGAGCGGCCTCCGCGTGCCAAAAATAGGCCGTGGGCACATCCGCGCCCAAAAATAACCGCCTGAAGGCCGGGGCGCCAAGTTCGTCCAGCGGAAAAATGGCCAAAAAACGGGTGGGCTATAGCCTTGGGGGGAGGGGCTGGCCAACTTCGTCCGCCGGACTCGGAATGGGGCGAGAATTTGCGAGCGGCCTCCGCGTGCCAAAAATAGGCCGCGGGCACAGCCGCGCCCAAAAATAACCCCCCGAAGGTCGTTGCGCCCAAACCCCCCAGCGGAAAAATGGCCAAAAAACGGGTGGGCTATAGCCTTGGGGGGAGCGGCTGGCCAACTTTGTCCGCCGGACTCGGAATGGATCGAGACTTTGCGAGCGGCCTCCGCGTGCCAAAAATAGGCCGCAGGCACAGCCGCGCCCAAAAATAACCACCCGAAGGCCGGGGCGCCAAGTTCGTCCAGCGGAAAAATGGCCAAAAAACGGGTGGGCTATAGCCTTGGGGGGAGGGGCTGGCCAACTTCGTCCGCCGGACTCGGAATGGGGCGAGAATTTGCGAGCGGCATCCGTGTGCCAAAAATAGGCCGCGGGCACAGCCGCGCCCAAAAATAACCGCCCGAAGGTCGGCGCGCCCAAACCCCCGAGCGGAAAAATGGCCAAAAAACGGGTGGGCTATAGCCTTGGGGGGAGGGGCTGGCCAACTTCGTCCGCCGGACTCGGAATGGGGCGAGACTTTGCGAGCGGCCTCCGAGTCCCAAAAATAGGCCACGGGCACAGCCGTATCCAAAAATAACCGCCCGTAAGCCGGGGCGCCAAGTTCGTCCAGCAGAAAAGCGGCCAAAAAACGGGTGGGCTATAGCCTTGGGGGGAGGGGCTGGCCAACTTCGTCCGCCGGACTCGGAATGGGGCGATACTTTGCGAGCGGTCCCCGCGTCCCAAAAATAGGCCGCGGGCACAGCCGCGCCCAAAAATAACCCCCCGAAGATCGTTGCGCCCAAACCCCCCATTGGAAAAATGGCCAAAAAACGAGTGGGCTATAGCCTTGGGGAGAGGGGCTGGCCAACTTCGTCCGCCGGACTCGGAATGGGGTGAGAGTTTGCGAGCGGCCTCCGCGTCCCAAAAATAGGCCATGGGCTCAGCCGTATCCAAAAATAACCGACCGTAAGCCGGGGCGCCAAGTTCGTCCCGCGGAAAAATGGCCAAAAAACGGGTGGGCTATAGCCTTGGGGGGAGGGGCTGGCCGACTTCGTCCGCCGGACTCGGAATGGGGCGAGACTTTGCGAGCGGTCTCCGCGTGCCAAAAATAGGCCGCGGCCACAGCCGCGCCCAAAAATAACCGCCCGAAGGTCGGTGCGCCCAAACACCCCAGCGGAAAAATGGCCAAAAAACGGGTGGGCTATAGCCTTGGGTGGAGGGGCTGGCCAACTTCGTCCACCGGACTCGGAATGGGGCGAGACTTTGCGAGCGGTCTCCGCGTGCCAAAAATAGGCCGCGGGCACAGCCGCGTTCAAAAATAACCCCCCGAAGATCGTTGCGCCCAAACCCCCCATTGGAAAAATGGCCAAAAAACGAGTGGGCTATAGCCTTGGGGAGAGGGGCTGGCCGACTTCGTCCGCCGGACTGCGAATGGGGCGAGAGTTTGCGAGCGGCCTCCGCGTGCCAAAAATAGGCCACGGGCACAGCCGTATCCAAAAATAACCACCAGTAGGCCGGGGCGCCAAGTTCGTCCAGCAGAAAAGTGGCCAAAAAATGGGTGGGCTATAGCCTTGGGGGGAGGGGCTGGCCCACTTCGTCCGCCGGACTCGGAATGGGGCGAGACTTTGCGAGCGGCCTCCGCGTGCCAAAAATAGGCTGCGGACACATCCGCGTCCAAAAATAACCGCCCGAAGCCCGGGGCGCCAAGTTCGTCCAGGGGAAAAATGGCCAAAAAACGGGTGGGCTATAGCCTTGGCGGGAGGGGCTGGCCAACTTCGTCCGCCGGACTCCGAATGGCGCGAGATTTTATGAGCGGCCTCCGTGTGCCAAAAATAGGCCACGGGCACAGCCGTGCCCAAAAATAACCTCCCGAAGGTCGGCGCGCCCAAACCCCCCAGCGGAAAAATGGCCAAAAAACGGGTGGGCTATAGCCTTGGGGGGAGGGGCTGGCCATCTTTGTCCGCCGGACACGGAATGGGGCGAGACTTTGCGAGCGGCCTCTGTGTGCCAAAAATAGGCCGCGGGCACAGCCGTGCCCAAAAATAACCCCCCGATGGTCGTTGCGCCCAAACCCCCCAGCGGAAAAATGGCCAAAAAACGGGTGGGCTATAGCCTAGGGGGGAGGAGCGGGCCAACTTCGTCCGCCGGACTCGGAATGGGGCGAGACTTTGCGAGCGGCCTCCGCGTGCCAAAAATAGGCCGCGGGCACAGCCGGACCTAAAAATAACCGCCCGAAGGCCGGGGTACCAAGTTCGTCCTGCGGAAAAATGGCCAAAAAACGGGTGGGCTATAGCCTTGGGGGGAGGGGCTGGCCCACTTCGTCCGCCGGACTCGGAATGGGGCGAGACTTTGCGAGCGGCCTCCGCGTGCGAAAAATAGGCCGCGGGCACAGCCGGACCCAAAAATAACCGCCCGAAGGCCGGGGCACCAAGTTCGTCCAGCGGAAAATTGGCCAAAAAACAGGTGGGCTATAGCCTTGGGGGTAGGGGCTGGCCAACTTCGTCCGCCGGACTCGGAATGGTGCGAGACTTTGCGAGCGGCCTCTGCGTGCCAAAAATAGGCCACGGGAACAGCCACGCCCAAAAATAACCGCCCAAACTACCCTACGGAAAAATGGCCAAAAAATGGGTGGGCTATAGCCTTGGGGGGAGGGGCTGGCCAACTTCGTCCGCCGGACTCGGAATGGCGCGAGACTTTGCGAGGCACCTCCGTGTGTCAAAAATAGGCCGCGGACACAGCCGCGTCCAAAAATACCCACCCGAAGGCCGGGGCGCGAAGTTCGTCCAGCGGAAAAAGGCCACAAAAACGGGTGGGCTATAGCCTTGGGGGGTGGGGCTGGCCAACCTCGTCCGCCGGACTCGGAATGGCGCGAGACTTTGCGAGGCGCCTCCGTCTGCGAAAAATAGGCCGCAGACACAGCCGCGCCCAAAAATACCCGCCCGAAGGCCGGGGCGCCAAGTTCGTCCAACGGAAAAAGGCCACAAAAACGGGTTGGCTATAGCCTTGGGGGGTGGGGCTGGCCGACTTCGTCCGCCGGACTCGGAATGGCGCGAGAGTTTGCGAGGCACCTCCGTGTGCCAAAAATAGGCCACGGGCACTGCTGCACCCAAAAATACCCGCCCGAAGACCGGGGCGCCAAGTTCGTCCAGCGGAAAAAGGCCACAATAACGGGTGGGCTATAGCCTTGGGGGGTGGGGCTGGCCAACTTCGTCCGCCGAACTCGGAATGGCGCGAGACTTTGCGAGGCGCCTCCGTGTGCAAAAAATAGGCCGTGGGCACAGCCGCACCGAAAAATACCCGCCCGAAGGCCAGGGCGCCCAGTTCGTCCAGCGGAAAATGGCCACAAAAACGGGTGGGCTATAGCCTTGGGGGGTCGGGCTGGCCCACTTCGTCCGCCGAACTCGGAATGGCGCGAGACTTTGCGAGGCACCTCCGTGTGGCAAAAATAGGCCGCGGAAACAGCCGCGTCCAAAAATACCCACCCGAAGGCCGGGGCGCGAAGTTCGTCCAGCGGAAAAAGGCCACAAAAACGGGTGGGCTATAGCCTTGGGGGGTGGGGCTGGCCAACCTCGTCCGCCGGACTCGGAATGGCGCGAGACTTTGCGAGGCGCCTCCGTGTGCGAAAACTAGGCCGCGGACACAGCCGAGCCCAAAAATACCCGCCCGAAGGCCGGGGCGCCAAGTTCGTCCAACGGAAAAAGGCCACAAAAACGGGTTGGCTATAGCCTTGGGGGGTGGGGCTGGCCGACTTCGTCCGCCGGACTCGGAATGGCGCGAGAGTTTGCGAGGCACCTCCGTGTGCCAAAAATAGGCCGCGGGCACTGCTGCACCCAAAAATACCCGCCCGAAGACCGGGGCGCCAAGTTCGTCCAGCGGAAAAAGGCCACAATAACGGGTGGGCTATAGCCTTGGGGGGTGGGGCTGGCCAACTTCGTCCGCCGAACTCGGAATGGCGCGAGACTTTGCGAGGCACCACCGAGTGCCAAAAATAGGCCGCGGGCACAGCCGCGCCGAAAATACCCGCCCGAAGGCCAGGGCGCCCAGTTCGTCCAGCGGAAAAAGGCCACAAAAACGGGTGGGCTATAGCCTTGGGGGGTGGGGCTGGCCTACTTCGTCCGCCGGACTCGGAATGGCGCGAGACTTTGCGAGCGGCCTCCGTGTGCCAAAAATAGGCCGCGGGCACAGCCGTACCCAAAAATACCCGCCCGAAGGCCGGGGCGCCAAGTTCGTCCAGCGGAAAATGGCCACAAAAACGGGTGGGCTATAGCCTTGGGGGGTGGGGCTGGCCAACTTCGTCCGCCGGACTCGGAATGGCGCGAGACTTTGCGAGGCACCTCCGTGTGCCAAAAATAGGCCGCGGACACAGCCGCGCCCAAAAATACCCCCCGGAAGGCCGGGGCGCCAAGTTCGTCCAGCGGAAAATGGTCACAAAAACGGATGGGCTATAGCCTTGGGGGGTGGGGCTCGCCAACTTAGTCCGCCGGACTCGGAATGGCGCGAGACTTTGCGAGGTGCCTCCGTGTGCCAAATATAGGCCGCGGGCACAGCCGCGCCCAAAAATACCCGCCCGAAGGCCAGGGCGCCTAGTTCGTCAAGTGGAAAAATGGCCAAAAAACGGGTGGGCTATAGCCTTGGGGGGAGGGGCTGGCCAACTTCGTCTGCCGGACTCGGAATATGTCGAGACTTTGCGAACGGACTCCGCGTTCCAAAAATAGGCCGCGGACACAGCTACGCCCAAAAATAACCCCCCGAAGGTCGGCGCGTCCAAACCCCCCAGCGGAAAAATGGCCAAAAAACGGGTGGGCTATAGCCTTGGGGGAGGGGCTGGCCAACTTCGTCCGCCGGACTCGGAATGGGGCGAGCCTTTGCGAGCAGCATCCGCGTGCAAAAAATAGGCCGCGGAAACAGCCGAGTCCAAAAATAACCGCCCGAAGGCCGGGGCACCAAGTTCGTCCAGCGGAAAAATAGCCAAAAAACGGGTGGGCTATACCCTTGGGGGGAGGGGCTGGCCAACTTCGTCCGCCGGACTCGGAATGGCGTGAGACTTTGCGAGCGGCCTACGCGTGCCAAAAATAGGCCGCGGGCACAGCCGCGCCCTAAAATAACCGCCCGAAGGCCGGGGCGCCAAGTTCGTCCAGCGGAAAAATGGCCAAAAACCGGGTGGGCTATAGCCTTGGGGGCAGGGGCTGGCCAACTTCGTCCGCCGGACTTAGAATGGGACGACTATTGCGAGCGGCCTCCGCGTGCAAAAAATAGGCCACGGACACAGCCGCGCCCAAAAATAACCCCCCGAAGGTCGACGCGCCCAAACCCCCCAGCGGAAAAATTGCGAAAAAACGGGTGGGGTACAGCCTTGGGGGCAGGGGTTGGCCAACTTCGTCCGCCGGACTCGGAATGGGAAGAGACTTTGCAAGTGGGCTTCGCGTGCCAAAAATAAGCCGCGGGCACAGCCGCGCCCAAAAATAACCGCCCGAAGGCAGGGGCGCCATGTTCGTCCAGGGGAAAAATGGCCAAAAAACGGGTGGGCTATAGCCTTGGGGGGAGGGGCTGGCCGACTTCGTCCGCCGGACTCGGAATGGGGGGAGACTTTGCGAGCGGCGTCCGTGTGCCAAAAATAGGCCGCAGGCACAGCCGTACCCAAAAATAACCGCCCGACGGCCAGGGCGCCAAGTTCGTCCAGCGGAAAAATGGCCAAAAAACGGGTGGGCTATAGCCTTGGGGGGAGGGGCTGGCCAACTTCGTCCGCCGGACTCGGAATGGGGCGAGACTTTACGAGCGGACTCCACGTGCCAAAAATAGGCCGCGGACACAGCCGCGCCGAAAAATACCCGTCCGAAGGCCGGGGCGCCAAGTTCGTCCAGCGGAAAATGGCCACAAAAACGGGTGGGCTATAGCCTTGGGGGGTGGGGCTGGCCAACTTCGTCCGCCGGACTCGGAATGGCGCGAGACTTTGCGAGGCGCCTCCGTGTGCCAAAAATAGGCCGCGGACACAGCCGCGCCCAAAAATACCCGTCCGAAGGCCGGGGCGCCAAGTTCGTCCAGCGGAAAATGGCCACAAAAACGGGTGGGCTATAGCCTTGGGGGGTGGGGCTCGCCAACTTAGTCCGCCGGACTCGGAATGGCGCGAGACTTTGCGAGGTGGCTCCGTGTGCCAAATATAGGCCGCGGGCACAGCCGCGCCCAAAAATACCCGCCCGAAGGCCAGGGCGCCAAGTTCGTCAAGTGGAAAAATGGCCAAAAAACGGGTGGGCTATAGCCTTGGGGGGAGGGGCTGGCCAACTTCGTCTGCCGGACTCGGAATGGGTCGAGACTTTGCGAACGGACTCCGCGTTCCAAAAATAGGCCGCGGACACAGCTACGCCCAAAAATAACCCCCCGAAGGTCGGCGCGTCCAAACCCCTCAGCGGAAAAATGGCCAAAAAACGGGTGGGCTATAGCCTTGGGGGAGGGGCTGGCCAACTTCGTCCGCCGAACTCGGAATGGCGCGAGCCTTTGCGAGGTGCCTTCGTGTGCCAAATATAGGCCGCGGGAACAGCCGCGCCCAAAAATACCCGCCCGAAGGCCGGGGCACCAAGTTCGTCAAGTGGAAAAATGGCCAAAAAACGGGTGGGCTATAGCCTTGGGGGGAGGGGCTGGCCAACTTCGTCTGCCGGACTCGGAATGGGTCGAGACTTTGCGAACGGACTCCGCGTTCCAAAAATAGGCCGCGGACACAGCTACTCCCAAAAATAACCCCCCGAAGGTCGGCGCGTCCAAACCCCCCAGCGGAAAAATGGCCAAAAAACGGGTGGGCTATAGCCTTGGGGGAGGGGCTGGCCAACTTCGTCCGCCGGACTCGGAATGGGGCCAGCCTTTTCGAGCAGCCTCCGCGTGCAAAAAATAGGCCGCGGAAACAGCCGAGTCCAAAAATAACCGCCCGAAGGCCGGGGCACCAAGTTCGTCCAGCGGAAAAATAGCCAAAAAACGGGTGGGCTATACCCTTGGGGGGAGGGGCTGGCCAACTTCGTCCGCCGGACTCGGAATGGCGTGAGACTTTGCGAGCGGCCTACGCGTGCCAAAAATAGGCCGCGGGCACAGCCGCGCCCTAAAATAACCGCCCGAAGGCCGGGGCGCCAAGTTCGTCCAGCGGAAAAATGGCCAAAAACCGGGTGGGCTATAGCCTTGGGGGCTGGGGCTGGCCAACTTCGTCCGCCGGACTTAGAATGGGACGACTATTTGCGAGCGGCCTCCACGTGCAAAAAATAGGCCACGGCCACAGCCGCGCCCAAAAATAACCCCCCGAAGGTCGACGCGCCCAAACCCCCCAGCGGAAAAATTGCGAAAAAACTGGTGGGGTATAGCCTTGGGGGCAGGGGTTGGCCAACTTCGTCCGCCGGACTCGGAATGGGAAGAGACTTTGCAAGTGGGCTTCGTGTGCCAAAAATAAGCCGCGGGCAGAGCCGCGCCCAAAAATAACCGACCGAAGGCAGGGGCGCCATGTTCGTCCAGGGGAAAAATGGCCAAAAAACGGGTGGGCTATAGCCTTGGGGGGAGGGGCTGGCCGACTTCGTCCGCCGGACTCGGAATGGGGGGAGACTTTGCGAGCGGCGTCCGCGTGCCAAAAATAGGCCGCAGGCACAGCCGTACCCAAAAATAACCGCCCGACGGCCAGGGCGCCAAGTTCGTCCAGCGGAAAAATGGCCAAAAAACGGGTGGGCTATAGCCTTGGGGGGAGGGGCTGGCCAACTTCGTCCGCCGGACTCGGAATGGGGCGAGACTTTACGAGCGGACTCCACATGCCAAAAATAGGCCGCGGACACAGCCGCGCCCAAAAATACCCGTCCGAAGGCCGGGGCGCCAAGTTCGTCCAGCGGAAAAAGGCCACAAAAACGGGTGGGCTATAGCCTTGGGGGGTGGGGCTGGCCCACTTCGTCCGCCGGACTCGGAATGGTGCGAGACTTTGCGTGGTGCCTCCGTGTGCCAAAAATAGGCCGCGGGCACAGCCGCACCCAAAAATACCCGCCCGAAGGCCGAGGCCCCAAGTTCGTCCAGCGGAAAATGGCCACAAAAACGGGTGCGCTATAGCGTTGGGGGGTGGGGGTGGCCAACTTCGTCCGCCGGACTCGGAATGGCGCGAGACTTTGCGAGGCACCTCCGTGTGCCAAAAATAGGCCGCGGACACAGCCGCGCCCAAAAATAACCGCCTGAAGGCCGGGGCGCCAAGTTCGTCCAGCGGAAAATGGCCACAAAAACGGGTGGGCTATAGCCTTGGGGGGTGGGGCTCGCCAACTTAGTCCGCCGGACTCGGAATGGCGCGAGACTTTGCGAGGTGCCTCCGTGTGCCAAATATCGGCCGCGGGCACAGCCGCGCCCAAAAATACCCGCCCGAAGGCCAGGGCGCCAAGTTCGTCAAGTGGAAAAATGGCCAAAAAACGGGTGGGCTATAGCCTTGGGGGGAGGGGCTGGCCAACTTCGTCTGCCGGACTCGGAATGGGTCGAGACTTTGCGAACGGACTCCGCGTTCCAAAAATAGGCCGCGGACACAGCTACGCCCAAAAATAACCCCCCGAAGGTCGGCGCGTCCAAACCCCCCAGCGGAAAAATGGCCAAAAAACGGGTGGGCTATAGCCTTGGGGGAGGGGCTGGCCAACTTCGTCCGCCGGACTCGGAATGGGGCGAGCCTTTGCGAGCAGCCTCCGCGTGCAAAAAATAGGCCGCGGAAACAGCCGAGTCCAAAAATAACCGCCCGAAGGCCGGGGCACCAAGTTCGTCCAGCGTAAAAATAGCCAAAAAAGGGTGGGCTATACCCTTGGGGGGAGGGGCTTGCCAACTTCGTCCGCCGGACTCGGAATGGCGTGAGACTTTGCGAGCGGCCTACGCGTGCCAAAAATAGGCCGCGGGCACAGCCGCGCCCTAAAATAACCGCCCGAAGGCCGGGGCACCAAGTTCGTCCAGCGGAAAAATGGCCAAAAACCGGGTGGGCTATAGCCTTGGGGGCAGGGGCTGGCCAACTTCGTCCGCCGGACTTAGAATGGGACGACTATTTGCGAGCGGCCTCCGCGTGCAAAAAATAGGCCACGGCCACAGCCGCGCCCAAAAATAACCCCCCGAAGGTCGACGCGCCCAAACCCCCCAGCGGAAAAATTGCGAAAAAACGGGTGGGGTATAGCCTTGGGGGCAGGGGTTGGCCAACTTCGTCCGCCGGACTCGGAATGGGAAGAGACTTTGCAAGTGGGCTTCGTGTGCCAAAAATAAGCCGCGGGCACAGCCGCGCCCAAAAATAACCGCCCGAAGGCAGGGGCGCCATGTTCGTCCAGGGGAAAAATGGCCAAAAAACGGGTGGGCTATAGCCTTGGGGGGAGGGGCTGGCCGACTTCGTCCGCCGGACTCGGAATGGGGGGAGACTTTGCGAGCGGCGTCCGCGTGCCAAAAATAGGCCGCAGGCACAGCCGTACCCAAAAATAACCGCCCGACGGCCAGGGCGCCAAGTTCGTCCAGCGGAAAAATGGCCAAAAAACGGGTGGGCTATAGCCTTGGGGGGAGGGGCTGGCCAACTTCGTCCGCCGGACTCGGAATGGGGCGAGACTTTACGAGCGGACTCCACGTGCCAAAAATAGGCCGCGGACACAGCCGCGCCCAAAAATACCCGTCCGAAGGCCGGGGCGCCAAGTTCGTCCAGCGGAAAAAGGCCACAAAAACGGGTGGGCTATAGCTTTGGGGGGTGGGGCTGGCCCACTTCGTCCGCCGGACTCGGAATGGCGCGAGACTTTGCGTGGCGCCTCCGTGTGCCAAAAATAGGCCGCGGTCACAGCCGTACCCAAAAATACCCGCCCGAAGGCCGAGGCCCCAAGTTCGTCCAGCGGAACAAGGCCACAAAAACGGGTGCGCTATAGCCTTGGGGGGTGGGGGTGGCCAACTTCGTCCGCCGGACTCGGAATGGCGCGAGACTTTGCGAGGCACCTCCGTGTGCCAAAAATAGGCCGCCGGCACAGCCGCGCCCAAAAATACCCGCCCGAAGGCCGGGGCGCCTAGTTCGTCCAGCGGAAAATGGCCACAAAAACGGGTGGGCTATAGCCATGGGGGGTGGGGCTGGCCAACTTCGTCCGCCGGAATCGGAATGGCGCGAGACTTTGCGAGGTGACTTCGTGTGCCAAAAATAGGCCGCGGACACAGTCGCGCCCAAAAATACCCGCCCGAAGGCCGGGGCGCCAAGTTCGTCCAGCGGAAAAAGGGCACAAAAACGGGTGGGCGATAGCCTTGGGGGGTAGGGCTGGCCAACTTCGTCCGCCGGTCTCGGAATGGCACGAGACTTTGTGAGGCACCTCCGTGTGCCAAAAATAGGCCATGGGCACAACCGCGCCCAAAAATACCCACCCGAAGGCCGGGGCGCCAAATTCGTCCAGCGGAAAAAGGCCACAAAAATGGGTGGGCTATAGCCTTGGGGGGTGTGGCTGGCCAACTTCGTCCGCCGGACTCGGAATGGCACGAGACATTGCGAGGCGCCTCCGTGTGCCAAAAATAGGCCGCGAACACAGCCGCGCCCAAAAATACCCACCCGAAGGATGGGGCGCCAAGTTCGTCCAGCGGAAAAAGGGTACAAAAACGGGTGGGCTATAGCCTTGGGGGGTGGGGCTGGCCTACTTCGTCCGCCGGACTCGGAATGGTGCGAGACTTTGCGAGGCGCCTCCGTGTGCAAAAAAAAGGCCGCGTGCAGAGCCGCGCCCAAAAATACCCGCCCGAAGGCCGGGGCGCCAAGTTCGTCCCGCGGAAAAAGGGGACAAAAACGGGTGGGCTATAGCCTTGGGGGGTGGGGCTGGCCAACTTCGTCCGCCCGACTCGGAATGGCGCGAGACTTTGCGAGGCGCCTCCTTGTGCAAAAAATAGGCCGTGGGCACATCCACGCCCAAAAATACCCGCCCGAAGGCCGGGGCGCCAAGTTCGTCCAGCGGAAAATGGCGACAAAAACGGGTGGGCTATAGCCTTGGGGGGTGGGGCTGGCCCACTTCGTCCGCCGGACTCGGAATGGCGCGAGACTTTGCGAGGCTCCGCCGTGTGCCAAAAATAGGTCGCGGACACAGCCGCGCCCAAAAATACCCTCCCGAAGGCCGGGGCGCCAAGTTCGTCCAGCGGAAAAAGGCCACAAAAACGGGTGGGCTATAGCCTTGGGGGGTGGGGCTGGCCGACTTCGTCCGCCGGACTCGGAATGGCGCGAGACTTTGCGAGGCTCCTCCGTGTGCCAAAAATAGGCCGCGGGCACAGCCGCGCCCAAAAATACCCGCCCGAAGGCCGGGGCACCAAGTTCGTCCAGCGGAAAAAGGGCACAAAAACGGGTGGGCTATAGCCTTGGGGGGTGGGGCTGGCCAACTTCGTCCGCCGGACTCGGAATGGCGCGAGACTTTGCGAGGCGCCTCCGTGTGCAAAAAATAGGCCGCGGGCACTGCCACGCCCAACAATACCCGCCCGAAGGCCGGGGCGCCAAGTTCGTCCAGCGGAAAATGGCGACAAAAACGGGTGGGCTATAGCCTTGGGGGGTGGGGCTGGCCAACTTCGTCCGCCGGACTCGGAATGGCGCGAGACTTTGCGAGGCTCCTCCGTGTGCCAAAAATAGGTCGCGCACACAGCCGCGCCCAAAAATACCCGCCCAAAGGCCGGGGCGCCAAGTTCGTCCAGCGGAAAGAGGCCCCAAAAACGGGTGGGCTATAGCCTTGGGGGGTGGGGCTGGCCAACTTCGTCCGCCGGACTCGGAATGGCGCGAGACTTTGCGAGGCGCCTCCGTGTGCCAAAAATAGGCCACGGGCACAGCCGTGCCAAAAATAGGCTTTGGGCACAGCCGCGCCCAAAAATACCCGCCCGAAGGCCGGGGCGCCAAGTTCGTCCAGCGGAAAGAGGCCACAAAAACGGGTGGGCTATAGCCTAGGGGGGTGGGGATGGCCAACTTCGTCCGCCGGACTCGGAATGGTGCGAGACTTTGCGAGGCCCCTCCGTGTGCAAAAAATAGGCCGCGGGCACAGCCGCGCCCAAAAATACCCGCCCGAAGGCTGGGGCGCCAAGTTCGTCCAGCGGAAAGAGGCCACAAAAACGGGTGCGCTATAGCCTTGGGGGGTGGGGCTGGCCAACTTCGTTCGCCGGACTCGGAATGGCGCGAGACTTTGCGTTGCACCTCCGTGTGCCAAAAATAGGCCGCGGGCACAGCCGCGCCCAAAAATACCTACCCGAAGGCCGGGGCGCCAAGTTCGTCCAGCGGAAAGAGGCCCCAAAAACGGGTGGGCTATAGCCTTGGGGGGGGGGGCTGGCCAACTTCGTCCGCCGGACTCGGAATGGCGCGAGACTTTGCGAGGCGCCTCCGTGTGCCAAAAATAGGCCGCGGGCACAGCCGCGCCCAAAAATACCCGCCCAAAGGCCGGGGCGCCAAGTTCGTCCCGCGGAAAGAGGCCCCAAAAACGGGTGGGCTATAGCCTTGGGGGGTGTGGCTGGCCAACTTCGTCTGCCGGACTCGGAATGGCGCGAGACTTTGCGAGACGCCTCCGTGTGCCAAAAATAGGCCGCGCGCACAGCCGCGCCCAAAAATACCCGCCCGAAGGCCGGGGCGCCAAGTTCGTCCCGCAGAAAGAGGCCCCAAAAACGGGTGGGCTATAGCCTTGGGGGGTGTGGCTGGCCAACTTCGTCTGCCGGACTCGGAATGGCGCGAGACTTTGCGAGACGCCTCCGTGTGCCAAAAATAGGCCGCGCGCACAGCCGCGCCCAAATATACCCGCCCGAAGGCCGGGGCGCCAAGTTCGTCCAGCGGAAAGAGGCCCCAAAAACGGGTGGGCTATAGCCTTGGGTGGTGGGGCTGGCCAACTTCGTCCGCCGGACTCGGAATGGCGCGAGACTTTGCGAGGCGCCTCCGTGTACCAAAAATAGGCCGCGCGCACAGCCGCGCCCAAAAATACCCGCCCGAAGGCCGGGGCGCCAAGTTCGTCCAGCGGAAAGAGGCCCCAAAAACGGGTGGGCTATTGGGGGGTGGGGCTGGCCAACTTCGTCCGCCGGACTCGGAATGGCGCGAGACTTTGCGAGGCGCCTCCGTGTGCCAAAAATAGGTCGCGGACACAGCCGCGCCCAAAAATACCCTCCCGAAGGCCGGGGCGCCAAGTTCGTCCCGCGGAAAGAGGCCCCAAAAACGGGTGGGCTATAGCCTTGGGGGGTGTGGCTGGCCAACTTCGTCTGCCGGACTCGGAATGGCGCGAGACTTTGCGAGACGCCTCCGTGTGCCAAAAATAGGCCGCGCGCACAGCCGCGCCCAAAAATACCCGCCCAAGGCCGGGCGCCAAGTTCGTCCCAGCGGAAAGAGGCCCCAAAACGGGTGGGCTATAGCCTTGGGGGGTGTGGCTGGCCAACTTCGTCTGCCGGACTCGGAATGGCGCGAGACTTTGCGAGACGCCTCCGTGTGCCAAAAATAGGCCGCGCGCACAGCCGCGCCCAAATATACCCGCCCGAAGGCCGGGGCGCCAAGTTCGTCCAGCGGAAAGAGGCCCCAAAAACGGGTGGGCTATAGCCTTGGGTGGTGGGGCTGGCCAACTTCGTCCGCCGGACTCGGAATGGCACGAGACATTGCGAGGCGCCTCCGTGTGCCAAAAATAGGCCGCGAACACAGCCGCGCCCAAAAATACCCACC
Source organism: Citrus sp. QX-2021 (assembly GCA_030444885.1). Classification (NCBI taxonomy): domain Eukaryota; kingdom Viridiplantae; phylum Streptophyta; class Magnoliopsida; order Sapindales; family Rutaceae; genus Citrus; species Citrus sp. QX-2021. The sequence goes on along the minus strand of JAUJEF010000015.1, from coordinate 190,633 downwards.
CGAAGGATGGGGCGCCAAGTTCGTCCAGCGGAAAAAGGGTACAAAAACGGGTGGGCTATAGCCTTGGGGGGTGGGGCTGGCCGACTTCGTCCGCCGGCTCGGAATGGCGCGAGACTTTGCGAGGCTCCTCCGTGTGCCAAAAATAGGCCGCGGGCACAGCCGCGCCCAAAAATACCCGCCCGAAGGCCGGGGCACAAAGTTCGTCCAGCGGAAAAAGGGCACAAAAACGGGTGGGCTATAGCCTTGGGGGGTGGGGCTGGCCGACTTCGTCCGCCGGCTCGGTATGGCGCGAGTCTTTGAGAGGCTCCTCCGTGTCCGAAAAATATGCCGCGGGCACAGCCGCGCCCAAAAATACCCGCCCGAAGGCCGGGGCACAAAGTTCGTCCAGCGGAAAAAGGGCACAAAAACGGGTGGGCTATAGCCTTGGGGGGTGGGGCTGGCCAACTTCGTCCGCCGGACTCGGAATGGGGGGAGACTTTGCGAGCGGCGTCCGCGTGCCAAAAATAGGCCGCAGGCACAGCCGTACCCAAAAATAACCGCCCGACGGCCAGGGCGCCAAGTTCGTCCAGCGGAAAAATGGCCAAAAAACGGGTGGGCTATAGCCTTGGGGGGAGGGGCTGGCCAACTTCGTCCGCCGGACTCGGAATGGGGCGAGACTTTACGAGCGGACTCCACGTGCCAAAAATAGGCCGCGGACACAGCCGCGCCCAAAAATACCCGTCCGAAGGCCGGGGCGCCAAGTTCGTCCAGCGGAAAAATGGCCAAAAAACGGGTGGGCTATAGCTTTGGGGGGTGGGGCTGGCCCACTTCGTCCGCCGGACTCGGAATGGCGCGAGACTTTGCGTGGCGCCTCCGTGTGCCAAAAATAGGCCGCGGTCACAGCCGCACCCAAAAATACCCGCCCGAAGGCCGAGGCCCCAAGTTCGTCCAGCGGAACAAGGCCACAAAAACGGGTGCGCTATAGCCTTGGGGGGTGGGGGTGGCCAACTTCGTCCGCCGGACTCGGAATGGCGCGAGACTTTGCGAGGCACCTCCGTGTGCCAAAAATAGGCCGCCGGCACAGCCGCGCCCAAAAATACCCGCCCGAAGGCCGGGGCGCCTAGTTCGTCCAGCGGAAAATGGCCACAAAAACGGGTGGGCTATAGCCATGGGGGGTGGGGCTGGCCAACTTCGTCCGCCGGTCTCGGAATGGCACGAGACTTTGTGAGGCACCTCCGTGTGCCAAAAATAGGCCATGGGCACAACCGCGCCCAAAAATACCCACCCGAAGGCCGGGGCGCCAAGTTCGTCCAGCGGAAAAAGGCCACAAAAATGGGTGGGCTATAGCCTTGGGGGGTGTGGCTGGCCAACTTCGTCCGCCGGACTCGGAATGGCACGAGACATTGCGAGGCGCCTCCGTGTGCCAAAAATAGGCCGCGAACACAGCCGCGCCCAAAAATACCCACCCGAAGGCTGGGGCGCCAAGTTCGTCCAGCGGAAAAAGGGTACAAAAACGGGTGGGCTATAGCCTTGGGGGGTGGGGCTGGCCTACTTCGTCCGCCGGACTCGGAATGGTGCGAGACTTTGCGAGGCGCCTCCGTGTGCAAAAAAAAGGCCGCGGACACAGCCGCACCCAAAAATACCCGCCCGAAGGCCGGGGCGCCAAGTTCGTCCAGCGGAAAAAGGGCACAAAAACGGGTGGGCTATTGGGGGGTGGGGCTAGCCAACTTCGTCCGCCGGACTCAGAATGGCGCGAGACTTTGCGAGGCGCCTCCGTGTGCAAAAAATAGGCCGCGTGCAGAGCCGTGCCCAAAAATACCCGCCCGAAGGCCGGGGCGCCAAGTTCGTCCAGCGGAAAGAGGCCACAAAAACGGGTGGGCTATAGCCTAGGGGGGTGGGGCTGGCCGACTTCGTCCGCCGGACTCCGAATGGCGCGAGACTTTGCGAGGCGGCTCCGTGTATCAAAAATAGGCCGCGCGCACAGCCGCGCCCAATTATACCCGCCCGAAGGCCGGGGCGCCAAGTTCGTCCAGCGGAAAGAGGCCCCAAAAACGGGTGGGCTATAGCCTTGGGGGGGGGGCTGGCCAACTTCGTCCGCCGGACTCGGAATGGCGCGAGACTTTGCGAGGCACCTCCGTGTGCCAAAAATAGGCCGCCGGCACAGCTGCTCCAAAAAATACCCACCCGAAGGCCGGGGCGCCAAGTTCGTCCAGCGGAAAATGGCGACAAAAACGGGTGGGCTATAGCCTTGGTGGGTGGGGCTGGCCCACTTCGTCCGCCGGACTCGGAATGGCGCGAGACTTTGCGAGGCGCCTCCGTGTGCCAAAAATAGGTCGCGGACACAGCCGCGCCCAAAAATACCCTCCCGAAGGCCGGGGCGCCAAGTTCGTCCAGCGGAAAAAGGCCACAAAAACGGGTGGGCTATAGCCTTGGGGGGTGGGGCTGGCCGACTTCGTCCGCCGGACTCGGAATGGCGCGAGACTTTGCGAGGCTCCTCCGTGTGCCAAAAATAGGCCGCGGGCACAGCCGCGCCCAAAAATACCCGCCCGAAGGCCGGGGCACAAAGTTCGTCCAGCGGAAAAAGGGCACAAAAACGGGTGGGCTATAGCCTTGGGGGGTGGGGCTGGCCAAATTCGTCCGCCGGACTCGGAATGGCGCGAGACTTTGCGAGGCGCCTCCGTGTGCAAAAAATAGGCCGCGGGCACTGCCACGCCCAACAATACCCGCCCGAAGGCCGGGGCGCCAAGTTCGTCCAGCGGAAAATGGCGACAAAAACGGGTGGGCTATAGCCTTGGGGGGTGGGGCTGGCCAACTTCGTCCGCCGGACTCGGAATGGCGCGAGACTTTGCGAGGCTCCTCCGTGTGCCAAAAATAGGTCGCGGACACAGCCGCGCCCAAAAATACCCGCCCGAAGGCCGGGGCTCCAAGTTCGTCCAGCGGAAAATGGCGACAAAAACGGGTGGGCTATAACCTTGGTGGGTGGGGCTGGCCCACTTCGTCCGCCGGACTCGGAATGGCGCGAGACTTTTCGAGGCGCCTCCGTGAGCCAAAAATAGGCCGCGGACACAGCCGCGTCCAAAAATACCCGCCCGAAGGCCGGGGCGCCAAGTTCGTCCAGCGGAAAAAGGCCACAAAAACGGGTGGGCTATAGCCTTGGGGGGTGTGGCTGGCCAACTTCGTCTGCCGGACTCGGAATGGCGCGAGACTTTGCGAGGCGCCTCCGTGTGCCAAAAATAGGCCGCGGACACAGCCGCGCCCAAAAATACCCGCCCGAAGGCCGGGGAGCCAAGTTCGTCCAGCGGAAAGAGGCCCCAAAAACGGGTGGGCTATAGCCTTGGGGGGTGGGGCTGGCCAACTTCATCCGCCGGACTCGGAATGGCGCGAGACTTTGCGAGGCGCCTCCGTGTGCCAAACATAGGCCGCGGGCACAGCCGCACCCAAAAATACCCGCCCGAAGGCCGGGGCGCCAAGTTCGTCCAGCGGAAAAAGGGCACAAAAACGGGTGGGCTATAGCCTTGGGGGGTGGGGTTAGCCAACTTCGTCCGCCGGACTCGGAATGGCGCGAGACTTTGCGAGGCGCCTCCGTGTGCAAAAAATAGGCCGCGTGCAGAGGCGTGCCCAAAAATACCCGCCCGAAGGCCGGGGCGCCAAGGTCGTCCAGCGGAAAGAGGCCACAAAAACGGGTGGGCTATAGCCTAGGGGGGTGGGGCTGGCCAACTTCGTCCGCCGGACTCGGAATAGCGCGAGACTTTGCGAGGCACCTCCGTGTACCAAAAATAGGCCGCGCACACAGCCGCGCCCAAAAATACCCGCCCGAAGGCCGGGGCGCCAAGTTCGTCCAGCGGAAAGAGGCCCCAAAAACGGGTGGGCTATAGCCTTGGGGGGTGGGGCTGGCCAACTTCGTCCGCCGGACTCGGAATGGCGCGAGACTTTGCGAGGCGCCTCCGTGTGCCAAAAATAGGCCACGGGCACAGCCGTGCCAAAAATAGGCTTTGGGCACAGCCGCGCCCAAAAATACCCGCCCGAAGGCCGGGGCGCCAAGTTCGTCCAGCGGAAAGAGGCCACAAAAACGGGTGGGCTATAGCCTAGGGGAGTGGGGATGGCCAACTTCGTCCGCCGGACTCGGAATGGTGCGAGACTTTGCGAGGCGCCTTCGTGTGCAAAAAATAGGCCGCGGGCACAGCCGCGCCCAAAAATACCCGCCCGAAGGCCGGGGCGCCAAGTTCGTCCCGCGGAAAGAGGCCCCAAAAACGGGTGGGCTATAGCCTTGGGTGGTGGGGCTGGTCAACTTCGTCCGCCGGACTCGGAATGGTGCGAGACTTTGCGAGGCGCCTCCGTGTGCAAACAATAGGCCGCGTGCAGAGCCGTGCCCAAAAATACCCGCCCGAAGGCCGGGGCGCCAAGGTCGTCCAGCGGAAAGAGGCCACAAAAACGGGTGGGCTATAGCCTAGGGGGGTGGGGCTGGCCAACTTCGTCCGCCGGACTCGGAATGGCGCGAGACTTTGCGACGCGCCTCCGTGTGCCAAAAATAGGCCGCGGGCACAGCCTCGCCCAAAAATACCCGCCCGAAGGCCGGGGCGCCAAGTTCGTCCCGCGGAAAGGGGCCCCAAAAACGGGTGGGCTATAGCCTTGGGTGGTGGGGCTGGCCAACTTCGTCCGCCGGACTCGGAATGGCGCGACACTTTGCGAGGCGCCTCCGTGTACCAAAAATAGGCCGCGCACACAGCCGCGCCCACAAATACCCGCCCGAAGGCCGGGGCGCCAAGTTCGTCCAGCGGAAAGAGGCCCCAAAAACGGGTGGGCTATAGCCTTGGGGGGTGGGGCTGGCCAACTTCGTCCGCCGGACTCGGAATGGCGCGAGACTTTGCGAGGCGCCTCCGTGTGCCAAAAATAGGCCACGGGCACAGCCATGCCAAAAATAGGCTTTGGGCACAGCCGCGCCCAAAAATACCCGCCCGAAGGCCGGGGCGCCAAGTTCGTCCAGCGGAAAGAGGCCACAAAAACGGGTGGGCTATAGCCTTGGGGGGTGGGGATGGCCAACATCGTCAGACGGACTCGGAATGGTGCGAGACTTTGCGAGGCGCCTTCGTGTGCAAAAAATAGGCCGCGGGCACAGCCGCGCCCAAAAATACCCGCCCGAAGGCCGGGGCGCCAAGTTCGTCCCGTGGAAAGAGGCCCCAAAAACGGGTGGGCTATAGCCTTGGGTGGTGGGGCTGGTCAACTTCGTCCGCCGGACTCGGAATGGTGCGAGACTTTGCGAGGCGCCACCGTGTGCAAAAAATAGGCCGCGGGCACAGCCGCGCCCAAAAATACCCGCCCGAAGGCTGAGGCGCCAAGTTCGTCCAGCGGAAAGAGGCCACAAAAACGGGTGCGCTATAGCCTTGGGGGGTGGGGCTGGCCAACTTCGTTCGCCGGACTCGGAATGGCGCGAGACTTTGCGTGGCACCTCCGTGTGCCAAAAATAGGCCGCAGGCACAGCCGCGCCCAAATATACCCGCCCGAAGGCCGTGGCGCCAAGTTCGTCCAGCGGAAAGAGGCCCCAAAAACGGGTGGGCTATAGCCTTGGGGGGGGGGGCTGGCCAACTTCGTCCGCCGGACTCGGAATGGCGCGAGACTTTGCGAGGCGCCTCCGTGTGCCAAAAATAGGCCGCCGGCACAGCTGCTCCAAAAAATACCCACCCGAAGGCCGGGGCGCCAAGTTCGTCCAGCGGAAAATGGCGACAAAAACGGGTGGGCTATAGCCTTGGTGGGTGGGGCTGGCCCACTTCGTCCGCCGGACTCGGAATGGCACGAGACTTTGCGAGGCACCTCCGTGTGCCAAAAATAGGCCGCGGACACAGCCGCGCCCAAAAATACCCGCCCGAAGGCCGGGGCGCCAAGTTCGTCCAGCGGAAAGAGGCCCCAAAAACGGGTGGGCTATAGCCTTGGGGGGTGGGGCTGGCCAACTTCGTCCGCCGGACTCGGAATGGCGGGAGACTTTGCGAGGCACCTCCGTGTGCCAAAAATAGGCCGCGGACACAGCCGCGCCCAAAAATACCCGCCCGAAGGCCGGGGCGCCAAGTTCGTCCAGCGGAAAGAGGCCCCAAAAACGGGTGGGCTATAGCCTTGGGGGGTGGGGCTGGCCAACTTCGTCCGCCGGACTCGGAATGGCGCGAGACTTTGCGAGGCGCCTCCGTGTGCCAAAAATAGACCACGGGCACAGCCGTGCCAAAAATAGGCTTTGGGCACAGCCGCACCCAAAAATACCCGCCCGAAGGCCGGGGCGCCAAGTTCGTCTTGCGGAAAGAGGCCACAAAAACGAGTGGGCTATAGCCTAGGGGAGTGGGGATGGCCAACTTCGTCCGCCGGACTCGGAATGGTGCGAGACTTTGCGAGGCGCCTTCGTGTGCAAAAAATAGGCCGCGGGCACAGCCGCGCCCAAAAATACCCGCCCGAAGGCCGGGGCGCCAAGTTCGTCCCGCGGAAAGAGGCCCCAAAAACGGGTGGGCTATAGCCTTGGGTGGTGGGGCTGGTCAACTTCGTCCGCCGGACTCGGAATGGTGCGAGACTTTGCGAGGCGCCACCGTGTGCAAAAAATAGGCCGTGGGCACAGCCGCGCCCAAAAATACCCGCCCGAAGGCTGAGGCGCCAAGTTCGTCCAGCGGAAAGAGGCCACAAAAACGGGTGCGCTATAGCCTTGGGGTGTGGGGCTGGCCAACTTCGTTCGCCGGACTCGGAATGGCGCGAGACTTTGCGTGGCACCTCCGTGTGCCAAAAATAGGCCGCGGGCACAGCCGCACCCAAATATACCCGCCCGAAGGCCGGGGCGCCAAGTTCGTCCAGCGGAAAGAGGCCCCAAAAACGGGTGGGCTATAGCCTTGGGGGGGGGGGCTGGCCCACTTCGTCCGCCGGACTCGGAATGGCGCGAGACTTTGCGAGGCGCCTCCGTGTGCCAAAAATAGGCCGCCGGCACAGCTGCTCCAAAAAATACCCACCCGAAGGCCGGGGCGCCAAGTTCGTCCAGCGGAAAATGGCGACAAAAACGGGTGGGCTATAGCCTTGGTGGGTGGGGCTGGCCCACTTCGTCCGCCGGACTCGGAATGGCAGGAGACTTTGTGAGGCGCCTCCGTTTGCCAAAAATAGGCCGCGGACACAGCCGCGCCCAAAAATACCCGCCCGAAGGCCGGGGCGCCAAGTTCGTCCAGCGGAAAAAGGGCACAAAAACGGGTGGGCAATAGCCTTGGGGGGTGGGGCTGGCCAACTTCGTCCGCCGGACTCAGAATGGCGCGAGACTTTGTAAGGCCCCTCCGTGTGGAAAAAATAGGCCGCGGGCACAGCCGAGCCCAAAAATACCCGCCCGAAGGCCGGGGCGACAAGTTCGTCCAGCGGAAAAAGGCCACAAAAACGGCTGGGCTATAGCCTTGGGTGGTGGGGCTGGCCAACTTCGTCCGCCGGACTCGGAATGGCGCGAGACTTTGCGAGGCGCCTCCGTGTGCAAAAAATAGGCCGCGTGCAGAGCCGTGCCCAAAAATACCCGCCCGAAGGCCGGGGCGCCAAGGTCGTCCAGCGGAAAGAGGCCACAAAAACGGGTGGGCTATAGCCTAGGGGGGTGGGGCTGGCCAACTTCGTCCGCCGGACTCGGAATGGCGCGAGACTTTGCGACGCGCCTCCGTGTGCCAAAAATAGGCCGCGGGCACAGCCTCGCCCAAAAATACCCGCCCGAAGGCCGGGGCGCCAAGGTCGTCCAGCGGAAAGTGGCCACAAAAACGGGTGGGCTATAGCCTTGGGTGGTGGGGCTGGCCAACTTCGTCCGCCGGACTCGGAATGGCGCGACACTTTGCGAGGCACCTCCGTGTACCAAAAATAGGCCGCGCACACAGCCGCGCCCACAAATACCCGCCCGAAGGCCGGGGCGCCAAGTTCGTCCAGCGGAAAGAGGCCCCAAAAACGGGTGGGCTATAGCCTTGGGGGGTGGGGCTGGCCAACTTCGTCCGCCGGACTCGGAATGGCGCGAGACTTTGCGAGGCGCCTCCGTGTGCCAAAAATAGGCCACGGGCACAGCCATGCCAAAAATAGGCTTTGGGCACAGCCGCGCCCAAAAATACCCGCCCGAAGGCCGGGGCGCCAAGTTCGTCCAGCGGAAAGAGGCCACAAAAACGGGTGGGCTATAGCCTAGGGGGGTGGGGATGGCCAACTTCGTCCGCCGGACTCGGAATGGTGCGAGACTTTGCGAGGCGCCTTCGTGTGCAAAAAATAGGCCGCGGGCACAGCCGCGCCCAAAAATACCCGCCCGAAGGCCGGGGCGCCAAGTTCGTCCCGTGGAAAGAGGCCCCAAAAACGGGTGGGCTATAGCCTTGGGTGGTGGGGCTGGTCAACTTCGTCCGCCGGACTCGGAATGGCGCGAGACTTTGCGTGGCACCTCCGTGTGCCAAAAATAGGCCGCCGGCACAGCTGCTCCAAAAAATACCCACCCGAAGGCCGGGGCGCCAAGTTCGTCCAGCGGAAAATGGCGACAAAAACGGGTGGGCTATAGCCTTGGTGGGTGGGGCTGGCCCACTTCGTCCGCCGGACTCGGAATGGCACGAGACTTTGCGAGGCGCCTCCGTGTGCCAAAAATAGGCCGCGGACACAGCCGCGCCCAAAAATACCTGCCCAAAGGCCGGGGCGCCAAGTTCGTCCAGCGGAAAAAGGGCACAAAAACGGGTGGGCAATAGCCTTGGGGGGTGGGGCTGGCCAACTTCGTCCGCCGGACTCGGAATGGCGCGAGACTTTGTAAGGCCCCTCCGTGTGCAAAAAATAGGCCGCGGGCACAGCCGCGCCCAAAAATACCCGCCCGAAGGCTGGGGCGCCAAGTTTGTCCAGCGGAAAGAGGCCACAAAAACGGGTGCGCTATAGCCTTGGGGGGTGGGGCTGGCCAACTTCGTTCGCCGGACTCGGAATGGCGCGAGACTTTGCGTGGCACCTCCGTGTGCCAAAAATAGGCCGCGGGCACAGCCGCGGCCCAAAATACCTACCCGAAGGCCGGGGCGCCAAGTTCGTCCAGCGGAAAGAGGCCCCAAAAACGGGTGGGCTATAGCCTTGGGGGGGGGGGCTGGCCAACTTCGTTCGCCGGACTCGGAATGGCGCGAGACTTTGCGAGGCGCCTCCGTGTGTCAAAAATAGGCCGCGGGCACAGCCGCGCCCAAAAATAACCGCCCGAAGGCCGGGGCGCCAAGTTCGTCCAGCGGAAAGAGGCCCCAAAAACGGGTGGGCTATAGCCTAGGGGGTGGGGCTGGCCAACTTCGTCCGCCAGACTCGGAATGGCGCGAGACTTTGCGAGGCACCTCCGTGTGCCAAAAATAGGCCACGGGCACAGCCGTGCCAAAAATAGGCTTTGGGCACAGCCGCGCCCAAAAATACCCGCCCGAAGGCCGGGGCGCCAAGTTCGTCCAGCGGAAAGAGGCCACAAAAACGGGTGGGCTATAGCCTAGGGGGGGGGATGGCCAACTTCGACCGCCGGACTCGGAATGGTGCGAGACTTTGCGAGGCGCCTCCGTGTGCAAAAAATAGGCCGCGGGCACAGCCGCGTCCAAAAATACCCGCCCGAAGGCTGGGGCGCCAAGTTCGTCCAGCGGAAAGAGGCCACAAAAACGGGTGCGCTATAGCCTTGGGGGGTGGGGCGCCCAACTTCGTTCGCCGGACTCGGAATGGCACGAGACTTTGCGTGGCACCTCCGTGTGCCAAAAATAGGCCGCGGGCACAGCCGCGCCCAAAAATACCTACCCGAAGGCCGGGCCGCCAAGTTCGTCCAGCGGAAAAAGGCCACAAAAAAGGGTGGGCTATAGCCTTGAGGGGTGGGGCTGGCCAACTTCGTCCGCCGGACTTGGAATGGCGCGAGACTTTGCGTGGCACCTCCGTGTGCCAAAAATAGGCCGCGGGCACAGCCGCGCCCAAAAATACCAGCCCGAAGGCCGGGGCGCCAAGTTCGTCCAGCAAAAAGAGGCCCCAAAAACGGGTGGGCTATAGCCTTGGGGGGTGGGGCTGGCCAACTTCGTCCGCCGGACTCGGAATGGCGCGAGACTTTGCGAGGCGCCTCCGTGTGCCAAAATAGGCCGCGGGCACAGCCGCGCCCAAAAATACCCGCCCGAAGGCCGGGGCGCCAAGTTCGTCCAGCGGAAAGAGGCCCCAAAAACGGGTGGGCTATAGCCTTGGGGGGTGGGGCTGGCCAACTTCGTCCGCCGGACTCGGAATGGCGCGAGACTTTGCGAGGCGCCTCCGTGTGCCAAAAATAGGCCACGGGCACAGCCGCGCCCAAAAATACCCGCCCGAAGGCCGGGGCGCCAAGTTCGTCCAGCGGAAAGAGTCCACAAAAACGGGTGGGCTATAGCCTTGGGGGGTGTGGCCGGCCCACTTCGTCCGCCGGACTCGGAATGGCGCGAGACTTTGCGAGGCGCCTCCGTGTGCTAAAAATAGGCGGCGGGCACAGCCGCGCAAAAAATACCCGCCCGAAGTCCGGGGCGCCAAGTTCGTCCAGCGGAAAATGGCCACAAAAACGGGTGGGCTATAGCCTTGGGGGGTGGCGCTGGCCAACTTTGTCCGCCGGACTCGGAATGGCGCGAGACTTTGCGAGGTGCCTCCGTGTGCTAAAAATAGGTGGCTGGCACAGCCGCGCCCAAAAATACCCGCCCGAAGGCCGGGGCGCCAAGTTCGTCCAGCGGAAATAGGCCCCAAAAACGGGTGGGCTATAGCCTTGGGGTGTGGGGCTGGCCAACTTCGTCCGCCGGACTCGGAATGGCGCGAGACTTTGCGAGGCACCTCCGTGTACCACAAATAGGCTGCGGACACAGCCGCGCCCAAAAATACCCGCCCGAAGGCCGGGGCGCCAAGTTCGTCCAGCGGAAAGAGGCCCCAAAAACGGGTGGGCTATAGCCTTGGGTGGTGGGGCTGGCCAACTTCGTCCGCCGGACTCAGAATGGCGCGAGACTTTGTGAGGCACCTCCGTGTGCCAAAAATAGGCCGCGCGCACAGCCGCGCCCAAAAATACCCGCCCGAAGGCCGGGGCGCCAAGTTCGTCCCGCGGAAAGAGGCCCCAAAAACGGGTGGGCTATAGCCTTGGGTGGTGGGGCTGGCCCACTTCGTCCGCCGGACTCGGAATGGCGCGAGACTGTGCAAGGCACCTCCGTGTACCAAAAATAGGTCGCGGGCACAGCCGCGCCCAAAAATACCCGCCCGAAGGCCGGGGCGCCAAGTTCGTCCAGCGGAAAGAGGCCCCAAAAACGGGTGGGCTATAGCCTTGGGGGGTGGGGCTGGCCAACTTCGTCCGCCGGACTCCGAATGGTTCGAGACTTTGCGAGGCGCCTCCGTGTGCCAAAAATAGGCCGCGGGCACAGCCGCGCCCAAAAATACCCGCCCGAAGGCCGGGGCGCCAAGTTCGTCCCGCGGAAAGAGGCCCCAAAAACGGGTGGGCTATAGCCTTGGGGGGTGGGGCTGGCCAACTTCGTCCGCCGGACTCGGAATGGCGCGAGACTTTGCGAGGCGCCTCCGTGTGCCAAAAATAGGCCGCGGGCACAGCCGTGCCAAAAATAGGCCGCGGGCACAGCCGCGCCCAAAAATACCCGCCCGAAGGCCGGGGCGCCAAGTTCGTCCAGCGGAAAGAGGCCACAAAAACGGGTGGGCTATCGCCTTGGGGGGTGGGGCTGGTCAACTTCGTCCGCCGGACTCAGAATGGCGCGAGACTTTGCGAGGCACCTCCGTGTGCCAAAAATAGGCCGCGGGCACAGCCGCGCCCAAAAATACATGCCCGAAGGCCGGGGCGCCAAGTTCGTCCAGCGGAAAGAGGCCCCAAAAACGGGTGGGCTATAGCCTTGGGGGGTGGGGCTGGCCTACTTCGTCCGCCGGACTCGGAAAGGCGCGAGACTTTGCGAGGCGCCTCCGTGTGCCAAAAATAGGCCGCGGTTACAGCCGCGACCAAAAATACCCGCCCGAAGGCCGGGGCGCCAAGTTCGTCCAGCGGAAAGAGGCCCCAAAAACGGGTGGGCTATAGCCTTGGGGGGTGGGGATGGCCAACTTCGTCCGCCGGACTCAGAATGGCGCGAGACTTTGCGAGGCACCTCCGTGTGCCAAAAATAGGCTGCGGACACAGCCGCGCCCAAAAATACCCGCCCGAAAGCCGGGGCGCCAAGTTCGTCCAGCGGAAAGAGGCCCCAAAAACGGGTGGGCTATAGCCTTGGGGGGTGGGGCTGGCCAACTTCGTCCGCCGGACTCGGAATGGCGCGAGACTTTGCGAGGCGCCTCCGTCAGAAAATAAAAGGCCTCCCGCACAGCCGCGCCCAAAAATACCCGCCCGAAGGCCGGGGCGCCAAGTTCGTCCAGCGGAAAGAGGCCCCAAACACGGGTGGGCTATAGCCTTGGGGGGTGGGGCTGGCCAACTTCGTCCGCCGGACTCGGAATGGCGCGAGACTTTGCGAGGCGCCTCCGTGTGTCAAAAATAGGCCGCGGGCACAGCCGCGCCCAAAAATACCCACCCGAAGGCCGGGGCGCCAAGTTCGTCCAGCGGAAAGAGGCCCCAAAAACGGGTGGGCTATAGCCTTTGGGTGTGGGGCTGGCCAACTTCGTCCGCCGGACTCGGAATGGCGCGAGACTTTGCGAGGCGCCTCCGTGTGCCAAAAATAGGCCGCGGGCACAGCCGCGCCCAAAAATACCCGCCCGAAGGCCGGGCCGCCAAGTTCGTCCAGCGGAAAGAGGCCCCAAAAACGGGTGGGCTATAGCCTTGGGGGGTGGGGCTGGCCAACTTCATCCGCCGGACTCGGAATGGCGCGAGACTTTGCGAGGCACCTCCGTGTGCCAAACATAGGCCGCGGGCACAGCCGCTCCCAAAAATACCCGCCCGAAGGCCGGGGCGCCAAGTTCGTCCAGCGGAAAGAGTCCACAAAAACGGGTGGGCTATAGCCTTGGGGGGTGTGGCCGGCCGACTTCGTCCGCCGGACTCGGAATGGCGCGAGACTTTGCGAGGCGCCTCCGTGTGCTAAAAATAGGCGGCGGGCACAGCCGCGCAAAAATTACCCGCCCGAAGTCCGGGGCGCCAAGTTCGTCCAGCGGAAAATGGCCACAAAAACGGGTGGGCTATAGCCTTGGGGGGTGGCGCTGGCGAACTTTGTCCGCCGGACTCGGAATGGCGCGAGACTTTGCGAGGTGCCTCCGTGTGCTAAAAATAGGTGGCGGGCACAGCCGCGCCCAAAAATACCCGCCCGAAGGCCGGGCCGCCAAGTTCGTCCAGCGGAAATAGGCCCCAAAAACGGGTGGGCTATAGCCTTGGGGGGTGGGGCTGGCCAACTTCGTCCGCCGGACTCGGAATGGCGCGAGACTTTGCGAGGCGCCTCCGTGTGCCAAAAATAGGCCGCGGGCACAGCCGTGCCAAAAATAGGCCGCGGGCACAGCCGCGCCCAAAAATACATGCCCGAAGGCCGGGGCGCCAAGTTCGTCCAGCGGAAAGAGGCCCCAAAAACGGGTGGGCTATAGCCTTGGGGGGTGGGGCTGGCCTACTTCGTCCGCCGGACTCGGAAAGGCGCGAGACTTTGCGAGGCGCCTCCGTGTGCCAAAAATAGGCCGCGGGCACAGCCGCGACCAAAAATACCCGCCCGAAGGCCGGGGCGCCAAGTTCGTCCAGCGGAAAGAGGCCCCAAAAACGGGTGGGCTATAGCCTTGGGGGGTGGGGATGGCCAACTTCGTCCGCCGGACTCAGAATGGCGCGAGACTTTGCGAGGGACCTCCGTGTGCCAAAAATAGGCCGCGGACACAGCCGCGCCCAAAAATACCCGCCCGAAAGCCGGGGCGCCAAGTTCGTCCAGCGGAAAGAGGCCCCAAAAACGGGTGGGCTATAGCCTTGGGGGGTGGGGCTGGCCAACTTCGTCCGCCGGACTCGGAATGGCGCGAGACTTTGCGAGGCGCCTCCGTGTGTCAAAAATAGGCCGCGGGCACAGCCGCGCCCAAAAATACCCGCCCGAAGGCCGGGGCGCCAAGTTCGTCCAGCGGAAAGAGGCCCCAAAAACGGGTGGGCTATAGCCTTGGGGGGTGGGGCTGGCCAACTTCGTCCGCCGGACTCGGAATGGCGCGAGACTTTGCGAGGCGCCTCCGTGTGTCAAAAATAGGCCGCGGGCACAGCCGCGCCCAAAAATACCCGCCCGAAGGCCGGGGCGCCAAGTTCGTCCAGCGGAAAGAGGCCCCAAAAACGGGTGGGCTATAGCCTTTGGGTGTGGGGCTGGCCAACTTCGTCCGCCGGACTCGGAATGGCGCGAGACTTTGCGAGGCGCCTCCGTGTGCCAAAAATAGGCCACGGGCACAGCCGCGCCCAAAAATACCCGCCCGAAGGCCGGGGCGCCAAGTTCGTCCAGCGGAAAGAGGCCCCAAAAACGGGTGGGCTATAGCCTTGGGGGGTGGGGCTGGCCAACTTCATCCGCCGGACTCGGAATGGCGAAGACTTTGCGAGGCACCTCCGTGTGCCAAACATAGGCCGCGGGCACAGCCGCTCCCAAAAATACCCGCCCGAAGGCCGGGGCGCCAAGTTCGTCCAGCGGAAAGAGTCCACAAAAACGGGTGGGCTATAGCCTTGGGGGGTGTGGCCGGCCGACTTCGTCCGCCGGACTCGGAATGGCGCGAGACTTTGCGAGGCGCCTCCGTGTGCTAAAAATAGGCGGCGGGCACAGCCGCGCAAAAATTACCCGCCCGAAGTCCGGGGCGCCAAGTTCGTCCAGCGGAAAATGGCCACAAAAACGGGTGGGCTATAGCCTTGGGGGGTGGCGCTGGCCCACTTTGTCCGCCGGACTCGGAATGGCGCGAGACTTTGCGAGGTGCCTCCGTGTGCTAAAAATAGGCCGCGTGGACAGCCGCGTCCAAAAATAACCGCCCGAAGGCCGGGGCGCCAACTTCGTCCAGCGGAAAAATGGCCAAAAAACGGGTGGGCTATAGCCTTGGGGGGAGGGGCAGGGCAACTTCGTCCGCCGGACTCAGAAAGGGGCGAGACTTTACGAGTGGCCTCCGCGTGCCAATAATAGGCCGCGGGCACAGCCGCGCCCAAAAATAACCGCCCGAAGGCCGGGGCGCCAACTTCGTCCAGCGGAAAAATGGCCAAAAAACGGGTGGGCTATAGTCTTGGGGGGAGGGGCAGGGCAACTTCGTCCGCCGGACTCAGAAAGGGGCGAGACTTTACGAGTGGCCTCCGCGTGCCAATAATAGGCCGCGGGCACAGCCGCGCCCAAAAATAACCCCCCCAAGGCCGGGGCGCCAAGTTCGTCCAGCAGAAAAATGGCCAAAAAACGGGTGGGCTATAGCCTTGGGGGGAGGGGCTGGCCAACTTCGTCTGCCGGACTCGGAATGGGGCGAGACTTTACGAGCGGCATCCGCGTGCCAAAAATAGGCCGCGGGCACAGCCGAACCCAAAAATAACCACCCGAAGGCCGGGTCGCCAAGTTCGTCCAGCGGAAAAATGGCCAAAAAACGGGTGGGCTATAGCCTTGGGGGGAGGGGCTGGCCAACTTCGTCCGCCGGACACGGAATGGGGCGAGACTTTGCGAGCGGCATCCGTGTGCCAAAAATAGGCTGCGGGCACAGCCGAACCCAAAAATAACCGCCCGAAGGCAGGGTCGCCAAGTTCGTCCAGCGGAAAAATGGCCAAAAAACGGGTGGGCTATAGCCTTGGGGGGAGGGGCTGGCCAACTTCGTCCGCCGGACTCGGAATGGGGCGAGACTTTGCGAGCGGCCTACATGTGCCAAAAATAGGCCGTGTGCACAGTCGCGTCCAAAAATAACCGCCCGAAGGCCGGGGCGCCAACTTCGTCCAGCGGAAAAATGGCCAAAAAACGGGTGGGCTATAGTCATGGGGGGAGGGGCTGGCCAACTTCGTCCGCCGGACTCGGAAATGGGCGAGACTTTACGAGCGGCCTCTGCGTGCCAATAATAGGCCGCGGGCACAGCCGCGCTCAAAAATAACCCCCCCAAGGCCGGGGCGCCAAGTTCGTCCAGCAGAAAAATGGCCAAAAAACGGGTGGGCTATAGCCTTGGGGGGAGGGGCTGGCCAACTTCGTCCGCCGGACTCGGAATGGGGCGAGACTTTGCGAAAGGCCTCCACGTGCCAAAAGTAGGCCGCGGGCACAGCCGCGTCCAAAAATAACCGCCCGAAGGCCGGGTCGCCAAGTTCGTCCAGCGGAAAAATGGCCAAAAAACGGGTGGGCTATAGCCTTGGGGGGAGGGGCTGCCCAATTCGTCCGCCGGACTCGGAATGGGGCGAGACTTTGTGAGCGGCCTCCGCGTGCCAAAAATAGGCCGCGGGCACAGCCGCATCCAAAAATAACCTCACGAAGGCCGGGGCGCCAAGTTCGTCCAGCGGAAAAATGGCCAAAAAACGGGTGGGCTATAGCCTTGGGGGGAGGGGCTGGCCCACTTCATCCGCCGGACTCGGAATGGGGCGAGACTTTGCGAGCAGCCTCCGCATGCTGAAAATAGACCGCGGGCACAGCCGCGTCAAAAAATAACCTCCCGAAGGCCGGGGCGCCAAGTTCGTCCAGCGGAAAAATGTCCAACAAATGGGTGGGCTATAACCTTGGGGGGAGGGGCTGGCCTACTTCGTCCGCCGGGCTCCGAATGGGGCGAGATTTTGCGAGCGGCCTCCACGTGCCAAAAAAAGGCCGCGGGCACAGCCGCATCCAAAAATAACTTCCCGAAGCTCGGGGCGCCAACTTCGTCCAGCGGAAAAATGGCCAAAAAACGGGTGGGCTGTAGCCTTGGGGGGAGGGGCTGGCCAACTTCGTCTGCCGGACTCGGAATAGGGCGAGACTTTTCGAGCAGCCTCCGCATGCAAAAAATGGTCCGCGGGCACAGCCGCGCCCATAAATAACCGTCCGAAGGCCGGGGCGCCAAGTTCACCCAGCGGAAAAATGGCCAAAAAACGGGTGGGTTATAACCTTGGGGGGAGGGGCTGGCCAACTTCGTCCGCCGGACTCGGAATGGGGCGAGACTTTGCGAGCGGCCTCCGCGTGCTAAAAATAGGATGTGGACACAGCCGCGTCCAAAAATAACACCCCGAAGGCCGGGGCGCCAAGTTCATCCAGCGGAAAAATGGCCAAAAAACGGGTGGGCTATAGCCTTGGGGGGAGGGGCTGGCCAACTTCGTCCGCCGGACTCGGAATGGGGCGAGACTTTCTGAGCGGCCTCCGCGTGCCAAAAATAGGCCGCGGGCACTGCCGCGCCCAAAAATAACCAGCCGAAGTCCGGGACGCCAAGTTCGTCCAGCGGAAAAATGGCCAAAAAACGGGTGGGCTACAGCCTTGGGGGGCGGGGCTGGCCGACTTCGTCCGCCGGACTCGGAATGGGGTGAGACTTTGCGAGCGGCCTCCGCATACCAAAAATAGGCCGCGGGCACAGCCGCACCCAAAAATAACGGCCCGACGGCCGGGGCACCAAGTTCGTCCAGCGGAAAAATGGCCAACAAACGGGTGGGCTATAGCCTTGGGGGGAGGGGCTGGCCAACATCGTCCGCCGGACTCGGAATGGGACGAGACTTTGCGAGCGGCCTCCGCCTGCCAAAAATAGGCCGTGGGCACAGCCGCGCCCAAAAATAACAGCCCGAAGGCCGGGGCGCCAAGTTCGTCCAGCGGAAAAATGGCCAACAAACGGGTGGGCTATAGCCTTGGGGGGAGGGGCTGGCCAACATCGTCCGCCGGACTCGGAATGGGGCGAGACATTGCGAGCGGCCTCCGCGTGCTAAAAATAGGCCATGGGCACAGCCGCGCCCAAAAATAGCCGCCCGCAGGTCGGCGCGCCCAAACCCCTCAGCGGAAAAATGGCCAAAAAACTGGTGGGCTATAGCCTTCGGGGGCGGGGCTGGCCACCTTCGTCCGCCGGACTCGGAATGGGACGAGACTTTACGAGCGGCCTCCGCCTGCCAAAAATAGGCCGTGGGCACAGCCGCGCCCAAAAATAACAGCCCGAAGGCCGGGGCGCCAAGTTCGTCCAGCGGAAAAATGGCCAACAAACGGGTGGGCTATAGCCTTGGGGGGAGGGGCTGGCCAACATCGTCCGCCGGACTCGGAATGGGACGAGACTTTGCGAGCGGCCTCCGCCTGCCAAAAATAGGCCGTGGGCACAGCCGCGCCCAAAAATAACAACCCGAAGGCCGGGGCGCAAAGTTCGCCCCGCGGAAAAATTGCCGAAAAACGGGTGGGCTATAGCCTTGGGGGGCGGGGCTGGCCGACTTCGTCCGCCGGACTCGGAATGGGGCGAGACTTTCCGAGCAGCCTCCGCGTGCCAAAAATAGGCCACGGGCTCAGCCGCGCCCAAAAATAACCCCCCAAAGGTCGTTGCGCCCAAACCCCCCAGCGGAAAAATGGCCAAAAAACGGGTGGGCTATAGCCTTGGGGGAGAGGCTGCCCAAGTTCGTCCGCCGGACTCGGAATGGGGCGAGACTTTGCGAGCGGCCTCCGCGTGCTAAAAATAGGCCACGGGCAAAGCCGCGCCCAAAAATAGCCGCCCGCAGGTCGGCGCGCCCAAACCCCCCAGCGGAAAAATGGCCAAAAAACGGGTGGGCTATAGCCTTGGGGGGAGGGGCTGGCCAACATCGTCCGCCGGACTCGGAATGGGACGAGACTTTGCGAGCGGCCTCCGCCTGCCAAAAATAGGCCGTGGGCACAGCCGCGCCCAAAAATAACAGCCCGAAGGCCGGGGCGCCAAGTTCGCCCCGCGGAAAAATGGCCGAAAAACGGGTGGGCTATAGCCTTGGGGGGCGGGGCTGGCCGACTTCGTCCGCCGGACTCGGAATGGGGCGAGACTTTCCGAGCAGCCTCCGCGTGCCAAAAATAGGCCACGGGCTCAGCCGCGCCCAAAAATAACCCCCCAAAGGTCGTTGCGCCCAAACCCCCCAGCGGAAAAATGGCCAAAAAACGGGTGGGCTATAGCCTTGAGGGAGAGGCTGCCCAAGTTCGTCCGCCGGACTCGGAATGGGGCGAGACTTTGCGAGCGGCCTCCGCGTGCTAAAAATAGGCCACGGGCAAAGCCGCGCCCAAAAATAGCCGCCCGCAGGTCGGCGCGCCCAAACCCCCCAGCGGAAAAATGGCCAAAAAACGGGTGGGCTATAGGCTTGGGGGGAGGGGCTGGCCACCTTCGTCCGCCGTACTCGGAATGGGACGAGACTTTGCGAGCGGCCTCCGCGTGCCAAAAATAGGCCGCGGGCACAGCCGCATCCAAAAATAACCTCCCGAAGGCCGGGTCGCCAAGTTCGTCCAGCGGAAAAATGGCCAACAAACGGGTGGGCTGTAGCCTTGGGGGGAGGGGCTGGCCAACATCGTCCGCCGGACTCGGAATGGGACGAGACTTTGCGAGCGGCCTCCGCCTGCCAAAAATAGGCCGTGGGCACAGCCGCGCCCAAAAATAACAGCCCGAAGGCCGGGGCGCCAAGTTCGCCCCGCGGAAAAATGGCCGAAAAACGGGTGGGCTATAGCCTTGGGGGGCGGGGCTGGCCGACTTCGTCCGCCGGACTCGGAATGGGGCGAGACTTTCCGAGCAGCCTCGGCGTGCCAAAAATAGGCAACGGGCTCAGCCGCGCCCAAAAATAACCCCCCAAAGGTCGTTGCGCCCAAACCCCCCAGCGGAAAAATGGCCAAAAAACGGGTGGGCTATAGCCTTGGGGGAGAGGCTGCCCAAGTTCGTCCGCCGGACTCGGAATGGGGCAAGACTTTGCGAGCGGCCTCCGCGTGCTAAAAATAGGCCACGGGCAAAGCCGCGCCCAAAAATAGCCGCCCGCAGGTCGGCGCGCCCAAACCCCCCAGCGGAAAAATGGCCAAAAAACGGGTGGGCTATAGCCTTGGGGGGAGGGGCTGGCCACCTTCGTCCGCCGGACTCGGAATGGGGCGAGACTTTGCGAGCGGCCTCCGCGTGCCAAAAATAGGCCGCGGGCACAGCCGCATCCAAAAATAACCTCCCGAAGGCCGGGTCGCCAAGTTCGTCCAGCGGAAAAATGGCCAACAAACGGGTGGGCTATAGCCTTGGGGGGAGGGGCTGGCCAACATCGTCCGCCGGACTCGGAATGGGACGAGACTTTGCGAGCGGCCTCCGCCTGCCAAAAATAGGCCTTGGACACAGCCGCGCCCAAAAATAACAGCCCGAAGGCCGGGGCGCCAAGTTCGCCCCGCGGAAAAATTGCCGAAAAACGGGTGGGCTATAGCCTTGGGGGGCGGGGCTGGCCGACTTCGTCCGCCGGACTCGGAATGGGGCGAGACTTTCCGAGCAGCCTCCGCGTGCCAAAAATAGGCCACGGGCTCAACCGCGCCCAAAAATAACCCCCCAAAGGTCGTTGCGCCCAAACCCCCCAGCGGAAAAATGGCCATAAAACGGGTGGGCTATAGCCTTGGGGGAGAGGCTGCCCAAGTTCGTCCGCCGGACTCGGAATGGGGCGAGACTTTGCGAGCGGCCTCCGCGTGCTAAAAATAGGCCACGGGCAAAGCCGCGCCCAAAAATAGCCGCCCGCAGGTCGGCGCGCCCAAACCCCCCAGCGGAAAAATGGCCAAAAAACGGGTGGGCTATAGCCTTGGGGGGAGGGGCTGGCCAACTTCGTCCGCCGGACTCGGAATGGCGCGAGACTTTGCGAGGGTTCTCCGTGTGCCCATAATTGGCTGCGGGCACAGCCGCGCCCAAAAATAACCGCCCGAAGGCCGGGGCGCCAAGTTCGTCCAGCGGAAAAAGGCCACAAAAACGGGTGGGCTATAGCCTTGGGGGGTGGGGCTGGCCCACTTCGTCCGCCGGACTCGGAATGGCGCGACACTTTGCGAGGGGCCTCCGTGTGCCAAAAATAGGCTGCGGACACAGCCGCGCCCAAAAAGAACCGCCCGAAGGCCGCGGCGCCAAGTTCGTCCAGCGGAAAAAGGCCACAAAAACGGGTGGGCTATAGCCTTGGGGGGTGGGGCTGGCCAACTTCGTCCGCCGGACTCGGAATGGCGCGAGACTTTACGAGGGGCCTCCGTGTGCCAAAAATAGGCCGCGGGGACAGCCGCGCCCAAAAATAACCGCCCGAAGGATGGGGCACCAAGTTCGTCCAGCGGAAAAAGGCCACAAAAATGGGTGGGCTATGGCCTTGGGGGGTGGGGCGCGCCAACTTCGTCCGCCGGACTCGGAATGGCGCGAGACTTTGCGAGTTTCCTCCGTGTGCCAAAAATAGGCCGCGGACACAGCCGCACCCAAAAATACCAGCCCGAAGGCCGGGGCGCCAAGTTCGTCCAGCGGAAAAAGGCCACAAAAACGGGTGGGCTATAGCCTTGGCGGGAGGGGCTGGCCAACTTGGTCCGCCGGACTCGGAATGGGTCGAGAATTTGTGAGTGGCCTCCGCGTGCAAAAAATAGGCCGCGGGCACAGCCGCACCCAAAAATAACCCCCCGAAGGTCGGCGCGCCCAAACCCCCCAGCGGAAAAATTGCCAAAAAACGGGTGGGCTATAGCCTTCGGGGGAGGGGCTGGCCAACTTCGTCCGCCGGACTCGGAATGCGACGAGACTTTGCGAGCGGCCTCCACGTGCCAACAATTAGCCGCGGGCACAGTTGCGCCCAAAAATAACCGCCCGAAGGCCGGGGCTCCAAGTTCGTCCAGCGGAAAAAGGCCACAAAAACGGGTGGGCTATAGCCTTGGGGGGTGGGGCTGGCCAACTTCGTCCGCCGGACTCGGAATGGCGCGAGACTTTACGAGGGGCCTCCGTGTGCCAAAAATAGGCCGCGGGGACAGCCGTGCCCAAAAATAACCGCCCGAAGGATGGGGCACCAAGTTCGTCCAGCGGAAAAAGGCCACAAAAACGGGTGGGCTATGGCCTTGGGGGGTGGGGCGCGCCAACTTCGTCCGCCGGACTCAGAATGGCGCGAGACTTTGCGAGGCGCCTCCGTGTGCCAAAAATAGGACACGGGCAAAGCCGCGCCCAAAAATAACCGCCCGAAGGCCGGGGCGCCAAGTTCGTCCAGCGGAAAAATGGCCAAAAAACGGGTGGGCTATAGCCTTGGGGGGAGGGGCTGGCCACCTTCGTCCGCCGGACTCGGAATGGGGCGAGACTTTGCGAGCGGCCTCCGCCTGCCAAAAATAGGCCGTGGGCACAGCCGCGCCCAAAAATAACAGCCCGAAGGCCGGGGCGCCAAGTTCGCCCCGCGGAAAAATTGCCGAAAAACGGGTGGGCTATAGCCTTGGGGGGCGGGGCTGGCCGACTTCATCCGCCGGACTCGGAATGGGGCGAGACTTTCCGAGCAGCCTCCGCGTGCCAAAAATAGGCCACGGGCTCAACCGCGCCCAAAAATAACCCCCCAAAGGTCGTTGCGCCCAAACCCCCCAGCGGAAAAATGGCCATAAAACGGGTGGGCTATAGCCTTGGGGGAGAGGCTGCCCAAGTTCGTCCGCCGGACTCGGAATGGGGTGAGACTTTGCGAGCGGCCTCCGCGTGCTAAAAATAGGCCACGGGCAAAGCCGCGCCCAAAAATAGCCGCCCGCAGGTCGGCGCGCCCAAACCCCCCAGCGGAAAAATGGCCAAAAAACGGGTGGGCTATAGCCTTGGGGGGAGGGGCTGGCCAACTTCGTCCGCCGGACTCGGAATGGCGCGAGACTTTGCGAGGGTTCTCCGTGTGCCCATAATTGGCTGCGGGCACAGCCGCGCCCAAAAATACCAGCCCGAAGGCCGGGGCGCCAAGTTCGTCCAGCGGAAAATGGCCACAAAAACGGGTGGGCTATAGCCTTGGCGGGAGGGGCTGGCCAACTTCGTCCGCCTGACTCGGAATGGCGTGCGAGTTTGCGAGATTCCTCCGTTTGCCATAAATAGACCGCGGGCACAGCCACGCCCAAAAATAACCGCACGAAGGCCGGGGCGCCAATTTCGTCCAGCGGAAAAAGGCCACAAAAACGGGTGGGCTATAGCCTTGGGGGGTGGGGCTGGCCAACTTCGTCCGCCGGACTCGGAATGGCGCGAGACTTTCCGAGGGGCCTCCGTGTGCCAAAAATAGGCCGCGGGCACAGCCGCGCCCAAAAATAACCGACCGAAGGCCGGGCGCCATGTTCGTCCAGCGGAAAAAGGCCACAAAAATGGGTGGGCTATAGCCTTGGGGGATGGGGCTGGCCCACTTCGTCCGCCGGACTCGGAATGGCACGAGACTTTGCGAGGGGTCTCCGTGTGCCAAAAATAGGCCACGGGCACAGCCGCGCCCAAAAATAACCGCCCGAAGGCCGGGGCGCCAAGTTCGTCCAGCGGAAACAGGCCACAAAAACGGGTGGGCTATAGCCTTGGGGGGTGGGGCAGGCCAACTTCGGCCGCCGGACTCGGAATAGCGTGAGACTTTGCGAGGGGCCTCCATGTGCCATAAATAGGCCGCGAGCACAGCCGCGCCCAAAAATAACCGCCCGAAGGCCGGGGCGCCATGTTCGTCCAGCGGAAAAAGGCCACAAAAATGGGTGGGCTATAGCCTTGGGGGGTGGGGCAGGCCCACTTCGTCCGCCGGACTCGGAATGGCAGTAGACTTTGCGAGGGGCCTCTGTGTGCCAAAAATAGGCCACGGGCAAAGCCGCGCCCAAAAATAACCGCCCGAAGGCCGGGGCGCCAAGTTCGTCCAGCGGAAAAATGGCCAAAAAACGGGTGGGCTTTACCCTTGGCGGGTGGGGCTCGCCAAACTTCGTCCGCCGGACTCGGAATGGCGCGAGACATTGCGACCAGCCTCCGTGTGCGAAAAATATGCCCCGGACACAGCCGCGCCCAAAAATAAACGCCCGAAGGCCGGGGCGCGAAGCTTGTCCAGCGGAAAAAGGCCACAAAAACGGGTGGGCTTTACCCTTGGCGGGTGGGGCTAGCCAACTTCGTCCGCCGGACTCGGAATGGGTCGAGACTTTGCGAACGGCCTCAACGTTCCAAAAATAGGCCGCGGGCACAGCCGCGCCCAAAAATAACCGCCCGAAGGCCGGGGCGCCAAGTTCGTCCAGCGGAAAAATGGCCAAAAAACGGGTGGGCTATAGCCTTGGGGGGAGGGGCTGGCCAACTTCGTCCGCCTGACTCGGAATGGGACGAGACTTTGCGAGTATCCACCACGTGCCAATAATTGGCCGCGGACACAGTTGCGCCCAAAAATAACCGCCCGAATGCCGGGGCTCCAAGTTCGTCCAGCGGAAAATTGGCCAAAAAACGGGTGGGCTATAGCCTCGGGGGGAGGGGCTGGCCAACTTCGCCTGCCGGACTCGGAATGGGGCGAGACTTTGCGAGTGTTCTCCGCGTGCCAAAAATTGGCCACGGTCACAACCACGCCAAAAAATAACCACCCGAAGGTCGGCACGCCCAAACCCCCCAGCGGAAAAATGGCCAAAAAACGGGTGGGCTATAGCCTTGGGGGATGGGGCTCGCCAAACTTCGTCCGCCGGACTCGGAATGGCGCGAGACATTGCGACCAGCCTCCGTGTGCGAAAAATATGCCCCGGACACAGCCGCGCCCAAAAATAAACGCCCGAAGGCCGGGGCGCGAAGCTTGTCCAGCGGAAAAAGGCCACAAAAACGGGTGGGCTTTACCCTTGGCGGGTGGGGCTAGCCAACTTCGTCCGCCGGACTCGGAATGGGTCGAGACTTTGCGAACGGCCTCAATGTTCCAAAAATAGGCCGCGGGCACAGCCGCTCCCAAAAATAACCGCCCGAAGGCCGGGGCGCCAAGTTCGTCCAGCGGAAAAATGGCCAAAAAACGGGTGGGCTATAGCCTTGGGGGGAGGGGTTGGCGAACTTCGTCCGCAGGACTCGGAATGGGGCGAGACTTTGCGAGCAACCTCCGCGTGCCAAAAATACACCGCGGGCACAGCCGCGCCCAAAAATAACCCCCCGAAGGCCGGGGCGCCAAGTTCGTCCAGCGGAAAAATGGCCAAAAAACGGGTGGGCTATAGCCTTGGGGGGAGGGGCTGGCCGACTTCGTCCGCCGGACTCGGAATGGGGCGAGACTTTGTGAGCGGTCTTCACGTGCCAAAAATAGGCCGCGGGCACAGCCGCGCCCAAAAATAACCCCCCGAAGGTCGGCGCGTCCAAACCCCCCAGCTGAAAAATTTCCAAAAAACGGGCGGGCTATAGCCTTGGGGGGAGGGGTTGGCCAACTTCGTCCGCCGCACTCGGAATGGGTCAAGACTTTGCGAACGGCCTCCGCGTGCCAAAAATAGGCCGCGGGCACAGCCGTGGCCAAAAATAACAGCCCGAAGGCCGGGCCGCCAAGTTCATCCAGCGGAAAAATTGCCAAAAAACGGGCGGGCGATAGCCTTGGGGGGAGGGGCTGGCCCACTTCGTCCGCCAGACTCGGAATGGGGCGAGACTTTGCGAGCGCCGTCCGCATGCCAAAAATAGGCAGCGGGCACAGCCGCGCCCAAAAATAACCGCCCGAAGGTCAGTGCGCCCAAACCCCCCAGCAGAAAAATGGCCAACAAACGGGTGGGCTATAGCCTTGGGGGGAGGGGCTGGCCCACTTCGTCCGCCGGACTCGGAATGGGGCAAGACTTTGCGAGCGGCCTCCGCGTGCCAAAAATAGGCCGCGGGCACAGCCGCGCCCAAAAATAACTGCCCGAAGGCCGGGGCGCCAAGTTCGTCCAGCGGAAAAATGGCCAAAAAACAGGCGGGCGATAGCCTTGGGGGGAGGGGCTGGCCAACTTCGTCCGCCGGACTCGGAATGGGGCGAGACTTTGCGAGCGCCCTCCGCGAACCAAAAATAGGGTGCGGGCACAGCCGCGCCCAAAAATAACCACCCGAAATTCGCTGCGCCCAGACCCCCAAGCGGAAAAATCGCCAAAAAACAGGTGGGCTATAGCCTTGGGGGGAAGGTCTGGCCCACTTCGTCCGCCGGACTCGGAAGGTGTCGAGACTTTTCAAGCGGCCTCCGCGTGCCAAAAATAGGCCGCGGGTACAGCCGCGCCCAAAAATAACCGCCCGAAGGCCGGGGCGCCAAGTTCGTCTAGCGGAAAAATGGCCAAAAAACGGGTGGGCTATAGCCTTGGGGGGAGGGGCTGGCCGACTTCGTCCGCCGGACTCGGAATGGGGCGAGACTTTGTGAGCGGTCTTCGCGTGCCAAAAATAGGCCGCGGGCACAGCTGCGCCCAAAAATAACCCCCCGAAGGTCGGCGCGCCCAAACCCCCCAGCGGAAAAATTGCCAAAAAACGGGCGGGCTAAAGCCTTGGGGGGAGGGGCCGGCCGACTTCGTCCGCCGGACTCGGATAAGGGCGAGACTTTGCGAGCGGCCTCCGCGTGCCAAAAATAGGCCGCGGGCACAGCCGCGCCCAAAAATAACTGCCCGAAGGCCGGGGCGCCAAGTTCGTCCAGCGGAAAAATGGCCAAAAAACGGGTGGGCTATAGCCTTGGGGGGAGGGGCTGGCCGACTTCGTCCGCCGGACTCGGAATGGGGCGAGACTTTGCGAGCGGTCTCCGCGTACCAAAAATAGGCCGTGGGGACAGCCGCGCCCAAAAATAACCCCCCGAAGGTCGGCTCGTCCAAACCCCCCAACGGAAAAATGGCCAAAAAACAGGTGGGCTATAGCCTTGGGGGGAAGGGCTGGCCAACTTCGTCCGCCGGACTCGGAAGGGGTTGAGACTTTTCGAGCGGCCTCGGCATGCCAAAAATAGGCCGCGGGTACAGCCGCGCCCAAAAACAACCGCCCGAAGGCCAGGGCGACAAGTTCGTCCAGCGGAAAAAGGCCACAAAAACGGGTGGGCTATAGCCTTGGGGGGTGGGGCTGTCCAACTTCGTCCGCCGGACTCGGAATGGCGTGAGACTTTGCGAGCGGCATCCGTGTGCTAACAATAGGCCCCGGGCACAGCCGCTCCCAAAAATAACCGCCCGATGGCCGGGGCGCCAAGTTCGTCCAGAGGAAAAAGGACACAAAAACGGGCGGGCTATACCTTGGGGGGTGGGGTTGGCCAAGTTCGTCCGCCGGACTCGGAATGGGGCGAGACTTTGTGAGCGGCCTCCGCGTGCCAAAAATAGGCCGCGGGCACAGCCGCATCCAAAAATAATCGCCCGAAGGTCGGCGCGCCCAAACCCCCCAGGGGAAAAATGGCTAAAAAACGGGTGGGCTATAGCCTTGGGGGGAGGGGTTGGCCAACTTCGTCTGCAGGACTCGGAATGGGGCGAGACTTTGCAAGCGGCCTCCGCGTGCCAAAAATAGGCTGCGGGCACAGCCGCGTCCAAAAATAACTGTCCGAAGGTCCGGGGCGCCAAGTTCGTCCAGCGGAAAAATGGCCAAAAAACGGGTGGGCTATAGCCTTGGGGGGAGGGGCTGGCCGACTTCGTCCGCCGGACTCGGAATGGGGTGAGACTTTGCGAGCGGTCTCTGCATGCCAAAAATAGGCCGCGGGCACAGCCGCGCCCAAAAATAACCCCCCGAAGGTCGGCGCGCCCAAACCCCCCAGCGGAAAAATTTCCAAAAAACGGGCGGGCTATAGCCTTGGGGGGAGGGGCTGGAAAACTTCGTCCGCCGGACTCAGAATGGGGCGAGACTTTGCGAACGGCCTCTGCATGCCAAAAATAGGCCGCGGGCACAATCGCGGCCAAAAATAGCTGCCCGAAGGCCGGGGCGCCAAGTTCGTCCAGCGGAAAAATGGCCAAAAAATGGGTGGGCTATATAGCCTTGGGGGGAGGGGCTGGCCCACTTCGTCCGCCAGACTCGGAATGGGGCGAGACTTTACGAGCGCCCTCCGCATGCCAAAAATAGGCAGCGGGCACAGCCGCGCCCAAAAATAACCCCCCGAAGGTCAGCGCGCCCAAACCCCCCAGCAGAAAAATGGACAAAAAACAGGTGGGCTATAGCCTTGGGGGGAGGGGCTGGCCCACTTCGTCCGCCGGACTCGGAATGGGGTAAGACTTTGCGAGTGGCCTCCGCGTGCCAAAAATAGGCCGCGGGCACAGCCGCGCCCAAAAATAACAGCCCAAAGGACGGGGCGCCAAGTTCGTCCAGCGGAAAAATGGCCAAAAAACGGGCGGGCCATAGCCTTGGGGGGAGGGGCTGGCCAACTTCATCTGCCGGACTCGGAATGGGGCGAGACTTTGCGAGCACCCTCCGCGTGCCAAAAATAGGGTGCGGGCACTGCCGCGCCCAAAAATAACCGCCCGAAGGCCGGGGCGCCAAGTTCGTCCAGCGGAAAAAGGCCACAAAAACGGGTGGGATATAGCCTTGGGGGGTGGGGCTGGCCAACTTCGTCCGCCGGACTCGGAATGGCGCCAGACTTTGCGAGCGGCCTCCGTGTACCAAAAATAGGCCCCGGGCACAGCCGCGCCCAAAAATAACCTCCCGAAGGCCGGGGCGCCAAGTTCGTCCAGCGGAAAAAGGACACAAAAACGGGCGGGCTATACCTTGGGAGGTGGGGTTGGCCAAGTTCGTCCGCCGTACTCGGAATTGCGCGAGACTTTGCGAACGGCATCCATGTGCCAAAAATAGGCCCCGGGCACAGCCGCGCCCAAAAATAACCGCCCGAAGGCCGGGGCGCCAAGTTCGTCCAGCGGAAGAGGACCACAAAAACGGGTGGGCTATAGCCTTGGGGGGTGGGGCTGGCCAACTTCGTCCGCCGGACTCCGAATGGCGCGAGACTTTGCGAGCGGCCTCCGTGCGCCAAAAATAGGCCCTGGGCACAGCCGCCCCCAAAAATAACCGCCCGAAGGCCGGGGCTCCAAGTTCGTCCAGCGGAAAAAGGCTACAAAAACGGGTGGGCTATAGCCTTGGGGGGTGGGGCCGTCCGACTTCGTCCGCCGGACTCGGAATGGCGTGAGACTTTGCCAGCGGCCTTCGTGTTCCAAAAATAGGCCCCGGACAGAGCCGCGTCCAAAAATAACCGCCCGAAGGCCGGGGCGCCAAGTTCGTCCAGTGGAAAAAGGCCACAAAAACGGGTGGGCTATAGCCTTGGGGGGTGGGGCTGGCCATCTTCGTCCGCCGGACTCGGAATGGCGTGAGACTTTGCGAGCGGCATCCGTGTGCTAACAATAGGCCCCGCGCACAGCCGCGCCAAAAAATAACCGCCCGATGGCCGGGGCGCCAAGTTCGTCCAGCGGAAAAAGGACACAAAAACGGGTGGGCTATAGCCTTGGGGGGTGTGGCTGGCCAACTTCGTCCGCCGGACTCGGAATCGCGCGAGACTTTGCGAGCGTCCTCCATGTGCCATAAATAGGCCCCGGGCAAAACCGCACCAAAAAATAACCGCCCGAAGGCCGGGGCGCCAAGTTCGTCCAGCGCAAAAATGGCCAAAAAACGGGTGGGCTATAGCCTTGGGGGGAGGGGCTGTCCAACTTCGTCCGCCGGACTCGGAATGGGGCGAGACTTTGCGAGCGGCCTCTGCGTACCAAAAAAGGATCACAGGCGCAGCCGTGCCCAAAAATAACCGCCCGAAGGTCGGCGCGCCCAAACCCCCCAGCGGAAAAATGGCCAAAAAACGGGTAGGCTATAGCCTTGGGGGGAGGGGCTGGGCAACTTCGTCCGCCGGACTCGGAATGGGACGAGACTTTGGGAGCGGCCTTCGCGTGCCAAAAATAGGCCTCGGGCACAGCCGCGCCCAAAAATAACCGCCCGAAGGCCGGGGCGCCAAGTTCGTCCAGCGGAAAAATGGCCAAAAAACGGGTGGGCTATGGCCTTGGGGGGAGGGGCTGGCCAACTTCGTCCGCCGGACTCGGAATGGGGCGAGAATTTGCGAGATGCCTCAGCGTGTCCAAAATATGCCACAAGCACAGCCGTACCCAAAAATAACAGCCCGAAGGTCGGCGCGCCCAAACCCCCCAGCGGAAAAATGGCCAAAAAACGGGTGGGCTATAGCCTTGGGGGGAGGGGCTGGCCAACTTCGTCCGCCGGACTCGGAATGGGGCGAGACTTTGCGAGTGGCCTCCGCGTGCCAAAAATAGGCCGCGGGCACAGCCGCGCCCAAAAATAAGCCATCGAAGGCCGGGGCGCCAAGTTCGTCCAGCGGAAAAATTGCCAAAAAACGGGTGGGCTATAGCCTTGGGGGGAGGTGCTGGCCAACTTCGTCCGCCGGACTCGGAATGGGGCGAGACTTTGCGAGCGGCCTCCGCGTGCCAGCAATAGGCCGCGGGCACAGCCGTGTCCAAAAATAACCGCCCGAAGGTCTGCGCGCCCAAACCCCCCAGCGGAAAAATGGCCAAAAAACGGGTGGGCTATAGCCTTGGGGGGAGGGGCTGGCCGACTTCGTCCGCCGGACTCGGAATGGGGCGAGACTTTGCGAACGGCCTCCGCATGCAAAAAGTAGGCCGCGGGCGCAGCCGCGCCCAAAAATAACCTCCCGAAGGCCGGGGCGCCAAGTTCGTCCAGCGGAAAAATGGCCAAAAAACGGGTGGGCTATATCCTTGGGGGGAGGGGCTGGCCGACTTCGTCCGCTGGACTCGGAATGGGGCGAGACTTTGCGAACGGCCTCCGCGTGCCAAAAATAGACCGCAGGCACAGCCGCGTCCAAAAATAACCGCCCAAAGGCCGGGGCGCCAAATTCGTCCAGCGGAAAAATGGCCAAAAAATGGGTGGGCGATTGCCTTGGGGGGAGGGGCTGGCCAACTTCGTCCGCCGGACTCGGAATGGGACGAGACTTTGGGAGCGGCCTCCGCGTACCAAAAATAGGCCGTAGCCACAGCCGCGTCCAAAAATAACCCCCCGAAGGCCGGGGCGCCACGTTCGTCCAGCGGAAAAAGGGCCAAAAAACGGGTGGGCTATAGCCTTGGGGGGAGGGGCTGGCCAACTTCGTCCGCCGGACTCGGAATGGGGCGAGACTTTGCGAGTGGCCTCCGCGTGCCAAAAAAAGGCCGCGGGCACAGCCGCGCCCAAAAATAACCGCCCGAAGTCCGGGGCGCCAAGTTCGTCTAGCGGAAAAATGGCCAAAAAACGGGTGGTCTATAGCCTTGGGGGGAGGGGCTGGCCAACTTCGTCCGCTGGACTCGGAATGGGGAGAGACTTTACGAGCGTCCTCCGTGAGCAAAAAATAGGCCGCAGGCACAGCTGCGCCCAAAAATAACCGCCCGAAGGCCGGGGCGCTAAGTTCGTCCAGCGGAAAAATGGCCAAAAAACGGGTGGGCTATAGCCTTGGGGGGAGGGGCTGGCCCACTTTGTCCGCCGGACTCGGAATGGGGAGAGACTTTGCGAACGGCCTCCGCGTGCCAAAAATAGGCCGCGGGCACAGCCGCGCCCAAAAATAACCGCCCGAAGGTCGGCGCGCCCAAACCCCCCAGCGGAAAAATGGCCAAAAAACAGGTGAGCGATAGCCTTGGGGGGAGGGCCTGGCCTACTTCGTCCGCCGGACTCGGAATGGGGCGAGACTTTGCGAGCGGCCTCCGCGTGCCAAAAATAGGCCTCGGGCACAGCCGCGTCCAACAATAACCGTCCGAAGGTCGGCGCGCCCAAATCCCCCAGCGGAAAAATTTCCAAAAAACGTGTGGGCTATATCCTTGGGGGGAGGGGCTGGCCAACTTCGTCCGCCGGACTCAGAATGGGGCGAGACTTTGCGAGCGGCCTCCGCGTGCCAGAAATAGGACTTGGGCACAGCCGCGCCCAAAAATAACTGCCCGAAGGCCGGGGCGCCAAGTTCGTCCAGCGGAAAAATGGCCAAAAAACGGGTGGGCTATAGCCTTTGGGGGAGGGGCTGGCGCACTTCGTCCGCCGGACTCGGAATGGGGAGAGACTTTGCGAGTGGCCTCCGCGTACCCAAAAATAGGCCGCGGGCACAGCCGCGCCCAAAAATAACCCCCCGAAGGCCGCGGCGCCAAGTTCGTCCAGCAGAAAAATGGCCAAAAAACGGGTGGGCTATAGCCTTGGGGGGAGGGGCTGGCCAACTTCGTCCGCCGGACTCGGAATGGGGAGAGACTTTGCGAGCGGCCTCCGCGTACCCAAAAATAGGCCGCGGGCACAGCCGCGCCCAAAAATAACCCCCCGAAGGCCGGGGCGCCAAGTTCGTCCAGCAGAAAAATGGCCAAAAAACGGGTGGGCTATAGCCTTGGGGGGAGGGGCTGGCCAACTTCGTCCGCCGGACTCGGAATGGGGCGACACTTTGCGATCGGCTTCCGCGTGCCAAAAATAGGACTTGGGCACAGCCGCGCCCAAAAATAACTGCCCGAAGGCCGGGGCGCCAAGTTCGTCCAGCGGAAAAATGGCCAAAAAACGGGTGGGCTATAGCCTTTGGGGGAGGGGCTGGCCAACTTCGTCCGCCGGACTCGGAATGGGGCGAGACTTTGCGAGCGTCCTCCGTATGCCAAAAATAGGCTGCGGGCACAGCCGCACCCAAAAATAACCGCCCGAAGGTCGGCGCACCCAAACTCCCCAGCGGAAAAATGGCCAAAAAATTGGTGGGCTATAGCCTTGGGGGGAGGGGCTGGCCAACTTCGTCCGCCGGACTCGGAATGGGGCGAGACTTTGCGAGCGGCCTCCGCGTGCCAGAAATAGGACTTGGCCACAGACGCGCCAAAAAATAACGCCCCGAAGGCCGGGGCGCCAAGTTCGTCCAGCGGAAAAATGGCCAAAAAACGGGTGGGCTATAGCCTTGGGGGGAGGGGCTGGACAACTTCATCCGCCGGACTCGGAATGGGGTGAGACTTTGCGAGCGGCCTCCGCGTGCCAAAAATAGGCCGCGGGCTCAGCCGCGCCCAAAAATAAACCCCGAAGGCTGGGGCGCCAAGTTCGTCCAGCGGAAAAATGGCCAAAAAACGGGTGGGCCATAGCCTTGGAGGGAGGGGCTGGCCCACTTCGTCCGCCGGACTCGGAATGGGGCGAGACTTTGCGAGCGGCCTCCCCGTGCAAAAAATAGGCCGCGGGCACAGCCGTGCCCAAAAATAACCGCCCGAAGGCCGGGGCGCCAAGTTCGTCCAGCGGAAAAATGGCCAAAAAACGGGTGGGCCATAGCCTTGGAGGGAGGGGCTGGCCAACTTCGTCCGCCGGACTCCGAATGGGGCGAGACTTTGGGAGCGGTATCCGCGTGCCAAAAATAGGCCGCGGGCACAGCCGCGCCCAAAAATAACCCCCCGAAGGTTGTCGCGCCCAAACCCCCAGCGGAAAAATGGCCAAAAAACGAGTGGGCTATAGCCTTGGGGGGAGGGGCTGGCCAACTTCGTCCGCCGGACTCGGAATGGGGCGAGACTTTGCGAGCGGCCTCCGCGGGCCAAAAATAGCCCGCGGGCATAGTCGCCCCCAAAAATAAGCCCCGAAGGCCGGGGCGCCAAGTTCGTCCATCGGAAAAATGGCCAAAAAACGGGTGGGCTATAGCCTTGGGGGGAGGTGCTGGCCAACTTCGTCTGCCGGACTCGGATTGGGGCGAGACTTTACGAGCGGGCTCCGCGTGCCGAAAATAGGCCGCGGGCACAGCCGCGCCCAAAAATAACCCCCCAAAGGTCGGCGCGCCCAAACCCCCCAGCGGAAAAATGGCCAAAAAACGGGTGGGCTATAGCCTTGGGGGGAGGGGCTGGCCGACTTCGTCCGCCAGACTCGGAATGGGGCGAGACTTTACGAGCGGCCTTCTAGTGCCAAAAATAGGCCGCGGGCAAGACCGCGCCGAAAAATAACCCCCCGAAGGTCGGCGCGCCCAAACCCCCCAGCGGAAAACTGGCCAAAAAACGGGTGGGCTATAGCCTTGGGGGGAGGGGCTGGCCAACTTCGTCCGCCGGACTCGGAATGGGGCGAGACTTTGCGAGCGGCCTCCGCGTGCCAAAAATAGGCCGCGGGCACAGCCGTGCCCAAAAATAACCCCCCGAAGGTCGGCGCGCCCAAACCCCCCAGCGGAAAAATGGCCAAAAAACGGGTGGGCTATAGCCTTGGGGGGAGGGGCTGTCCAACTTCGTCCGCCGGACTCGGAATGGGGCGAGACTTTACGAGTGGCCTCCGCGTGCCAAAAATAGGCCACGGGCACAGCAGCGCCCAAAAATAACCACCCGAAGGCCGTAGCGCCAAGTTCGTCCAGCGGAAAAATGGCCAAAAAACGGGTGGGCTATAGCCTTCGGGGGAGGGGCTGGCCTACTTCGTCCGCCGGACTCGGAATGGGGAGAGACTTTGCGAGCAGCCTCCGCGTGCCAAAAATAGGCCGCGGGCACAGCCGCACCCAAAAATAACCCCCCGAAGGTCGGCGCGCCCAAACCCCCCAGCGGAAAAATGGCCAAAAAACGGGTGGGCTATAGCCTTCGGGGGAGGGGCTGGCCAACTTCGTCCGAGGGACTCAGAATGGGGCGAGACTTTGCGAGCGCCTCCGCGTACTAAAAATAGGCTGCGGGCACAGCCGCGCCCAAAAATAAGCCCCCAAAGGTCGGCGCGCCCAAACCCCCCATCTGAAAAATGGCCAAAAAACGGGTGGGCCATAGCCTTCGGGGGAGGGGCTGGCCAACTTCGTCTGCCGGACTCGGAATGGGGCGAGACTTTGGGAGCAGCCTCCGCGTGCCAAAAATAGGCCGCGGGCACAGCCACGCCCAAAAATAACCCTCCGAAGGTCGGCGCGCCCAAACCCCCCAGTGGAAAAATGGCCAAAATACGGGTGGACTATAGCCTTGGGGGGAGGGGCTGGCCAACTTCGTCCGCCGGAGTCGGAAAGGTGCGAGCCTTTGCGAGCGGCCTCCGCGTGCCAAAAATAGGCCGCGGGTACAGCCGCGTCAGAAAATAACCGCCCGAAGGTCGGCGCGCCCAAACCCCCCAGCGGAAAAATTTCCAAAAAACGGGTGGGCTATAGCCTTGGGGGGAAGGGCTGGCCAACTTCGTCCGCCGGACTCGGAAAGGGGCGAGTCTTTGCGAGCGGCCTCCGCGTGCCAAAAATAGGCCGCGGGTACAGTCGCGTCAGAAAATAACCCCCCGAAGGTCGGCGCGCCCAAACCCCCCAGCGGAAAAATGGCCAAAAAATGGGTGGGCTATAGACTTGGGGGGAGGGGCTGGCCAACTTCGTCCGCCGAACTCAGAATGGGGCGAGACTTTGTGAGCGGCCTCCGCCTTCCAAAAATAGGGCGCGGGTACAGCCGCGTCAGAAAATAACCCCCCGAAGGTCGGCGCGCCCAAACCCCCAAGCGGAAAAATGGCCAAAAAACGGGTGGGCTATAGCTTTGGGGGGAGGGGCTGGCCCACTTCGTCCGCCGCACTCGGAATGGGGCGAGACTTTGCGAGCGGCCTCCGCGTGCCAGAAATAGGACTTGGGCAAAGCCGCGCCCAAAAATAACTGCCCGAAGGCCGGGGCGCCAAGTTCGTCCAGCGGAAAAATGGCCAAAAAACGGGTGGGCTATAGCCTTTGGGGGAGGGGCTGGCCAACTTCGTCCGCCGGACTCGGAATGGGGAGAGACTTTGCGAGCGGCCTCCGCGTACCCAAAAATAGGCCGCGGGCACAGCCGCGCCCAAAAATAACCCCCCGAAGGCCGGGGCGCCAAGTTCGTCCAGCAGAAAAATGGCCAAAAAACGGGTGGGCTATAGCCTTGGGGGGAGGGGCTGGCCAACTTCGTCCGCCGGACTCGGAATGGGGCGAGACTTTGCGAGTGGGCTCCGCGTGCCAAAAATAGGCCGCGGGCACAGCCGCTCCCAAAAATAACCCCCCAAAGGTCGGCGCGCCCAAACCCCCCAGCGGAAAAATGGCCAAAAAACGGGTGGGCTATAGCCTTGGGGGGAGGGGCTGGCCGACTTCGTCCGCCAGACTCGGAATGGGGCGAGACTTTACGAGCGGCCTTCTAGTGCCAAAAATAGGCCGCGGGCAAGGCCGCGCCGAAAAATAACCCCCCGAAGGTCGGCGCGCCCAAACCCCCCAGCGGAAAACTGGCCAAAAAACGGGTGGGCTATAGCCTTGGGGGGAGGGGCTGGCCAACTTCGTCCGCCGGACTCGGAATGGGGCGAGACTTTGCGAGCGGCCTCCGCGTGCCAAAAATAGGCCGCGGGCACAGCCGCGCCCAAAAATAACTCCCCGAAGGTCGGCGCGCCCAAACCCCCCAGCGGAAAAATGGCCAAAAAACGGGTGGGCTATAGCCTTGGGGGGAGGGGCTGGCCAACTTCGTCCGCCGGACTCGGAATGGGGCGAGACTTTACGAGTGGCCTCCGCGTGCCAAAAATATGCCACGGGCACAGCAGCGCCCAAAAATAACCACCCGAAGGCCGTAGCGCCAAGTTCGTCCAGCGGAAAAATGGCCAAAAAACGGGTGGGCTATAGCCTTGGGGGGAGGGGCTGGCCTACTTCGTCCGCCGGACTCGGAATGGGGAGAGACTTTGCGAGCAGCCTCCGCGTGCCAAAAATAGGCCGCGGGCACAGCCGCGCCCAAAAATAACCCCCCGAAGGTCGGCGCGCCCAAACCCCCCAGCGGAAAAATGGCCAAAAAACGGGTGGGCTATAGCCTTCGGGGGAGGGGCTGGCCAATTTCGTCCGAGGGACTCAGAATGGGGCGAGACTTTGCGAGCGCCTCCGCGTACTAAAAATAGGCTGCGGGCACAGCCGCGCCCAAAAATAAGCCCCCAAAGGTCGGCGCGCCCAAACCCCCCATCGGAAAAATGGCCAAAAAACGGGTGGGCCATAGCCTTCGGGGGAGGGGCTGGCCAACTTCGTCTGCCGGACTCGGAATGGGGCGAGACTTTGGGAGCGGCCTCCGCGTGCCAAAAATAGGCCGCGGGCACAGCCACGCCCAAAAATAACCCTCCGAAGGTCGGCGCGCCCAAACCCCCCAGTGGAAAAATGGCCAAAATACGGGTGGGCTATAGCCTTGGGGGGAGGGGCTGGCCAACTTCGTCCGCCGGAGTCGGAAAGGGGCGAGCCTTTGCGAGCGGCCTCCGCGTGCCAAAAATAGGTCGCGGGTACAGTCGCGTCAGAAAATAACCCCCCGAAGGTCGGCGCGCCCAAACCCCCCAGCGGAAAAATGGCCAAAAAATGGGTGGGCTATAGACTTGGGGGGAGGGGCTGGCCAACTTCGTCCGCCGAACTCAGAATGGGGCGAGACTTTGTGAGCGGCCTCCGCCTTCCAAAAATAGGGCGCGGGTACAGCCGCGTCAGAAAATAACCCCCCGAAGGTCGGCGCGCCCAAACCCCCAAGCGGAAAAATGGCCAAAAAACGGGTGGGCTATAGCTTTGGGGGGAGGGGCTGGCCCACTTCGTCCGCCGCACTCGGAATGGGGTGAGACTTTGCGAGCGGCCTCCGCGTGCCAGAAATAGGACTTGGGCAAAGCCGCGCCCAAAAATAACTGCCCGAAGGCCGGGGCGCCAAGTTCGTCCAGCGGAAAAATGGCCAAAAAACGGGTGGGCTATAGCCTTTGGGGGAGGGGCTGGCCAACTTCGTCCGCCGGACTCGGAATGGGGAGAGACTTTGCGAGCGGCCTCCGCGTACCCAAAAATAGGCCGCGGGCACAGCCGCGCCCAAAAATAACCCCCCGAAGGCCGGGGCGCTAAGTTCGTCCAGCAGAAAAATGGCCAAAAAACGGGTGGGCTATAGCCTTGGGGGGAGGGGCTGGCCAACTTCGTCCGCCGGACTCGGAATGGGGAGAGACTTTGCGAGCGGCCTCCGCGTACCCAAAAATAGGCCGCGGGCACAGCCGCGCCCAAAAATAACCCCCCGAAGGCCGGGGCGCCAAGTTCGTCCAGCAGAAAAATGGCCAAAAAACGGGTGGGCTATAGCCTTGGGGGGAGGGGCTGGCCAACTTCGTCCGCCGGACTCGGAATGGGGCGAGACTTTGCGAGCGGCCTCCGCGTGCCAAAAATAGGACTTGGGCACAGCCGCGCCCAAAAATAACTGCCCGAAGGCCGGGGCGCCAAGTTCGTCCAGCGGAAAAATGGCCAAAAAACGGGTGGGCTATAGCCTTTGGGGGAGGGGCTGGCCCACTTCGTCCGCCGGACTCGGAATGGGACGAGACTTTGCGAGCGGCCTCCGTATGCCAAAAATAGGCTGCGGGCACAGCCGCACCCAAAAATAACCGCCCGAAGGTCGGCGCACCCAAACTCCCCAGCGGAAAAATGGCCAAAAAATTGGTGGGCTATAGCCTTGGGGGGAGGGGCTGGCCAACTTCGTCCGCCGGACTCGGAATGGGGCGAGACTTTGCGAGCGGCCTCCGCGTGCCAGAAATAGGACTTGGCCACAGACGCGCCAAAAAATAACGCCCCGAAGGCCGGGGCGCCAAGTTCGTCCAGCGGAAAAATGGCCAAAAAACGGGTGGGCTATAGCCTTGGGGGGAGGGGCTGGACAACTTCGTCCGCCGGACTCGGAATGGGGTGAGACTTTGCGAGCGGCCTCCGCGTTCCAAAAATAGGGCGCGGGTACAGCCGCGTCTGAAAATAACCCCCCGAAGGTCGGCGCGCCCAAACCCCCAAGCGGAAAAATGGCCAAAAAATGGGTGGGCTATAGCTTTGGGGGGAGGGGCTGGCCCACTTCGTCCGCCGCACTCGGAATGGGGCGAGACTTCACGAGCGGACTCCGCGTGCCAAAAATAGGCCGCGGGCACAGCCGTGCTAAAAAATAACACCCCGAAGGCCGGGGCGCCAAGTTCGTCCAGCGGAAAAATGGCCAAAAAACGGGTGGGCTATAGCCTTGGGGGGTGGGGTTGGCCTACTTCGTCCGCCGGACTCGCAATGGCCCGAGAATTTGCGAGTGGCCTCCGTGTACCAAAAATAGGCCCCGGGCACAGCCGCGACCAAAAATAACCGCCCGAAGGCCGGGGCGCCAAATTCGTCCAGCGGAAAAAGGCCACAAAAACGGGTGGGCTGTAGCCTTGGGGGGTGGGGCTGGTCAACTTCGTCCGCCGGACTCGGAATGGCGCAAGACTTTGCGAGCGGCCTCCGTGTGCCCAAAAATAACCGCCCGAAGGCCGCGGCGCCAAGTTCGTCCAGCGGAAAAAGGCCACAAAAACGGGTGGGCTATAGCCTTGGGGGGAGGGGCAAGCCCACTTCGTCCGCCAGACTCGGAATGGCGCGAGACTTTGCGATCGGCCTCCGAGTGCCAAAAATAGTCCCTAGGCACAGCCGCGCACAAAACTAACCGCCCGAAGGCCGGGGCGCCAAGTTCGTCCTGCGGAAAAAGGCCACAAAAACGGGTGGCCTATAGCCTTGGCGGGGGGGGCTCGCCAACATCGTCCGCCGGACTCGGAATGGCGCGAGACTTTGCGAGCGGCCTCCGTGTACCAAAAATAGGACCCGGGCACAACCGCCACCAAAAATAACCGCCCGAAGGCCGGGGCGCCAAGTTCGTCCTGCGGAAAAAGGCCACAAAAACGGGTGGGCTGTAGCCTTGGGGGGTGGGGCTGGCCAACTTCATCCGCCGGAATCGGAACGGCGCGAGAATTTGTGAGCGGCCTCCGTGTGCAAAAAATAGGCCCCGGGCACAGACGCGCCCAAAATAACCGCCCGAAGGCCGGGTCTCCAAGTTCGTCCAGCGGAAAAAGTCCACAAAAACGGGTTGGCTATAGCCTTGGGGGGTGGGGCAGGCCCACTTCGTCCGCCAGACTCGGAATGGCGCGAGACTTTGCGAGAGGCCTCCGAGTGCCAAAAATAGGCCCTAGGCACAGCCGCGCCCAAAAATAACCTCCCGAAGGCCGGGGCGCCAAGTTCGTCCTGCGGAAAAAGGCCACAAAAACGAGTGGCCTATAGCCTTGGCGGGTGGGGCTGGCCAACTTCATCCGCCGGACTCGGAATGGCGCGAGACTTTGCGAGCGGCCTCCGTGTGCAAAAAATAGGCCCCGGGCACAGACGCGCCCAAAAAATACCCGCCCGAAGGCCGCGGCGCCAAGTTCGTCCAGCGGAAAAAGGCCACAAAAACGGGTGGGCTATAGCCTTGGGGGGTGGGGCTGGCCAACTTCGTCCGCCGGACTTGGAATAGCGCGAGACTTTGCGAGGCGCCTCCGTGTGCCAAAAATAGGCCGCGGGCACAGCCGCGCCCAACAATACCCACCCGAAGGCCGGGGCGCCAAGTTCGTCCAGCGGAAAATGGCCACAAAAACGGGTGGGCTATAGCCTTGGGGGTGGGGCTGGCCAACTTCGTCCACCGGACTCGGAATGGCGCGATACTTTGCGAGGCGGCTCCGTGTGCCAAAAATAGGCCGCGGGCACAGCCGCACCCAAAAATACCCGCACGAAGGCCACGGCGCCAAGTTCGTCGAGCGGAAAAAGGCCACAAAAACGGGTGGGCTATAGCCTTCGGGGGTGGGGCTGACCAACTTCGTCCGCCGGACTCGGAATGGCGCGAGACTTTGCGAGGCGCCACCGTGAGCCAAAAATAGGCCGCGGACACAGCCGTTCCCAAAAATACCCGCCCGAAGGCCGCGACGCCAAGTTCGTCCAGCGGAAAAAGGACACAAAAACGGGTGGGCTATAGCCTTGGGGGTGGGGCTGGCCAACTTCGTCCGACGGACTTGGAATGGCGCGAGACTTTGCGAGGCGCCTCCATGTGCCAAAAATAGGCCGCGGGCACAGCCGCGCCCAAAAATACCCGCCCGAAGGCCGGGGCGCCAAGTTTGTCCAGCGGAAAATGGCCACAAAAAACGGGTGGGCTATAGCCTTGGGGGTGGGGCTGGCCAACTTCGTCCGCCGGACTCGGAATGGCGCGAGACTTTGCGAGGCGCCTCCGTGTGCCAAAAATAGGCCGCGGGCACAGCCGCGCCCAAAAATACCCGCCCGAAGGCTGGGGCGCCAAGTTCGTCCAGCGGAAAATGGCCACAAAAACGGGTGGGCTATAGGCTTGGGGGGTGGGGCTGGCCAACTTCGTCCGCCGGACTCGGAATGGGGTGAGACTTTGCGAGCGGCCTCCGCGTTCCAAAAATAGGGCGCGGGTACAGCCGCGTCTGAAAATAACCCCCCGAAGGTCGGCGCGCCCAAACCCCCAAGCGGAAAAATGGCCAAAAAACGGGTAGGCTATAGCTTTGGGGGGAGGGGCTGGCCCACTTCGTCCGCCGGACTCGGAATGGGGAGAGAATTTGCGAGCGGCCTCCGCGTACCAAAAATTGGCCGCGGACACAGCCGCGCCCAAAAATGACCGCCCGAAGGCCGGGGCGCCAAGTTCGTCCAGCGGAAAAATGGCCAAAAAATGGGTGGGCTATAGCCTTGGGGGGAGGGGCTGGCCAACTTCGTCCGCCGGACTCGGAATGGGGCGAGACTTTGCGAGCGGCCTCCGCGTGCCAGAAATAGGACTTGGCACAGCCGCGCTAAAAAATAACACCCCGAAGGCCGGGGCGCCAAGTTCGTCCAGCGGAAAAATGGCCAAAAAACGGGTGGGCTATAGCCTTGGGGGGTGGGGTTGGCCAACTTCGTCCGCCGGACTCGCAATGGCCCGAGAATTTGCGAGTGGCCTCCGTGTACCAAAAATAGGCCCCGGGCACAGCCGCGACCAAAAATAACCGCCCGAAGGCCGGGGCGCCAAATTCGTCCAGCGGAAAAAGGCCACAAAAACGGGTGGGCTGTAGCCTTGGGGGGTGGGGCTGGTCAACTTCGTCCGCCGGACTCGGAATGGCGCAAGACTTTGCGAGCGGCCTCCGTGTGCCCAAAAATAACCGCCCGAAGGCCGCGGCGCCAAGTTCGTCCAGCGGAAAAAGGCCACAAAAACGGGTGGGCTATAGCCTTGGGGGGTGGGGCTGGCCAACTTCGTCCGCCGGACTTGGAATAGCGCGAGACTTTGCGAGGCGCCTCCGTGTGCCAAAAATAGGCCGCGGGCACAGCCGCGCCCAACAATACCCACCCGAAGGCCGGGCGCCAAGTTCGTCCAGCGGAAAATGGCCACAAAAACGGGTGGGCTATAGCCTTGGGGGTGGGGCTGGCCAACTTCGTCCGCCGGACTCGGAATGGCGCGAGACTTTGCGAGGCGCCTCCGTGTACCAAAAATAGGCCGCGGGCACAGCCGCGCCCAAAAATACCCGCCCGAAGGCTGGGGCGCCAAGTTCGTCCAGCGGAAAATGGCCACAAAAACGGGTGGGCTATAGGCTTGGGGGGTGGGGCTGGCCAACTTCGTCCGCCGGACTCGGAATGGCGCGAGACTTTGCGAGGCGCCTCCATGTGCCAAAAATAGGCCGCGGGCACAGCCGCGCCCAAAAATACCCGCCCGAAGGCCGGGGCGCCAAGTTCGTCCAGCGGAAAATGGCCACAAAAACGGGTGGGCTATAGGCTTGGGGGGTGGGGCTGGCCCACTTCGTCCGCCGGACTCAGAATGGCGCGAGACTATGCGAGGCGCCACCGTGTGCCAAAAATAGTCCGCGGCCACGGCCGCGCCCAAAAATACCCGCCCGAAGGCCGCGGCGCCAAGTTCGTCCAGCGGAAAAAGCCCACAAAAACGGGTGGGCTATAGACTTGGGGGGTGGGGCTGGCCAACTTCGTCCGCCGGACTCGGAATGGCGCGAGACTTTGCGAGGCTCCTCCGTGTGCAAAAAATAGGCCGCGGACAGAGCCGCGCCCAAAAATACCCGCCCGAAGACCGCGGCGCCAAGTTCGTCCAGCGGAAAAAGCCCACAAAAACGGGTGGGATATAGCCTTGGGGGGTGGGGCTGGCCCACTTCGTCCGCCGGACTCGGAATGGCGCGAGACTTTGCGAGGCGCCTCCGTGTGCCAAAAATAGGCCGCGGGCACGGCTGTGCCCAAAAATACCCGCCCGAAGGCCGCGGCGCCAAGTTCGTCCAGCGGAAAAAGCCCACAAAAACGGGTGGGCTATAGCCTTGGGGGTGGGGCTGGCCCACTTCGTCCGCCGGACATGGAATGGCGCGAGACTTTGCGAGGCGCCGCCGTGTGCCAAAAATAGGCCGCGGGAACAGCCGCGCCCAAAAATACCCGCCCGAAGGCCGGGGCGCCAAGTTCGTCCAGCGGAAAAAGCCCACAAAAACGGGTGGGCTATAGACTTGGGGGGTGGGGCTGGCCAACTTCGTCCGCCGGACTCGGAATGGCGCGAGACTTTGCGAGGCGCCTCCGTGTGCCAAAAATAGGCCGCGGCCACAGCCGCGCCCAAAAATACCCGCCCGAAGGCCGCGGCGCCAAGTTCGTCCAGCGGAAAAAGGCCACAAAAACGGGTGGGCTATAGCCTTGGGGGGTGGGGCTGGCCAACTTCGTCCGCCGGACTCGGAATGGCGCGCGACTTTGTGAGGCGCCTCCGTGTGCCAAAAATAGGCCGCGGGCACGGCCGCGCCCAAAAATACCCGCCCGAAGGCCGCGGCGCCAAGTTCGTCCAGCGGAAAAAGGCCACAAAAACGGGTGGGCTATAGCCTTGGGGGGTGGGGCTGGCCAACTTCGTCCGCCGGACTTGGAATGGCGCGAGACTTTGCGAGGCGCCTCCGTGTGCCAAAAATGGGCCGCGGGCACAGCCGCGCCCAACAATAGCCGCCCGAAGGCCGCGGCGCCAAGTTCGACCAGCGGAAAAAGGCCACAAAAACGGGTGGGCTATAGCCTTGGGGGGTGGGGCTGGCCAACTTCGTCCGCCGGACTCGGAATGGCGCGATACTTTGCGAGGCGGCTCCGTGTGCCAAAAATAGGCCGCGGGCACAGCCGCACCCAAAAATACCCGCCCGAAGGCCGCGGCGCCAAGTTCGTCCAGCGGAAAAAGGCCACAAAAACGGGTGGGCTATAGCCTTGGGGGGTGGGGCTGGCAAACTTCGTCCGCCGGACTCGGAATGGCGCCAGACTTTGCAAGGCTCCTCCGTGTGCCAAAAATAGGCCGCGGACAGAACCGCGCCCAAAAATACCCGCCCGAAGACCGCGGCGCCAAGTTCGTCCAGCGGAAAAAGGCCACAAAAACGGGTGGGCTATAGCCTTGGGGGGTGGGGCTGGCAAACTTCGTCCGCCGGACTCGGAATGGCGCGAGACTTTGCGAGGCTCCTCCGTGTGCCAAAAATAGGCCGTGGACAGAACCGCGCCCAAAAATACCCGCCCGAAGACCGCGGCGCCAAGTTCGTCCAGCGGAAAAATGGCCAAAAAACGGGTGGGCTATAGCCTTGGGGGGAGGGGCTGGCCCACTTCGTCCGCCGGACTCGGAATTGGGCCAGACTTTGCGAGCGGCCTCCGCGTGCCAAAAATAGGCCGCGGGCACAGCCGCGGCCAAAAATAACCCCCCGAAGGTCGTTACGCCCAAACCCGCCAACGGAAAATTGGCCAAAAAATGGGTGGGCTATAGCCTTGGGGGGAGGGGCTGGCCAACTTTGTCCGCCGGACTCGGTATGGGGCGAGACATTGCGAGCGGCCTCCGCGTGCTAGAAAGAGGCTGCGGGCATAGCCGCGACCAAAAATAACCGCCCGAAGGCCGGGGCGCCAAGTTCGTCCAGCGGAAAAATAGCCAAAAAACGGGTGGGCTATAGGCTTGGGGGGAGGGGTTGGCCAAC
This sequence comes from Citrus sp. QX-2021, assembly GCA_030444885.1. Lineage (NCBI taxonomy): Eukaryota > Viridiplantae > Streptophyta > Magnoliopsida > Sapindales > Rutaceae > Citrus > Citrus sp. QX-2021. The sequence continues at coordinate 146,452 of JAUJEF010000015.1, read as the reverse complement.
TTCGTCCGCCGGACTCAGAATGGGGCGAGACTTCGCGAGCGGCCTCCGCGTACCAAAAATAGGCCGCGGGCACAGCCGTACCCAAAAATAACCGCCCGAAGGTCGGCGCGCCCAAACCCCCCAGCGGAAAAATGGCCAAAAAACGGGTGGGGTATAGCCTTGGGGGGAGGGGCGGGCCAACTTCGTCCGCCGGACTCGGAATGGGGTGAGAATTTGCGAGCGACCTCCGGGTGCCAAAAATAGGCCACGGGCACAACCGCGCCCAAAAATAACCGCCCGAAGGTCGGCGCGCCCAAACCCCCCAGCGGAAAAATGGCCAAAAAACGGGTGGGCTATAGCCTTGGGGGGAGGGGCTGGCCCACTTCGTCCGCCGGACTCGGAATTGGGCCAGACTTTGCGAGCGGCCTCCGCGTGCCAAAAATAGGCCGCGGGCACAGCCGCGCCCAAAAATAACCGCCCGAAGGTCGGCGCGCCCAAACCCCCCAGCGGAAAAATGGCCAAAAAACGGGTGGGCTATAGCCTTGGGGGGAGGGGCTGGCCCACTTCGTCCGCCGGACTCGGAATTGGGCCAGACTTTGCGAGCGGCCTCCGCGTGCCAAAAATAGGCCGCGGGCACAGCCGCGGCCAAAAATAACCCCCCGAAGGTCGTTACGCCCAAACCCGCCAACGGAAAATTGGCCAAAAAATGGGTGGGCTATAGCCTTGGGGGGAGGGGCTGGCCAACTTTGTCCGCCGGACTCGGTATGGGGCGAGACATTGCGAGCGGCCTCCGCGTGCTAGAAAGAGGCTGCGGGCATAGCCGCGACCAAAAATAACCGCCCGAAGGCCGGGGCGCCAAGTTCGTCCAGCGGAAAAATAGCCAAAAAACGGGTGGGCTATAGGCTTGGGGGGAGGGGTTGGCCAACTTCGTCCGCCGGACTCAGAATGGGGCGAGACTTCGCGAGCGGCCTCCGCGTACCAAAAATAGGCCGCGGGCACAGCCGTACCCAAAAATAACCGCCCGAAGGTCGGCGCGCCCAAACCCCCCAGCGGAAAAATGTCCAAAAAACGGGTGGGGTATAGCCTTGGGGGGAGGGGCTGGCCCACTTCGTCGGCCGGACTCGGAATTGGGCCAGACTTTGCGAGCGGCCTCCGCGTGCCAAAAATAGGCTGCGGGCACAGCCGCGCCCAAAAATAACCACCCGAAGGTTGGCGCGCCCAAACCCCCCAGCGGAAAAATGGCCAAAAAACGGGTGGGCTATAGCCTTGGGGGGAGGGGCTGGCCAACATCGTCCGCCGGACTCGGAATGGGGCGAGACTTTGCGAGCGGCCTCCACGTTCCAAAAATAGGCCGCGGGCACAGCCGTTCCCATAAATAACCGCCCGAAGGTCGGCGCGCCCAAACCCCCCAGCGGAAAAATGACCAAAAAACGGGTGGGCTATAGCCTTGGGGGGAGGGGCTGGCCAACTTCGTCCGCCGGACTCGGAATGGGCTGAGACTTTGTGAGCTGCCTTCGCGTGCCAAAAATAGGCCGCAGGCACAGCCGCGCCCAATAATAACATCCCGAAGGCCGGGGCGACAAGTTCGTCCAGCGTAAAAATGGCCAAAAACGGGTGGGCTATAGCCTTGGGGGGAGGGGCAGGCCTACTTCGTCCGCCGGACTCGGAATGGGGCGAGACTTCGCGAGCGGCCTCCACGTACCAAAAATAGGCCACGGCCACAGCCGCGCCCAATAATAACTGCCCGAAGGCTGGGGCGCCAAGATCGTCCAGCGGAAAAATGGCCAAAAAACGGGTGGGCTATAGCCTTGGGGGGAGGGGCTGGCCAATTTCGTCCGCCGGACTCGGAATTGGGCCAGACTTTGCGAGCGGCCTCCGCGTGCCAAAAATAGGCTGCGGGCACAGCCGCGCCCAAAAATAACCACCCGAAGGTTGGCGCGCCCAAACCCCCCAGCGGAAAAATGGCCAAAAAACGGGTGGGCTATAGCCTTGGGGGGAGGGGCTGGCCAACATCGTCCGCCGGACTCGGAATGGGGCGAGACTTTGCGAGCGGCCTCCACGTTCCAAAAATAGGCCGCGGGCACAGCCGTTCCCATAAATAACCGCCCGAAGGTCGGCGCGCCCAAACCCCCCAGCGGAAAAATGACCAAAAAACGGGTGGGCTATAGCCTTGGGGGGAGGGGCTGGCCAACTTCGTCCGCCGGACTCGGAATGGACCGAGACTTTGCGAGCTGCCTTCGCGTGCCAAAAATAGGCCGCAGGCACAGCCGCGCCCAATAATAACATCCCGAAGGCCGGGGCGACAAGTTCGTCCAGCGGAAAAATGGCCAAAAAACGGGTGGGCTATAGCCTTGCGGGGAGGGGCAGGCCTACTTCGTCCGCCGGACTCGGAATGGGGCGAGACTTCGCGAGCGGCCTCCACGTACCAAAAATAGGCCGCGGCCACAGCCGCGCCCAATAATAACTGCCCGAAGGCCGGGGCGCCAAGATCATCCAGCGGAAAAATGGCCAAAAAACGGGTGGGCTATAGCCTTGGGGGGAGGGGCTGGCCAATTTCGTCCGCCGGACTCAGAATGGGGTGAGACTTCGCGAGCGGCCTCCGCGTACCAAAAATAGGCCGATAAACACAGCCGCGCCCAAAAATAACCGCCCGAAGGTTGGCGTGCCCAAACCCCCCAGCGGAAAAATGGCCAAAAAACGGGTGGGCTATAGCCTTGGGGGGAGGGGCTGGCCAACTTCGTCCGCCGGACTCGGAATGGGGCGAGACTTTGCGAGCGGCCTCCGGGGGCCAAAAATAGCCCGTGGGCATAGTCGCCCCCAAAACTAAGCCCCGAAGGCCGGGGCGCCAAGTTCGTCCATCGGAAAAATGGCCAAAAAACGGGTGGGCTATAGCCTTGGGGGGAGGGGCTGGCCAACTTCGTCCGCCGGACTCGGAATGGGGCGAGACTTTGCGAGCGGCCTCCACGTTCCAAAAATAGGCCGCGGGCACAGCCGCGCCAATAAATACACGCCCGAAGGCCGGGGCGCCAAGTTCGTCCAGCGGAAAGAAGCCACAAAAACGGGTGGGCTATAGCCTTGGGGGGTGGGGCTGGCCAACTTCGTCCGCCGGACTCGGAATGGCGCGAGACTTTGCGAGGCGCCTCCGTGTGCCAAAAATAGGCTGCGGGCACAGCCGCGCCCACAAATACACGCCCGAAGGCCGGGGCGCCAAGTTCGTCCAGCGCAAAGAGGCCCCAAAAACGGGTGGGCTATAGCCTTCGGGGGTGGGGCTGGCCAACTTCGTCCGCCGGACTCGGAATGGCGCGAGACTTTGCGAGGCGCCTCCGTGTGCCAAAAATAGGCCGCGGGCACAGCCACGCCCAAAAATACCCGCCCGAAGGCCGGGGCGCCAAACTTCGTCCAGCGGAAAGAGGCCCCAAAAACGGGTGGGCTATAGCCTTGGGGGGTGGGGCTGGCCAACTTCGTCCGCCGGACTCGGAATGGCGCGAGACTTTGCGAGGCTCCTCCGTGTGCCAAAAATAGGCCGCGGGAACAGCCGCGCCCAAAAATACCCACCCGAAGGCCGGGGCGCCAAGCTCGTCCAGCGGAGAGAGGCCCCAAAAACGGGTGGGCTATAGCCTTGGGGGGTGGGGCTGGCCAACTTCGTCCGCCGGACTCGGAATGGCGCGAGACTTTGCGAGGCACCTCCGTGTGCCAAAAATAGGCCGCGGGCACAGCCGCGCCCAAAAATACCAGCCCGAAGGCCGGGGCGCCAAGTTCGTCCAGCGGAAAGAGGCCACAAAAACGGGTGGGCTATAGCCTTGGGGGGTGGGGCTGGCCAACTTCGTCCGCCGGACTCGGAATGGCGCGAGACTTTGCGACGCGCCTCCGTGTGCCAAAAATAGGCCGCGGGCACAGCCGAGCCCAAAAATACCCGCCCGAAGGCCGGGGCGCCAAGTTCGTCCAGCGGAAAGAGGCCACAAAAACGGGTGGGCTATAGCCTTGGGGGGTGGGGCCGGCCCACTTCGTCCGCCGGACTCGGAATGGCGCGGTACTTTGAGAGGCGCCTCCGTGTGCCAAAAATAGGCCGCCGGCACAGCCGCGTACAAAAATACCCGCCCGAAAGCCGGGGCGCCAAGTTCGTCCAGCGGAAAGAGGCCCCAAAAACGGGTGGGCTATAGCCTTGGGGGGTGGGGCTGGCCAACTTCGTCCGCCGGACTCGGAATGGCGCGAGACTTTGCGAGGCGCCTCCGTGTGCCAAAAATAGGCCGCGGGCACAGCCGCACCCAAAAATACCCACCCGAAGGCCGGGGCGCCAAGTTCGTCCAGCGGAAAGAGGCCACAAAAACGGGTGGGCTATAGCCTTTGGGGGTTGGGCTGGCCAACTTCGTCCGCCGGACTCGGAATGGCGCGAGACTTTGCGAGGCGCCTCCGTGTGACAAAAATAGGCCGTGGGCACAGCCACGCCCAAAAATACCCGACCGAAGGCCGGGGCGCCAAGTTCGTCCAGCGGAAAGAGGCCCCAAAAACGGGTGGGCTATAGCCTTGGGGGGTGGGGCTGGCCAACTTCGTCCGCCGGACTCGGAATGGCGCGAGACTTTGCGAGGCGCCTCCGTGTGCCAATAATAGGCCGCGGGCACAGCCGCACCCACAAATACACGCCCGAAGGCCGGGGCGCCAAGTTCGTCCAGCGCAAAGAGGCCCCAAAAACGGGTGGGCTATAGCCTTGGGGGGTGGGGCTGGCAAACTTCGTCCGCCGGACTCGAAATGGCGCGAGACTTTGCGAGGCTCCTCCGTGTGCCAAAAATAGGCCGCGGACAGAACCGCGCCCAAAAATACCCGCCCGAAGACCGCGGCGCCAAGTTCGTCCAGCGGAAAAAGGCCACAAAAACGGGTGGGCTATAGCCTTGGGGGGTGGGGCTGGCAAACTTCGTCCGCCGGACTCGGAATGGCGCCAGACTTTGCAAGGCTCCTCCGTGTGCCAAAAATAGGCCGCGGACAGAACCGCGCCCAAAAATACCCGCCCGAAGACCGCGGCGCCAAGTTCGTCCAGCGGAAAGAGGCCACAAAAACGGGTGGGCTATAGCCTTTGGGGGTTGGGCTGGCCAACTTCGTCCGCCGGACTCGGAATGGCGCGAGACTTTGCGAGGCGCCTCCGTGTGACAAAAATAGGCCGTGGGCACAGCCACGCCCAAAAATACCCGACCGAAGGCCGGGGCGCCAAGTTCGTCCAGCGGAAAGAGGCCACAAAAACGGGTGGGCTATAGCCTTGGGGGGTGGGGCTGGCCAACTTCGTCCGCCGGACTCGGAATGGCGTGAGACTTTGCGAGGCGCCTCCGTGTGCCAAAAATAGGCTGCGGGCACAGCCGCGCCCACAAATACACGCCCGAAGGCCGGGGCGCCAAGTTCGTCCAGCGCAAAGAGGCCCCAAAAACGGGTGGGCTATAGCCTTGGGGGGTGGGGCTGGCAAACTTCGTCCGCCGGACTCGAAATGGCGCGAGACTTTGCGAGGCTCCTCCGTGTGCCAAAAATAGGCCGCGGACAGAACCGCGCCCAAAAATACCCGCCCGAAGACCGCGGCGCCAAGTTCGTCCAGCGGAAAAAGGCCACAAAAACGGGTGGGCTATAGCCTTGGGGGGTGGGGCTGGCAAACTTCGTCCGCCGGACTCGGAATGGCGCCAGACTTTGCAAGGCTCCTCCGTGTGCCAAAAATAGGCCGCGGACAGAACCGCGCCCAAAAATACCCGCCCGAAGACCGCGGCGCCAAGTTCGTCCAGCGGAAAAAGGCCACAAAAACGGGTGGGCTATAGCCTTGGGGGGTGGGGCTGGCAAACTTCGTCCGCCGGACTCGGAATGGCGCGAGACTTTGCGAGGCTCCTTCGTGTGCCAAAAATAGGCCGTGGACAGAACCGCGCCCAAAAATACCCGCCCGAAGACCGCGGCGCCAAGTTCGTCCAGCGGAAAAAGGCCACAAAAACGGGTGGGATATAGCCTTGGGGGGTGGGGCTGGCCAACTTTGTCCGCCGGACTCGGTATGGGGCGAGACATTGCGAGCGGCCTCCGCGTGCCAGAAAGAGGCTGCGGGCATAGCCGCGACCAAAAATAACCGCCCGAAGGCCGGGGCGCCAAGTTCGTCTAGCGGAAAAATAGCCAAAAAACGGGTGGGCTATAGGCTTGGGGGGAGGGGTTGGCCAACTTCGTCCGCCGGACTCAGAGTGGAGGGAGACTTCGCGAGCGGCCTCCGCGTACCAAAAATAGGCCGCGGGCACAGCCGTACCCAAAAATAACCGCCCGAAGGTCGGCGCGCCCAAACCCCCCAGCGGAAAAATGGCCAAAAAACGGGTGGGGTATAGCCTTGGGGGGAGGGGCGGGCCAACTTCGTCCGCCGGACTCGGAATGGGGTGAGAATTTGCGAGCGACCTCCGCGTGCCAAAAATAGGCCACGGGCACAACCGCGCCCAAAAATAACCGCCCGAAGGTCGGCGCGCCCAAACCCCCCAGCGGAAAAATGGCCAAAAAACGGGTGGGCTATAGCCTTGGGGGGAGGGGCTGGCCCACTTCGTCCGCCGGACTCGGAATTGGGCGCGAGACTTTGTGAGGCGCCTCCGTGTGCCAAAAATAGGCCGCGGGCACAGCCGCGCCCAAAAATAACCGCCCGAAGGTCGGCGCGCCCAAACCCCCCAGCGGAAAGAGGCCACAAAAACGGGTGCGCTATAGACTTGGGGGGAGGGGCTGGCCCACTTCGTCCGCCGGACTCGGAATTGGGCCAGACTTTGCGAGCGGCCTCCGCGTGCCAAAAATAGGCCGCGGGCAGAGCCGCGCCCACAAATACCCGCCCGAAGGCCGGGGCGCCAAGTTCGTCCAGCGGAAAGAGGCCACAATAACGGGTGGGCTATAGCCTTGGGGGGTGGGGCTGGCCAACTTCGTCCGCCGGACTCGGAATGGCGCGAGACTTTGCGAGGCGCCTCCGTGTGCCAAAAATAGGCCGCGGGCACAGCCGCGCCCAAAAATACCCACCCAAAGGCCGGGGCGCCAAGTTCGTCCAGCGGAAAGAGGCCACAAAAACGGGTGGGATATAGCCTTGGGGGGTGGGGCTGGCCGACTTCGTCCGCTGGACTCGGAATGGCGCGAGACTTTGCGAGGTGCCTCCGTGTGAAAAAAATAGGTCGCGGGCACAGCCGCGCCCAAAAATACCCGCCCGAAGGCCGGGCCGCCAAGTTCGTCCAGCGGAAAGAGGCCACAAAAACGGGTGGGCTATAGCCTTGGGGGGTGGGGCTGGCCGACTTCGTCCGCCGGACTCGGAATGGCGCGAGACTTTGCGAGGAGCCTCCGTGTGCCAAAAATAGGCTGCGGGCACAGCCGCACCCAAAAATACCCGCCCGAAGGCCGGGGCGCCAATTTCGTCCAGCGGAAAGAGGCCACAAAAACGGGTGGGCTATAGCCTTGGGGGGTGGGGCTGGCCGACTACGTCCGCCGGACTCGGAATGGCGCGAGACTTTGCGAGGCGCCTCCGTGTGCCAAAAATAGTCCGCGGGAACAGCCGCGCCCACAAATACCCGCCCGAAGGCCGGGGCGCCAAGTTCGTCCAGCGGAAAGAGGCCACAATAACGGGTGGGCTATAGCCTTGGGGGGTGGGGCTGGCCGACTTCGTCCGCCGGACTCGGAATGGCGCGAGACTTTGCGACGCGCCTCCGTGTGCCAAAAATAGGCCGCGGGAACAGCCGCGCCCAAAAATACCCGCCCGAAGGCCGGGGCGCCAAGTTCGTCCAGCGGAAAGAGGCCACAAAAACGGGTGGGCTATAGCCTTGGGGGGTGGGGCTGGCAAACTTCGTCCGCCGGACTAGGAATGGCGCGAGACTTTGCGAGGCTCCTCCGTGTACCAAAAATAGGCCACGGGAACAGCCGCGCCCAAAAATACCCGCCCGAAGGCCGGGGCGCCAAGTTCTTCCAGCGGAAAGAGGCCACAAAAACGGGTGGGCTATAGCCTTGGGGGGTGGGGCTGGCCAACTTCGTCCGCCGGACTCGAAATGGCGCGAGACTTTGCGAGGCGCCTCCGTGTGCCAAAAATAGTCCGCGGGCACAGCCGCACCCACAAATACCCGCCCGAAGGCCGGGGCGCCAAGTTCGTCCAGCGGAAAGAGGCCCCAAAAAGGGGTGGGCTATAGCCTTGGGGGGTGGGGCTAGCCAACTTCGTCCGCCGGACTCGGAATGGCGCGAGACTTTGCGAGGCGCCTCCGTGTGCCAAAAATAGGCCGCGGGCACAGCCGCGCCCAAAAATACCCGCCCGAAGGCCGGGGCGCCAAGTTCGTCCAGCGAAAAGAGGCCCCAAAAACGGGTGGGCTATAGGCTTGGGGTGGGGCTGGCCCACTTCGTCCGCCGGACTCGGAATGGCGCGAGACTTTGCGAGGCGCCTCCGTGTGCCAAAAATAGGCCGCGGGCACAGCCGCGCCCAAAAATACCCACCCGAAGGCCGGGACGCCAAGTTCGTCAAGGGGAAAGAGGCCCCAAAAACGGGTGGGTTATAGCCTTGGGGGGTGGGGCTGGCCAACTTCGTCCGCCGGACTCGGAATGGCTCGAGACTTTGCGAGACGCCTCCGTGTGCCAAAAATAGGCCGCGGACACAGCGCTCCCAAAAATACCCGCCTGAAGGCCGGGGCGCCAAGTTTGTCCAGCGGAAAGAGGCCACAAAAACGGGTGGGCTATAGCCTTGGGGGGTGGGGCTGGCCAACTTCGTCCGCCGGACTCGGAATGGCGCGAGACTTTACGAGGCGCCTCCGTGTGCCAAAAATAGGCCGCGGGCACAGCCGGCCCACAGCCGCGCCCAAAATTAGTCCGCCCCACAAAAGGCCGGGCGCCAAGTTCCGTCCAGCGGAAAGAGGCCACAAAAGCGGGTGTGTAGCTATAGGGGGGGCGGGGCTGGCCAACTTCGTCCGCCAGCGGACTCGGAATGGCGGTCGACTATAGCCTTGCGAGGCACCTCCGTGTGGACTCAAAATGGCGCGAGAGACTTTGCTGCCTCCGGTGCACAGCCGCGCCCAAAAATACCCGCCCGAAGGCCGGGGCGCCAAGTTAGTCCAGCGGAAAGAGGCCACAAAAACGGGTGGGCTATAGCCTTGGGGGGTGGGGCTGGCCGACTTCGTCCGCCGGACTCGGAATGGCGCGATACTTTGCGAGGCGGCTCCGTGTGCCAAAAATAGGCCGCGGGCACAGCCGCGCCCAAAAATACCCGCCCGAAGGCCGGGGCACCAAGTTCGTCCAGCGGAAAGAGGCCACAAAAACGGGTCGACTATAGCCTTGGGGGGTGGGGCTGGCCGACTTCGTTCGCCGGACTCGGAATGGCGCGAGACTTTGCGAGGCGCCTCCGTGTGCCAAAAATAGGCCGCGGGCACAGCCGCGGCCAAAAATACCCGCCCGAAGGCCGGGGCGCCAAGTTCGTCCAGCGGGAAGAGGCCACAAAAACGGGTGGGCTATAGCCTTGGGGGGTGGGGCTGGCCAACTTCGTCCGCCGGACTCGGAATGGCGCGATACTTTGCGAGGCACCTCCGTGTGCCAAAAATAGGCTGCGGGCACAGCCGCGCCCAAAAATACCCGCCCGAAGGCGGGGGCGCCAAGTTCGTCCAGCGGAAAGAGGCCACAAAAACGGGTGGGCTATAGCCTTGGGGGGTGGGGCTGGCCGACTTCGTCCGCCGGCCTCGGAATGGCGCGAGATTTTGCGAGGCACCTCCGTGTGCCAAAAATAGGCTACGGGCACAGCCGCGCCCAAAAATACCCGCCCGAAGGCGGGGGCGCCAAGTTCGTCCAGCGGAAAGAGGCCACAAAAACGGGTGGGCTATAGCCTTGGGGGGTGGGGCTGGCCGACTTCGTCCGCCGGACTTGGAATGGCGCGAGACATTACGAGGCGCCTCCGTGTGCCAAAAATAGGCCGCGGGCACAGCCGCGTACAAAAATACCCGCCCGAACGCCGGGCCGCCAAGTTCGTCCAGCGGAATGAGGCCACAAAAACGGGTGGGCTATAGCCTTGGGGGCTGGGGCTGGCCGACTTCGTCCGCCGGACTCGGAATGGCGCGAGACTTTGCGAGGCGCCTCCGTGTGCCAAAAATAGGCCGCGGACACAGCCGCGCCCAAAAATACCCACCCGAAGGCCGGGGCGTCAAGTTCGTCCAGCGGAAAGAGGCCACAAAAACTGGTGGGCTATAGCCTTGGGGGGTGGGGCTGGCCGACTACGTCCGCCGGACTCGGAATGGCGCGAGACATTTCGAGGCGCCTCCGTGTGCCAAAAATAGGCCACGGGCACAGCTGCGCCCAAAAATACCCGCCCGAAGGCCGGGGCGCCAAGTTCGTCCAGCGGAAAGAGGCCACAAAAACGGGTGGGCTATAGCCTTGGGGGGTGGGGCTGGCCGACTTCGTCCCCCGGACTCGGAATGGCGCGAGACTTTGCGAGGCGCCTCCGTGTGCCAAAAATAGGCCGCGGACACAGCCGCGCCCAAAAATACCCGCCCGAAGGCCGGGGCGCCAAGTTCGTCCGGCGGAAAGAGGCCACAAAAACGGGTGGGCTATAGCCTTGGGGGGTGGGGCTGGCCGACTTCGTCCGCCGGACATGGAATGGCGCGAGATTTTGCGAGGCGCCTCCGTGTGCTAAAAACAGGACGCGGGCACAGCCGCGCCCAAAAAAACCCGCCCGAAGGCCGGGGCGCCAAGTTCGTCCGGCGGAAAGAGGCCACAAAAACGGGTGGGCTATAGCCTTGGGGGGTGGGGCTGGCCGACTTCGTCCGCCGGACACGGAATGGCGCGAGACTTTGTGAGGAGCCTCCGTGTGCGAAAAAAAGGCTGCGGGCACAGCCGCGCCCAAAAATACCCGCCCGAAGGCCGGGGCGCCAAGTTCTTCCAGCGGAAAGAGGCCACAAAAACGGGTGGGCTATAGCCTTGGGGGGTGGGGCTGGCCGACTTCGTCCGCTGGACTCGGAATGGCGCGAGACTTTGCGAGGTGCCTCCGTGTGCCAAAAATAGGCCGCGGGCACAGCCGTGCCCTAAAATACCCGCCCGTAGGCCGGGGCGCCAAGTTCGTCCAGCGGAAAGAGGCCACAAAAACGGGTGGGCTATAGCCTTGGGGGGTGGGGCTGGCCGACTTCGTCCGCCGGACTCGGAATGGCACGAGACTTTGCGAGGCGCCTCCGTGTGCCAAAAATAGGCCACGGGTACAGCCGCGCCCAAAAATACCCGCCCGAAGGCCGGGGCGCCAAGTTCGTCCAGCGGAAAGAGGCCACAAAAACGGGTGGGCTATAGCCTTGGGGGGTGGGGCTGGCCGACTTCATCCGCCGGACTCGGAATGGGGCGAGACTTTGCGAGGCGCCTCCGTGTACCAAAAAGAGGCCCCGGGCACAGCCGCGCCCAAAAATAACCACCCGAAGGCCGGGGCGCCAAGTTCGTCCGGCGGAAAAAGGCCACAAAAACGGGTGGGGTATAGCCTTGGGGGGTGGGGCTGGCCCACTTCGTCCGCCGGACTCGGAATGGCGCGAGACTGTGCGAGCGGCCTCCGTGTGCCAAAAATAGGCCCCGGGAACAGCTGCGCCCAAAAATAACCGCCCGAAGGCTGGGGCGCCAAGTTCGTCCAGCGGAAAAAGGCCACAAAAACGGGTGGGCTATAGCCTTGGGGGGTGGGGCTGGCCAACTTCGTCCGCCGGACTCGGAATGGCGCGAGACTTTGTGAGCGGCCTCCGTGTGCCAAAAAGAGGCCCCGGCCACAGCCGCGCCCAAAAATAATCACCCGAAGGCCGGGGCGCCAAGTTCGTCCGGCGGAAAAAGGCCACAAAAACGGGTGGGGTATAGCCTTGGGGGGTGGGGCTGGCCCACTTCGTCCGCCGGACTCGGATTGGCGCTAGACTGTGCGAGCGGCCTCCGTGTGCCAAAAATAGGCCCCGGGAACAGCCGCGCCCAAAAATAACCGCCCGAAGGCCGGGGCGCCAAGTTCGTCCAGCGGAAAAAGGTCACAAAAACGGGTGGGCTATAGCCTTGGTGGGTGGGGCTGGCCCACTTCCTCAGCCGGACTCCGAATGGCGCGAAACTTTGCGAGCGGCCTCCGTGTGCCAAAAATAGGACCTGGGCACAGCCGCACCCAAAAATAACAGCCCGAAGGCCGGGGCCCCAAGTTCGTCCAGCGGAAAAAGGCCACAAAAACGGGTGGGCTATAGCCTTGGGGGGTGGGGCTGGCCAACTTCGTTCGCCGGACTCGGAATGGCGCGAGGCTTTACGAGCGGCCTCCGTGTGCCAAAAATTGGCCCCGGGCACAGCCGCACAAAAAAATAACCGCCCGAAGGCCGAGGCGCCAAGTTCATCCAGCGGAAAAATGGCCAAAAAATGGGTGGGCTAGAGCCTTGGGGGGAGGGGCTGGCCAACTTCGTCCGCCGGACTCGGAATGGGGCGAGACTTTGTGAGCGGCCTCCGCGTGCCAAAAATGGGCCGCGGGTACAGCCGTGCCCAAAAATAACCCCCCGAAGGTCGGCACGCCCCAACCCCCCAGCGGAAGAATGGCCAAAAAACGGGTGGGCTATAGCCTTGGGGGGAGGGGCTGGTCAACTTCGTCCGCCGGACTAGGAATGGGGCAAGACTTTGCGAGCGGCCCCCGCGTGCCAAAAATAGGCCGCGGGCACAGCCGCGCCAAAAAATAACCTCCCGAAGGCCGGGGCGCCAAGTTCGTCCAGCGGAAAAATGGCCAAAAAATGGGTGGGCTAGAGCCTTGGGGGGAGGGGCTGGCCAACTTCGTCCGCCGGACTCGGAATGGGGCGAGACTTTGTAAGCGGCCTCCGCGTGCCAAAAATAGGCCGCGGGTACAGCCATGCCCAAAAATAACCCCCGAAGGCCGGGCGCCAAGTTTGTCCAGCGGAAAAATGGCCAAAAAATGGGTGGGCTATAGCCTTGGGGGGAGGGGCTGGCCAACTTCGTCCGCCGGACTCGGAATGGGCCGAGACTTTGCGAGATGCCTCCGCGTGCCAAAAATAGGCCGCGGGTACAGCCGTGCCCAAAAATAACCTCCCGAAGGCCGGGCGCCAAGTTTGTCCAGCGGAAAAATGGCCAAAAAACGGGTGGGCTATTGCCTTGGGGGGAGGGGCTGGCCAACTTCGTCCGTGGGACTCGGAATGGGGTGAGACTTTGCTAACGGCCTCCGCGTGCCAAAAATAGGCCGCGGTCACAGCCGCGCCCAAAAATAACCACCTGAAGGCCGGAGCGCCAAGTTCGTCGAGCGGAAAAATGGCCAAAAAACGGGTGGGCTATAGCCTCGGGCGGAGGGGCTGGCCAACTTCGTCCGCCGGACTCGGAATGTGGCGATACTTTGCGAGCGGCCTCCGCTGGCACAGCCGCACCCAAAAATAACCCCCCGAAGGTCGGCGCGCCCAAACCCCCCAGCGGAAAAATGGCCAAAAAACGGGGGGGCTATAGCCTTGGGGGGAGGGGCTGGCCCACTTCGTCCGCCGGACTCGGAATGGGGCAAGACTTTCCGAGCGGCCTCCGCATCCCAAAAATAGGCCGCGACCACAGCCGCGACCAAAAATAACCGCCCGAAGTCCGGGGCGCCAAGTTCGTCCAGCGGAAAAATGGCCAAAAAACGGGTGGGCTATAGCCTTGGGGGGAGGGGCTGGCCAACTTTGTCCGCCGGACTCGGAATGGGACGAGACTTTGTGAGCGGCCTCCGCAAGCCAGAAATAGGCCGCGGGCACAGCCGCTCCCAAAAATAATCCCCCGAAGGCCGGCGCGCCCAAACCCCTAGCGGAAAAATTGCCACAAAACGGGTGGGCTATAGACTTGGGGGGAGGTGCTGGCCGACTTCGTCCGCCGTACTCGAAATGGGGCGAGACTTTGGGAGTGCCCTCCACGTGCCAAAAAATAGGCCGCGGGCACAGCCGCACCCAAAAATAACTGCCCGAAGGCCGGGGCACTAAGTTCGTCCACCGGAAAAATGGCCAAAAACCGGGTGGGCTATAGCTTTGGGGGGAGGGGCTGGCCCACTTCGTCCGCCGGACTCGGAATGGGCCGAGACTTTGCGAACGGCCTCCGCGTGCCAAAAATAGGCCGCGGGCACAGCCGCGCCCAAAAATAACCCCCCGAAGGTTGGCGCGCCCAAACCCCCGAGCGGAAAAATGGCTAAAAAACGAGTGGGCTATAGCCTTGGGGGGAGGGACCGGCCGACTTAGTCCGCCGGAGTCGGAATGGGGCGAGACTTTGCGAGCGGCCTCCGCGGGCCAAAAATAGGCCGTGAGCAAAGCCGCGCCCAAAAATAATCCCCCGAAGGTTGGCGCGCCCAAACCCCCCAGCGGAAAAATGGCCAAAAAACTATAGCCTAGGGGGTGGGGCTGGCCACCTTCGTCCGCTCGGACTCGGAATGGCGCGAGACTTTGCGAGCCGCCTCCGTGTGCCAAAATAGGCCCCGGGGCACAGCCGCGCCTAAAATAACCCGTCCGAAGGCCGGGCACCAAGTTCGCCCAGCGGAAAAAGGCCACAAAACGGGCGGGCTATAGCCTTGGGGGTGGGGCAGGCCAACTCGGCCCGCCTGGACTCAGAATTGCGCAGACTTAGCGAGCGGCCTCCGTGGTGCCAAAAATAGGCCCCCGGGCACAGCCGCGCCTAAAAATAACCGCCCAAAGGTCAAGCGCCAAGTTCTTCCAGCGGAAAAAGGCCACAAAAACGGGTGGGCTATAGCCTTGGGGGTGGGACTGGCCAAACTTAGTCCGCCTGCTGAATGGCTCGAGACTTTGCGAGGCTCTTCCGTGTGCCAAAAATAGGCCGAGGGCACAGCCGCGCCCAAAAATACCCGCCCGAAGGCCGCGGCAACAAGTTCGTCCAGCGGAAAAATGGCCAAAAAACGGGTGGGCTATAGCCTTGGGGGGAGGGGCTGGCCAACATTGTCCGCCGGACTCGGAATGGGGCGAGACTTTTAGAGCGGCCTCGGCGTGCCAAAAATAAGCCGTGGGCACGGCCGCGCTCAAAAATAACCGCCCCGAAGGCCGGGGCAACAAGTTCGTCCAGCGGAAAAATGGCCAAAAAACGGGTGGGCTATAGCCTTGGGGGGAGGGGCTGGCCAACATTGTCCGCCGGACTCGGAATGGGGCGAGACTTTTAGAGCGGCCTCCGCGTGCCAAAAATAGGCCGTGGGCACAGCCGTGCCCAAAAATAACCGCCCGAAGGCCGGGGCGCCAAGTTCGTCCAGCGGAAAAATGGCCAAAAAACGGGTGGGCTATAGCCTTGGGGAAAGGGGCTGTCCAACTTCGTCCGCCGGACTCGGAATGGGGTGAGACTTTGCGAGCGGCCTCCACGTACCAAAAATAGGCCACGGGCACAGCTGCGCCCAAAAATAACAGCCCGAAGGCCGGGGGGCCAATTTCGTCCAGCGAAAAATGGCCACAAAAACGGGTGGGCTATAGCCTTGGGGGGAGGGGCTGGCCAACTTCGTCCGCCGGATTTGGAATGGGGCCTCGGGCACAGCCGCGCCCAAAAATAACCCCCCGAAGGTCGGTGCGCCCTAACCCCCCAGCGGAAAAATGGCCAAAAAACGGGTGGGCTATAGCCTTGGGGGGAGGGGCTGGCTAACTTCGTCTGTCGGACTCGGAATGGGGCGAGACTTTGCGAATGGCCTCCGCTTGCCAAAAATAGGCCGCGGGCACAGTCGCGCCCAAAAATAACCACCCGAAGGTCGGCGCGTCCAAACCCCCCAGCGGAAAAATGGCCAAAACACGGGTGGGCTATAGCCTTGGGGGGAGGGGCTGGCCAACTTTGTCCGCCGGATTCGGAATGGGGTGAGAATTTACGAGCGGCCTCCGCGTGCCAAAAATAGGTCGCGGGCACAGCGCGCCCAAAAATAACCACCCGAAGGCCGGGGCGCCAAGTTCGTCCAGCGGAAAAATGGCCAAAAAACGGGTGGGCTATAGCCTTGGGGGGAGGGGCTGGCCAACTTCGTCCGCCGGACTCGGAAAGGGGCGAGACTTTACGAGCGGCCTCCGCGTGCCAAAAATAGGCCACGGGCACAGCCGCACCCAAAAATAACCTCCCCAAGGCCGGGGCGCCAAGTTCGTCCAGCAGAAAAATGGCCAAAAAACGGGTGGCCTATAGCCTTGGGGGGAGGGGCTGGCCCACTTCGTCCGCCGGACTCGGAATGGGGCGAGACTTTGCGAGCGGCCTCCGCGTAACAAAAATTGGCCGCGGACACAGCTGCGCCCAAAAATAACCCCCCGAAGGTCGGCGCGCCCAAACCCCCCAGCGGAAAAATGGCCAAAAAACGGGTGGGCTATAGCCTTGGGGAGAGGGGCTGGCCAACTTCGTCCGCCGGACTCGGAATAGGGCGAGACTTTGCGAGCGGCCTCCGTATACCAAAAACAAGCCGTGGGCACAGCCACGTGCAAAAATAACCTCCCGAAGGCCGGGGTGCCAACTTCGTCCAGCGGAAAAATGGCCAAAAAACGGGTGGGCTATAGCCTTGGGGGGAGGTGCTGGCCAACTTTGTCCGCCGGACTCGGAATGGGGCGAGAATTTGCGAGCGGCCTCCGTGTGCCAAAAATAGGCCGCGGGCACAGCCGCGCCCAAAAATAACCCCCCGAAGGTCGGCGCGCCCAAACCCCCCAGCGGAAAAATGGCGAAAAAACGGGTGGGCTATAGCCTTGGGGGGAGGGGCTGGCCGACTTCGTCCGCCGGACTCGGAATGCGGCGAGACTTTGCAAGCGGCCTTCGCGTGCTAAAAATAAGCCATGGGCACAGCCGCGACCAAAAATAACCGCCGGAAGGCCGGGGCGGCAAGTTCATCCAGCGGAAAAATGGCCAAAAAACGGGTGGGCTATAACCTTGGGGGGAGGGGCTTGCCCACTTCGTCCGCCGCACTCGGAAAGGGTCGAGACTTTACGAGCGGCCTCCGCGTGCCGAAAATAGTCCGTGGGCACAGCCGCGTCCAAAAATAACCCCCCCAAAAATAACCGCCTGAAGGCCAGGACGCCAAGTTCGTCCAGCGGAAAAAGACCACAAAAACGGGTGGGCTGTACCCTTGGGGGGTGGGGCTGGGCAACTTAGTCCAGCGGACGCGGAATGGCGCGAGACTATGTGAGGGGTCTCCGTATACCAAAAATAGGCCGCGGGCACAGCCGCGCCCAAAAATAATCTCCCGAAGGCCGGGGCACCAAGTTCGTCCAGCGGAAAAAGGCCATAAAAACGCGTGGGCTTTAACCTTGGGGGGTGGGGCTGGCCAAATTCGTCCGCCGGACTCGGAATGGCGCGAGACATCGCAAGGGGCCTCCGTGTGCCAAAAATAGGCTGTGGGCTCAGCCGTGCCCAAAAATAACCGCCCGAAGGCCGGGGCGCCAAGTTCGTCCAGCGGAAAAAGGCCACAAAAACGGGTGGGCTATAGGCTTGGGGGGTGGGGCTGGCCAACTTCGTCCGCCGGACTCGGAATGGCGTGAGACATTGCGAGGGGCCTCCGTGTGCCAAAAATAGGCCGTGGGCACAGCCGCGCCCAAAAATAACCGCCCGAAGGCCGGGACGCCAAGTTCGACCAGCGGAAAAAGACCACAAAAACGGGTGGGCTGTACCCTTGGGGGGTGGGGCTGGGCAACTTAGTCCGCCGGACTCGGAATGGCGCGAGACTATGTGAGGGGTCTCCGTGTGCCAAAAATAGGCCGCGGGCACAGCCCCGCCCAAAAATAATCACCCGAAGGCCGGGGCACCAAGTTCGTCCAGCAGAAAAAGGCCATAAAAACGGGTGCGCTATAGCCTTGGGGGGTGGGGCTGGCCTACTTCGTCCACCGGACTCGGAATGGCGCGAGACTTTGCGAGGGGCCTCCGTGTGCCAAAAATAGGCCGTGGTCACAGCCGCGCCCAAAAATAAGCGCCCGAAGGCCGGGGCGCCAAGTTCGTCCAGCGGAAAAAGGCCACAACACCGGGTGGGCTATAGCCTTGGGGGGTGGGGCTGGCCAACTTCGTCCGCCGGACTCGGAATGGCGCGAGACTTTGCGAGGCGCCTCCGTGTGCCAAAAATAGGCCGCGGACACAGCCGCGCCCAAAAATACCCGCCCGAAGGCCGGGGCGGCAAGTTCGTCCAGCGGAAAGAGGCCACAACACCGGGTGGGCTATAGCCTTGGGGGGTGGGGCTGGCCAACTTCGTCCCCCGGACTCGGAATGGCGCGAGACTTTGCGAGGGGCCTCCATGTGCCAAAAATAGGCCGCGGGGCTGTGCCCAAAAATAAGCGCCCGAAGGCCGAGGCGCCAAGTTCGTCCAGCGGAAAAAGGCCACAACACCGAGTGGGCTATAGCCTTGGGGGGAGGGGCTGGCCAACTTCGTCCGCCGGACTCGGAATGGGGCGAGACTTTACAAGCGGACTCCGCGTGCCAAAAATAGGCCGCGGGCACAGCCGTGCCCAAAAATAACCGCCCGAAGGTGGGCGCGCCCAAACCCCCAGCGGAAAAATGGTCAAAAAACGGGTGGGCTATAGCCTTGGGAGGAGGGGCTGGCCAACTTCGTCCGCCGGACTCGGAATGGGGCGAGACCTTGCGACCGGCCTCCGCGTGCCAAAAATAGGCCGCGGTCACAGCCGTACATAAAAATAACCACCCAAAGGCAGGGGCGCCAAGTTCGTCCAACGGAAAAATGGCCAAAAAACGGGTGGGCTATAGCCTTGGGGGGAGGGGCTGGCCAACTTAGTCCGCCGGACTCGGAATGGGGCAAGAATTTGCGAGCAGCCTCCGCGTGCAAAAAATAGGCCACGGTCACAGCCGCGCCCAAAAATAACTGCCCGACGGCCGGGGCGCCAAATTCGTCCAGCGGAAAAATGGCCAAAAAACGGGTGGGCTATAGCCTTGGGGGGTGGGGCTGGCCAACTTCGTCCGCCGGACTTGGAATGGGGCGAGACTTTGCGAGCAGCCTCCGCGTGCCAAAAATAGGCCACGGGCACAGCCGCTCCCAAAAATAACCCCCCGAAGGTTGGCGCCACCAACCCCCCAGCGGAAAAATGGCCAAAAAACGGGTGGGCTATAGCCTTGGGGGGAGGGGCTGGCCATCTTCGTCCGCCGGACTCGGAATGGGGCGAGAATTTGCGAGCAGCCTCCGCGTGCAAAAAATAGGCTGCGGTCACAGCCGCGCCCAAAAATAACCCCCCGAAGTTCGGCGGGCCCAAACCCCCCAGCGGAAAAATGGCCAAAAAACGGGTGGACTATAGCCTTGGGGGGAGGGGCTGGCCAACTTCGTCCGCCGGACTCGGAATGGGGTGAGACTTTGCGAGCGGCCTCCGCGTGCCAAAAATAAGCCGCGGGCACAGCCGCACCCAAAAATAACCACCCGAAGGCCGAGGCGCTAAGTTCGTCCAGCGGAAAAATGGCCAAAACATGGGTGGGCTATAGCCTTGGGGGGAGGGGCTGGCCAACTTCGTCCTCCGGACTCGGAATGGGGCGAGACTTTGCGAACGGCCTCCGCGTGCCAAAAATAGGCCGTGGACGAAGCCGCGTCCAAAAATAACCCCCCGAAGGTCGGCGCGCCCAAACCCCCCAGCGGAAAAATGCCCAAAAAACGGGTGGGCTATAGCCTTGGGGGGAGGTGCTGGCCAACTTCGTCCGCCGGACTCGGAATGGGGCGACACTTTGCAAGCAGCCTCCGCATGCCAAAAATAGGCCGCGGGCACAGCCGCGTCCAAAAATAACCACCCGAAGGCCGGGGCGCCAAGTTCATCCAGCGGAAAAATGGCCCAAAAACGGGTGGGCTATAGCCTCGGGGGGAGGGGCTGGCCAACTTCGTCCGCCGGACTCGGAATGGGGCGAGACTTTGCGAGCGGTCTCCGCATGCCAAAAATAGGCCGCGGTCACAGCCGCACCCAAAAATAACCGACCGAAGGCCGGGACGCCAAGTTAGTCCAGCAGAAAAATGGCCAAAAATGGGGTGGGCTATACCCTGGGGGGTGGGGTTGGCCAACGTCGTCCGCCGGACTCGGAATGGGGCGAGACTTTGCGAACGGCCTCCGCGTGCCAAAAATAGGCCGTGGGCGAAGCCGCGCCCAAAAATAACCCCCCGAAGGTCGGCGCGCCCAAATCCCCCAGCGGAAAAATGGCCAAAAAACGGGTGGGCTGGAGGGGCTGGCCAACTTCGTCCGCTGGACTCGGAATGCGACGAGACTTTGCGAACGGCCTCCGCGTGCCAAAAATAGGCTACGGACACAGCCGCACCCAAAAATAACCCCCCGAAGTTCGGCGGGCACAAACCCCCAAGCGGAAAAATGGCCAAAAAACGGGTGGACTATAGCCTTGGGGGGAGGGGCTGGCCCACTTCGTCCGCCTGACTCGGAATGGGGTGAGACTTTGCGAGCGGCCTCCGCGTGCCAAAAATAAGCCGCGGGCACAGCCACGCCCAAAAATAACCACCCGAAGGCCGAGGCGCCAAGTTCGTCCAGCGGAAAAATGGCCAAAAAATGGGTGGGCTATAGCCTTGGGGGGAGGGGCTGGCCAACTTCGTCCGCCGGACTAGGAATGGGGCGAGACTTTGCGAACGGCCTCCGCGTGCCAAAAATAGGCCGTGGGCGAAGCCGCGTCTAAAAATAACCCCCCGAAGGTCGGCGCGCCCAAACCCCCCAGCGGAAAAATGGCCAAAAAACGGGTGGGCTATAGCCTTGGGGGGAGGCGCTGGCCAACTTCGTCCGCCGGACTCGGAATGGGGCGACACTTTGCAAGCAGCCTCCAAATGCCAAAAATAGGCCGTGGGCACAGCCGCGTCCAAAAATAACCGCCCGAAGGCCGGGGCGCCAAGTTCATCCAGCGGAAAAATGGCCCAAAAACGGGTGGGCTATAGCCTTGGGGGGAGGGGCTGGCCAACTTCGTCCGCCGGGCTTGGAATGGCACGAGAGTTTACGAGGGGCCTCCGTGTGCAAAAAATAGGCCGCGGGCACAGCCAAGCCCAAAAATAACCGCCCAAAGGCCGGGACGCCATGTTCGTCCAGCGGAAAAAGGGCACAAAAATGGGTGGGCTATAGCCTTGGGGGGGTGGGGCTGGCCAACTTCGTCCGCCGGACTCGGAATGGCGCGAGACTTTGCGAGGGGCGTCCGTGTGCCAAAAATAGGCCGCGGGCACTGCCGCACCCAAAAATAACCGCCCGAAGGCCGGGGCGCCAAGTTCGTCCAGTGGAAAAATGGCCCAAAAACGGGTGGGCTATAGCCTTGGGGGGAGGGGCTGGCCAACTTCGTCCGCCGGGCTTGGAATGGCACGAGAGTTTACGAGGGGCCTCCGTGTGCAAAAAATAGGCCGCGGCCACAGCCGCGGCCAAAAATAACCGCCCGAAGGCCGGGGCGCCAAGTTCGTCCAGTGGAAAACGGCCACAAAAACGGGTGGGCTATAGCCTTGGGGGGTGGGGCTGGCCAACTTCGTCCGTCGGCACAGCCGCGCCCAAAAATAACCACCCGAAGGCCGGGGCGCCAACTTCGTCCAGCGGAAAAAGGACACAAAAACGGGTGGGCTATAGCCTTGGGGGGTGGGGCTGTTCAACTTCGTCCGCCGGACTCGGAATGGCGTGAGACTTTGCGAGGGGCCTCCGTGTGCCAAAAATAGGCCGTGAGCACAGCCACATCCAAAAATAACCGCCCAAAGGCCGGGGCGCCAAGTTCGTCCAGCGGAAAAAGGCCACAAAAACGGGTGGGCTATAGCCTTGGGGGGTGGGGCTGGCCAACTTCGTCCGCCGGTCTCGGAATGGCGCGAGACTTTGCGAGGGGCCTCAGTGTGCCAAAAATAGGCCGCGGGCACAGCCAAGCCCAAAAATAACCGCCCAAAGGCCGGGACGCCATGTTCGTCCAGCGGAAAAAGGGCACAAAAATGGGTGGGCTATAGCCTTGGGGGGGTGGGGCTGGCCAACTTCGTCCGCCGGACTCGGAATGGCGCGAGACTTTGCGAGGGGCGTCCGTGTGCCAAAAATAGGCCGCGGGCACTGCCGCACCCAAAAATAACCGCCCGAAGGCCGGGGCGCCAAGTTCGTCCAGTGGAAAAAGGCCACAAAAACGGGTGGGCTATAGCCTTGGGGGGTGGGGCTGGCCGACTTCGTCCGCCGGACTCGGAATGGCGCGAGACTTTGCGAGGGGCCTCCGTGTGCCAAAAATAGGCTGCGGGCAGAGCCGCGCACAAAAATAACCGCCCGAAGACCGGGGCGCCATGTTCGTCCAGCGGAAAAAGGCGACAAAAATGGGTGGGCTATAACCTTGGGGGGTGGGGCTGGCCAACTTTGTCTGTCGGACACGGAATGGCGCGAGACTTTGCGAGGGGCCTCCATGTTCCAAAAGTAGGCCGCGGGCACAGCCGCGTCCAAAAATAACCGCCCGAATGCCTGGGCGCCAATTTCGTCCAGCGGAAAAGGCCACAAAAATGGGTAGGCTATAGCCTTGGGGGGTGGGGCTGGCCAACTTGGTCCGCAGGATTCGGAATGGCGCGAGAATTTGCGAGAGGCCTCCGTGTGCCAAAAATAGGCCACTAGTAGAGCCGCCCCAAAAATAACCGCCCGAAGGCCGGGGCGCCAAGTTCGTCCAGCGGAAAAATGACCAAAAAACGGGTGGGCTATAGCCTTGGGGGGAGGGGCTGGCCCACTTCGTCCGCCGGACTCGGAATGGCGCGAGTCTTTGCGAGGGGCCTCCGAGTGCCAAAAATAGGCCGCGGGCACAGCCGCGCCCAAAAATAACCCCCCGACGGTCGGCGTGCCCAAACCCCCCACCGGGAAAATGGCCAAAAAACGGGTGGGCTATAACCTTGGGGGGAGGCGATGGCCAACTTCGTCCGCCGGACTCGGAATGGGGCGAGACTTTGCGAGCAGCCTCCGCATGCCAAAAATAGGCCGCGGGCATAGCCGCGTCCAAAAATAACCGCCCGAAGGCCGGGGCGCCAAGTTCATCCTGCGGAAAAATGGCCAAAAAACGGGTGGGCTATAGCCTTGGGGGGAGGAGCTGGCCAACATCATCCGCCGGAATCAGATTGGGGCGAGACTTTGCGAGCGGCCTCCGCGTGCCAAAAATCGGCCGCGGGCACAGCCGCGCCCAAAAATAACCCCCCGAAGGTCGGCGCGCCCAAACCCCCCAGCGGAAAATTGGCGAAAAAACGGGTGGGCTATAGCCTTCGGGGGAGGGGCTGGCCAACTTCGTCCGCCGGACTCGGAATGGGGCGAGACTTTGCAAGCGGCGTCCGCGTGCCAAAAATAGACCGCGGGCACAGCCGCGCCCAAAAATAACCGCCTCAAGGTCGGCGCGCCCAAATGCCCCAGCGGAAAAATGGCCAAAAAACGGGTGGGCTATACCTTGGGGGGAAGGGCTGGCCAACTTTGCCCGCCGGACTCGGAATGGGGCGAGACTTTGCAAGCGGCCTCCGCGTGCCAAAAATAGGCCGCGGGCACAGCCGCGCCCAAACATAACCACCCGAAGGCCGGGGCGCCATGTTTGTCCAGTGGAAAAATGGCCAAATCACGGGAGGGCTATAGCCTTGGGGGGAGGGGCTGGCCAACATCATCCGCCGGACTCAGAATGGGGCGAGACTTTGCAAGCGGCCTCCGCGTGCCAACAATATGCCGCGGACACAGCCGAGCCCAAAAATAACTGCCCGAAGGCCGGGGCGCCAAGTTCGTCCAGCGGAAAAAAGGCCAAAAAACGGGTGGGCTATAGCCTTGGGGGAAGGGGCTGGCCAACTTCGTCCGCCGGACTTGGAATGGGGCGAGACTTTGCGAGCGGCCCGCGCATACCAAAAATAGGCCACGGTCACAGCCGCGCCCAAAAATAACCGCCTGATGGCCGGGGCGCCAAGTTCGTCCAGCGGAAAAACGGGTGGGCTATAGCCTTGGGGGGAGGGGCTGGCCAACTTCATCCGCCGGACTCGGAATGGGGCGAGTCTTTGCGAGCGGCCTCTGCGAGCCAGAAATAGGCCGCGGGCACAGCCGTACCCAAAAATAACTGCCTGAAGGCCGGGTCGCGAAGTTCGTCCAGCGGAAAAATGGGCAAAAAATGGGTGGGCTATAGCCTTGGGGGGAGGGGCTGGCCAACTTCGTCCGCCGGACTTGGAATGGGGCGAGACTTTGCGACCGGCCCGCGCATACCAAAAATAGGCCACGGGCACAGCCGCGCCCAAAAATAACCGCCTGATGGCCGGGGCGCCAAGTTCGTCCAGCGGAAAAACGGCCGAAAAACGGGTGGGCTATAGCCTTGGGGGGAGGGGCTGGCCAACTTCATCCGCCGGACTCGGAATGGGGCGAGACTTTGCAAGCGGCCTCCGCGTGCCAAAAATATGTCGCGGACACAGCCGAGCCCAAAAATAACTGCCTGAAGGCCGGGGCGCCAAGTTCGTCCAGCGGAAAATTGGCCAAATCACGGGTGGGCTATAGCCATGGGGGGAGGGGCTGGCCAACATTATCCGCCGGACTTGGAATGGGGCGAGACTTTGCAAGCGGCCTCCGCATGCCAAAAATATGCCGCGGACACAGCCAAGCCCAAAAATAACTGCCCGAAGGCCGGAGCGCCAAGTTCGTCCAGCGGAAAAAAGGCCAAAAAACGGGTGGGCTATAGCCTTGGGGGGAGGGGCTGGCCAACTTCGTCCGCCGGACTCGGAATGGGCCGAGACTTTGCGAACAGCCTCCGCGTGCCATAAATAGGCCGCGGGCACAGCCGCGCCCAAAAATAACCGCCCGAAGGCCGGGGCGCCAATTTCGTCCAGCGGAAAAATGGCCAAAAAACGGGTGGGCTATAGCCTTGGGGGGAGGGGCTGGCCAACTTCGTCCGCCGGACTCGGAATGGGTTGAGACTTTGCAAGCGGCCTCCGCGTACCAAAAAAAGGCCGCGGGCACAGCCGGGCCCAAAAATAACCGCCCGAAGGCCGGCGCGCCAAGTTCGTCCAGCGGAAAAATGGGCAAAAAACGGGTGGGCTATAGCCTTGGGGGGAGGGGCTGGCCAACTTCGTCCGCTGGACTCAGAATGGGGCGAGACTTTGCGAGCGGCCTCCACGTGCCATAAATAGGCCGCGGGCACAGCCGCGCCCAAAAATAACCGCCCGAAGGCCGGGGCGCCAATTTCGTCCAGCGGAAAAATGGCCAAAAAACGGGTGCGCTATAGCCTTGGGGGGAGGGGCCGGCCGACTTCGTCCGCCGGACTCGGAATGGGTCGAGACTTTGCGAGCGGCCTCCGCGTGCCAAAAATAGGCCGCAGGCACAGCCGCGCCCAAAAATAACCGCCCGAAGGCCGGGGAGCCAAGTTCGCCCAGCGGAAAAACGGCCAAAAAATGGGTGGGCTATAGCCTTGGGGGGAGGGGCTGGCCCACTTCATCCGCCGGACTCGGAATGGGGCGAGACTTTGCGGGCGGCCTCCGCGTGCCAAAAATACGCCGCGGCCACAGCCGCGCCCAAAAATAACCGCCCGAAGGCCGGGTCGCCATGTTCGTCCAGCGGAAAAATGGCCAAAAAACGGGTGGGCTATAGCCTTGGGGGGAGGGGCTGGCCAACTTCGTCCGCCGGACTCGGAATGGGGCGAGACTTTGCGAGCGGCCTCCTCGTGCCAAAAATAGGCCGCGGGCACAGCCGCGCCGAAAAATAACCAACCGAAGGCCGGGGCGCCAATTTCGTCCAGCGGAAAAATGGCCAAAAAACGGGTGGGCTATAGCCTTGGGGGGAGGGGCCGGCCGACTTCGTCCGCCGGACTCGGAATGGGTCGAGACTTTGCGAGCGGCCTCCGCGTGCCAAAAATAGGCCGCGGGCATAGCCGCGCCCAAAAATAACCGCCCGAAGGCCGGGGAGCCAAGTTCGCCCAGCGGAAAAACGGCCAAAAAACGGGTGGGCTATAGCCTTGGGGGGAGGGGCTGGCCCACTTCATCCTCCGGACTCCGAATGGGGCGAGACTTTGCGGGCGGCCTCCGCGTGCCAAAAATAGGCCGCGGGCACAGCCGCGCCCAAAAATAACCGCCCGAAGGCCGGGCCGCCATGTTCGTCCAGCGGAAAAATGGCCAAAAAACGTGTGGGCTATAGCCTTGGGGGGAGGGGCTGGCCAACTTCGTCCGCCGGACTCGGAATGGGGCGAGACTTTGCGAACGGCCTCCTCGTGACAAAAATAGGCCGCGGGCACAGCCGCGCCGAAAAATAACCAACCGAAGGCCGGGGCGCCAATTTCGTCCAGCGGAAAAATGGCCAAAAAACGAGTGGGCTATAGCCTTGGGGAGAGGGGCTGCCCGACTTCGTCCGCCGAACTCAGAATGGGGTGAGACTTTGCGAGTGGCCTCCGCGTGCCAAAAATAGGCCGCGGGAACAGCCGCACCGAAAAATAACCGCCCGAAGGCCGTGGCGCCAAGTTCGTCCAGCAGAAAAATGGCCAAAACACGGGTGGGCTATAGCCTTGGGGGGAGGGGCTGGCCAACTTTGTCCGCCGGACTCGGAATGGGGGGAGACTTTGGGAGAGGCCTCCTCGTGCCAAAAATAGGCCACGGGCACAGCCGCGCCCAAAAATACCCGCCCGAAGGCCGCGGCGCCAAGTTCGTCCAGCGGAAAAAGGCCACAAAAACGGGTGGGCTATAGCCTTGGGGGGTGATGCTGGCCAACTTCGGCCGCCGGACTCGGAATGGCGCGAGACTTTGCGAGGCGCCTACGTGTGCCAAAAATAGGCCGCGGGCACATCCGCGCATTAAAATAACCGGACGAAGGCCGGGGCGCCAAGTTCTTCCAGCGGAAAAAGGCCTCAAAAACGGGTGGGCTATAGCCTTGGGGGGTGGGGCTGGCCAACTTCGTCCGCCGGACTTGGAATGGCGCAAGACTTTGCGAGCGGCCTCCGTGTGCCAAAAATAGGCCCTGGGCACAGCCGCGCCCAAAAATAACCGCCCGAAGGTCGCGTCGCCAAGTTCGTCCAGCGGAAAAAGGCGACAAAAACGGGTGGGCTATAGCCTTGGAGGGTGGGGCTGGCCAACTTCGTCCGCCGGACTCGGAATGGCGCGACAGTTTGCGAGGCGCCTCCGTGTGCCAAAAATAGGCCGCGGGCACAGCCGGGCCCAAAAATACCAGCCCGAAGGCCGCATCGCCAAGTTCGTCCAGCGGAAAAAGGCCACAAAAACAGGTGGGCTATAGCCTTGGGGAGTGGGGCTGGCCAACTTCGTCCGCCGGACTTGGAATGGCGCGAGACTTTGCAAGCGGCCTCCGTGTACCAAAAATAGGCCCTGGGCACAGCCGCGCCCAAAAATAACCGCCAGAAGGCCGGGGCGCCAAGTTCTTCCAGCGGAAAAAGGCCACAAAAACGGGTGGGCTATAGCCTTGGGGGGTGGGGCTGGCCAACTTCGTCCGCCATTTTCGGAATGGCTCGAGACTTTGCGAGGCACATCCGTGTGCCAAAAATAGGCTGAGGGCACAGCCGCACCCAAAAATACCCGCCCGAAGGCCGCGGCGCCATGTTCGTCTAACGGAAAAAGGCCACAAAAACGGGTGGGCTATAGCCTTGGGGGGTGGGGCTGGCCTACTTCGTCCGCCGTACTCGGAATGGCGCGAGACTTTGCGAGGCACCTCTGTGTGCCAAAAATAGGCCGCAGGCACAGCCGCGCCCAAAAATACCCGCCCGAAGGCCGCGGCGCCAAGTTCGTCCAGTGGAAAAAGGCCACAAAAACGGGTGGGCTATAGCCTTGGGGGGTGGGGCTGGCCAACTTCGGCCGCCGGACTCGGAATGGCGCGAGACTTTGCGAGGCGCCTCCGTGTGTAAAAAATAGGCCGCGGGCACAGCCGCGCCCAAAAATACACGCCCGAAGGCCGGGTCGCCAAGTTCGTCCAGCGGAAAAAGGCGACAAAAACGGGTGGGCTATAGCCTTGGGGGGTGGGACTGGCCGACTTCGTCCGCCGTTTTCGGAATGGCTCGAGACTTTGCGAGGCACTTCCGTGTGCCAAAAATAGGCCGAGGGCACAGCCGCGCCCAAAAATACCCGCCCGAAGGCCGCGGCGCCAAGTTCGTCTAACGGAAAAAGGCCACAAAAACGGGTGGGCTATAGCCTTGGGGGGTGGGGCTGGCCTACTTCGTCCGCTGGACTTGGAATGGCGCGAGACTTTGCGAGGCACCTCCGTGTGCCAAAAATAGGCCGCGGGCACAGCCGCACCGAAAAATACCCGCCCGAAGGCCGCTGCGCCAAGTTCGTCCAGCGGAAAAAGGCCACAAAAACGGGTGGCCTAGAGCCTTGGGGGGTGGGGCTGGCCAACTTCGTCCGCCGGACTCGGAATGGGGCGAGACTTTGCGAGGCGACTCTGTGTGCCAAAAATAGGCCGCGGGCACAGCCGCGCCCAAAAATACCCGCCCGAAGGCCGCGGCGCCAAGTTCGTCCAGCGGAAAAAGGCCACAAAAACGGGTGGGCTATAGCCTTGGGGGGTGGGGCTGGCCAACTTCGTCCGCCGGACTCGGAATGGGGCGAGACTTTGCGAGGCGACTCTGTGTGCCAAAAATAGGCCGCGGGCACAGCCGCGCCCAAAAATACCCGCCCGAAGGCCGCGGCGCCAAGTTCGTCCAGCGGAAAAAGGCCACAAAAACGGGTGGGCTATAGCCTTGGGGGGTGGGGCTGGCCAACTTCGGCCGCCGGACTCGGAATGGCGCGAGACTTTGCGAGGCGCCTCCGTGTGCCAAAAATAGGCCGCGGGCACATCCGCGCCCAAAAATAACCGCCCGAAGGCCGCGGCGCCAAGTTCGTCCAACGGAAAAAAGCCACAAAAACGGGTGGCCTATAGCCTTGGGGGGTGGGGCTGGCCAACTTCGTCCGCCGGACTCGGAATGACGCGAGACTTTGCGAGCGGCCTCCGTGTGCCAAAAATAGGCCCCGGGCACAGCCGCGCCCAAAAATAACTGCCCGAAGGCCGGAGCGCCAAGTTCGTCCAGCAGAAAAATGCCACAAAAACGGGTGGGCTATAGCCTTGGGGGGTGGGGCTGGCCACCTTCGTCCGCCGGACTTGGAATGGCGCGAGACTTTGCGAGCGGCGTCCGTGAGCCAAAAATAGGGCCCGGGCACAGCCGCGTAGGAAGATAACCGCCCGAAGGCCGGGGCGCCATGTTCGTCCAGTGGAAAAAGGCCACAAAAACGGGTGGGCTATAGCCTTGGGGGGTGGGGCTGGCCAACTTCGTCCGCCGGACTCGGAATGGCGCGAGACTTTGCGAGCGGCCTCCGTGTGCCAAAAATAGGTCCCGGGCACAGCCGCGCCCAAAAATAACTGCCCGAAGGCCGGGGCGCCATGTTCGTCCAGCAGAAAAGGCCACAAAAACGGGCGGGCTATAGCCTTGGGGGGTGGGGCTGGCCAACTTCGTCCGGCGGACTCGGAATGGCGCGAGACTTTGCGAGCGGGTTCCGTTTTCCAAAAATAGGCCCCGGGCACACCTATGCCCAACAATAACCGCCCGAAGGCCGGGGCGCCAAGTTCGTCCAGCGGAAAAAGGCCACAAAAACGGGTGGGCTATAGCCTTGGGGGGTGGGGCTGGCCAACTTCGTCCGCCGGACTTGGAATGGCGCGAGACTTTGCGAGCGGCGTCCGTGAACCAAAAATAGGGCCCGGGCACTGCCGCGTCCAAAGATAACCGCCCGAAGGCCGGGACGCCATGTTCGTCCAGCGGAAAAAGGCCACAAAAACGGGTGGGCTATAGCCTTGGGGGGTGGGGCTGGCCCACTTCGTCCGCCGGACTCGGAATGGCGCGAGACTTTGCGAGCGGCCTCCGTGTGCCAAAAATAGGTCCCGGGCACAGCCGCGCCCAAAAATAACTGCCCGAAGGCCGGGGCGCCATGTTCGTCCAGCAGAAAAGGCCACAAAAACGGGCGGGCTATAGCCTTGGGGGGTGGGGCTGGCCAACTTCGTCCGGCGGACTCGGAATGGCGCGAGACTTTGCGAGCGGGCTCCGTTTTCCAAAAATAGGCCCCGGGCACACCTATGCCCAACAATAACCGCCCGAAGGCCGGGGCGCCAAGTTCGTCCAGCGGAAAGAGGCCACAAACACGGGTGGGCTATAGCCTTGGGGGGTGGGGCTGGCCCACTTCGTCCGCCGGACTCGGAATGGCGCGAGACTTTGCGAGGCACCTCCGTGTACCAAAAATAGGCCGCGGGCACAGCCGCGCCCAAAAATACCCACCCGAAGGCCGGGGCGCCAAGTTCGTCCAGCGGAAAGAGGCCACAAAAACGGGTGGGCTATAGCCTTGGGGGGTGGGGGTGGCCAACTTCGTCCGCCGGACTCGGAATGGCGCGAGACTTTGCGAGGCACCTCCGTGTGCCAAAAATAGGCCGCGGGCACAGCCGCGCCCAAAAATACCCGCCCGAAGGCCGGGGCGCCAAGTTCGTCCAGCAGAAAGAGGCCACAAACACGGGTGGGCTATAGCCTTGGGGGGTGGGGCTGGCCCACTTCGTCCGCCGGACTCGGAATGGCGCGAGACTTTGCGAGGCGCCTCCGTGTGCCAAAAATAGGCCGCGGTCACAGCCGCGCCCAAAAATACCCACCCGAAGGCCGGGGCGCCAAGTTCGTCCAGCGGAAAGAGGCCACAAAAACGGGTGGGCTATAGCCTTGGGGGGTGGGGGTGGCCAACTTCATCCGCCGGACTCGGAATGGCGCGAGACTTTGCGAGGTGCCTCCGTGTGCCAAAAATAGGCCGCGGGCACAGCCGCGCCCAAAAATAACCCCCCGAAGGTTGTTACGCCCAAACCCCCCCGCGGAAAAATGGCCAAAAAACGGGTGGGCTATAGCCTTGGGGAGAGGGGCTGGCCGACTTGGTCCGCCGGACTCGGAATGGGGCGAGACTTTGCGAGCGGCCTACGAGTGCCAAAAATATGCCGCGGGGACAGCCGCGCCCAAAAATAACCCCCCGATGGTCGTTGCACCCAAACCCCCCCGCGGAAAAATGGCCAAAAAACGGGTGGGCTATAGCCTTGGGGAGAGCGGCTGGCCAACTTTGTCCGCCGGACTCGGAATGGCGCGAGACTTTGCGAGGCACCTCCGTGTGCCAAAAATAGGCCGCGGGCACAGCTGCGCCCAAAAATACCCGCCCGAAGGCCGGGGCGCCAAGTTCGTCCAGCGGAAAGAGGCCACAAAAACGGGTGGGCTATAGCCTTGGGGGGTGGGGCTGGCCAACTTCGTCCGCCGGACTCGGAATGGCGCGAGACTTTACGAGGCGCCTCCGTGTGCCAAAAATAAGCCGCGGGCACAGCCGCGCCCAAAAATACCCGCCCGAAGGCCGGGGCGCCAAGTTCGTCCAGCGGTAAGAGGCCACAAAAACGGGTGGGCTATAGCCTTGGGGGGTGGGGCTGGCCGACTTCGTCCGCCGGACTTGGAATGGCGGAGACTTTGCGAGGCATCTCCGTGAGCCAAAAATAGGCCGCGGGCACAGCCGCGCCCAAAAATACCCGCCCGAAGGCCGGGGCGCCAAGTTCGTCCAGCGGAAAGAGGCCACAAAAACGGGTGGGATATAGCCTTGGGGGGTGGGGCTGGCCAACTTCGTCCGCCGGACTCGGAATGGCGCGAGACTTTGCGAGGCGCCTCCGTGTGCCAAAAATAGGCTGCGGACACAGCCGCGCCCAAAAATACCCGCCCGAAGGCCGGGGCGCCAAGTTCGTCCAGCGGAAAGAGGCCACAAAAACGGGTGGGCTATAGCCTTGGGGGGTGGGGCTGGCCAACTTCGTCCGCCGGACTCGGAATGGCGCGAGACTTTGCGAGACGACTCCGTGTGCCAAAAATATGCCGCGGGCACAGCCGCGCCCAAAAATAAACGCCCGAAGGCCAGGGCGCCAAGTTTGTCCAGCGGAAAGAGGCCACAAAAACGGGTGGGCTATAGCCTTGGGGGGTGGGGCTGGCCAACTTCGTCCGCCGGACACGGAATGGCGTGAGACTTTGTGAGGCACCTCCGTGTGCCAAAAATAGACCGCGGGCACAGCCGCATCCAAAACTACTCGCCCGAAGGCCGGGGCGCCAAGTTCGTCCAGCAGAAAAAGGCCACAAAAACGGGTGGGCTATAGCCTTGGGGGGTGGGGCTGGCCAACTTCGTCCGCCGGACTCGGAATGGCGCGAGACTTTACGAGGCGCCTCCGTGTGCCAAAAATAAGCCGCGGGCACAGCCGCGCCCAAAAATACCCGCCCGAAGGCCGGGGCGCCAAGTTCGTCCAGCGGTAAGAGGCCACAAAAACGGGTGGGCTATAGCCTTGGGGGGTGGGGCTGGCCGACTTCGTCCGCCGGACTTGGAATGGCGGAGACTTTGCGAGGCATCTCCGTGAGCCAAAAATAGGCCGCGGGCACAGCCGCGCCCAAAAATACCCGCCCGAAGGCCGGGGCGCCAAGTTCGTCCAGCGGAAAGAGGCCACAAAAACGGGTGGGATATAGCCTTGGGGGGTGGGGCTGGCCAACTTCGTCCGCCGGACTCGGAATGGCGCGAGACTTTGCGAGGCGCCTCCGTGTGCCAAAAATAGGCTGCGGACACAGCCGCGCCCAAAAATACCCGCCCGAAGGCCGGGGCGCCAAGTTCGTCCAGCGGAAAGAGGCCACAAAAACGGGTGGGCTATAGCCTTGGGGGGTGGGGCTGGCCAACTTCGTCCGCCGGACTCGGAATGGCGCGAGACTTTGCGAGACGACTCCGTGTGCCAAAAATATGCCGCGGGCACAGCCGCGCCCAAAAAT
This sequence comes from Citrus sp. QX-2021, assembly GCA_030444885.1. Taxonomy (NCBI): domain Eukaryota; kingdom Viridiplantae; phylum Streptophyta; class Magnoliopsida; order Sapindales; family Rutaceae; genus Citrus; species Citrus sp. QX-2021. The sequence continues at coordinate 113,890 of JAUJEF010000015.1, read as the reverse complement.
AAACGCCCGAAGGCCAGGGCGCCAAGTTTGTCCAGCGGAAAGAGGCCACAAAAACGGGTGGGCTATAGCCTTGGGGGGTGGGGCTGGCCAACTTCGTCCGCCGGACACGGAATGGCGTGAGACTTTGTGAGGCACCTCCGTGTGCCAAAAATAGACCGCGGGCACAGCCGCGTCCAAAACTACTCGCCCGAAGGCCGGGGCGCCAAGTTCGTCCAGCAGAAAGAGGCCACAAAAACGGGTGGGCCATAGCCTAGGGGGGTGGGGCTTCCCAACTTCGTCCGCCGGACTCGGAATGGCGCGAGACTTTGCGAGGGGCCTCCGTGTGCCAAAAATAGGCCGCGGGCACAGCCGCACCCAAAAATAACCGCCCGAAGGCCGGGGCGCCAAGTTCGTCCAGTGGAAAAAGGCCACAAAAACGGGTGGGCTATAGCCTTGGGGGGTGGGGCTGGCCGACTTCGTCCGCCGGACTCGGAATGGCGTGAGACTTTGCGAGGGGCCTCCGTGTGCCAAAAATAGGCTGCAGGTAGAGCCGCGCCCAAAAATAACCGCCCGAAGGCCGGGGCGCCATGTTCGTCCAGCGGAAAAAGGCGACAAAAACGGGTGGGCTATAGCCTTGGGGGGTGGGGCTGGCCAACTTCGTCCGCCGGACACGGAATGGCGTGAGACTTTGTGAGGTGCCTCCGTGTGCCAAAAATAGACCGCGGGCACAGCCGCGTTCAAAACTACTCGACCGAAGGCCGGGGCGCCAAGTTCGTCCAGCAGAAAAAGGCCACAAAAACGGGTGGGCTATAGCCTAGGGGGGTGGGGCTTCCCAACTTCGTCCGCCAGAGTCGGAATGGCGCGAGACTTTGCGAGGGGTCTCCGTGTGCCAAAACTAGGCCGCGGGCACAGCCACGCCCAAAAATAACCGCCCGAAGGCCGGAGCGCCAAGTTCGTCCAGCGGAAAAAGGCCACAAAAACGGGTGGGCTATAGCTTTGGGCGGTGGGGCTGGCCAACTTCGTCCGTCGGACTCGGAATGGTACGAGACTTTGCGAGGGGCCTCCGTGTGCTAATAAGAGGCCGCGGGCACAGCCGCGCCCAAAAATGACCACCCGAAGGCTGGGGCGCCAAGTTCGTCCAGCGGAAAAATGGCCAAAAAACGGGTGGGCTATAGCCTTGGGGGGAGGGGCTGGCCAACTTCGTCCGCCGGACTCGGAATGGGGTGAGACTTTGCGAGTGGCCTCCGCATGCCAAAAATAGGCAACGGGCACAGCCGCACCCAAAAATAACCGCTCCAAGGCCGGGCCGCCAAGTTCGTCCAGCGGAAAATGGCCAAAAAACGGGTGGGCTATAGCCTTGGGGGGAGGGGCTAGCCAACTTCGTCCGCCGGACTCGGATTGGGGCGAGACTTTGCGAGCAGTCTCTGCGTGCCAAAAATAGGCCGCGGGCACAGCCGCGCCCAAAAATAACCACCAGAAGGCCGGGGCACCAAGTTCGCCCAGCGGAAAAATGGCCAAAAAACGGGTGGGCTATAGCCTTGGGGGGAGGTGCTGGCCCACTTCGTCCGCCGGACTCGGAATGGGGCGAGACTATGCGAGTGGCCTCCGTGTGCTAAAAATAGGCAACGGCCACAGCCGCGCCCAAAAATAACCGCCCCAAGGCCGGGGCGCCAAGTTCGTCCAGCGGAAAAATGGCCAAAAAACGGATGGGCTCTAGGCTTGGGGGGAGGGGCTAGCCAACTTCGTCCGCCGGACTCGGAATGGGGTGAGACTTTGCGAGGCACCTCCGTGTGCCAAAAATAGGCCGCGGGCACAGCCACGCCCAAAAATACCCGCCCGAAGGCCGGGGCGTCAAGTTCGTCCAGCGGAAAGAGGCCACAAAAACGGGTGGGCTATAGCCTTGGGGAGTGGGGCTGGCCAACTTCGTCCGCCGGACTCGGAATGGCGCGAGACTTTGCGAGGCGCCTCCGTGTTCTAAAAATATGCCGCGGGCACTGCCGCGCCCAAAAATACCAGCCCGAAGGCCGGGGCACAAAGTTCGTCCAGCGGAAAGAGGCCCCAAAAACGGGTGGGCTATAGCCTTGGGGGGTGGGGCTGGCCAACTTCGTACGCCGGACTCGGAATGGCGCGAGACTTTACGAGGCTCCTCCGTGTGCCAAAAATAGGCCGCGGGCACAGCCGCGCCGAAAAATACCCGCCCGAAGGCCGGGGCGCCAAGTTCGTCCAGCGGAAAGAGGCCACAAAAACGGGTGGGCTATAGCCTTGGGGGGTGGGGCTGGCCAACTTCGTCCGCCGGACTCGGAATGGCGCGAGACTTTGCGAGGCGCCTCCGTGTGCCAAAAATAGGTTGGGGGCACAGCAGCGTCCAAAAATACCCGCCCGAAGGCCGGGGCGCCAAGTTCGTCCAGCGGAAAATGGCCACAAAAACGGGTGGGCTATAGCCATGGGGGGTGGGGCTGGCCCACTTCGTCCGCCGGTCTCGGAATGGCGCGAGACTTTGCGAGGCACCTACGTGTGCCAAAAATAGGCCGCGGGCACAGCCGCGCCCAAAAATACCCGCCCGAAAGCCGGGGCGCCAAGTTCGTCCAGCGGAAAAAGGCCACAAAAACGGGTGGGCTATAGCCTTGGGGGGTGGGGCTGGCCAACTTCATCCGCCGGACTCGGAATGGTGCAAGACTTTGCGAGGCGCCTCCATGTGCCAAAAATAGTCCGCGGGCACAGCCGCGACCCAAAATACCCGCCCAAAGGCCGGGGCGCCAAGTTCGTCCAGCGGAAAAAGGCCACAAAAACGGGTGGGCTATAGCCTTGGGGGGTGGGGCTGGCCGACTTCGTCCGCCGGACTCGGAATGGCGCGAGACTTTGCGAGGCGCCTCCGTGTGACAAAAATAGGCCGCGGGCACAGCCGTACCCAAAAAAAGCCACCCGAAGGCCGGGGCGCCAAGTTCGTCCAGCGGAAAAAGGCCACAAAAACGGGTGGGCTATAGCCTTGGGGGGTGGGGCTAGCCAACTTCGTCCGCCGCACTCGTAATGGCGCGAGACTTTGCGAGGCGCCTCCGTGTGCCAAAAATAGGCCGCGTACACAGCCGCGCCCAAAAATACCCGCCCAAAGGCCGGGGCGCCAAATTCGTCCAGCGGAAAAAGGCCACAAAAACGGGTGGGCTATAGCCTTGGGGGGTGGGGCTAGCCAACTTCGTCCGCCGGACTCGGAATGGCGCAAGACTTTGCGAGGTGCCTCCGTGTGACAAAAATAGGCCGTGGGCACAGCCGCGCCCAAAAATACCCGCCCGAAGGCCGGGGCGCCAAGTTCGTCCATCGGAAAAATGGCCAAAAAACGGGTGGGCTATAGCGTTGGGGGGAGGGGCTGGCCAACTTCGTCCGCCGGACTCGGAATAGGGTGAGACTTTGCGAGTGGCCTCCGTATGCCAAAAATAGGCCGCGGGCACAGCCGCGTCCAAAAATAACCGCCCGAAGTCCGGGGCGCCAAGTTACTTCTAGCGGAAAAATGGCCAAAAAACGGGTGGGCTTTAGCCTTGGGGGGAGGGGCTGGCCAACTTCGTCCGCCGGACTCGGAATGGGGCGAGACTTTGCGAGCGGCCTCCGCGTGCCAAAAATAGGCCACAGCACAGCCGCGCCCAAAAATAACCCTCCGAAGGTTGGCGCGCCCAAACCCCCCAGCGGAAAAATAGCCAAAAAACGGGTGGGCTATAGCCTTGGGGGGAGGGGCCGGCCGACTTCGTCCGTCGGACTCGGATAGGGGCGAGACATTGCGAGCAACCTCCGCGTGCCAAAAATACGCCGCGGGCACAGCCGCGCACAAAAATAACCGCCCGAAGGCCGGGGCGCCAAGTTCGTCCAGCGGAAAAATGGCCAAAAAACGGGTGGGCTATAGCCTTGGGGGGAGGGGTTGGCGAACTTCGTCCGCAGGACTCGGAATGGGGCGAGACTTTGCGAGCAACCTCCGCGTGCCAAAAATACACCGCGGGCACAGCCGCGCCCAAAAATAACCGCCCGAAGGCCGGGGCGCCAAGTTCGTCCAGCGGAAAAATGGCCAAAAAACGGGTGGGCTATAGCCTTGGGGGGAGGGGCTGGCCGACTTCGTCCGCCGGACTCGGAATGGGGCGAGACTTTGTGAGCGGTCTTCACGTGCCAAAAATACGCCGCGGGCACAGCCGCGCCCAAAAATAGCCCCCCGAAGGTCGGCGCGTCCAAACCCCCCAGCTGAAAAATTGCCAAAAAACGGGCGGGCTATAGCCTTGGGGGGAGGGGTTGGCCAACTTCGTCCGCCGCACTCGGAATGGGTCGAGACTTTGCGAACGGCCTCCGCGTGCCAAAAATAGGCCGCGGGCACAGCCGCGGCCAAAAATAACAGCCTGAAGGCCGGGGCGCCAAGTTCGTCCAGCGGAAAAATTGCCAAAAAACGGGCGGGCGATAGCCTTGGGGGGAGGGGCTGGCCCACTTCGTCCGCCAGACTCGGAATGGGGCGAGACTTTGCGAGTGCCGTCCACATGCCAAAAATAGGCAGCGGGCACAGCCGCGCCCAAAAATAACCGCCCGAAGGTCAGTGCGCCCAAACCCCCCAGCAGAAAAATGGCCAAAAAACGGGTGGGCTATAGCCTTGGGGGGAGGGGCTGGCCCACTTCGTCCGCCGGACTCGGAATGGGGCAAGACTTTGCGAGCGGCCTCCGCGTGCCAAAAATAGGCCGCGGGCACAGCCGCACCCAAAAATAACAGCCCGAAGGCAGGGGCGCCAAGTTCGTCCAGCGGAAAAATGGCCAAAAAACAGGCGGGCGATAGCCTCGGGGGGAGGGGCTGGCCAACTTCGTCCGCCGGACTCGGAATGGGGCGAGACTTTGCGAGCTCCCTCCGCGATCCAAAAATAGGGTGCGGGCACAGCCGCGCCCAAAAATAACCACCCGAAATTCGGTGCGCCCAGACCCCCAAGTGGAAAAATGGCCAAAAAACAGGTGGGCTATAGCCTTGGGGGGAAGGGCTGGCCAACTTCGTCCGCCGGACTCGGAAGGGGTCGAGACTTTTTGAGCGGCCTCCGCGTGCCAAAAATAGGCCGCGGGCACATCCGCGCCAAAAAATACCCGCCCGAAGGCCGGGGCGCCAAGTTCGTCCAGCGGAAAGAGGCCACAAAAACGGGTGGGCTATAGCCTTGGGGGGAGGGGCTGGCCGACTTCGTCCGCCGGACTCGGAATGGGGTGAGACTTTGCGAGCGGTCTCTGCATGCCAAAAATAGGCCGCGGGCACAGCCGCGCCCAAAAATAACCCCCTGAAGGTCGGCTCGCCCAAACCCCCCAGCGGAAAAATTTCCAAAAAACAGGCGGGCTATAGCCTTGGGGGGAGGGGCTGGAAAACTTCGTCCGCCGGACTCAGAATGGGGCGAGACTTTACGAACGGCCTCTGCATGCCAAAAATAGGCCGCAGGCACAATCGCGGCCAAAAATAGCTGCCCGAAGGCCGGGGCGCCAAGTTCGTCCAGCGGAAAAATGGCCAAAAAACGGGTGGGCTATATAGCCTTGGGGGGAGGGGCTGGCCCACTTCGTCCGCCAGACTCGGAATGGGGCGAGACTTTGCGAGCGGCCTCTGTGTGCCAAAAATAGGCCCCGGCCACAGCCGTGCCCAAAAATAACGGCCCGAAGTCCGGGGCGCAAAGTTCGTCCAGCGGAAAAAGGCCACAAAAACGGGTGGGCTATAGCCTTGGGGAGTGGAGCTGGCCAACTTCATCCGCCGGACTCGGAATGGCGCGAGACTTTGCGAGGCATCTCCGTGTACCAAAACTAGGCCCCGGGCACAGCCGCGCCCAAAAATAACCGCCCGAAGGCCGGGTCGCCAAGTTCGTCCAGCGGAAAAAGGCCACAAAAACGGGTGGGCTGTAGCCTTGGGGGGTGGGGCTGGCCCACTTCGTCCGCCGGACTCGGAATGGCGCGAGACTTTGCGAGCGGCCTCCGTGTGCCAAAAATATGCCCCGGGCACAGCCGCGCCCAAAAATAACCGCCCGAAGGCCGGGGCGCCAAGTTCGTCCAGCGGAAAAAGGCCACAAAAACGGGTGGGCTATAGCCTTGGGGGGTGGGGCAGGCCCACTTCGTCCGCCAGACTCGGAATGGCGCGAGACTTTGCGAGCGGCCTCTGAGTGGAAAAAATAGGCCCTAGGCACAGCCGCGCCCAAAAATAACCACCTGAAGGGCGGGTCGCCATGTTCGTCCTGCGGAAAAAGGCCACAAAAACGGGTGGGCTATAGCCTTGGCGGGTGGGGATGGCCAACTTCGTCCGCCGGACTCGGAATGGCGTGAGACTTTGCGAGCGGTCTCCGTGTGCCAAAAATAGGCCCCGGGCACAGTCGCTCCCAAAAATAACCGCTTGAAGGTCGGGGCGCCACGTTCGTCCAGCGGAAAAAGGCCACAAAAACGGGTGAGCAATAGCCTTGGGGGGTGGGGCTGGCCAACTTCGTCCGCCGGACTCGGAATGGCGCGAGACCTTGCGAGCGGCCTCCGTGTGCCAAAAATAGGCCCCGGGCACAGCCGCGCCCAAAAATAACCGCCCGAAGGCCGGGTCGCCAAGTTCGTCCAGCGGAAAAAGGCCACAAAAACGGGTGGGCTGTAGCCTTGGGGGGTGGGGCTGGCCCACTTCGTCCGCCGGACTCGGAATGGCGCGAGACTTTGCGAGCGGCCTCCGTGTGCCAAAAATATGCCCCGGGCACAGCCGCGCCCAAAAATAACCGCCCGAAGGCCGGGGCGCCAAGTTCGTCCAGCGGAAAAAGGCCACAAAAACGGGTGGGCTATAGCCTTGGGGGGTGGGGCAGGCCCACTTCGTCCGCCAGACTCGGAATGGCGCGAGACTTTGCGAGCGGCCTCTGAGTGGTAAAAATAGGCCCTAGGCACAGCCGCGCCCAAAAATAACCACCTGAAGGGCGGGTCGCCATGTTCGTCCTGCGGAAAAAGGCCACAAAAACGGGTGGGCTATAGCCTTGGCGGGTGGGGATGGCCAACTTCGTCCGCCGGACTCGGAATGGCGTGAGACTTTGCGAGCGGTCTCCGTGTGCCAAAAATAGGCCCCGGGCACAGTCGCTCCCAAAAATAACCGCTTGAAGGTCGGGGCGCCACGTTCGTCCAGCGGAAAAAGGCCACAAAAACGGGTGAGCAATAGCCTTGGGGGGTGGGGCTGGCCAACTTCGTCCGCCGGACTCGGAATGGCGCGAGACCTTGCGAGCGGCCTCCGTGTGCCAAAAATAGGCCCCGGGCACAGCCGCGCCCAAAAATAACCGCCCGAAGGCCGGGGCGCCAAGTTCGTCCAGCGGAAAAAGGCCAGAAAAATGGGTGGGCTGTAGCCTTGGGGGGTGGGGCTGGCCAACTTCGTCCGCCGGACTCGGAATGGCGCGAGACTTTGCGAGCGGCCTCCGTGTGCCAAAAATATGCCCCGGGCACAGCCGCGCCCAAAAATAACCGCCCGAAGGCCGGGGCGCCAAGTTCGTCCAGCGGAAAAATGGCCAAAAAGCGGGTGGGCTATAGCCTTGGGGGGAGGGGCCGGCCCACTTCGTCCGCCGGACTCGTAATGGGGCGAGACTTTGCGATCGGCCTCCGTGTGCCAAAAATAGGCCGCGGGCACAGCCGCCCCCAAAAATAACCGCCCGAAGGCCGGGGCAACAGGTTCGTCCAGCGGAAAAATGGCCAAAAAACGGGTGTGCTATAGCCTTGGGGGGAGGGGCTGGCCAAATTCGTCCGCCGGACTCGGAATGGGGCGAGACTTTGGGAGCAGCCTCCGCGTGCCAAAAATAGGCCGCAGGCACAGCCGCGCCCAATAATAACATCCCGAAGGCCGGGGCGACAAGTTCGTCCAGCGGAAAAATGGCCAAAAAACGGGTGGGCTATAGCCTTGGGGGGAGGGGCAGGCCTACTTCGTCCGCCGGACTCGGAATGGGGCGAGACTTTGCGAGCTGCCTTCACGTGCCAAAAATAGGCCGCAGGCACAGCCGCGCCCAATAATAACCGCCCGAAGGCCGGGGCGCCAAGTTCGTCCAGCGGAAAAATGGCCAAAAAACGGGTGGGCTATAGCCTTGGGGGGAGGGGCAGGCCTACTTCGTCCGCCGGACTCGGAATGGGGCGAGACTTTGCGAGCTGCCTTCGCGTGCCAAAAATAGGCCGCAGGCACAGCCGCGCCCAATAATAACCGCCCGAAGGCCGGGGCGCCAAGTTCGTCCAGCGGAAAAATGGCCAAAAAACGGGTGGGCTATAGCCTTGGGGGGAGGGGCAGGCCTACTTCGTCCGCCGGACTCGGAATGGGGCGAGACTTTGCGAGCTGCCTTCGCGTGCCAAAAATAGGCCGCAGGCACAGCCGCGCCCAATAATAACCGCCCGAAGGCCGGGGCGCCAAGTTCGTCCAGCGGAAAAATGGCCAAAAAGCGGGTGGGCTATAGCCTTGGGGGGAGGGGCCGGCCCACTTCGTCCGCCGGACTCGTAATGGGGCGAGACTTTGCGATCGGCCTCCATGTGCTAAAAATAGGCCACGGGCACAGCCGCGCCCAAAAATAACCCCCCAAAAGTTGGCGCGCCCAAACCCCCAGCGGAAAAATGGCCAAAAAACGGGTGGGCTATAGCCTCGGGGGGAGGGGCTGGCCAACTTCGTCCGCGGGACTCTGAATGGGGCGAGATTTTGTGAGCGGCCTCCGCATTCCAAAAATAGGGCGCGGGCACATCCGCGCCCAAAAATAACTGCCCGAAGGCCAGGGCGCCAAGTTCGTCCACGGAAAAATGGCCAAAAAACGGGTGGGCTATAGACTTGGGGGGAGGGGCTGGCCAACTTCGTCCGCCGGACTCGGAATGGGGCGAGACTTTGCGAGCGGCCTCCGCGTGCCAAAAATAGGCCGCGGGCACAGCCGCGCCTAAAAATAACTGCCCGAAGGCCGGGGCGCCAAGTTCGTCCAGCGGAAAAATGGCCAAAAAACGGGTGGGCTATAGCCTTGGGGGGAGAGGCTGGCCCACTTCGTCCGCTGGACTCGGAATGGGGCGAAACTTTGCGAGCGGCCTCCGCGTGCCAAAAATAGGCCGCGGACACAGCCGCGCCCAAAAATAACCCCCCGAAGGTCGGCGCACCCAAACCCCCCAGCGGAAAAATGGCCAAAAAACGGGTGGGCTATAGCCTTGGGGGGAGGGGCTGGCCAACTTCGTCCGCCGGACTCGGAAAGGGGCGAGACTTTGCGAGCAGCCTCCGCGTGCCAAAAATAGGCCGTGGGCACAGTCGCGCCCATAAATAACCCACCGAAGGCCGGGGCGCCAAGTTCGTCCAGCGGAAAAATGGCCAAAAAACGGGTGGGCTATAGCCTTGGGGGGAGAGGCTGGCCCACTTCGTCCGCCGGACTCGGAATGGGGCGAAACTTTGCGAGCGGCCTCCGCGTGCCAAAAATAGGCCGCGGACACAGCTGCGCCCAAAAATAACCCCCCGAAGGTCGGCGCACCCAAACCCCCCAGCGGAAAAATGGCCAAAAAACGGGTGGGCTATAACCTTGGGGGGAGGGGCTGGCCAACTTCGTCCGCCGGACTCGGAAAGGGGCGAGACTTTGCGAGCAGCCTCCGCGTGCCAAAAATAGGCCGCGGGCACAGCCGCGCCCAAAAATAACCGCCCGAAGGCCGGGGCGCCAAGTTCGTCCAGCGGAAAAATGGCCAAAAAACGGGTGGGCTATAGCCTTGGGGGGAGAGGCTGGCCAACTTCGTCCGCCAGACTCGGAATGGGGCGAGACTTTGCGAGTGGACTCCGCGTGCCAAAAATAGTCCGCGGGCACAGCCGCTCTAAAAAATAACCCCCCGAAGGTCGGCGCGCCCAAACACCCCAGCGGAAAAATGGCCATAAAACGGGTGGGCTATAGCCTTGGGGGGAGGGGCTGGCCAACTTCGTCCGCCGGACTCAGAATGGGGCGAGAGTTTGCGAGCGGCCTGCGCGTGCGAAAAATAGGCCGCGGGCACCGCCGCGCCCTAAAATAACCCCCCGACGGACGGGGCGCCAAGTTCGTCCAGTAGAAAAATGGCCAAAAAACGGGTGGGCTATAGCCTTGGGGGGAGGGGCTGGTCAACTTCGTCCGCCGGACTCGGAATGGGGTGAGACATTGCGACCGACCTCCGCGTGCCAAAAATAGGCTGCGGGCACAGCTGCGCCCAAAAATAACCCCCCGAAGGTCGGCGCCCCCAAACCCCCCAGCGGAAAAATGGCCAAAAATCGGGTGGGCTATAGCCTTGGGGGGAGGGGCTGGCCAACTTCGTCTGCCGGACTCGGGATGGGGCGAGACTTTGCGAGTGGCCTCCGCGTGCCAAAATTAGGCCGCGGACACACCCGATCCCAAAAATAACCTACCGAAGGCCGGGGCGCCAAGTTCGTCCAGCGGAAAAATGGCCAAAAAACGGGTGGGCTATAGCCTTGGGGGGAGGGGCTGGCCAACTTCTTCCGCCGGACTCGGAATGGGGCGAGACTTTACGAGCGGCTTCCGCGAGCTAAAAATAGGCCGTGGGCACAGCCGCGCCCAAAAATAACCCCCCGAAGGTCGGCGTGCCCAAACTCCCCATCGTAAAAATGGTCAAAAAACGGGTGGGCTATAGCCTTGGGGGGAGGGGCTGGCCCACTTCGTCCGCCGGACTCGGAATGGGGCGAGACTTTGCGAGCGGCCTCCGCCTGCAAAAAATAGGACGCGGGCACAGCCGCTCCCAAAAATAACCCCCCCAAGGTCGGCGTGCCCAAACCCGCCAGCGGAAAAATGGCCAAAAAACGGGTGGGCTATAGCCTTGGGGTGAGGGGCTGGCCAACTTCGTCCGCCGGACTCGGAATGGGGCGAGACTTTGCGATCGGCCTCCGCGTGCCAAAAATAGGCCGCGGCCACAGCCGCCCCCAAAAATAACCGCCCGAAGGCCGGGGCAACAGGTTCGTCCAGCGGAAAAATGGCCAAAAAACGGGTGTGGTATATCCTTGGGGGGAGGGGCTGGCCAAATTCGTCCGCCGGACTCGGAATGGGGCGAGAGTTTGCGAGCGGAATCCGCGTGCCAAAAATAGGCCGCTGGCACAGCTGCACCAAAAATTAACTGCCCGAAGGCCGGGGCGCCAAGTTCGTCCAGTGGAAAAATGGCCAAAAAACGGGTCGGTCATAGCCTTGGGGGGAGTGGCTGGCCAACTTTGTCCGCCGGACTCGGAATGGGGCGAGACTTTGCGAGCGGCCTCCGCGTGCTAAAAATAGGCCGCGGGCACAGCCGCGCCGAAAAATAACCCACCGAAGGTCGGCGCACCCAAACCCCCCTGCGGAAAAATGGCCAAAAAATGGATGGGCCAAAGCCTTGGGGGGAGGGGCTGGCCAACTTCGTCCGCCGGACTCGGAATGGGGCGAGACATTGCGAGCGGCCTCCGCGTGCCAAAAATAGGCCACGGGCACAGCCGCGCCCAAAAATAACCGCCCGAAGGCCGGGGCGCCAAGTTCGTCCAGCGGAAAAATGGCCAAAAAACGGGTGGGCTATAGCCATAGGGGGCGGGGCTGGCCAACTTCGTCTGCCGGACTCGGAATGGGGCGAGACATTGCGAGCGGCCTCCGCGTGCCAAAAATAGGCCGCGGGCACAGCCGCGCCCAAAAATAACCGCCCGAAGGCCGGGGCAACAGGTTCGTCCAGCGGAAAAATGGCCAAAAAACGGGTGGGCTATAGCCTTGGGGGGAGGGGCAGGCCTACTTCGTCCGCCGGACTCGGAATGGGGCGAGACTTCGCGAGCGGCCTCCGCGTACCAAAAATAGGCCGCGGGCACAGCCGCGCCCAATAATAACCGCCCGAAGGCCGGGGCGCTAAGGTCGTCCAGCGGAAAAATGGCCAAAAAATGGGTGGGCTATAGCCTTGGGGGGAGGGGTTGGCCCACTTCGTCCGCCGGACTCAGAATGGGGCGAGAATTTGCGAGCGGCCTCCCCGTACCAAAAATAGGCCGCGGGCACAGCCGCGCAAAAAAAAAACCACCCGAAGGTTGGCGCGCCCAAACCCCCCAGCGGAAAAATGGCCAAAAAACGGGTGGGCTATAGCCTTGGGGGGAGGGGCTGGCCCACTTCGTCCGCCGGACTCGGAATGGGGCGAGACTTTTGGAGCGGCCTCCGCGTGCCAAAAATAGGCCGCAGGCACAGCCGCGCCCAATAATTACATCCCGAAGGCCGGGGCGACAAGTTCGTCCAGCGGAAAAATGGCCAAAAAACGGGTGGGCTATAGCCTTGGGGGGAGGGGCTGGCCAACTTCGTCTGCCGGACTCGGAATGGGGCGAGACATTGCGAGCGGCCTCCGCGTGGCAAAAATAGGCCGCGGGCACAGCCGCGCCCAAAAATAACCGCCCGAAGGCCGGGGCAACAGGTTCGTCCAGCGGAAAAATGGCCAAAAAACGGGTGGGCTATAGCCATAGGGGGCGGGGCTGGCCAACTTCGTCTGCCGGACTCGGAATGGGGCGAGACATTGCGAGCGGCCTCTGCATGCCAAAAATAGGCCGCGGGCACAGCCGCGTCCAAAAATAACCGCCCGAAGGCCGGGGCGCAAAGTTCTTCCAGCGGAAAAAGGCCACAAAAACGGGTGGGCTATAGCCTTGGGCGGTGGGGCTGGCCAAGTTCGTCCGCCGGACTCGGAATGGGACGAGAAATTACGAGCGGCCTCCGTGCGCCAAAAATAGGCTGTGGGTACAGCCGCGCCCAAAATTAACCGCCCGAAGGCCGGGGCGCCAAGTTTGTCCAGCGGAAAAAGGCCACAAAAACGGGTGGGTTATAGCCTTGGGGAGTGGGGCTGTCCAAGTTCTTCCGCCGGACTCGGAATGGGACGAGACTTTGCGAGCGGCCTCTGTGTGCCAAAAATAGGCCGCGGGTACAGCCGCGACTAAAATTAACCGCCCGAAGGCCGGGGCACCAAGTTCGTCCAGCGGAAAAAGGCCACAAAAGCGGGTGGGCTATAGCCTTGGGGGGTGGAACTGGCCAAGTTCTTCCGCCGGACTCGGAATGGGACGAGACTTTGCGAGCGGCCTCCGTGTGCCAAAAATAGGCCGCGGACACAGCCGCGACCAAAATTAACCGCCTGATGGCCGGGGCGCCAAGTTCGTCCAGCGGAAAGAGGCCACAAAAACGGGTGGGCTATAGCCTTGGGGGGTGGGGCTGGCCGACTTTGTCCGCCTGACTCGGAATGGAGCGAGACTTTGCGAGGCACCTCCGTGTGCCAAAAATAGGCCGCGGGCACAGCCGCGCCCAAAAATACCCGCCCGAAGGCCGGGGCGCCAAGTTCGTCCAGCGGAAAGAGGCCACAAAAACGGGTGGGCTATAGCCTTGGGGGGTGGGGCTGGCCGACTTCGTCCGCTGGACTCGGAATGGCGCGAGACTTTGCGAGGTGCCTCCGTGTGATAAAAATAGGTCGCGGGCACAGCCGTGTCCAAAAATACCCGCCCGAAGGCCGGGGCGCCAAGTTCGTCCAGCGGAAAGAGGCCACAAAAACGGGTGGGCTATAGCCTTGGGGGTGGGGCTGGCCGACTACGTCCGCCGGACTCGGAATGGCGCGAGACTTTGCGAGGTGCCTCCGTGTGCCAAAAATAGGCCGCGGGCACAGCCACGCCCAAAAATACCCGCCCGAAGGCCGGGGCGCCAATTTCGTCCAGCGGAAAGAGGCCACAAAAACGGGTGGGCTATAGCCTTGGGGGGTGGGGATGGCCGACTACGTCCGCCGGACTCGGAATGGCGCGAAACTTTGCGGGGCACCTCCGTGTGCCAAAAATAGGCCGCGGGCACAGCCGCGCCCGAAAATACCCACCCGAAGGCCGGGGCGCCAAGTTCGTCCATCGGAAAGAGGCCACAAAAACGGGTGGGCTATAGCCTTGGGGGGTGGGGCTGGCCTACTTCGTCCGCCGGACTCGGAATGGAGCGAGACTTTGCTAGGCGCCTCCGTGTGCCAAAAATAGGCCGCGGGCACAGCCGCGCCCAAAAATACCAGCCCGAAGGCCGGGGCGCCAAGTTCGTCCAGTGGAAAGAGGCCACAAAAACGGGTGGGCAATATCCTTGGGGGGTGGGGCTGGCCAAGTTCGTCTGTCGGACTCGGAATGGGACGAGACTTTGTGAGCGGCGTCCGTGTGCCAAAAATAGGCGGCGGACACAGCCGCGCAAAAAATAACCGCCCGAAGGCCGGGGCGCCAAGTTTGTCCAGCGGAAAGAGGCCACAAAAACGGGTGGGCTATAGCCTTGGGGGGTGGGGCTGGCCGACTTTGTCCGCCTGACTCGGAATGGCGCGAGACTTTGCGAGGCGCCTCCGTGTGCCAAAAATAGGCCGCGGGCACAGCCGCGCCCGAAAATACCCACCCGAAGGCCGGGGCGCCAAGTTCGTCCAGCGGAAAGAGGCCACAAAAACGGGTGGGCTATAGCCTTGGGGGGTGGGGCTGGCCAACTTCGTCCGCCGGACTCCGAATGGCGCGAGACTTTGCGAGGCGTCTCCGTGTGCCAAAAATAGGCCGCGGGCACAGCCGCGCCCAAAAATACCCGCACGAAGGCCGGGGCGCCAAGTTCGTCCAGCGGAAAGAGGCCACAAAAACGGGTGGGCTATAGCCTTGGGGGGTGGGGCTGGCCGACTTCGTCCGCCGGACTCGGAATGGCGCGAGACTTTGCGAGGCGCCTCCGTGTGCCAAAAATAGGCCGTGGGCACAGCCGCGCCCAAAAATACCCGCACGAAGGCCGGGGCGCCAAGTTCGTCCAGCGGAAAGAGGCCACAAAAACGGGTGGGCTATAGCCTTGGGGGGTGGGGCTGGCCGACTTCGTCCGCCGGACTCGGAATGGCGCGAGACTTTACGAGGCGCCTCCGTGTGCCAAAAATAGGCCGCGGGCACAGCCGCGCCCGAAAATGCCCGCACGAAGGCCGGGGCGCCAAGTTCGTCCAGCGGAAAATGGCCACAAAAACGGGTGGGCTATAGCCTTGGGGGGTGGGGCTGGCCAACTTCGTCCGCCGGACTCCGAATGGCGCGAGACTTTGCGAGGCGCCTCCGTGTGCCAAAAATAGGCCGCGGGCACAGCCGCGCCCAAAAATACCCACCCGAAGGCCGGGGCGCCAAGTTCGTCCAGTGGAAAGAGGCCACAAAAACGGGTGGGCAATAGCCTTGGGGGGTGGGGCTGGCCGACTTCGTCCGCCGGACTCGGAATGGCGCGAGACTTTGCGAGCGGCCTCCGCGTGCCAAAAATAGGCCGCGGACACAGCCATGCCCAAAAATAACCGCCCGAAGGCCGGGGCGCCAAGTTCGTCCAGCGGAGAAATGGCCAAAAAATGGGTGGGCTATAGCCTTGGGGGGACGGGCTGGCCGACTTCGTCCGCCGGACTCGGAATGGGGCAAGACTTTGCGAGCGGCCTCCGCGTGCCAAAAAAAGGCCGCGGGAACAGCCGCGCCCAAAAATAACTGCCCGAAGGCCGGGGCGCCAAGTTCGTCCGGCGGAAAAATGGCCAAAAAACGGGTGGGCTATAGCCTTGGGGGGAGGGGCTGGCCAATTTTGTCCGCCGGACTCGGAATGGGGCGAGACTTTGCGAGCGGCCTCCGCGTACCAAAAATAGGCCTTGGGCACAGCCGTGCCCAAAAATAACCTCGCGAAGGTCCTTGCGCCCAAACCCCCCAGCGGAAAAATTGCCAAAAAACGGGTGGGTTATAGCCTCGGGGGGAGGGGCTCGCCAACTTCGTCCGCCGGACTCGGAATGGGGTGAGACATTGCGAGCGGCCTCCGCATTCCAAAATTTGGCCGTGGCCACAGCCGCGCCCAAAAATAACCGCCCGAAGGCCGGGGCGCCAAGTTCGTCCAGCGAAAAAATGGCCAAAAAATGGGTGGGCTATAGCCTTGGCGGGAGGGGCTGGCCAACTTCGTCCGCCGGACTCGGAATGAGGCGAGACTTTGCGAGCGGCCTCCGCGTGCAAAAAATAGGCCGAAGACACAGCCGCACCCAAAAATAACCGCCCGAAGGCCGGGGCACCAAGTTCGTCCACCGAAAGAATGGCCAAAAAACGGGTGGGCTATAGCCTTGGTGGGAGCGGCTGGCCAACTTCGTCCGCCGGACTCGGAATGGGGCGAGACTTTGCAAGCGGCCTCCGCGTGCCAAAAATAGGCCGCGGTCACAGCCGCTCTGAAAAATAACCCCCCGAAGGTCGGCGCGCCCAAACCCCCTAGCGGAAAAATGGCCAAAAAACGGGTGGGCTATAGCCTTGGGGGGAGGGGCTGGCCAACTTCGTCCGCCGGACTCGGAATGGGGCGAGACTTTGCGAGCGGCCTCCGAGTGCCAAAAATTGGCCACGGGCACAGCCGCGCCCAAAAATAACACTCCGAAGGTCGGCGCGCCAAAACCCCCCAGCGGAAAAATGGCCAAAAAACGGGTGGGCTATAGCCTTGGGGGGAGGGCTGGCCCACTTCGTCCGCCGGACTCGGAATGGGGCGAGACTTTGCAAGCGGCCTCCGCGTACCAAAAATAGGCCGCGGGCACAGCCGTTCCGAAAAATAACCCCCCGAAGGTCGGCGCGCCCAAACCCCCCAGCGGAAAAATGGCCAAAAAACAGGTGGGCTATAGCCTTGGGGGGAGGGGCTGCCCAACTTCAATTGCCGGACCCGGAATGGGGCGAGACTTTGCGAGTGGCCTCCGCGTGCCAAAAATAGGCTGCGGACACAGCCACGCCAAAAAATAACTGCCCGAAGGCCGGGGCGCCAGGTTCGTCCAGCGGAAAAATGGCCAAAAAACGGGTGGGCTATAGCCTTGGGGAGAGGGGCTGGCCCACTTCGTCCGCCGGACTCGGAATGGGGCGAGACTTTGCGAGGCGCCTCCGTGTGCCAAAAATAGGCCACGGGCACAGCCGCGCCCAAAAATACCCACCCGAAGGCCGGGCCGCCAAGTTCGTCCAGCGGAAAGAGGCCACAAAAACGGGTGGGCTATAGCCTTGGGGGGTGGGGCTGGCCGACTTCGTCCGCCGGACTCGGAATGGCGCGAGACTTTGCGAGGTGCCTCCGTGTGCCAAAAATAGGCCACGGGCACAGCCGCGCCCAAAAATACCCGCCCGAAGGCCGGGGCGCCAATTTCGTCCAGCGGAAAGAGGCCACAAAAACGGGTGGGCTATAGCCTTGGGGGGTGGGGCTGGCCGACTACGTCCGCCGGACTTGGAATGGCGCGAGACTTTGCGAGGCGCCTCCGTGTGCCAAAAATAGGCCGCGGGCACAGCCTCGCCCAAAAATACCCGCCCGTAGGCCGGGGCGCCAAGTTCGTCCAGCGGAAAATGGCCACAAAAACGGGTGGGCTATAGCCTTGGCGGGTGGGGCTGGCCAACCTCGTCCGCCGGACTCGGATTGGTGCGACAATTTGCGAGGCGCCTCCGTGTGCCAAAAATAGGCCGCGGGCACAGCCGAGCCCAAAAATACCCGCCCGTAGGCCGGGGCGCCAAGTTCGTCCAGCGGAAAATGGCCACAAAAACGGGTGGGCTATAGCCTTGGGGGGTGGGGCTGGCCAACTTCGTCCGCCGGACTCGGAATGGCGCGAGACTTTGCGAGGCGCCTCCGTGTGCCAAAAATAGGCCGCGGGCACAGCCGCGCCGAAAAATACCCGCCCGACGGCCGGGGCGCCAAGTTCGTCCAGCGGAAAATGGCCACAAAAACGGGTGGGCTATAGCCTTGGGGGGTGGGGCTGGCCAACTTCGTCCGCCGGACTCGGAATGGCGCGAGACTTTGCGAGGCGCCTCCGTGTGCCAAAAATAGGCCGCGGGCACAGTTGCGCCGAAAAATAACCGCCCGAAGGCCGGGGCGCCAAGTTCGTCCAGCGGAAAAAGGCCACAAAAACGGGAGGGCTATAGCCTTGGGGGGTGGGGCTTGCCAACTTCGTCCGCCGGACTCGGAATGGCGCGAGACATTGCGAGGCGCCTCCGTGTGCCAAAAATAGGCTACGGGCACAGCCGCGCACAAAAATACGCGCCCGAAGGCCGCGGCGTCAAGTTCGTCCAGCGGAAAAAGGGCACAAAAACGGGTGGGCTATAGCCTTGGGGGATGGGGCTGGCCAACTTCGTCCGCCGGACTCGGAATGGCGCGAGACTTTGCGAGCAGCCTCCGCGTGCCAAAAATAGACCGCGGGCACAGCCGCGCCCAAAAATAACCGCCCGCAGGCTGGGGCGCCAAGTTCGTCCAGCGGAAAAATGGACAAAAAACGGGTGGGCTATAGCCTGGGGGGGACGGGCCGCCCAACTTTGTCCGCCGGACACGGAATGGGGCGAGACTTTGCGAGCGGCCTCCGCGTGCCAAAAATAGTCCGCGGGCACAGCCGCGCCCAAAAATAGCTGCCCGAAGGCTGGGGCGCCAAGTTCGTCCAGCGGAAAAATGGCTAAAAAACGGGTGGGCTATAGCCTTGGGGGGAGGGGCCGGCCACCTTCGTCCGCCGGACTCGGAATGGGGCGAGACTTTGGGAGCGGCCTCCGCGTGCTAAAAATAGGCTACGGGCAGAGCCGCGCCAAAAAATAACCGACCGAAGGCTGCGGCGCCAAGTTCGTCCAGCGGAAAAATGGCCAAAAAACGGGCGGGCTATAGCCTTGGGGGGTGGGGCTGGCCAACTTCGTTCGCCGGACTCGGAATACCGCGAGACTTTGTGAGGCGCCTCCATGTGCCAAAAATAGGCCACGGCCAAAGCCGCGCCCAAAAATAACCGCCCAAAGGCCAGGGCGCCAAGTTCGTCCAGCGGAAAAAGGCCGCAAAAACGGGTTGGCTATAGCCTTGGGGGGTGGGGCTGGCCAAATTCGTCCGCCGGACTCGGAATGCCGTGAGGCTTTGCGAGGGGCCTCCGTGTGCCAAAAATAGGTCGCGGGCAACGCCGCGCCCAAAAATAACCGGTCGAAGGCCGCGGCGCCAAGTTCGTCCAGCGGAAAAAGGCCACAAAAACGGGCAGGCTATGGCCTTGAGGGGTGGGGCTGGCCCACTTCGTCCGCCGGACTCGGAATGCCGCGAGACTTTGCGAGGGGCCTCCGTGTGCCAAAAATAGGACGTGGGTACATCCACGCCCAAAAATAACCCCCCGAAGGTCGTTGCGCCCGAACCCCCCAGCGGAAAAATGGCCAAAAAACGGGTGGGCTATAGCCTTGGGGGGAGGGGCTGGCCAACTTCGTCCGCCGGACTCTGAATGGGCCGAGATTTTGGGAGCGGCCTCCACGTGCCAAAAATAGGCTATGGGCACAGCCGCGCTGAAAAATAACCGACCGAAGGCCGCGGCGCCAAGTTCGTCCAGCGGAAAAATGGCCACAAAAACGGGCGGGCTATAGCCTTGGGGGGTGGGGCTGGCCAACTTCGTCCGCCGGACTCGGAATGCCGCGCGACTTTGCGAGGGGCCCCCGCGTGCCAAAAATAGGCCGTGGGCACAGCCGCGCCCAAAAATAACCTCCCGAAGGCCGGGGCGCCAAGTTCGTCCAGCGTAAAAATGGCCAAAAAACGGGTGGGCTATAGCCTTGGGGGGAGGGTCTGGCCGACTTCGTCCGCCGGACTCGGAATGGGCCGAGACTTTGGGAGCGGCCTCCGCGTGCCAAAAATAGGCTACGGACACAGCCGCGCCGAAAAATAACCGACCGAATGACGGGGCGCCAAGTTCATCCAGCGGAAAAATGGCCAAAAAACGGGCGGGCTATAGCCTTGGAGGGTGGGGCTGGCCAACTTCGTCCGCTGGACTCGGAATGCCGCGAGACTTTGCGAGGGGTCTCCGTGTGCCAAAAATATGTCGCGGGCAAAGCCGCGCCCAAAAATAACCTATCGAAGGCCGCGGCGCCAAGTTCGTCCAGCGGAAAAAGGCCACAAAAACGGGCGGGCTATGGCCTTGAGGGTTGGGGCTGGCCCACTTCGTCCGCCGGACTCGGAATGCCGCGAGACTTTGCGAGGGGCCTCCGTGTGCCAAAAATAGGCCGTGGGCACAGCCACGCCCAAAAATAACCCCCCGAAGGTCGTTGCGCCCGAACCCCCCAGCGGAAAAATGGCCAAAAAACGGGTGGGCTATAGCCTTGGGGGGAGGGGCTGGCCAACTTCGTCCGCCGGACTCTGAATGGGCCGAGACTTTGGGAGCGGCCTCCGCGTGCCAAAAATAGGCTACGGTCACAGCCGCACTGTAAAATAACCGACCGAAGGCCGCGGCGCCAAGTTCGTCCAGCGGAAAAAGGCCACAAAAACGGGCGGGCTATAGCCTTGGGGTGTGGGTCTGGCCAACTTCGTCCGCCGAACTCGGAATGCCGCGCGACTTTGCGAGGGGCCTCCGTGTGCCAAAAATAGGCTGCGGGCAAAGCCGTGCCCAAAAATAGCCGTCCGAAGGCCGCGGCGCCAAGTTCGTCCAGCGGAAAAAGGCCACAAAAACGGGTGGGCTATAGCCTTGGGTGGTGGGGCTGGCGAACTTCGTCCGCCGGACTCGGAATGCCGCGAGGCTTTGCGAGGGGCCTCCGTGTGCCAAAAATAGGCCGCAGGCAAAGCCGCGCCCAAAAATATCCGTCCTAAGGCCGCGGCGCCAAGTTCGTACAGCGGAAAAAGGCCACAAAAACGGGCGGGCTATGGCCTTGAGGGGTGGGGCTGGCCCACTTCGTCCGCCGGACTCGGAATGCTGCGAGACTTTACGAGGGGCCTCCTTGTGCCAAAAATAGGCCGCGGCCAAACCCGCGCCCAAAAGTAACCACCCGAAGGCCGCGGCGCCAAGTTCGTCCAGCGGAAAAACGCCAGAAAAACGGGTTGGCAATATCCTTGGGGGGTGGGGCTGGCCAACATCGTCCGCCGGACTCGGAATGCCGCGAGACTTTGCGAGGGGCCTCCATGTGCCAAAAGGAGGCCCCGGGCACAGCCGCGCCCAAAAATAACCGACCGAAGGCCGGGGCGCCAAGTTCGTCCAGCGGAAAAAGGCCGCAAAAACGGGTGGGCTATAGCCTTGGGGGGTGGGGCTGGCCCACTTCGTCCGCCGGACTCGGAATGGCGCGAGACTTTGCGAGCGGCCTCCGTGTGCCAAAAATAAGCCCCGGACACAGCCGCGCCCAAAAATAACCGCCCGAAGGCCGGGGCGCCAAGTTCGTCCAGCGGAAAAATGGACAAAAAACGGGTGGGCTATAGCCTTGGGGGGAGAAGCTGGCCAACTTCGTCCGCCGGACTCGGAATGGGGCGAGACTTTGCGAGCTGCCTCCGCGTGCCAAAAATAGGCCGTGGTCACAGCCGCGCACAAAAACAACCCCCGAAGGTCGTTGCGTCCAAACCCCCCAGCGGAAAAATGGCCAAAAAACGGGTGGGCTATAGCCTTGGGGGGAGGGGCTGCCCAACTTCGTCCGCCGGACTTGGAATGGGGCAAGACTTTGCGAGGGGCCTCCGTGTGCCAAAAATAGGCCGCGGGCACAGCCACGCCCAAAAATAACCCCCCGATGGTCGTTGCGCCCGCACCTCCCAGCGGAAAAATGGCCAAAAAACGGGTGGGCTATAGCCTTGGCGGGAGGGGCTGTCCAACGTCGTCCGCCGGACTCGGAATGGGGCAAGACTTTGCGAGCGGCCTCCGCGTGCCAAAAATAGGCCGCGGACACAGCCGCGCCCAAAAATAACGCCCCGAAGGTCGGCCCGCCCAAAAGCCCCTCAGCGGAAAAATGGCCAAAAAACGGTTGGGCTATAGCCTTGGGGGGAGGGGCTGGCCAACTTCGTCCGCCGGACTCGGAATGGGGCGAGACTTTGCGAGTGGCCTCCGCGTGCCAAAAATAGGCCGCGGACACAGCCGCGCCCAAAAATAACCCCCCGAAGGTCGGCGCGCCCAAAGCCCCTCAGCGGAAAAATGGCCAAAAAACGGTTGGGCTATAGCCTTGGGGGGAGGGGCTGGCCAACTTCGTCTGCCGGACTCGGAATGGGGTGAGACTTTGCGAGGGGCCTCCAAGTGCCAAAAATAGGCTGCGGACACGACCGCGACAAAAATAACCGCCCGAAGGCCGGGGCGCCAAGTTCGTCCAGTGGAAAAATGGCCAAAAAACGGGTGGGCTATGGCCTTGGGGGGAGGGGCTGGCCCACTTCGTCCGGCGGACTCGGAATGGGGCGAGACTTTTCGAGCGGCCTCCGCGTGCCAAAAATAGGCCGCGGGAACAGCCGCGCCCAAAAATAACGGCCCGAAGACCGGGGCGCCAAGTTCGTCCAGCGGAAATATGGCCAAAAAACGGGTGGGCTATAGCCTTGGGGGGAGGGGCTGGCCAACTTTGTCCGCCGGACTCGGAATGGGGCGAGACTTTGCGAGCGGCCTCCGCGCACAAAAAATAGGCCACAGGGACAGCCGCGCCCAAAAATAACCGATCGAAGGTCGGCGCGCCCACACCCCCCAGCGGAAAAATGGCCAAAAAACAGGTGGGCTATAGCCTTGGGGGGAGGGGCCGGCCGACTTCGTCCGCCGGACTCGGATAGGGGCGAGACTTTGCGAGCAACCTCCGCGTGCCAAAAATATGCCGCGGGCACAGCCGCGTCCAAAAATAACCGCCCGAAGGCCGGGGCGCCAAGTTCGTCCAGCGGAAAAATGGCCAAAAAACGGGTGGGCTATAGCCTTGGGGGGAGGGGTTGGCGAACTTCGTCCGCAGGACTCGGAATGGGGCGAGACTTTGCGAGCAACCTCCGCGTGCCAAAAATACGCAACGGGCACAGCCGCGCCCAAAAATAACCGCCCGAAGGCCGGGGCGCCAAGTTCGTCCAGCGGAAAAATGGCCAAAAAACAGGTGGGCTATAGCCTTGGGGGGAGGGGTTGGCCAACTTCGTCCGCAGGACTCGGAATGGGGCGAGACTTTGCGAGCGGCCTCCGCGTGCCAAAAATAGGCCGCGGGCACAGCCGCGCCCAAAAATAACTGCCCGAAGGGCCGGGGCGCCAAGTTCGTCCAGCGGAAAAATGGACAAAAAACGGGTGGGCTATAGCCTTGGGGGGAGGGGCTGGCCGACTTCGTCCGCCGGACTCGGAATGGGGCGAGACTTTGTGAGCGGTCTTCGCGTGCCAAAAATAGGCCGCGGGCACAGCCGCGCCCAAAAATAAGACCCCGAAGGTCGGCGCGCCCAAACCCCCCAGCGGAAAAATTGCCAAAAAACGGGCGGGCTAAAGCCTTGGGGGGAGGGGCCGGCTGAGTTCGTCCGCCGGACTCAGATAAGGGCGAGACTTTGCGAGCGGCCTCCGCGTGCCAAAAATAGGCCACGGGCACAGACGCGCCCAAAAATAACCGCCCGAAGGCCGGGCGCCAAGTTCGTCCAGCGGAAAAATGGCCAAAAAACGGGTGGGCTATAGCCTTGGGGGGAGGGGCTGGCCGACTTCGTCCGCCGGACTCGGAATGGGGCGAGACTTTGCGAGCGGTCTCCGCATGCCAAAAAAGGCCGCGGGCACAGCTGCGCCCAAAAATAACCCCCCGAAGGTCAGCGCGTCCAAACCCCCCAGCTGAAAAATTGCCAAAAAACGGGCGGGCTATAGCCTTGGGGGGAGGGGCTGGCCGACTTCGTCCGCCGCACTCGGAATGGGTCGAGACTTTGCGAGCGGCCTCCGCGTGCCAAAAATAGGCCGTGGGTACAGCCGTGCCCAAAAATAGCCGCCCGAAGGCCAGGGCGCCAAATTCGTCCAGCGGAAAAATGGCCAAAAAACGGGTGGGCAATAGCCTTGGGGGGAGGGGCTGGCCCACTTCGTCCGCCGGACTCGGAATGGGGCGAGACTTTTCGAGCGGCCTTCGCGTGCCAAAAATAGGCTGTGGGCACAGCTGCGCCCAAAAATAACTGCCCGAAGGGCCGGGGCGCCAAGTTCGTCCAGCGGAAAAATGGCCAAAAAACGGGTGGGCTATAGCCTTGGGGGGAGGGGCTGGCCGACTTCGTCCGCCGGACTCGGAATGGGGCGAGACTTTGCGAGCGGCCTCCGCGTGCCAAAAATAGGCTGCGGGCATAGCCGCGGCCAAAAATAACAGCCCGAAGGCCGGGGCGCCAAGTTCGTCCAGCGGAAAAATGGCCAAAAAACGGGCGGGCGATAGCCTTGGGGGGAGGGGCTGGCCCACTTCGTCCGCCAGACTCGGAATGGGGCGAGACTTTGCAAGTGCCGTCCGCATGCCAAAAATATGCCGAGGGCACTGCCGCACCCAAAAACAACCGCCCGAAGGCCGGGGCGCCAAGTTCGTCCAGCGGAAAAATGGCCAAAAAACGGGTGGGCTATAGCCTTGGCGGGAGGGGCTGGCCGACTTCGTCCGCCGGACTCGGAATGGGGCGAGACTTTGCGAGCGGCCTCCGCGTGCCAAAAATAGGCTGCGGGCATAGCCGCGGCCAAAAATAACAGCCCGAAGGCCGTGGCGCCAAGTTCGTCCAGCGGAAAAATGGCCAAAAAACGGGCGGGCGATAGCCTTGGGGGGAGGGGCTGGCCCACTTCGTCCGCCAGACTCGGAATGGGGCGAGACTTTGCGAGTGCCGTCCGCATGCCAAAAATATGCCGAGGGCACTGCCGCGCCCAAAAACAACCGCCCGAAGGCCGGGGCGCCAAGTTCGTCCAGCGGAAAAATGGCCAAAAAACGGGTGGGCTATAGCCTTGGCGGGAGGGGCTGGCCAACTTCGTCCGCCGGACTCGGAATGGGGCGAGACTTTGCGAGCGGCCTCCGCGTGCCAAAAATAGGCGGCGGGCACAGCCGCGCCCAAAAATAACCCCCCGAAGGTCGTTGCGCCCAAACCCCCAGCGGAAAAATGGCCAAAAAACGGGTGGGCTATAGCCTTGGGGGGTGGGGCTGGCCAACTTCGTCCGCCGGACTCAGAATGGGGCGAGACTTTGCGAGCGGACTCCTCGTGCCAAAAATAGGCCGCGGGCACAGCCGCGCCCAAAAATAAGCCCCCGAAGGTCGGCGCGCCCAAACCCCCCAGGGGAAAAATGGCTAAAAAACGGGTCGGCTATAGCCTTGGGGGGAGGGGTTGGCCAACTTCGTCCGCAGGACTCGGAATGGGGCGAGACTTTGCGAGCGGCCTCTGCGTGCCAAAAATAGGGTGCGGGCACAGCCGCGCCCAAAAATAACTGCCCGAAGGCCCGGGGCGCCAAGTTCGTCCAGCGGAAAAATGGCCAAAAAACGGGTGGGCTATAGCCTTGGGGGGAGGGGCTGGCCGACTTCGTTCGCCGGACTCGGAATGGGGCGAGACTTTGCGAGCGGTCTCCGCGTGCCAAAAATAGGCCGCGGGCACAGCCGCGCCCAAAAATAACCCCCCGAAGGTCGGCGCGCCCAAACCCCCCAGCGGAAAAATTTCCAACAAACGGGCGGGCTATAGCCTTGGCGGGAGGGGCTGGCCCACATCGTCCGGCGGACTCGGAATGGGGCGAGACTTTGCGAGCGGCCTCCGTGTGCCAAAAATAGGCCCCAGCCACAGCCGCACCCAAAAATAACCGCCCAAAGGCCGGGGCGCCGAGTTCGTCCTGCGGAAAATGGCCACAAAAACGGGTGGGCTATAGCCTTGGGGGGTGGGGCTGGCCAACTTCGTCCGCCGGACTCGGAATGGCGCGAGACATTGCGAGCGGCCTCCGTGTGCCAAAAATAGGCCCCGGGCACAGCCGCGCCCAAAAATAACAGCCCGAAGGCTGGGGCGCCAAGTTCTTCCAGCGGAAAAAGGGCACAAAAACGGGTGGGCTATAGCCTTGGGGGGTGGGGCTGGCCAACTTCGTCCGCCGGACTCGGAATGGCGCGAGACTTTGCGAGCGGCCTCCGTTTTCCAAAAATAGTTCCCGGGCACAGTCGTGCCCGAAGGCCGGGGCGCCAAGTTCGTCCTGCGGAAAAAGGCCACAAAAACGGGCGGGCTATAGCCTTGGGGGGTGGGGCTGGCCAACTTCGTCCGCCGGACTCGGAATGGCGCGTGACGTTGCGAGCGGCCACCGTGTACCAAAAATAGGCCCCGGACACAGCCACACCCAAAAATAACCGCCCGAAGCATGGGGCGCGAAGTTCGTCCAGCGGAAAAAGGCCAGAAAAACGGGTGGGCTATAGCCTTGGGGGGTGGGGCTGGGCAACTTCGTCCGCCGGACTCGGAATGGCGCAAGACTTTGCCAGCAGCCTTCGTGTGCCAAAAATAGGCCCCGGGCACGGCCGCGTCTAAAAATAATTGCCCGAAGGCCGGGGCGCCACGTTCGTCCAGCGGAAAAAGGCCACAAAAACGGGTGGGCTATAGCCTTGGGGGGTGGGGCTGGCCAACTTCGTCCGCCGGACACGGAATGACGCGAGACTTTGCGAGCGGCCTCCATGTGCCAAAAATAGGCCTCGGGCACCGCCGCGCCCAAAAATAACCGCCCGAAGGCCGGGGCGCCAAGTTCGTCCAGCGGAAAAAGGCCACAAAAACGGGTGGGCTATAGCCTTGGGGGGTGGGCCTGGCCAACTTCGTCCGCCGGACTCGGAATGGCGCGAGACTTGGCGACCGGCCTCCGTGTGCCAAAAATAGGTCCTGGGCACAGCCGCGCCCAAAAATAACCGCCCGAAGGACGTGGCGCGAATTTCGTTCAGCGGAAAAAGGCAACAAAAACGGGTGGGCTATAGCCTTGGGGGGTGGGGCTGGCCAACTTCGTCCGCCGGACTCGGAATGGCGCAAGACTTTGCCAGCGGCCTTCGTGTGCCAAAAATAGGCCCCGGGCACGGCCGCGCCCAAAAATAATTGCCCGAAGGCCGGGGCGCCACGTTCGTCCAGCGGAAAAAGGCCACAAAAACGGGTGGGCTATAGCCTTGGGGGGTGGGGCTGGCCAACTTCGTCTGCCGGACTCGGAATGGCGCGAGACTTTGCGAGCAGCCTCCGTGTGCCAAAAATAGGCCCCGGACACAACTGTGCCCTAAAATAACCGCCCGAAGGCCGGGGCGCCAAGTTCGTCCAGCGGAAAAAGGCCACAAAAACGGGTGGGCTATAGCCTTGGGGGGTGGGCCTGGCCAACTTCGTCCGCTGGACTCGGAATGGCGCGAGACTTTGCGACCGGCCTCCGTGTGCCAAAAATAGGTCTCGGGCACAGCCGCGCCCAAAAATAACCGCCCAAAGGACGGGTCGCGAATTTCGTTCAGCGGAAAAAGGCAACAAAAACGGGTGGCTATAGCCTTGGGGAGTGGGGCTGGCCAACTTCGTCCGCCGGACTCGGAATGGCGCCAGACTTTGCGAGCGGCCTCCGTGTGCCAAAAATAGGCCCCGGGAACAGCCGCGCCCAAAATTAACCGCCCGAACGACGGGGCGCGAAGTTCGTCCAGCGGAAAAAGGCAACAAAAACGGGTGGGCTATAGCCTTGGGCGGTGGGGCTGGCCAACTTCGTCCGCCGGACTCGGAATGGCGCGAGACATTGCGAGCGGCCTCCGTGTGCCAAAAATAGGCCCCGGGCACAGCCGCGCCCAAAATTAACCGCCCGAACGACGGGGCTCAAAGTTCGTCCAGCGGAAAAAGGCAATAAAAACGGGTGGGCTATAGCCTTGGGGGTTGGGGCTGGCCAACTTCGTCCGCCGGACTCGGAATGGCGCGAGACTTTGCGAGCGGCCTCCGTGTCCCAAAAATAGGCCCCGGGCACAGCCGCGCCCAAAAATAACCGCCCAAAGGCCGGGGCGCCGAGTTCGTCCAGCGGAAAATGGCCACAAAAACGGGTGGGCTATAGCCTTGGGGGGTGGGGCTGGCCAACTTCGTCCGCCGGACTCAGAATGGCGCGAGACATTACGAGCGGCCTCCGTGTACCAAAAATAGGCCCCGGGCACAGCCGCGTCCAAAAATAATTTCCCGAAGGCCGGGGCGCCAAGTTCGTCCAGCGGAAAAACGGCACAAAAACGTGAGGGCTATATAGCCTTGGGGGGTGGGGCTGGCCTACTTCGTCCGCCGGACTCAGAATGGCGCGAAACTTTGCGAGCGGCCTCCGTGTGCCAAAAATAGGCCCCGGGCACAGCCGCTCCCTAAAATAACCGCCCGAAGGCCGGGGCGCCAAGTTCGTCCAGCGGAAAAAGGCCACAAAAACGGGTGGGCTATATAGCCTTGGGGGGTGGGGCTGGCCTACTTCGTCCGCCGGACTCAGAATGGCGCGAGACTTTGAGAACGGCCTCCGTGTGCCAAAAATAGGCCCCGGGCACAGCCGCACCCAAAAATAACCGCCCGAAGGCTGGGGCGCCAAGTTCGTCCAGCGGAAAAAGGGCACAAAAACGGGTGGGCTATAGCCTTGGGGGGTGGGGCTGGCCAACTTCGTCCGCCGGACTCGGAATGGCGCGAGACTTTGCGAGCGGCCTCCGTTTGCCAAAAATAGGCCCCGGGCACAGTCGCGCCCGAAGGCCGGGGCGCCAAGTTCGTCCTGCGGAAAAAGGCCACAAAAACGGGTGGGCTATAGCCTTGGCGGGTGGGGCTGGCCAACTTCGTCCGCCGGACTCGGAATGGCGCGAGACTTTGCGAGCGGTCTGCGTGTCCCAAAAATAGGCCCCGGGCACAGCCGCGCCCAAAAATAACCGCCCGAAGGCCGGGGCGCCGAGTTCGTCCAGCGGAAAATGGCCACAAAAACGGTTGGGCTATAGCCTTGGGGGGTGGGGCTGGCCAACTTCGTCCGCCGGACTCAGAATGGGGCGAGACTTTGCGAGCGGACTCCTCGTGCCAAAAATAGGCCGCGGGCACAGCCGCGCCCAAAAATAAGCCCCCGAAGGTCGGCGCGCCCAAACCCCCCAGGGGAAAAATGGCTAAAAAACGGGTGGGCTATAGCCTTGGGGGGAGGGGTTGGCCAACTTCGTCCGCAGGACTCGGAATGGGGCGAGACTTTGCGAGCGGCCTCTGCGTGCCAAAAATAGGGTGCGGGCACAGCCGCGCCCAAAAATAACTGCCCGAAGGCCCGGGGCGCCAAGTTCGTCCAGCGGAAAAATGGCCAAAAAACGGGTGGGCTATAGCCTTGGGGGGAGGGGCTGGCCGACTTCGTTCGCCGGACTCGGAATGGGGCGAGACTTTGCGAGCGGTCTCCGCGTGCCAAAAATAGGCCGCGGGCACAGCCGCGCCCAAAAATAACCCCCCGAAGGTCGGCGCGCCCAAACCCCCCTGCGGAAAAATTTCCAACAAACGGGCGGGCTATAGCCTTGGCGGGAGGGGCTGGCCCACATCGTCCGGCGGACTCGGAATGGGGCGAGACTTTGCGAGCGGCCTCCGTGTGCCAAAAATAGGCCCCAGCCACAGCCGCACCCAAAAATAACCGCCCAATGGCCGGGGCGCCGAGTTCGTCCTGCGGAAAATGGCCACAAAAACGGGTGGGCTATAGCCTTGGGGGGTGGGGCTGGCCAACTTCGTCCGCCGGACTCGGAATGGCGCGAGACATTGCGAGCGGCCTCCGTGTGCCAAAAATAGGCCCCGGGCACAGCCGCGCCCAAAAATAACAGCCCGAAGGCTGGGGCGCCAAGTTCGTCCAGCGGAAAAAGGGCACAAAAACGGGTGGGCTATAGCCTTGGGGGGTGGGGCTGGCCAACTTCGTCCGCCGGACTCGGAATGGCGCGAGACATTGCGAGCGGCCTCCGTTTGCCAAAAATAGCTCCCGGGCACAGTCGCGCCCGAAGGCCGGGGCGCCAAGTTCGTCCTGCGGAAAAAGGCCACAAAAACGGGCGGGCTATAGCCTTGGGGGGTGGGGCTGGCCAACTTCGTCCGCCGGACTCGGAATGGTGCGAGACGTTGCGAGCGGCCTCCGTGTACCAAAAATAGGCCCCGGACACAGCCGCACCCAAAAATAACCGCCCGAAGCATGGGGCGCGAAGTTCGTCCAGTGGAAAAAGGCCACAAAAATGGGTGGGCTATAGCCTTGGGGGGTGGGGCTGGGCAACTTCGTCCGCCGGACTCGGAATGGCGCAAGACTTTGCGAGCGGCCTTCGTGTGCCAAAAATAGGCCCCGGGCATGGCCGCGCCCAAAAATAATTGCCCGAAGGCCGGGGCGCCACGTTCGTCCAGCGGAAAAAGGCCACAAAAACGGGTGGGCTATAGCCTTGGGGGGTGGGGCTGGCCAACTTCGTCCGCCGGACACGGAATGACGCGAGACTTTGCGAGCAGCCTCCATGTGCCAAAAATAGGCCTCGGGCACCGCCGCGCCCAAAAATAACCGCCCGAAGGCCGGGGCGCCAAGTTCGTCCAGCGGAAAAAGGCCACAAAAACGGGTGGGCTATAGCCTTGGGGGGTGGGGCTGGCCAACTTCGTCTGCCGGACTCGGAATGGCGCGAGACTTTGCGAGCAGCCTCCGTGTGCCAAAAATAGGCCCTGGACACAACTGTGCCCTAAAATAACCGCCCGAAGGCCGGGGCGCCAAGTTCGTCCAGCGGAAAAAGGCCACAAAAACGGGTGGGCTATAGCCTTGGGGTGTGGGCCTGGCCAACTTCGTCCGCCGGACTCGGAATGGCGCGAGACTTTGCGACCGGCCTCCGTGTGCCAAAAATAGGCCCCGGACACAGCCGCGCCCAAAAATAACCGCCCGAAGGACGGGTCGCGAATTTCGTTCAGCGGAAAAAGGCAACAAAAACGGGTGGCTATAGCCTTGGGGGGTTGGGCTGGCCAACATCGTCCGCCGGACTCGGAATGGCACGAGACTTTGCGAGCGGCCTCCGTGTGCCAAAAATAGGCCCCGGGCACAGCCGCGCCCAAAATTAACCGCCCGAACGACGGGGCGCAAAGTTCGTCCAGCGGAAAAAGGCAACAAAAACGGGTGGGCTATAGCCTTGGGGGGTGGGGCTGGCCAACTTCGTCCGCCGGACTCGGAATGGCGCGAGACATTGCGAGCGGCCTCCGTGTGCCAAAAATAGGCCCCGGACACAGCCGCGCCCAAAATTAACCGCCCGAACGACGGGGCGCAAAGTTCGTCCAGCGGAAAAAGGCAATAAAAACGGGTGGGCTATAGCCTTGGGGGGTGGGGCTGGCTAACTTCGTCCGCCGGACTCGGAATAGCGCGAGACTTTGCGAGCGGCCTCCGTGTGCCAAAAATAGGCCCCGGGCACAGCCGCGCCCAAAAATAACCGCCCAAAGGCCGGGGCGCCGAGTTCGTCCAGCGGAAAATGGCCACAAAAACGGGTGGGCTATAGCCTTGGGGGGTGGGGCTGGCCAACTTCGTCCGCCGGACTCGGAATGGCGCGAGACATTACGAGCGGCCTCCGTGTACCAAAAATAGGCCCCGGGCACAGCCGCGCCCAAAAATAATTTCCCGAAGGCCGGGGCGCCAAGTTCGTCCAGCGGAAAAAGGGCACAAAAACGGGAGGGCTATATAGCCTTGGGGGGTGGGGCTGGCCTACTTCGTCCGCCGGACTCGGAATGGCGCGAGACTTTGCGAGCGGCCTCCGTGTGACAAAAATAGGCCCCGGGCACAGCCGCTCCCTAAAATAACCGCCCGAAGGCCGGGGCGCCAAGTTCGTCCAGCGGAAAAAGGCCACAAAAACGGGTGGGCTATATAGCCTTGGGGGGTGGGGCTGGCCTACTTCGTCCGCCGGACTCAGAATGGCGCGAGACTTTGTGAACGGCCTCCGTGTGCCAAAAATAGGCCCCGGGCACAGCCGCACCCAAAAATAACCGCACGAAGGCTGGGTCGCCAAGTTCGTCCAGCGGAAAAAGGGCACAAAAACGGGTGGGCTATAGCCTTGGGAAGTGGGGCTGGCCAACTTCGTCCGCCGGACTCGGAATGGCACGAGACATTGCGATCGGCCTCCGTTTGCCAAAAATAGGCCCCGGGCACAGTCGCGCCCGAAGGCTGGGGCGCCAAGTTCGTCCTGCGGAAAAAGGCCACAAAAACGGGTGGGCTATAGCCTTGGCGCGTGGGGCTGGCCAACTTCGTCCGCCAGACTCGGAATGGCGCCAGACTTTGCGAGCGGTCTGCGTGTCCCAAAAATAGGCCCCGGGCACAGCCGCGCCCAAAAATAACCGCCCGAAGGCCGGGGCGCCGAGTTCGTCCAGCGGAAAATGGCCACAAAAACGGTTGGGCTATAGCCTTGGGGGGTGGGGCTGGCCAACTTCGTCCGCCGGACTCGGAATGGCGCGAGACATTGCGAGCGGCCTCCGTGTGCCAAAAATAGGCCCCGGGCAAAGCCGCGCCCAAAAATAACAGCCCGAAGGCCGGGGCGCCAAGTTCGTCCAGCGGAAAAAGGGCACAAAAACGGGTGGGCTATAGCCTTGGGGGGTGGGGCTGGCCAACTTCGTCCGCCGGACTCCGAATGGCGCGAGACTTTGCGAGGTGCCTCCGTGTGCCAAAAATAGGCCGCGGGCACAGCCGCGCCCAAAAATACCCGCCCGAAGGCCGGGGTGCCAAGTTCGTCCAGCGGAAAAAGGGCACAAAAAAAGGTGGGCTATATGGCCTTGGGGGGTGGGGCTGTCCTACTTCGTCCGCCGGACTCGGAATGGCGCGAGACTTTGCGAACGGCCTCCGTTTGCCAAAAATAGGCCCCGGGCACAGTCGCGCCCGAAGGCCGGGGCGCCAAGTTCGTCCTGCGGAAAAAGGCCACAAAAACGGGTGGGCTATAGCCTTGGCGGGTGGGGCTGGCCAACTTCGTCCGCCGGACTCGGAATGGCGCGAGACTTTGCGAGCGGTCTGCGTGTCCCAAAAATAGGCCCCGGGCACAGCCGCGCCCAAAAATAACCGTCCGAAGGCCGGGGCGCCGAGTTCGTCCAGCGGAAAAAGGGCACAAAAACAGGTGGGCTATATAGCCTTAGGGGGGTGGGACTGGCCTACTTCGTCCGCCAGTGTCGGAATGGCGCGAGACTTTGCGAGCGGCCTCCGTGTGCTAAAAATAGGCCCCGAGCACAGCCGCGCCCAAAAATAACAGCCCGAAGGCCGGGGCGCCAAGTTCGTCCAGCGGAAAAAGGGCACAAAAACGGGTGGGCTATAGCCTTGGGGGGTGGGGCTGGCCAACTTCGTCCGCCGGACTCCGAATGGCGCGAGACTTTGCGAGGTGCCTCCGTGTGCCAAAAATAGGCCGCGGGCACAGCCGCGCCCAAAAATACCCGCCCGAAGGCCGGGGTGCCAAGTTCGTCCAGCGGAAAAAGGGCACAAAAAAAGGTGGGCTATATGGCCTTGGGGGGTGGGGCTGTCCTACTTCGTCCGCCGGACTCGGAATGGCGCGAGACTTTGCGAGCGGTCTGCGTGTCCCAAAAATAGGCCCCGGGCACAGCCGCGCCCAAGGCCGGGCGCCAAGTTCGTCCCAAGGGAAAAAGGACACAAAACGGGTGGGCTATAGCCTTGGCGGGTGGGGCTGGCCAACTTCGTCCGCCGGACTCGGAATGGCGCGAGACTTTGCGAGCGGTCTGCGTGTCCCAAAAATAGGCCCCGGGCACAGCCGCGCCCAAAAATAACCGTCCGAAGGCCGGGGCGCCGAGTTCGTCCAGCGGAAAAAGGGCACAAAAACAGGTGGGCTATATAGCCTTAGGGGGGTGGGACTGGCCTACTTCGTCCGCCAGTGTCGGAATGGCGCGAGACTTTGCGAGCGGCCTCCGTGTGCTAAAAATAGGCCCCGAGCACAGCCGCGCCCAAAAATAACAGCCCGAAGGCCGGGGCGCCAAGTTCGTCCAGCGGAAAAAGGGCACAAAAAAAGGTGGGCTATATGGCCTTGGGGGGTGGGGCTGGCCTACTTCGTCCGCCGGACTCGGAATGGCGAGAGACTTTACGAGCGGCCTCCGTGTGCCAAAAATAGGCCCCGGGAACAGCCGTGCCCAAAAATAACCGCACGAAGACCGGGTCGCCAAGTTCGTCCAGCGGAAAACGGCAACAAAAACGGGTGGGCTATAGCCTTGGGGGGTGGGGATGCCCAACTTCGCCCGCCGGACTCGGAATGGTGCGAGACTTTGCGAGCGGCCTCCGTGTACCAAAAATAGACCCCGGGCACAGCCGCGCCCGAAGGCCGGGGCGCCAAGTTCGTCCTGCGGAAAAAGGCCACAAAAACGGGTGGGCTATAGCCTTGGGGGGTGGGGCTGGCCAACTTCGTCCGCCGGACTCGGAGTGGCGCGAGACTTTGAGTGCGGCCTCCGTGTGGCAAAAATAGGGCCCGGGCACAGCCGCGCCAAAAAATAAGCACCCGAAGGCCGGGGCGCCAAGTTCGTCCAGCGGAAAAAGGCCACAAAAATGGGTGGGCTATAGCCTTTGGGGGTGGGGCTGGCCAACTTCGTCCGCCGGACTCGGAATGGCGTGAGACTTTGCGAACGGCCTCCGTGTGGCAAAAATAGGGCCCGGGCACAGCCGCGCCAAAAAATAACAGCCCGAAGGCCGGGGCGCCAAGTTCGTCCAGCGGAAAAAGGCCACAAAAATGGGTGGGCTATAGCCTTTGGGGGTGGGGCTGGCCAACTTCGTCCGCCGGACTCGGAATTGCGTGAGACTTTACGAGCGGCCTCCGTGTGGCAAAAATAGGGCCCGGGCACAGCTGCACCAAAAAATAAGCACCCGAAGGCCGGGGCGCCAAGTTCGTCCAGCGGAAAAAGGCCACAAAAATGGGTGGGCTATAGCCTTTGGGGGTGGGGCTGGCCAACTTCGTCCGCCGGACTCGGAATGGCGTGAGACTTTGCGAGCGGCCTCCGTGTGCCAAAAATAGGCCCCGGGTACAGCCGCGCCCAAAATTAACCGCCCGAACGACGGGGCGCGAAGTTCGTCCAGCGGAAAAAGGCAACAAAAACGGGTGGGCTATAGCCTTGGGGGGTGGGGCTGGCCAACTTCGTCCGCCGGACTCGGAATGCCGCGAGACATTGCGAGCGGCCTCCGTGTGCCAAAAATAGGCCCCGGGCACAGCCGCGCCCAAAAATAACAGCCCGAAGGCCGGGGCGCCAAGTTCGTCCAGCGGAAAAAGGGCACAAAAACGGGAGGGCTATATAGCCTTGGGGGGTGGGGCTGGCCTACTTCGTCCGCCGGACTCGGAATGTCGAGAGACTTTGCGAGCGGCCTCCGTATGCCAAAAATAGGCCCCGGGCACAGCCGCGCCCGAAGGCCGGGGCGCCAAGTTCGTCCTGCGGAAAAAGGCCACAAAAACGGGTGGGCTATAGCCTTGGGGGGTGGGGCTGGCCAACTTCGTCCGCCGGACTCGGAATGTCGAGAGACTTTGCGAGCGGCCTCCGTATGCCAAAAATAGGCCGCGGGCACAGCCGCGCCCGAAGGCCGGGGCGCCAAGTTCGTCCTGCGGAAAAAGGCCACAAAAACGGGTGGGCTATAGCCTTGGGGGGTGGGGCTGGCCAACTTCGTCCGCCGGACTCGGAATGGCGCGAGACTTTGCGAGCGGCCTCCGTGTGCCAAAAATAGGCCCCGGGCACAGCCGCGCCCAAAAATAACCGCCCGAAGGCCGGGGCGCCAAGTTCGTCCAGCGGAAAAAGGCCACAAAAACGGGTGGGCTATAGCCTTGGGGGGTTGGGCTGGCCAACTTCGTCGGCCGGACTCGGAATGGCGCAAGACTTTGCGAGCGGCCTCCGTGTGCCAAAAATAGGCCCCGGGCACAGCCGCGCCCAAAATTAACCGCCCGAACGACGGGGCGCGAAGTTCGTCCAGCGGAAAAAGGCAACAAAAACGGGTGGGCTATAGCCTTGGGGGGTGGGCTGGCCAACTTCGTTCGCCGGACTCGGAATGGCGCGAGACATTGCGAGCGGCCTCCGTGTGCCAAAAATAGGCCCCGGGCACAGCCGCGCCCAAAATTAACCGCCCGAACGACGGGGCGCGAAGTTCGTCCAGCGGAAAAAGGCAACAAAAACGGGTGGGCTATAGCCTTGGGGGGTGGGGCTGGCCAACTTCGTCCGCCGGACTCGGAATGGCGCGAGACTTTGCGAGCGGCCTCCGTGTGCCAAAAATAGGACCCAGCCACAGCCGCGCCCAAAAATAACCGCCCAAAGGCCGGGGCGCCGAGTTCGTCCAGCGGAAAATGGCCACAAAAACGGTTGGGCTATAGCCTTGGGGGGTGGGGCTGGCCAACTTCGTCCGCCGGACTCGGAATGGCGCGAGACATTGCGAGCGGCCTCCGTGTGCCAAAAATAGGCCCCGGGCAAAGCCGCGCCCAAAAATAACAGCCCGAAGGCCGGGGCGCCAAGTTCGTCCAGCGGAAAAAGGGCACAAAAACGGGTGGGCTATAGCCTTGGGGGGTGGGGTTGGCCAACTTCGTCCGCCGGACTCCGAATGGCGCGAGACTTTGCGAGGTGCCTCCGTGTGCCAAAAATAGGCCGCGGGCACAGCCGCGCCCAAAAATACCCGCCCGAAGGCCGGGGTGCCAAGTTCGTCCAGCGGAAAGAGGCCACAAAAACGGGTGGGCTATAGCCTTGGGGGGTGGGGCTGGCCAACTTCGTCCGCCGGACTCCGAATGGCGCGAGACTTTGCGAGGCGCCTCCGTGTACCAAAAATAGGCCGCGGGCACAGCCGCGCCCAAAAATACCCGCCCGAAGGCCGGGGCGCCAAGTTCGTCCAGCGGAAAGAGGCCACAAAAACGGGTGGGCTATAGCCTTGGGGGGTGGGGCTGGCCAACTTCGTCCGCCGGACTCCGAATGGCGCGAGACTTTGCGAGGCGCCTCCGTGCGCCAAAAATAGGCCGTGGGCACAGCCGCGCCCAAAAATACCCGCCCGAAGGCCGGGGCGCCAAGTTCGTCCAGCGGAAAGAGGCCACAAAAACGGGTGGGCTATAGCCTTGGGGGGTGGGGCTGGCCAACTTCGTCCGCCGGACTCCGAATGGTGCGAGACGTTGCGAGGCACCTCCGTGCGCCAAAAATAGGACGCGGGCACAGCCGCGCCCAAAAATACCCGCCCGAAGGCCGGGGCGCCAAGTTCGTCCAGCGGAAAGAGGCCACAAAAACGGGTGGGCTATAGCCTTGGGGGGTGGGGCTGGCCAACTTCGTCCGCCGGACTCCGAATGGGGCGAGACTTTGCGAGAAGCCTCCGTGTGCCAAAAATAGGCCGCGGGCACAGCCGCGCCCAAAAGTACCCGCCCGAAGGCCGGGGCGCCAAGTTCGTCCAGCGGAAAGAGGCCACAAAAACGGGTGGGCTATAGCCTTGGGGGGTGGGGCTGGCCAACTTCGTCCGCCGGACTCCGAATGGCGCGAGACTTTGCGAGGCGCCTCCGTGCGCCAAAAATAGGCCGCGGGCACAGCCGCGCCCAAAAATACCTGCCCGAAGGCCGGGGCGCCAAGTTCGTCCAGCGGAAAGAGGCCACAAAAACGGGTGGGCTATAGCCTTGGGGGGTGGGGCTGGCCAACTTCGTCCGCCGGACTCCGAATGGCGCGAGACTTTGCGAGGCACCTCCGTGTGCCAAAAATAGGCCGCGGGCACAGCCGCGCCCAAAAACACCCGCCCGAAGGCCGGGGCGCAAAGTTCGTCCAGCGGAAAGAGGCCACAAAAACGGGTGGGCTATAGCCTTGGGGGGTGGGGCTGGCCAACTTCGTCCGCCGGACTCCGAATGGCGCGAGACTTTGCGAGGCGCCTCCGTGTGCCAAAAATAGGCCACGGGCACAGCCTCGCCCAATAATACCCGCCCGAAGGCCGGGGCGCCAAGTTCGTCCAGCGGAAAGAGGCCACAAAAACGGGTGGGCTATAGCCTTGGGGGGTGGGGCTGGCCAACTTCGTCCGCCGGACTCCGAATGGCGCGAGACTTTGCGAGGCGCCTCCGTGTGCCAAAAATAGACCGCGGGCACAGCCGCGCCCAAAAATACCCGCCCGAAGGCCGGGGCGCCAAGTTCGTCCAGCGGAAAGAGGCCACAAAAACGGGTGGGCTATAGCCTTGGGGGGTGGGGCTGGCCAACTTCGTCCGCCCGCGGACTCGAATGGCGCGAGACTTTGCGAGGCGCCTCCGTGTGCCAAAATAGGCCGCGGGCACAGCCGCGCCTAAAATACCCGCCCGACGGCCGGGCGCCAAGTTCGTCCAGCGGAAAGAGGCCACAAAACGGGTGGGCTATAGCCTTGGGGGTGGGGCTGGCCAACTCGTCCGCCGGACTCGAATGGCGCGAGACTTTGCGAGGCGCCTCCGTGTGCCAAAAATAGGCCACGGGCACAGCCTCGCCTAAAAATACCCGCCCGAAGGCCGGGCGCCAAGTTCGTCCAGCGGAAAGAGGCCACAAAACGGGTCGGCTATCGCCTTGGGTGGTGGGGCTTGCCAACTTCGTCCGCGGACTCGAATGGCGCGAGACTTTGCGAGGCGCCTCCGTGTGCCAAAAATAGGCCGCGGGCACAGCCGCGCCCAAAATACCCGCCCGAAGGCCGGGGCGCCAAGTTCGTCCAGCGGAAAGAGGCCACAAAAACTGTTGGTCTATAGCCTTGGGGGTGGGGCTGGCCAACTTCGTCCGCCGGACTCCGAATGGCGCGAGACTTTGCGAGGCGCCTCCGTGTGCCAAAAATAGGCCGCGGGCACAGCCGCGCCCAAAAATACCCGCCCGAAGGCCGGGGTGCCAAGTTCGTCCAGCGGAAAGAGGCCACAAAAACGGGTGGGCTATAGCCTTGGGGGGTGGGGCTGGCCAACTTCGTCCGCCGGACTCCGAATGGCGCGAGACATTGCGAGGCGCCTCCGTGCGCCAAAAATAGGCCACGGGCACAGCCGCGCCCAAAAATACCCGCCCGAAGGCCGGGGCGCCAAGTTCGTCCAGCGGAAAGAGGCCACAAAAACGGGTGGGCTATAGCCTTTGGGGGTGGGGCTGGCCAAATTCGTCCGCCGGACTCCGAATGGTGCGAGACATTGCGAGGCGCCTCCGTGCGCCAAAAATAGGCCACGGGCACAGCCGCGCCCAAAAATACCCGCCCGAAGGCCGGGGCGCCAAGTTCGTCCAGCGGAAAGAGGCCACAAAAACGGGTGGGCTATAGCCTTTGGGGGTGGGGCTGGCCAACTTCGTCCGCCGGACTCCGAATGGTGCGAGACATTGCGAGGCGCCTCCGTGCGCCAAAAATAGGCCACGGGCACAGCCGCGCCCAAAAATACCCGCCCGAAGGCCGGGGCGCCAAGTTCGTCCAGCGGAAAGAGGCCACAAAAACGGGCGGGCTATAGCCTTGGGGGGTGGGGCTGCCAACTTCGTCCGCCGGACTCCGAATGGCGCGAGACTTTGCGAGGCGCCTCCGTGTGCCAAAAATAGGCCGCGGGCACGGCCGCGCCCAAAAATACCCGCCCGAAGGTCGGGGCGCCAAGTTCGTCCAGCGGAAAGAGGCCACAAAAACGGGTGGGCTATAGCCTTGGGGGGTGGGGCTGGCCAACTTCGTCCGCCGGACTCCGAATGGCGCGAGACTTTGTGAGGCACCTCCGTGCGCCAAAAATAGACCGCGGGCACAGCCGCTCCCAAAAATACCCGCCCGAAGGCCGGGGCGCCAAGTTCGTCCAGCGGAAAGAGGCCACAAAAACGGGTGGACTATAGCCTTGGGGGGTGGGGCTGGCCAACTTCGTCCGCCGGACTCCGAATGGCGCGAGACTTTGCGAGGCGCCTCCGTGTGCCAAAAATAGGCCGCGGGCACAGCCGCACCCAAAAATACCCGCCCGAAGGACGGGGCGCCAAGTTCGTCCAGCGGAAAGAGGCCACAAAAACGGGTGGGCTATAGCCTTGGGGGGTGGGGCTGGCCAACTTCGTCCGCCGGACTCCGAATGGCGCGAGACTTTGCGAGGCGTCTCCGTGTGCCAAAAATAGGCCGCGGGCACAGCCACGCCCAAAAATACCCGCCCGAAGGCCGGGGCGCCAAGTTCGTCCAGCGGAAAGAGGCCACAAAAACGGGTGGGCTATAGCCTTGGGGGGTGGGGCTGGCCAACTTCGTCCGCCGGACTCCGAATGGCGCGAGACTTTGCGAGACACGGAGGCCGCGGGCACAGCCGCGCCCAAAAATACCCGCCCGAAGGCCGGGGCGCCAAGTTCGTCCAGCGGAAAGAGGCCACAAAAACGGGTGGGCTATAGCCTTGGGGGGTGGGGCTGGCCGACTTCGTCCGCCGGACTCCGAATGGCGCGAGACTTTGCGAGGCACCTCCGTGTGCGAAAAAGAGGCCGCGGGCACAGCCGCGCCCAAAAATACCCGCCCGAAGGCCGGGGCGCCAAGTTCGTCCAGCGGAAAGAGGCCACAAAAACGGGTGGGCTATAGCTTGGGGGGTGGGGCTGGCCAACTTCGTCCGCCGGGCTCCGAATGGCGCGAGACTTTGCGAGGCGCCTCCGTGTGCCAAAAAGAGGCCGCGGGCACAGCCGCGCCCAAAAATACCCGCCCGAAGGCCGGGGCGCCATGGTCGTCCAGCGGAAAGAGGCCACAAAAACGGGTGGGCTATAGCCTTGGGGGGTGGGGCTGGCCAACTTCGTCCGCCGGACTCCGAATGGTGCGAGACATTGCGAGGCGCCTCCGTGCGCAAAAAATAGGCCGCGGGCAAAGCCGCGCCCAAAAATACCCGCCAGAAGGCCGGGGCGCCAAGTTCGTCCAGCGGAAAGAGGCCACAAAAACGGGTCGGCTATAGCCTTGGGGGGTGGGGCTGGCCAACTTCGTCCGCCGGACTCCGAATGGCGCGAGACTTTGTGAGGCGCCTCCGTGTCCAAAAAATAGGCCGCGGGCACAGCCGCGCCCAAAAATACCCGCCCGAAGGCCGGGGCGCCAAGTTCGTCCAGCGGAAAGAGGCCACAAAAACGGGTGGGCTATAGCCTTGGGGGGTGGGGCTGGCCAACTTCGTCCGCAGGACTCCGAATGGCGCGAGACTATGCGAGGCGCCTCCGTGTGCCAAAAATAGGCCGCGGGCACAGCCGCGCCCAAAAATACCCGCCCGAAGGCCGGGGCGCCAAGTTCGTCCAGCGGAAAGAGGCCACAAAACGGGTGGGCTATAGCCTTGGGGGGTGGGGCTGGCCGACTTCGTCCGCCGGACTCCGAATGGCGCGAGACTTTGCGAGGCGCCTCCGTGTGCCAAAAAGAGGCCGCGGGCACAGCCGCGCCCAAAAATACCCGCCCGAAGGCCGGGGCGCCAAGTTCGTCCAGCGGAAAGAGGCCACAAAAACGGGTGGGCTATAGCTTGGGGGGTGGGGCTGGCCAACTTCGACCGCCGGACTCCGAATGGCGCGAGACTTTGCGAGGTGTCTCCGTGTGCCAAAACGAGGCCGCGGGCACAGCCGCGCCCAAAAATACCCGCCCGAAGGCCGGGGCGCCATGTTCGTCCAGCGGAAAGAGGCCACAAAAACGGGTGGGCTATAGCCTTGGGGGGTGGGGCTGGCCAACTTCGTCCGCCGGACTCCGAATGGCGCGAGACTTTGCGAGGCGCCTACGTGCGCAAAAAATAGGCCGCGGGCACAGCCGCGCCCAAAAATACCCGCCAGAAGGCCGGGGCGCCAAGTTCGTCCAGCGGAAAGAGGCCACAAAAACGGGTGGGCTATAGCCTTGGGGGGTGGGGCTGGCCAACTTCGTCCGCCGGACTCCGAATGGCGCGAGACTTTGCGAGGCGCCTCCGTGTGCGAAAAATAGGCCGCGGGCACAGCCGCGCCCAAAAATACCCGCCCGAAGGCCGGGGCGCCAAGTTCGTCCAGCGGAAAGAGGCCACAAAAACGGGTGGGCTATAGCCTTGGGGGGTGGGGCTGGCCAACTTCGTCCGCCGGACTCCGAATGGCGCGAGACTTTGCGAGGCGCCTCCGTGCGACAAAAATAGGCCGCGGGCACAGCCGCGCCCAAAAATACCCGCCCGAAGGCCGGGGCGCCAAGTTCGTCCAGCGGAAAGAGGCCACAGAAACGGGTGGGCTATAGCCTTGGGGGGTGGGGCTGGCCAACTTCGTCCGCCGGACTCCGAATGGCGCGAGACTTTGCGAGGCGCCTCCGTGTGCCAAAAATAGGCCGCGGGCACAGCCGCGCCCAAAAATACCCGCCCGAAGGCCGGGGTGCCAAGTTCGTCCAGCGGAAAGACACGACTAAAAAGGGTGGTCTATAGAGATTGGGGGGGGGGCTGGCCAACTTCGTCCGCCGGACTCGGAATGGCGCCAGACTTTGCGAGGCGCCTCCGTGTGCCTAAAATAGGCCGCGGGCTGAGTGGCGTTCATAATTTCCCGCCCGAAGGCCGGGGCGCCAAGTTCGTCCAGCGGAAAGAGGCCACAAAAACGGGTGGGCTGGGGCTGGCCCACTTCGTCCGCCGGACTCCGAATGGCGCGGGACTTTGCGAGGCGCCTCCGTGCGCCAAAAATAGGCCGCGGGCACAGCCGCGCCCAAAAATACCCGCCCGAAGGCCGGGGCGCCAAGTTCGTCCAGCGGAAAGAGGCCACAAAAACGGGTGGGCTATAGCCTTGGGTGGTGGGGCTGGCCAACTTCGTCCGCCGGACTCCGAATGGCGCGAGACTTTGCGAGGCGCCTCCGTGTGCCAAAAATAGGCCGCGGGCAAAGCCGCGCCCAAAAATACCCGCCCGAAGGCCGGGGCGCCAAGTTCGTCCAGCGGAAAGAGGCCACAAAAACGGGTGGGCTATAGCCTTGGGGGGTGGGGCTGGCCAACTTCGTCCGCTGGACTCCGAATGGCGCGAGACTTTGCGAGGCGCCTCCATTGCCCAAAAATATTCCCCTGGCACACCCGCGCCAAAAAATACCCGCCAGACGGCCGGTGCGCCAAGTTCGTCCTGCGGTAAGAGGCCACAAATTCGGGTGGGCTATAGCGGGGGTGGGGCTGGCCAACTTCGTCCGCCGACTCCGAATGGCGCGAGACTTTGCGAGGCACCTCCGTGTGCCAAAAAGAGGCCGCGGGCACAGCCGCGCCCAAAAATACCCGCCCGAAGGCCGGGGCGCCAAGTTCGTCCAGCGGAAAGAGAACACAAAAACGGGTGGGCTATAGCCTTGGGGGGTGGGGCTGGCCGACTTCGTCCGCCGGACTCCGAATGGCGCGAGACTTTGCGAGGCACCTCCGTGTGCGAAAAAGAGGCCGCGGGCACAGCCGCGCCCAAAAATACCCGCCCGAAGGCCGGGGCGCCAAGTTCGTCCAGCGGAAAGAGGCCACAAAAACGGGTGGGCTATAGCTTGGGGGGTGGGGCTTGCCAACTTCGTCCGCCGGGCTCCGAATGGCGCGAGACTTTGCGAGGCGCCTCCGTGTGCCAAAAAGAGGCCGCGGGCACAGCCGCGCCCAAAAATACCCGCCCGAAGGCCGGGGCGCCATGGTCGTCCAGCGGAAAGAGGCCACAAAAACGGGTGGGCTATAGCCTTGGGGGGTGGGGCTGGCCAACTTCGTCCGCCGGACTCCGAATGGTGCGAGACATTGCGAGGCGCCTCCGTGCGCAAAAAATAGGCCGCGGGCACAGCCGCGCCCAAAAATACCCGCCAGAAGGCCGGGGCGCCAAGTTCGTCCAGCGGAAAGAGGCCACAAAAACGGGTGGGCTATAGCCTTGGGGGGTGGGGCTGGCCAACTTCGTCCGCCGGACCCCGAATGGCGCGAGACTTTGCGAGGCGCCTCCGTGTGCCAAAAATAGGCCGCGGGCACAGCCGCGCCCAAAAATACCCCCCCGAAGCCCGGGGCGCCAAGTTCGTCCCGCGGAACGTGGCCCACCCACCGGGTGGGCTATAGCCTTGGGGGGTGGGGCTGGCCAACTTCGTCCGCCGGACTCCGAATGGCGCGAGACTTTGCGAGGCGCCTCCGTACGCCAAAAATAGGCCGCGGGCACAGCCGCGCCCAAAAATACCCGCCCGAAGGCCGGGGCGCCAAGTTCGTCCAGCGGAAAGAGGCCACAAAAACGGGTGGGCTATAGCCTTGGGGGGTGGGGCTGGCCAACTTCGTCCGCCGGACTCCGAATGGCGCGAGACTTTGCGATGCAGCTCCGTGCGCCAAAAATAGGCCGCGGGCACAGCCGCGCCCAAAAATACCCGCCCGAAGGCCGGGTCGCCAAGTTCGTCCAGCGGAAAGAGGCCACAAAAACGGGTGGGCTATAGCCTTGGGGGGTGGGGCTGGCCAACTTCGTCCGCCGGACCCCGAATGGCGCGAGACTTTGCGAGGCGCCCGTGTGCCAAAAAATAGGTCGCGGGCACAGCCGCGCCTAAAAATACCCGCCCGAAGGCCGGGCGCCAAGTTCGTCCAGCGGAAAGAGGCCACAAAACGGGTGGGCTATAGCCTTGGGGGTGGGCAGGCCAACTTCGTCCGCCGGACTCCGAATGGCGCGAGACTTTGCGAGGCGCCTCCGTGCGCCAAAATAGGCCGCGGGCACAGCCGCGCCAAAATACCCGCCCAAGG
The DNA here is from genome assembly GCA_030444885.1 of Citrus sp. QX-2021. Lineage (NCBI taxonomy): Eukaryota > Viridiplantae > Streptophyta > Magnoliopsida > Sapindales > Rutaceae > Citrus > Citrus sp. QX-2021. The sequence continues at coordinate 69,883 of JAUJEF010000015.1, read as the reverse complement.
CCGGGGCGCCAAGTTCGTCCAGCGGAAAGAGGCCACAAAAACGGGTGGGCTATAGCCTTGGGGGGTGGGGCTGGCCAACTTCGTCCGCCGGACCCCGAATGGCGCGAGACTTTGCGAGGCGCCTCCGTGTGCCAAAAATAGGCCGCGGGCACAGCCGCGCCCAAAAATACCCGCCCGAAGGCCGGGGCGCCAAGTTCGTCCAGCGGAAAGAGGCCACAAAAACGGGTGGGCTATAGCCTTGGGGGGTGGGGCAGGCCAACTTCGTCCGCCGGACTCCGAATGGCGCGAGACTTTGCGAGGCGCCTCCGTGCCCCAAAAATATGCCGCGGGCACTGCCGCGCCCAAAAATACCCGCCCGAAGGCCGGGGCGCCAAGTTCGTCCAGCGGAAAGAGGCCACAAAAACGGGTGGGCTATAGCCTTGGGGGGTGGGGCTGGCCAACTTCGTCCGCCGGACTCCGAATGGCGCGAGACTTTGCGAGGTGCCTCCGTGTGCCAAAAATAGGCCGCGGACACAGCCGCGCCCAAAAATACCCGCCCGAAGGCCGGGGCGCCAAGTTCGTCCAGCGGAAAGAGGCCACAAAAACGGGTGGGCTATAGCCTTGGGGGTGGGGCTGGCCAACTGGTCCGCTCGGACTCCGAATGGCGCGAGACTTTGCGAGGCGCCTCCGTGCGCCAAAAATAGGCCGCGGGCACAGCCACGCCCAAAAAAACCCGCCCTAAGGCCGGGGCGCCACGTTCGTCCAGCGGACAGAGGCCACAAAAACGGGTGGGCTAGAGCGTTGGGGGGGGGGGCTGGCCAACTTCGTCCGCCGGACTCGAATGGCGCGAGATTTTGCGAGGCGCCTCCGTGCGCCAAAATAGGCCGCGGTCACAGCCGCGCCCAAAAATACCCGCCCGAAGGTCCGGGCGCCAAGTTCGCCCAGCGGAAAGAGGGCACAAAACGGGTGGGCTATAGCCTTGGGGGTGGGGCTGGCCAACTTCGTCCGCTCGGACTCGAATGGCGCGAGACTTTGCGAGGCGCCTCCGTGTGCCAAAAATAGCCGCGGGCACAGCCGCGCCTAAAAATACCCGCCCGAAGGCCGGGCGCCAAGTTCGTCCAGCGGAAAGAGGCCACAAAACGGGTGGGCTATAGCCTTGGGGGTGGGGCTGGCCAACTTCGTCCGCCTGGACTCCGAATGGCGCGAGACTTTGCGAGGCGCCTCCGTGTGCTAAAAATAGGCCATGGGCACAGCCGCGCCCAAAATACCCGCCCGAAGGCCGGGCGCCAAGTTCGTCCAGCGGAAAGAGGCCACAAAACGGGTGGGCTATAGCCTTGGGGGTGGGGCTGGCCAACTTCGTCCGTCCGCCGGACTCGAATGGCGCGAGACTTTGCGAGGCGCCCGTGTGCAAAATAGGCCGCGGCACAGCCGCGCCCAAAAATACCCGCCCGAAGGCCGGGCGCCAAGTCTGGCCCAGCGGAAAGAGGCCACAAAAACGGCTGTGCTATAGCCTTGGGGGGTGGGGCTGGCCAACTTCGTCCGCCGGACTCCGAATGGCGCGAGACTTTGCGAGGCGCCTCCGTGCGCCAAAAATAGGCCTCGGGCACAGCCGCGCCCAAAAATACCCGCCCGAAGGCCGGGGCGCCAAGTTCGTCCATCGGAAAGAGGCCACAAAAACGGGTGGGCTATAGCCTTGGGTGGTGGGGCTGGCCAACTTCGTCCGCCGGACTCCGAATGGCGCGAGACTTTGCGAGGCGCCTCCGTGTTCCAAAAAATAGGCCGCGGGCACAGCCGCGCCCAAAAATACCCGCCCGAAGGCCGGGGCGCCAAGTTCGTCCAGCGGAAAGAGGCCACAAAAACGGGTGGGCTATAGCCTTGGGGGGTGGGGCTGGCCAACTTCGTCCGCCGGACTCCGAATGGCGCGAGACTTTGCGAGGCGCCTCCGTGCGCCAAAAATAGGCCGCGGGCACAGCCGCGCCCAAAAATACCCGCCCGAAGGCCGGGGCGCCAAGTTCGTCCAGCGGAAAGAGGCCACAAAAACGGGTGGGCTATAGCCTTGGGGGGTGGGGCTGGCCAACTTCGTCCGCCGGACTCCGAATGGCGCGAGACTTTGCGAGGCGCCTCCGAACGCTAAAAATAGGCCGCGGGCACAGCCGCACCCAAAAATACCCGCCCGAAGGCCGGGGCGCCAAGTTCGTCCAGCGGAAAGAGGCCACAAAAACGGGTGGGATATAGCCTTGGGGGGTGGGGCTGGCCAACTTCGTCCGCCGGACTCCGAATGGCGCGAGACTTTGCGAGGCGCCTCCGTGTGCCAAAAATAGGCCGCGGGCACAGCCGCGCCCAAAAATACCCGCCCTACGCCGGGGCGCCAAGTTCGTCCAGCGGAAAGAGGCCACAAAAACGGGTGGGCTATAGCCTTGGGGGGTGGGGCTGGCCAACTTCGTCCGCCGGACTCCGAATTGCGCGAGACTTTGCGAGGCATCTCCGTGCGCCAAAAATAGGCCGCTGGCACAGCCGCGCCCAAAAATACCCGCCCGAAGGCCGGGGCGCCAAGTTCGTCCAGCGGAAAGAGGCCACAAAAACGGGTGGGCTATAGCCTTGGGGGGTGGGGCTGGCCAACTTCGTCCGCCGGACTCCGAATGGCGCGAGACTTTGCGAGGCGCATCCGTGTGCCAAAAATAGGCCGCGGGCACAGCCGCGCCCAAAAATACCCGCCCGAAGGCCGGGGCGCCAAGTTCGTCCAGCGGAAAGAGGCCACAAAAACGGGTGGGCTATAGCCTTGGGGGGTGGGGCTGGCCAACTTCGTCCGCCGGACTCTGAATGGCGCGAGACTTTGCGAGGCGCCTCCGTGTGTCAAAAATAGGCCGCGGTCACAGCCGTGCCCAAAAATACCCGCCCGAAGGCCGGGGCGCCAAGTTCGTCCAGCGGAAAGAGGCCACAAAAACGGGTGGGCTATAGCCTTGGGGGGTGGGGCTGGCCAACTTTCGCCCGCCGGACTCGAATAGCGCGAGACTTTGCGAGGCGCCCCGTGTGCTGTAAAATAGGCCGCGGGCACAGCCACGCCTAAAATACCCGCCCAAGGCCGGGCGCCAAGTTCGTCCATCGGGAAGAGGCCACAAAAACGGGTGGGCTATAGCCTTGGGGGTTGGGCTGGCCGACTTGGTCCGCCGGGCTCCGAATGGCGCGAGACTTTGCGAGGCGCTCCGTGTGCCAAAAATAGGCCACGGGCACAGCCGCGCCAAAAAATACCCGCCCCGAAGGCCGGGCGCCAACTTCGTCCCAGCGGAAAGAGGCCACAAAACGGGTGGGCTATAGCCTTGGGGGTGGGCCTGGCCAACTCCGTCCGCCGCACTCCGAATGGCGCGAGACTTTGCGAGGCGCCTCCGTGTGCTGGGGCTAGGCCGCGGGCACAGCCGAGCCCAAAAATACCCGCCCAAAGGCTGGGGCGCCAAGTTCGGCCCAGCGGAAAGAGGCCACAAAACGGGTGGGCTATAGCCTTGGGGGTGGGGCTGGCCAACTGTCCGGCCGGACTCGAATGGCGCGAGACTTTGCGAGGCGACCTGCAGTGCAGCCAAAATAGGCCGCGGGCACAGCCGCGCCTGTAAAATACCCGCCCGAAGGCAGGGGGCGCCAAGTTCGTCCAGCGGAAAGAGGCCACAAAACGGGTGGGCTATAGCCTTGGGGGTGGGGCTGGCCGACTTCGTCCGCCTCGGACTCCGAATGGCGCGAGACTTTGCGAGGCGCCCGTGCGCCAAAATAGGCCGCGGCACAGCCGCGCCAAAATACCCGCCCGAAGGCCGGGCGCCAAGTTCTGGCCCAGCGGAAAGAGGCCACAAAACGGGTGGGCTATAGCCTTGGGGGTGGGGCTGGCCAACTTCGTCCGCTCGGACTCCGAATGGCGCGAGACTCGCGAGGCGCCCGTGCGCCAAAAATAGGGTCGCGGGCACAGCCGCGCCCAAAATACCCACCCGAAGGCCGGGCGCCAAGTTCGGCCCATCGGGAAGAGGCCACAAAACGGGTGGGCTATAGCCTTGGGGGTGGGCTGGCCGACTTCGTCCGCCGGACTCCGAATGGCGCGAGACTTTGCGAGGCGCCTCCGTGTGCTAAAAATAGGCCGCGGGCACAGCCGCGCCAAAATACCAACCCGAAGGCCGGGCGCCAAGTTCGGCCCAGCGGAAAGAGGCCACAAAACGGGTGGGCTATAGCCTTGGGGGTGGGGCTGGCCAACTTCGTCCGCCGGACTCCGAATGGCGCGAGACTTTGCGAGGTGCCTCCGTGTGCTAAAATAGGCCGCGGCACAGCCGCGCCTAAAAATACCCACCCAAGGCCGGGCGCCGAAGTTCGGCCCAGCGGAAAGAGGCCACAAAACGGGTGGGCTATAGCCTTGGGGGTGGGGCTGGCCAACTGGTCCGCCGGACTCGAATGGCGCGAGACTTTGCGAGGCGCCTCCGTGTGCCAAAAATAGGCCAGGGCAGGGCACAGCCGCGCCTAAAAATACCCGCCCGAAGGCCGGGCGCCAAGTTCGTCCCAGCGGAAAGAGGCCACAAAAACGGGTGGGCTATAGCCTTGGGGGTGGGCTGGCCAACTGGCGGTCCGCCGGACTCCGAATGGCGCGAGATTTCGAGGCGCCCCGTGCGCTGAAAATAGGCCGCGGGCACAGCCGCGCCCAAAATACCCGCCCGAAGGCCGGGCGCCAAGTTCGGCCCAGCGGAAAGAGGCCACAAAAACGGGTGGGCTATAGCCTTGGGGGTGGGGCTGGCCAACTTCGTCCGCCGGACTCGAATGGCGCGAGACTTTGCGAGGCACTCCGTGACGCTGTAAAATAGGCCGCGGGCACAGCCGCGCCTGAAAATACTCCGCCCCGAAGGCCGGGGCGCCAAGTTCGTCCAGCGGAAAGAGGCCACAAAAACGGGTGGGCTATAGCCTTGGGGGGTGGGGCTGGCCAACTTCGTCCGCCGGACTCCGAATGGGGCGAGACTTTGCGAGGCACCTCCGTGTGCCAAAAATAGGCCGCAGGCACAGCCGCGCCCAAAAATACCCGCCCGAAGGCCGGGGCGCCAAGTTCGTCCAGCGGAAAGAGGCCACAAAAACGGGTGGGCTATAGCCTTGGGGGGTGGGGCTGGCCAACTTCGTCCGCCGGACTCCGAATGGCGCGAGACTTTGCGAGGCACCTCCGTGCGCCAAAAATAGGCCGCGGGCACCGCCGCTCCAAAAAATACCCGCCCGAAGGCCGGGGTGCCAAGTTCGTCCAGCGGAAAGAGGCCACAAAAACGGGTGGGCTATAGCCTTGGGGGGTGGGGCTGGCCAACTTCGTCCGCCGGACTCCGAATGGGGCGAGACTTTGCGAGGCGCCTCCGTGGGCCAAAAATAGGCCGCGGGTACAGCCGCGCCCAAAAATACCCGCCCGAAGGCCGGGGCGCCAAGTTCGTCCAGCGGAAAGAGGCCACAAAAACGGGTGGGCTATAGCCTTGGGGGGTGGGGCTGGCCAACTTCGTCCGCCGGACTCCGAATGGCGCGAGACTTTGCGAGGCCCCTCCGTGTGCCAAAAATAGGCCGCGGGCACAGCCGCGCCCAAAAATACCCGCCCGAAGGCCGGGGCGCCAAGTTCGTCCAGCGGAAAGAGGCCACAAAAACGGGTGGGCTATAGCCTTGGGGGGTGGGGCTGGCCAACTTCGTCCGCCGGACTCCAAATGGCGCGAGACTTTGCGAGGCGCCTCCGTGTGCCAAAAATAGGCCGCGGGCACAGCCGCGCCCAAAAATACCCGCCCGAAGGCCGGGGCTCCAAGTTCGTCCAGCGGAAGGAGGCCACAAAAACGGGTGGGCTATAGCCTTGGGGGGTGGGGCTGGCCAACTTCGTCCGCCGGACTCCGAATGGCGCGAGACTTTGCGAGGCGCCTCCGTGCACCAAAAATAGGCCGCGGGCACAGCCGCGCCCAAAAATACCCGCCCGAAGGCCGGGGCGCCAAGTTCGTCCAGCGGAAAGAGGCCACAAAAACGGGTGGGCTATAGCCTTGGGGGGTGGGGCTGGCCAACTGGTCCGCTCGGACTCCGAATGGCGCGAGACTTTGCGAGGCACCTCCGCACGCCAAAAATAGGGCCGCGGGCACAGCCGCGCCCAAAAATACCCGCCCAAGGCCGGGCGCCAAGTTCGCTCCAGCGGAAAGAGGCCACAAAAACGGGTGGGCTATAGCCTTGGGGGTGGGGCTGGCTAACTTCTGGCCCGCCTCGGACTCCGAATGGGGCGAGATTTTGCGAGGCACCTCCGTGTGCCAAAATAGGCCGCAGGCACAGCCGCGCCAAAAATACCCGCCCAAGGCCGGGCGCCAAGTTCGTCCAGCGGAAAGAGGCCACAAAAACGGGTGGGCTATAGCCTTGGGGGTGGGGCTGGCCAACTTCGTCCGCTCGGACTCAATGGCGCGAGACTTTGCGAGGCACCTCCGTGCGCCTGTGGCCAAAGGCCACGTGCGGCACCGCCGCCCCAAAAATACCCGCCCGAGGCCGGGTGCCAAGTTCGCCCAGCGGAAAGAGGCCACAAAAACGGGTGGCCTATAGCCTTGGGGGTGGGGCTGGCCAACTTCGTCCGCCTCGACTCCGAATGGGGCGAGACTTTGCGAGGCGCTCCGTGGGCCAAAATAGGCATGGGGTACAGCCGCGGCGCTCCGTGTGTTAAAAATACTCCAACAGCCAAGGCCGGGCGCCAAGTTCGTCCAGCGGAAAGAGGCCACAAAAACGGGTGGGCTATAGCCTTGGGGGTGGGGCTGGCCAACTTCTGGTCCGCTGGACTCAATGGCGCGAGACTTTGCGAGGCGCTCCGTGTGCCAAAATAGGCCATGGGTACAGCCGCCCTAAAAATACCCGCCCGAAGGCCGGGCGCCTAGTTCTGGCCCAGCGGAAAGAGGCCACAAAACGGGTGGGCTATAGCCTTGGGGGTGGGGCTGGCCGACTTCGTCCGCCGGACTCGAATGGCGCGAGACTTTGCGAGGCGCCCCGTGTGCCAAAAATAGGCCGCGGGCACAGCCGCGCCAAAATACCCCGCCCAAGGCCGGGCGCCAAGTTCGTCCAGCGGAAAGAGGCCACAAAACGGGTGGGCTATAGCCTTGGGGGTGGGGCTGGCCAACTCTCGTCCGCTCGGACTCCGAATGGCGCGAGACTTTGCGAGGCGCTCCGTGTGCCAAAAATAGGCCGCGGCACAGCCGCGCCTAAAAATACCCGCCCGAAGGCCGGGCGCCAAGTTGGTCCAGCGGAAAGAGGCCACAAAAACGGGTGGGCCATAGCCTTGGGGGTGGGGCTGGCCGACTGTCCGCTGGACTCCGAATGGCGCGAGACTTTGTGAGGCGCTCCGTGTGCTAAAAATAGGCCGCGGGCACAGCCGCGCCTAAAAATACCCGCCCGAAGGCCGGGCGCCAAGTTCGCCCAGCGGAAAGAGGCCACAAAACGGGTGGGCTATAGCCTTGGGGGTGGGGTTGGCCAACTCGTCCGCCGGACTCGAATGGCGCGAGACTTTGCGAGGCACCTCCGTGCGCAAAAAGGCCGCGGGCACCGCCGCTCCAAAAATACCCGCCCGAAGGCCGGGTGCCAAGTTCAGCCCAGCGGAAAGAGGCCACAAAACGGGTGGGCTATAGCCTTGGGGGTGGGGCTGGCCAACTTCGTCCGCTCGGACTCCGAATGGGGCGAGACTTTGCGAGGCGCCTCCGTGGGCCAGGCCAGGCCGCGGGTACAGCCGCGCCAAAAATACCCGGCCCAAGGCCGGGCGCCAAGTTCGCCCAGCGGAGAGGCCACAAAACGGGTGGGCTATAGCCTTGGGGGTGGGCTGGCCAACTTCGTCCGCCTCGGACTCGGAATGGCGCGAGACTTTGCGAGGCCCCCTCCGTGTGCCAAAAATAGGCCAGGCTACCTCAAAGGGCACAGCCGCAGCGCCAAAAATACCCGCCCGAAGGCCGGGCGCCAAGTTCGCCCAGCGGAAAGAGGCCACAAAAACGGGTGGGCTATAGCCTTGGGGGTGGGGCTGGCCAACTCGTCCGCTCGGACTCCGAATGGCGCGAGACTTTGCGAGGCGCCTCCGTGTGCTGGGAGGCTACAGGGCCGCGGGCACAGCCTCGCCAAAAATACCCACCCGAAGGCCGGGGCGCCAAGTCTGGCCCAGCGGAAAGAGGCCACAAAACGGGTGGGCTATAGCCTTGGGGTGGGCTGGCCAACTTCGTCCGCCGGACTCGAATGGCGCGAGACTTTGCGAGGCGCCTGTGCGCCAAAATAGGCCGCGGCGGCACAGCCGCGCCTAAAAATACCCGCCCGAAGGCCGGGCGCCAAGTCTGGCCCAGCGGAAAGAGGCCACAAAACGGGTGGGCTATAGCCTTGGGGGTGGCTGGCCAACTTCGTCCGCCGGACTCGAATGGCGCGAGACTTTGCAGGCACCTCCAGGCGCCAAAATAGGCCACGGGCACAGTCGCACCTAAAAATACTCCGCCTCAAGGCCGGGTCGCCAAGTTCGGGCCCAGCGGAAAGAGGCCATAAAAACGGTGGGCTATAGCCTTGGGGGTGGGGCTGGCCAACTTCTGTCCGCTGGACTCGGAAATGCGCGAGACTTTGCGAGGCGCCTCCGTGTGCCAAAATAGGGCCGGGCACAGCCGCGCCCAAAATACCCACCCAAGGCCGGGCGCCAAGTTCGCCCAGCGAAAGAGGCCACAAAAACGGGTTGGCTATAGCCTTGGGGGTGGGGCTGGCCAACTTCGTCCGCCGGACTCGAATGGCGCGAGACTTTGCGAGGCGCTCCGTACGCCGTGGGGGCTAGGCTGGGGGCACAGCCGCGCTAAAAATACTCCGCCCGAAGGCCGGGCGCCAAGTTCGTCCAGCTGGAAAGAGGCCACAAAAACGGGTGGGCTATAGCCTTGGGGGTGGGCTGGCCAACTCTGTCCATTGACCTGAATGGCGCGAGACTTTGCAAGGTGCCTCCGTGCTGGCCAACCGTCCGCCGGACTCGAATGGCGCGAGACTTTGCGAGGCGCCTCCGTGCGCCAAAAATAGGCCGCGGGCACAGCCGCGCCAAAATACCCGCCCGAAGGCCGGGCGCCTCGTCCAGCGGAAAGAGGCCGCGGGTGGGCTATAGCCTTGGGGGTGGGGCTGGCCAACTCGTCCGCCGGACTCGGAATGGCGCGAGACTTTGCGAGGCGCCTCCGTGCGCCAAAAATAGGCCGCGGGTACACAGCCGCGCCAAAAATACCCGCCCGAAGGCCGGGCGCCAAGTTCGTCCAGCGGAAAGAGGCCACAAAAGCGGGTGGGCTATAGCCTTGGGGGTGGGGCTGGCCAACTTCGTCCGCCGGACTCGGAATGGCGCGAGACTTTGCGAGGCGCCTCCGTGTGCCAAAATTACGCCGCGGGCACAGCCGCGCCAGACAATACCCGCTCGAAGGACGAGCGCCAAGGTCGTCCAGCGGAAAGAGGCCACGAAGACGGGGGGGCGGTAGCCTGGGGGGGTGGGGCTGGCCGACTTCGTCCGCCGGACTACGAATGGCGCGGGACTTTGCGAGGCGGCTCCGTGGGCCCACTATAGGCCGCGGGACCAGCCGCGCCCAAAAATACCTACCCGAAGGCCGGGGCGCCAAGTTCGTCCAGCGGAAAGAGGCCACAAAAACGGGTGGGCTATAGCCTTGGGGGGTGGGGCTGGCCAACTTCGTCCGCCGGACTTCGAATGGCGCGAGACTTTGCGAGGCGCCTCCGTGCGCCAAAAATAGGCCGCGGGCACAGCCGCGCCCAAAAATACCCGCCCGAAGGCCGGGGCGCCAAGTTCGTCCAGCGGAAAGAGGCCACAAAAACGGGTGGGCTATAGCCGTGGGGGTGGGGCTGGCCCACGTCGTCCGCCGGACTGGGATGGCGCGAGACTTTGCGAGGCGCCTCCGTGTGCCAAAATTAGGCCGCGGGCACGGCCGCGCCCAAAAATACCCGCCCGAAGGCCGGGGCGCCAAGTTCGTCCAGCGGAAAGATCCCACGACAGCCGGTGGGCTAAAGAGTGGGGGGCTGGGGCTGGCACACGGCGTCCGCCGGACTCGGAATGGCGCGAGACTTTGCGAGGCGCCTCCGGGGGCCAAAATTTGGCCGCGGGAACTGCGGCCCCAAAAATACCCCCCGAAGGCCGGGGCGCCAAGTTCGTCCAGCGGAAAGAGGCCACAAAAACGGGTGGGCTATAGCCTTGGGGGGTGGGGCTGGCCAACTTCGTCCGCCGGACTCCGAATGGCGCGAGACTTTGCGAGGCGCCTCCGTGTGCCAAAAATAGGCTGCGGGCACAGCCGCGCCCAAAAATACCCGCCCGAAGGCCGGGGCGCCAAGTTCGTCCAGCGGAAAGAGGCCACAAAAACGGGTGGGCTATAGCCTTGGGGGGTGGGGCTGGCCAACTTCGTCCGCCGGACTCCGAATGGCGCGAGACTTTGCAAGGCGCCTCCGTGCGCCAAAAATAGGCCGCGGGCACAGCCGCGCCCAAAAATACCCGCCCGAAGGCCGGGGCGCCAAGTTCGTCCAGCGGAAAGAGGCCACAAAAACGGGTGGGCTATAGCCTTGGGGGGTGGGGCTGGCCGACCGTCCGCCGGACTCGAATGGCGCGAGACTTAGCGAGGCGCCTCCGTGCGCCAAAAATAGGCCGCGGGCACACCCGAGGCCAAAAATACCCGCCCGAAGGCCGGGGCGCCAAGTTCGTCCAGCGGAAAGAGGCCACAAAAGCGGGTGGGCTATAGCCTTGGGGGGTGGGGCTGGCCAACTTCGTCCGCCGGACTCGGAATGGCGCGAGACTTTGCGAGGCGCCTCCGTGTGCCAAAAATAGGCCGCGGGCACAGCCGCGCCCAAAAATACCCGCCCGAAGGCCGGGGCGCCAGGTTCGTCCAGCGGAAAGAGGCCACAAAAGCGGGTGGGCTATAGCCGTGGGGGGTGGGGCTGGCCAACTTCGTCCGCCGGACTCGGAATGGCGCGAGACTTTGCGAGGCGCCTCCGTGTGCCAAAAATAGGCCGCGGGCACAGCCCCCGCCCGAAGGCCGGGGCGCCAAGTTCGTCCAGCGGAAAGAGGCCACAAAAACGGGTGGGCTATAGCCTTGGGGGGTGGGGCTGGCCAACTTCGTCCGCCGGACTCCGAATGGCGCGAGACTTTGCGAGGCGCCTCCGTGTGCCAAAAATAGGCCGCGGGCACAGCCGCGCCCAAAAATACCCGCCCGAAGGCCGGGGCGCCAAGTTCGTCCAGCGGAAAGAGGCCACAAAACCGGGTGGGCTATAGCCTTGGGGGGTGGGGCTGGCCAACTTCGTCCGCCGGACTCCGAATGGCGCGAGACTTTGCGAGGCGCCTCCGTGTGCCAAAAATAGGCCGCGGGCACAGCCGCGCCCAAAAATACCCGCCCGAAGGCCGGGGCGCCAAGTTCGTCCAGCGGAAAGAGGCCACAAAAACGGGTGGGCTATAGCCTTGGGGGGTGGGGCTGGCCAACCGTCCGCCGGACTCGAATGGGGCGAGACTTTGGGAGGTGCCTCCGTGTGCCAAAAATAGGCCGCCGGCACAGCGGGCCCCAATAATACCCGCATGAAGGCCGGGGCGCAAAGTTCGTCCAGCGGAAAAAGGCCACAAAACCAGGTGGGCTATAGCCTGGGGGAGTGGGGCTGGCCAACCGTCCGCAGGACTCGGAATGGCGCGAGACTTTGCGAGGCGCCTCCGTGTGCCAAAAATAGGCTGCGGGCACAACCGCGCCCAAAAATACCCGCCCGAAGGCCGGGCGCCAAGTTCGTCCAGCGGAAAGAGGCCACAAAAGCGGGTGGGCTATAGCCTTGGGGGTGGGGCTGGCCAACTTCGTCCGCCGGACTCGAATGGCGCGAGACTTTGCGGCGCCTCCGTGCGCCAAAAATAGGCCGCGGGCCCAGCAGCACCCAAAATTACCCGCCCCAAGGCCGGGACGCCAAGATCGTCCAGAGGAAAGAGGCCACAAAATCGGGTGGGCTATAGCGGTGGGGGGTGGGGCTGGCCAACTCCGTGCGCCGGACTCCGAATGGCGCGAGACTTTGCGAGGCGCCTCCGTGCGCCAAAAATAGGCGCGGGCACAGCCGCGCCAAAAATACCCGCCCGAAGGCCGGGCGCCAAGTTCGTCCAGCGGAAAGAGGCCACAAAACCGGGTGGGCTATAGCATTGGGGGGTGGGGCTGTCCAACTTCGTCCGCGGGACTCTTTATGTCTCTAGTCTTTTCGAGGCGCCTCCGTGCGCCAAAAATAGGCCGCGGGCACAGCCGCGCCCAAAATACCCGCCCGAAGGCCGGGCGCCAAGTTCGTCCAGCGGAAAGAGGCCACAAAAGCGGGTGGGCTATAGCCTTGGGGGTGGGGCTGGCCAACTCGTCCGCCGGACTCGGAATGGCGCGAGACTTTGCGAGGCTCCTCCGTGTGCCAAAAATAGGCCGCGGGCACAGCCGCGCCAAAAATACCCGCCCGAAGGCCGGGCCGCCAAGTTCGTCCAGCGGAAAGAGGCCACAAAAGCGGGTGGGCTATAGCCTTGGGGGTGGGGCTGGCCAACCGTCCGCGGACTCGAATGGCGCGAGACTTTGCGAGGCGCCTCCGTGTGCCAAAAATAGGCCGGGGTCACAGACGCGCCAAAAATACCCACACGACGGCCGGGCCGCCAAGTTCGTCCAGCGGAAAGAGGCCACAAACGGGTGGGCTATAGCCTTGGGGGTGGGGCTGGCCAACTTCCTCCGCCGGACTCGAATGGCGCGAGACTTTGCGAGGCGCCTCCGTGCGCCAAAAATCGGCCGCGGGCACTGCCGCGACAAAGAATACCCGCCCGAAGGGCGGTCCGCCAAGTTCGTCCAGCGGAAAGAGGCCACAAAAACGGGTGGGCTATAGCCTTGGGGGGTGGGGCTGGCCAACTTCGTCCGCCGGACTCCGAATGGCGCGAGACTTTGCGAGGCACCTCCGTGCGCCAAAAATAGGCCGCGGGCACAGTCGCACCCAAAAATACCCGCCCGAAGGCCGGGTCGCCAAGTTCGTCCAGCGGAAAGAGGCCACAAAAACGGGTGGGCTATAGCCTTGGGGGGTGGGGCTGGCCAACTTCGTCCGCCGGACTCCGAATGGCGCGAGACTTTGCGAGGCGCCTCCGTGTGCCAAAAATAGGCCGCGGGCACAGCCGCGCCCAAAAATACCCACCCGAAGGCCGGGGCGCCAAGTTCGTCCAGCGGAAAGAGGCCACAAAAACGGGTTGGCTATAGCCTTGGGGGGTGGGGCTGGCCAACTTCGTCCGCCGGACTCCGAATGGCGCGAGACTTTGCGAGGCGCCTCCGTACGCCAAAAATAGGCTGCGGGCACAGCCGCGCCCAAAAATACCCGCCCGAAGGCCGGGGCGCCAAGTTCGTCCAGCGGAAAGAGGCCACAAAAACGGGTGGGCTATAGCCTTGGGGGGTGGGGCTGGCCAACTTCGTCCGCCGGACTCCGAATGGCGCGAGACTTTGCAAGGTGCCTCCGTGCGCCAAAAATAGGCCGCGGGCACAGCCGCGCCCAAAAATACGCGCCCGAAGGCCGGGGCGCCAAGTTCGTCCAGCGGAAAGAGGCCACAAAAACGGGTGGGCTATAGCCTTGGGGGGTGGGGCTGGCCAACTTCGTCCGCCGGACTCCGAATGGCGCGAGACTTTGCTAGGCGCCTCCGTGCGCCAACAATAGGCCGCGGGCACAGCCGCGCCCAAAAATACCCGCCCGAAGGCCGGGGCTATAGCCTTGGGGGGTGGGGCTGGCCAACTTCGTCCGCCGGACTCCGAATGGCGCGAGACTTTGCGAGGCGCCTCCGTGCGCCATCAATAGGCCGCGGGCACAGCCGCGCCCAAAAATACCCGCCCGAAGGCCGGGGCGCCAAGTTCGTCCAGCGGAAAGAGGCCACAAAAACGGGTGGGCTATAGCCTTGGGGGGTGGGGCTGGCCAACTTCGTCCGCCGGACTCCGAATGGCGCGAGACTTTGCGAGGCACCTCCGTGTGCCAAAAATAGGCCGCGGGCACAGCCGCGCCCAAAAATACCCGCCCGAAGGCCGGGGCGCCAAGTTCGTCCAGCGGAAAGAGGCCACAAAAACGGGTGGGCTATAGCCATGGGGGGACGGCCTGGCCAACAGCGTCCGCCGGACTCCGAATGGCGCGAGACTTTGCGAGGCGCCTCCGTGCGCCAAAAATAGGCCGCGGGCACAGCCGCGCCCAAAAATACCCGCCCGAAGGCCGGGGCGCCAAGTTCGTCCAGCGGAAAGAGGCCACAAAAACGGGTGGGCTATAGCCTTGGGGGTGGGGCTGGCCAACTTCGTCCGCCGGACTCAGAATGGCGCTAGACTTAGCGAGGAGCCTCCGTGAGCCAAAAATAGGCGCGGGCACAGCGGCGCCCAAAATACCCGCCCGAAGGCCGGGCGCCAAGTTCGTCCAGCGGAAAGAGGCCACAAAAGCGGGTGGGCTATAGCCTTGGGGGTGGGGCTGGCCAACTCGTCCGCCGGACTCGAATGGCGCGAGTCTTTGCGTGGCGCCTCCGTGTGCCAAATATTGGCCGCGGGCACAGCCGCGCCCAAAAATACCCGCCCGAAGGCCGGGGCGCCAAGTTCGTCCAGCGGAAAGAGGCCACAAAAACGGGTGGGCTATAGCCTTGGGGGGTGGGGCTGGCCAACTTCGTCCGCCGGACTCCGAATGGCACGAGACTTTGCGAGGCGCCTCCGTGCGCCAAAAATAGGCTGCGGGCACAGCCGCGCACAAAAATACCCGCCCGAAGCCGGGGCGCCAAGTTCGTCCAGCGGAAAGAGGCCACAAAAACGGGTGGGCTATAGCCTTGCGGGGTGGGGCTGGCCAACTTCGTCCGCCGGACTCCGAATGGCGCGAGACTTTGCGAGGCGCCTCCGTGCGCCAAAAATAGGCCGCGGGCACAGCCGCGCCCAAAAATACCCGCCCGAAGGCCGGGGCGCCAAGTTCGTCCAGCGGAAAGAGGCCACAAAAACGGGTGGGCTATAGCCTTGGGGGGTGGGGCTGGCCAACTTCGTCCGCCGGACTCGAATGGCGCGAGACTTTGCGGCGCCTCCGTGCGCCAAAAATAGGCCGCGGGCACAGCCGCGCCAAAAATACCCGCCCGAAGGCCGGGCGCCAAGTTCGTCCAGCGGAAAGAGGCCACAAAAGCGGGTGGGCTATAGCCTTGGGGGTGGGGCTGGCCAACTTCGTCCGCCGGACTCGGAATGGCGCGAGACTTTGCGATGGCCCTCCGTGCGCCAAAAATAGGCCGCGGGCACAGCCGCACCAAAAATACCCGCCCGAAGGCCGGGCGCCAAGTTCGTCCAGCGGAAAGAGGCCACAAAAGCGGGTGGGCTATAGCCTTGGGGGTGGGGCTGGCCAACCGTCCGCCGGACTCGAATGGCGCGAGACTTTGCGAGGCGCCTCCGTGTGACAAAAATCGGCCGGGGTCACAGCCTCGCCAAAAATACCCCCCCTAAGGCCGGGGCGCCAAGTTCGTCCAGCGGAAAGAGGCCACAAAACGGGTGGGCTATAGCCTTGGGGGGTGGGGCTGGCCAACTTCGTCCGCCGGACTCCGAATGGCGCGAGACTTTGCGAGGCGCCTCCGTGCGCCAAAAATAGGCCGCGGGCACAGCCGTGCCGTAAAATACCCACCCGAAGCCGGGGCGCCAAGTTCGTCCAGCGGAAAGAGGCCACAAAAACGGGTGGGCTATAGCCTTGGGGGGTGGGGCTGGCCAACTTCGTCCGCCGGACTCCGAATGGCGCGAGACTTTGCGAGGCACCTCCGTGCGCCAAAAATAGGCCGCGGGCACAGCCGCGTCCAAAAATACCCGCCCGAAGGCCGGGGCGCCAAGTTCGTCCAGCGGAAAGAGGCCACAAAAACGGGTGGGCTATAGCCTTGGGGGGTGGGGCTGGCCAACTTCGTCCGCCGGACTTCGAATGGCGCGAGACTTTGCGAGGCGCCTCCGTGTGCGAAAAATAGGCCGTGGGCACAGCCGCGCCAAAATACCCACCCGAAGGCCGGGCGCCAAGTTCGTCCAGCGGAAAGAGGCCACAAAAGCGGGTTGGCTATAGCCTTGGGGGTTGGGCTGGCCAACCTCGTCCGCCGGACTCGGAATGGCGCGAGACTTTGCGAGGCACCTCCGTGTGCCAAAAATAGGCCGCGGGCACAGCCGCGCCCGATAGTACCCGCCCGAAGGCCGGGGCGCCAAGTTCGTCCAGCGGAAAAAGGCCACAAAAACGGGTGGGCTATAGCCTTAGGGGGTGGGGCTGGCCAACCTCATCCGCCGGACTCAGAAAGGCGCGAGACTTTGCGAGGCGCCTCCGTGTACCAAAAATAGGCTGCGGGCACAGCCGCGCCCAAAAATACCGCCCGAAGGCCGGGGCGCCAAGTTCGTCCAGCGGAAAAAGAACACAAAAACGGGTGGGCTATAGCCTTGGGGGGTAGGGCTGGCCAAATTCGTCCGCCGGACTCGACTCGGAATGGCGCGAAAGACTTGCCAGCGCTCCGTGCCAACACAGGGCCGCGGGCACAGCCGCGCCCAAAATACCCGCCCAAGGCCGGGCTATAGCCTTGGGGTGGGCCTGGCCAACTTCTGTCCCGCTCGGCCTCGGAATGGGGCGAGACTTTGTGAACGCCTCCGCGTGCCAGGGCCAGGCCGCGGCCACAGCCGCGCCCTGCAACATAACCGCCTTAAGGTCGGGGCACCAAGTTCACCTGTGGGGCCAGCGGAAAGAGGCCATAAAACGGGTGGGCTATAGCCTTGGGGGAGGGTTGGCACAACTTCTGTCCGCCGGACTCAGAATGGTGTGAGACTTTGCGAGGCGCCTCCGTGTACTGGAATAGGGCCACGGGTACAGCTGCCACTAAAAATAACCGCCCAATGGTCGGGCGCCAAGTCCCTAATGGCTGGCCAAAAATCTGGAATATAGCCTCAAAGTGTGGGCTACCCACTTGGGCTACTGGACTTGGAATTAAGCGAGATTTGCGAGTGGCCTCCACAAGGTTAAAAAGTAAATCACCAAGGCTTCGCGAAGCAAGTCTGTCCAGTGGAAAACGGACAAAAACGGGTGGCCATAACCTTGGGAGGGGTCGGGCGATCAGTCACGACTGGCGCGGGCGAGATCGCAGCGCCTCCGCTGTCCTGGTGTCAGGCCGCAAGCCATATCCACGCCAAAATTAACCTCTCGAAGGTCTGCACACATGCCAAGTTCGGCTCCGGCGGAAAGATCTCACAAAAACGGGTGGGCTATAGCCTTGGGGGTTGGGGGCTAGCCAACCGTCGTCCGCTCGGGCTCCCGGAATGGGGGCGAGACTATGCCAGCGGCTCCGCGTGCTGCAAAAATAGGCTGCCGGGCACAGCCACGCCCAAAAATAACACCCTCCATGTTGAGCTCAGCTCCAAACTCGCCCGGCTGGAAAAATGGGGCCAAAAACGGGTGGAACCCAGCCTTGGGGGAGGGGCTGTCCCACTCTGGGTCCGGGCCGGACTCCGGATTGGGGCAAGACTCTTACGAGCGGCCTGCGCGTGCCAAAATAGTCAGCTGGTACAGCCTCACCCAAAAATACCACCAAGGCCGGGCGCGCCCAAACTGCCCTGCAGAAAATGGCCAAAAACGGGTGGGCCATAGCCTTGGGAGGGCCTGGGCCGACTTTCTGTCCGCCTCGGGCTCCGGGTCGGGGCGAGACTTTGCGAACGGCTTCAGGAAAGGGGGGGCCAGTCCGCAAGGCACAGCTGCCTAAAAATAATACTTCCGCCGAAGGCTACGGGGGCCAAGTTCTGCCCAGCGAAAAGAGTGCTGCAGCTTGAGGCTTGCAGCCTTGGGGGAGGCTGGCCAACTTCGTCACCCTGACTCGAATGGCAATGACTTTGTGAGGCGGCTCGTGCTGGGCCAAATAGGCCACTGGTACAGCCGCTACTAAAAATAACCGGCTCAATGCCAAGGCGCGCCTGTTCGGCTCAGCGGAAAGAGGCCACAAAAACGGTGGCTTATAGCCTTGGGGTGGGCAGCCCAGCACCTGTCCGCTCGGACTGGGAATGGCGCGAGATCTTTGCAGGCGCCCGTGGTGCTGGTAAAATAGGTCGCGGGCACAGCCGCGCCTAAAAATACCTGGGCCCGGGGCGGCCGGGCGCGTGTCTGCCCAGCGGGAAAGAGGCCACAAACGGGTGGGCTATAGCCTTGGGGCAGTGGGCTGGCTAATCTCGGGTCCGCACGGACCTTCCGGAATGGCGCGAGACTTTGCGAGGCGGCCTCCGTGTGCTGAAGATAGGCCACGGCACAAGCCACTAAAAATATCCCCGGGGGCCTAAGGCCGGGCGCCAAGTTCGCCCAGCGGAAAGAGGCCACAAAACGGTGGGCTATAGCCTTGGGGTTGGGCCAGCCAACTTCGTCCGCTGACTCTGAATACATGCCAGACTTTGCGAGCGGCCTCCGTGGTTCCCAAAAATAGGCCAGCTGACACAGCCAGCCAAAATACCCGCCCGAAGGCCGGGCGCCAAGTTTCGCCCAGCTTAAAGAGGCCACAAAAACGGTGGGCTATAGCCTTGGGGGGCGGTTGCTGGCCACTTCGTCCGCTCGGACTCGGAATGGCGCGACACTTTGCGCAGGCGCTCTGCGGTGCCTGCCAAATAGGCTGCGGGCACAGCCGCACCTAAAATACTCGGCCGAAGGCCGGGCGCCAAGTTCGCCCCAGCAGAAAGAGG
Source organism: Citrus sp. QX-2021 (assembly GCA_030444885.1). Lineage (NCBI taxonomy): Eukaryota > Viridiplantae > Streptophyta > Magnoliopsida > Sapindales > Rutaceae > Citrus > Citrus sp. QX-2021. Next base: position 51,233 of record JAUJEF010000015.1, on the reverse strand, counting down.
CTACAAAAACGGTGGGCTATAGCCTCCTGGGGGGGGGCTGGCCAACTCTCGTCCGCCTCGGACTCGGAATGGCGCGAGACTTGCGAGGCGCTCCAGCCATTGTGCCAGCCGGGCGGGCACAGCCGCGCCCAAAAATACTCCGCCCGAAGGCCGGGCGCCAAGTTCGGCCCAGCTGAAAGAGGCCGGCAAAAACGGGTGGCGCTATAGCCTTCGGGCAGGGGCGGCCAAATCTCACCGCTCGGACTCGAATGGTGGCGCGAGACTTTGCGAGGCGTCTGCGCGTGCCAAAATAGGGCGCGGGCACAGCCGCGCCCAAAAATACCCGCCCGAAGGCCGGGCGCCAAGTTCGTCCAGCGGAAAGATGGCCACAAAACGGTGGGCTATAGCCCTGGGGGTGGCGCTGGATAACTTCGTCCACCGGACTCGGAATGGCGCGAGACTTCTGCGAGGCGCTCCGTGTGCTGTAAAATAGGCCACAAGCACAGCCGCGCCTAAAAATACCCGCCCAAGGCCGGGCGCCAAGTTCGGTCCAGCGGAAAGAGGCCACAAAACGTGGTGGGCTATAGCCTTGGGGCGGGGGCTGGCCAACTGGCCCGCCCTGACTCGAATGGCGCGAGACTTTGCGAGGCGCTCCGCAGATGCCAAAGAGGGCTCAAGGGCACAGCCGCGCCCAAAAATACCCGCCCCAAGGCCGGGCGCCAAGTCCCATCCAGCTGAAAGAGGCCACAAAATCGGGTGGGCTATGCCTTGGGGGTGGGGCTGGGCTAACTTCGGCCCGCCGGACTCTGAATGGCGCGAGACTTTGCGAGGCGCCTCCGTGTGCTAAAAATAGGTCACGGGCACAGCCGCGCCCAAAAATACCCGCCCGAAGGCCGGGCTGCCAAGTTCGCCCAGCGGAAAGAGGCCAAAAACGGGTGGGCTATAGCCTTGGGGGTGGGGGCTGGACAACTTCCTCCGCCTCGGACTCTGCGGAATGGCGCGAGACTTTACAGGTGCCTCCGTGTGCAAAAAATAGGCTGCGGCACAGCCGCGCTCTAAAAATACCCACCCAAGGCCGGCGCGCCAAGTTCGGCCCAGCGGAAAGAGGCCAAAAAACGGGTGGGCTATAGCCTTGGGGGTGGGGCTGGCCAACTTCGCCCCGCCGGACTCGGAATGGCGCGAGACTTTGCGAGGCGCCTCCGTGTGCTGTGGGCCAGGCTGCCGGGCACAGCCGCGCCCAAAAATACCCTCCCGAAGGCCGGGGCGCCAAGTTCGCCCAGCGGAAAGAGGCCACAAAAACGGGTGGGCTATAGCCTCGGGGTGGGGCTGGCCAACTGGGTCCGCTGGACTCGAATGGCGCGAGACTTTGCGAGGCGCCCTTGCAGCTAAAATAGGTCATGGCACAGCCGCCGCCCAAAAATACCCTCCCGAAGGCCGGGGCCAAGTTCGGCCCAGCGAAAAAGGCCACAAAACGGTGTGGGCTATAGCTGGCCGACTGTCCGGACCCGAATGGGCTGGCCAACTGCCAAAATGGCTCCGCCGGACTCCGAATGGCGCCTAAGAGACTCTTGCGAGCTTGGGGCCTCCCACTGCGCGCCGACTGGAATGGTAGAGGCAAGGGCACAGGCCGCGCCCAAAAATACCCGCCCAAGGCCGGGGGCGCCAAGTTCGGTCCAGCAGCGGAAAGAGGCCACAAAACGGGTGGGCTATAGCCTGGGGGTGGGGCTGGCCAACCTCACCCGCCTCGGACTCTGAATGGCGCGAGACTTTGCGAGGCGCCTCCGTGTGCCAAAATAGGCTGCGGGCACAGCCGCGCCTAAAATACCTTCCCAAAAGCCAGGGGCGCCAAGTTCTGGCCCAGCGGAAAGAGGCCACAAAACGGTTGGGCTATAGCATTGGGGGCTGGGGCTGGCCAACTTCGTCCGCTCAGGACCTGCAGCTAATGGCATGCCAGACTTTGCGAGGCGCGCTCCTGGTGCCAAAAACAGTAGCCAACTGGGGTTGGCACAGTCTATTTGCGAATGCAAAATACAGGTCCTTCGTATGCGACAATGGCGGGCCCAAGTTCGTCCAGCGGAAAGAGGCTACAAAAACGGGTGGGCTATAGCCTTGGGGGAGGGGCTGGTATATTTCTTGGTCCGCCGGACTCCTGAATGGCGCGAGACTTTGCGAGGCGCCTCCCGTGCCCAAAATAGCCGCGGACACAGCCGCGGCTTAGTAAATAATTGCCCAAAGGCCGGGTTGTCTGCAAGTTCGGCCCAGCGTAAAGAGGCCACAAAAACGGTGGCGCAGGGGCCGCCTTGGGGGCTGGGGCTGGCTAACTCTGTCCGCCGGACTCCTAATGGCGCGAGACTTTGCGAGGCGCTCCGTGGCACCAAAAATAGGTCATGGCACAGCCACGCCTGTGCACACCTGCCCGAAGGCCGGGGCGCTAAGTTCGTCCCAGCGGAAAGAGGCCACAAAACGGGTGGGCTATAGCCTTGGGGGTGGGGTTGGCCAACTTCGCTCCGCCGGACTCAATGGCGCTGAGACTTTATGAGGCGGCTCCACCAGTGCCCAATAGGCCGCTGGAGCACAGCCGCGCTAAAATACCCTCCCTGGAAGGCCGGGCGCCAAGTTCAGCCCAGCGGAAAGAGGCCACAAAAACGGGTGGGCTATAGCCTTGGGGGTGGGCTGGCCAACTTCGTCCGCAGGACTCGCAATGGCGCGAGACTTTGCGAGGCGCCTCCGTGGTGCTGTGGCCAGGCCATGGTGCACAGCCGCACTTCCTAAAATACCCGCCCAAGGCTGGGGCGCCAAGTCTGGTCCAGCGAGAAAAAGGCCACAAAACGGGTGGAAGGCATAGCCTTGGGGGTGGGGCTGGCCTGTAGCTACTAAAGACATGCACGCCGGATCTTGGAATACCGCGAGACTCAAGCGAGGGCGCCTCCGCAAAGGCAAAAATAGGGCTATCAAACAAACGGGTGGCAGCCGCTGCTTGGGGTGGAAAAATACTCGGCTCAAGGCCGAATACTTGGCGCCAAGTTCGCCCAGCGGAAAAAGGCCACAAAAACGGTGGGCTTAAAAGGCCTTGGGGGTGGGCCTGGCTAAACTTAACTGCCCACGCTGGACTTTGAATGGCGCGAGACTTTGCGAGGCGGCTCCATGTGCCAAAATAGGTCATGGGCACAGCCGCGCTTAAAATACCCGCCCAAGGCTGTGGCGCCAAGTTCCGGCACAGCGGAAAGAGGCCACAAAAACGGTGGGCTATAGCCTTGGGGTGGGCTGGCTAACTTCGCGTCTCGCCGGACATTGGAATGGCGCGAGACTTTGCGAGGCGCCTCCGCTGCCTAAAATAGGCCGCGGGCACAGCTGCGCCAAAAATACCCGGCCCGAAGGCCGGGCGCCAAGTTCATCCAGCGGAAAAGGCCACAAAACGGGTGGGCTATAGCCTTGGGGGTGGGGCTGGCCAACTTCGCCCGCCGGACTCCTAATGGCGCGAGACTTTGCGCAGGCGCCCGTGTGTGGGGCTAGGGCCGGCGTTGCACAGCCGCGCCCAAAAATACCCACCCGGTGAAGTCCGGGCGCCAAGTTCGTCCCAGCGCAAAGAGGCCACAAAACGGGTGGGCTATAGCCTTGGGGGTGGGCTGGCCAACTTCGTCCGCCTCGGACTCCTGGAATGGTACGAGACTTTGCGAGGCGCTCCGCTTAAGTGCAAAATATAGGTCAGCTAAAGGGCACAGCCGCTATGCCTGAGGTGGGGTTAATACTCCCGCTTCAAGGCCGGGCGCTAAGTCTCGTCCAGCGAAAGAGGCCACAAAAACGGTGGGCTTATAGCAGGCCTGGGCGCGGGCTGGGCCAACTGTCGTCCGGGCCGACTGAATGGCGCGAGACTTACAGGCGCCTCAGCGTAGAATAAAAAATAGGCCGGGGCACAGCCGCGCCTAAAAATACCCTACCCGAAGGCCGGGCGCCAAGTTCAGCTTCCAGCGGAAAGAGGCCACAAAACGGGCAGGGCTATAGCCTAGGGGTCGGGGCTGGCCAACTTCGTCCCGCCTGACCTCGAATGGCGAGACTTCATCTTGCGAGGCGCCTGTGTGGGAAAACAGGGTCACGTGGCACAGCCGCGCCAAAAATACCCGCCCGAAGGCCGGGCGCCAAGTTCTGGCTCCAGGGAAAGAGGCCACAAAAACGGGTGGGCTATAGCTGGGGGGTGGGGCTGGCCCACTTCTATCCGCCGCTGATCGGAATGGCGCGAGACTTTGCGAGGCGCCTCTGTGCTGTGAAATAGGCCAGCTGGCACAGCCGCGCCCAAAATACCCGCCCAAGTCCGGGCGCCAAGTCTGGTCCAGCCAGGAAAGAGGCCACAAAACGGGTGGGCTATAGCCTTGGGGGTGGGGCTGGCTAAACTTCGTCCGCCGGACTTGGAATGGCGCGAGACTTTGCGAGGCGCCTCCGTGTGCCAAAATAGGTCATGGCACAGCCAATGCTTAAAAATACCCGCCCGGGCTGCCGGGGCGCCCAAGTTCACCAAGCGGAAAGAGGCCATAAAAACGGGTGGGCTATAGCTCTGGGGGATGGGGTTGGCTAACTTCATCCCGCGGACTCGGAATGGCGCGAGACTTTCGCGAGGCGCCCGTCCAGCCAGTGCAGCAAAATAGGCCATCGCCGGCATAGCTGCCCGCCAAAAGAGGCTACAAAAACGTGGTGGGCGGAGGCCGGGCGCCAAGTCTCGCCCACTCCGAATGGAAAAGGCCACAAAACGGGTGGGCTATAGCCTTGGGGGTTGGTACTGCCCAACTTCATCCGCCGGACTCTGAATGGTGGCGCGAGACTTGGCGAGGCGTCGTCCGTAGCTGCTCAAATAGGCCGCAGGCAAATGGCCACAGCCGCGCCAAAAATACCCGCTCAAGCAAGGCCGGGCGCCAAGTTCGCCCAGATGGAAAAGGCCACAAAACGGGTGGGCTATAGCCTTGGGGGGGGGGGGTTGGCAAACTTCGTCCACTGGACTCCGAATGGCGCGAGATTTTGCGAGGCACCTCCGTGCGTGAAAAAATAGGCCGCGGGCACAGCCGCCTCCTAAAATACCCGCCCGAAGGCCGGGGCGCCAAGTTCGCCCAGCGGAAAAGGCCACAAAACGTGGTGGGCTATAGCCTTGGGGGCTGGGGCTAACTTCGTCCGCCTCGGACTCGGAATGGCGCGAGACTTTGCGAGGCACCTCCGTGTGCCAAAATAGGTCAGCGGCACAGCCGCGCACAAAATACCCGCCCAAGGCCGGGCGCCAAGTTCAGTCCCATGGAAAGCCACAAAACGGTGGGCTATAGCCTTGGGGGTGGGGCTGGCCCACTTCGTCCGCCCGGACCTCGAATGGCGCGAGACTTTGCGAGGCGCTCCGTGTGCTGCAAATAGGCCGCGGCACAGCCGCGCCCAAAATACCCGCTCAATGCCAGGGCGCCAAGTTCGGGCTCCAACGGAAAAAGACCACAAAAACGGGTGGGCTATAGCCTGGGGCGTGGGGCTGTCCAACCCTCGTCCGCTCGGATTGGAATGGCGGAGATTGGGCGAGGCGCTCCGTGACGCTGTGAATAGGGTCATGTGGGCACAGCCGGGCCTGTAAAATACCAGCTCGCAGGCCAAGCGCGCCAAGTTCGGCTCCAGCTGCAAAAGGCCAAGCAAAAACGTGCGGGCTATAGCCTCAAAGTAGGTTGGCCAACCCTGGCCCGCCTCGGACTCGGAATGGCATGAGACTTTTATGCAGGTGCCTCCGTGGTACCAAAATAGGCCGTGTGAACAGCCACGCCCAAAAATACCCGCCCGAAGACCGGGCGCCAAGTTCGTCCATGTGTAAAGAGGCTATAAAAACGGAGTGGGCTATAGCCTTGGGGGTGGGGCTGGCTAACTTCTGTCCTCGCCTGACTCCGGAATGGCGCGAGACTTTGCGAGGCGCTCCGTGCGCCTGTAAATGGGCCGCGGTGGCTGGCCGCGTCAGTAACACTCCTCCCGAAGGCCGAGGCGCTAAGTTGGCCTCAGCGGGAGCAGGCACACAAAAACGGTGGCCTATAGCCTTAAAGGTTGGGGCTGTCCAACTTCTCGCCTACTGACCCCGGAATGGTAGCGCGAGACTTTGCGGTAGGTGCTCCATGTGCCACAACAGGGTCGGGCGTGGCACAGCCGCACCTCAGTGCCACTCAGCCCAAGATCAGGCGCCAGCTCTGGCTCCAGCCTGTAGGTGCGCCACAAAACTAAAGGGCTATAGTATGGGCTCAAAGGCAGGCTAACCGGGCCCAGCCGGATTCGAATGGTGCTAGTATTCTTGCGAGGCGCTTCCGTGTGCTGTAAAGGCCAAGCCGCGGGCACAGCCACGTCCAAAAATAACCTACCGAAGGCCGGGCGCCATGTTCGTCCCAGCTGAAAGAGGCCATAAAAACGGCGGGGAAGTATAGCTCTCAAATGGGTCAGGCCAACTTCATCCGCTCGGACTCCGGAATGGCGTGGAGACTTTGCGCAGGCGCGTCCGTCTACTGTGGTCAGGTCAGCGAGCACAGCCGCGCCCAAAATACCCGGCCTGAAGGCCGGGCGCCTGCTCCGTCTCAGGCCGGGAAAAGGCCACAAAAAAACGCCTCGGCTATAGCCTGGGGGTTGGGGCTGTCTAACTTCGTCCGCCGGACGCGGAATGGTGCGAGACTTTGCGAGAGGCGCTCCATGTGCTAAAATAGGCTGGGCGGGCATTGGCCGCGCCTTAAAAATACTCCACCCGAAGGTCGGGGCGCCAAGTCTGGTTCAATGGGAAAGAGGCTACAAAAACGGGTAAAGCTATAGCTTTGGGGGTGGCGCTAATAACTTCGCGTCCCGCCGGACTTGAATGGCGAAAGATTTTATGGTAGGTAGGCACTCCGTGTGCGTGGGCCAGCCGCGAGCATACCCCCGCCCAAAAAAATACCAGCCTCCGGGCGTCTGGCGCTGTCTGGTCCAAAGCGGGAAATAGGCCAAAAACGGGTGGCCATAGCTCTAAAGTTGGGGTTAGCCAACTTTGTCCGTCGACCTCGTGGAATGGCGCGAGACTCATGCGAGGCGCTCCGCGGTGCCAAAAATAGGCTGCGGGCACAGCTGCGCTCAAAAATACCCGCCCGAAGACCTGGCGCCAAGTCTGGCTCCAATGGAAAGAGGCCACAAAAACTGTGGGCTATAGCCTTGGGGCGGCTGGCCCACTTCGGCCCGCCTCGGACTCCGCATGGCGCGAGATTTTTACAGGCACCTCCAGGCGCCCCAAAAATAGGTCAAAGGCACAGCTGCGCCCAAAAACACTCGGCCGAAGGCCTCACAACATGTTCGGGCCCAGCCGGAAAGAGGCCACAAAAACGGTTGGCTATAGCCTTGGGGGTAAGGCTGGCCAATCTTCATCCGCTCGGACTCGGAATGGCGAGACTTTCTGCGGGACGCCTCCGTGTGCTGTAAAATAGGCCGCGAGCACAGCCAGAGCCCAAAAAGACCCACCCTCGAAGGCCGGGCGCCCAAGTTCGGGCTCAGCGGAAAGAGGCCACAAAATCGGTGGTGGGCTTATAGCCTTGGGGCTTGGGGCTGTCCACAATCTCGGTCCGCTGGACTCCGGAATGGCGCGAGACTTTACGCAGGCGCCTCCGTAGGCCGCTGGAATAGGCTGCGGGCACAGTCACGCTAAAAATACCCGCCCGGTCACTGCACGCTGCTTCATTCCAGCGGAAAAAGGCCACAAAACGTGGTGGGCTGTAGCCTTGGGGGTGGGGTTGGCCAACCTCGCCCGCTCGGACTCTGAATGGCGCGAGACTTTGCGGGGTGCCTCCGTGAGCCAAAAATAGGTCAGCGAAAGCACAGCCACTTCCAAAATACCTCGGCCGAAGGCCGGGGCGCCAAGTTCGTCTCCAGGCTGCAAGAGGCCACAAAACGTGTGGGCTATAGCCTTGGGGTTGGGGGCTGTCCAACTTCTGTCAACTCTGACTCGGAATAGCGCGACTCATTGCGAGGCGCTCCGTGTGCCAGCACAGGCTGGCGGTCACAGCCGCGCCTAAAAATACCCGGGCTCGAAGGCCGGGCTTTAAGTCTGCCCCAGCTGGAAAAAGGCTACAAAAACGGGTGGGCTATAGCCTTGGGGGTGGGCTGGCTAACTTCTGGCTCGCTCTGACTCGAATGGAGCGCAGACATTGCAGAGGTTCCTGTGTGCTGAAAATCATGTCAAGGCACAGTCATGACTCCAACAATACCTCCGCCCGAAGGCCGGGCGCCAAGTCTGGCCCAGCGGAAAGAGGCCACAAAACGGGTGCGCTATAGCCTCGGGGGTGGGGTTGGCAAACTTCATCCGCTCGGACTCCAAATGGCGCGAGGCCTCTGCGAGGCGCTCCGTGTGCTGTGGCCAGGCCGCGGGCACAGCCGCGCCCAAAAATACCCGCCCGAAGGCCGGGCGCCAAGTTCGCCCAGCGGAAAGAGGCCACAAAACGGGTGGGCTATAGCCTTGGGGGTGGGGCTGGCCAACTTCGTCCGCCGGACTCCGAATGGCGCGAGACTTTGCGAGGCGCGCCGTGTGCCAAAAATAGGCCGCGGCACAGCCGCGCCTAAAAATACCCCGCCCAAGGCCGGGCGCCAAGTTCGCCCAGCGGAAAGAGGCCACAAAACGGGTGGGCTATAGCCTTGGGGGTGGGGCTGGCCAACTTCGTCCGCCGGACTCCGAATGGCGCGAGACTTTGCGAGGCGCCTCCGTGTGCCAAAATAGGCGGGCACAGCCGCGCCTAAAAATACCCGCCCGAAGGCCGGGCGCCAAGTTCGTCCAGCGGAAAGAGGCCACAAAACGGGTGGGCTATAGCCTTGGGGGTGGGGCTGGCCAACTTCGTCCGCCTCGGACTCCGAATGGCGCGAGACTTTGCGAGGCGCCCCGTGTGCCAAAAATAGGTCACGGGCACAGCCGCGCCTAAAATACCCGCCCGAAGGCCGGGCGCCAAGTTCGGCCCAGCGGAAAGAGGCCACAAAACGGGTGGGCTATAGCCTTGGGGGTGGGGCTGGCCAACTTCGTCCGCTGGACTCGAATGGCGCGAGACTTTGCGAGGCGCCTCCGTGTGCCAAAATAGGCCGCGGGCACAGCCGCGCCAAAAATACCCGCCCGAAGGCCGGGCGCCAAGTTCGTCCAGCGGAAAGAGGCCACAAAACGGGTGGGCTATAGCCTTGGGGGTGGGGCTGGCCAACTTCGTCCGCCGGACTCGAATGGCGCGAGACTTTGCGAGGCGCCTCCGTGCGCTGTGGGCCAGGCCGCGGGCACAGCCGCGCCTAAAAATACCCGCCCAAGGCCGGGCGCCAAGTTCGTCCAGCGGAAAGAGGCCACAAAACGGGTGGGCTATAGCCTTAGGGGGTGGGGCTGGCCAACTTCGTCCGCCGGACTCCGAATGGCGCGAGACTTTGCGAGGCGCCCTCGTGGGCCAAAAATAGGCCGCGGGCACAGCCGCGCCCAAAAATACCCGCCCGAAGGCCGGGGCGCCAAGTTCGTCCAGCGGAAAGAGGCCACAAAAACGGGTGGGCTATAGCCTTGCGGGTGGGGCGGGCCAACTTCGTCCGCCGGCAAACGAATGGCGCGAGACGTTGCGAGGCGCCACCGTGTGCCAAAGAAATAGGCCGCGGGGCACAGCCGCGCCTAAAAATACCCGCCCGAAGGCCGGGCGCCAAGTTCGGCCCAGCGGAAAGAGGCCACAAAACGGGTGGGCTATAGCCTTGGGGGGTGGGGCTGGCCAACTTCGTCCGCCGGACTCCGAATGGCGCGAGACTTTGCGAGGCGCCTCCGTGTGCCAAAAATAGGCCGCGGGCACAGCCGCGCCCAAAAATACCCGCCCGAAGGCCGGGGCGCCAAGTTCGTCCAGCGGAAAGAGGCCACCAAAACGGGTGGGCTATAGCCTTGGGGGTGGGGCTGGCCAACTTCGTCCGCCGGACTCCGAATGGTGCGAGACTTTGCGAGGCGCTCCGTGTGCCAAAATAGGCCGCGGGCACAGCCGCGCCTAAAATACCCGCCCAAGGCCGGGCGCCAAGTTCGGCCCAGCGGAAAGAGGCCACAAAACGGGTGGGCTATAGCCTTGGGGGTGGGGCTGGCCAACTTCGTCCGCCGGACTCCGAATGGCGCGAGACTTTGCGAGGCGCCTCCGTGTGCTGTGGCCAGGCCGCGGGCACAGCCGCGCCTTAAAAATACCCGCCCGAAGGCCGGGCGCCAAGTTCGTCCCAGCGGAAAGAGGCCACAAAAACGGGTGGGCTATAGCCTTGGGGGGTGGGGCTGGCCAACTTCATCCGCAGGACTCGAATAGGCGCGAGACTTTGCGAGGCGCCTCCGTGTGCAAAAATAGGCCGCGGGCACAGCCGCGCCCAAAAATACCCGCCCGAAGGCCGGGCGCCAAGTTCGTCCAGCGGAAAGAGGCCACAAAACGGGTGGGCTATAGCCTTGGGGGTGGGGCTGGCCAACTTCTCCCGCCGGACTCCGAATGGCGCGAGACTTTGCGAGGCGCCTCCGTGTTCATAAAATACGCCGCCGGCAGAACAGCGCACAAAATTAAACGACCGAAGTCCGGGGAGCCAAGTTCGTCCAGCGGATAGAGGCCACAAAAACGGGTGGGCGATAGCCTTGGGGTGGGGCTGGCCAACTTCGTCCCGCCGGACTCGAATGGCGCGAGACTTTGCGAGGCGCTCCGTGTGCCAAAAATAGGCCGCGGGGCACAGCCGCGCCTAAAAATACCCGCCCGAAGGCCGGGCGCCAAGTTCGGCCCAGCGGAAAGAGGCCACAAAACGGGTGGGCTATAGCCTTGGGGGTGGGGCTGGCCAACTTCGTCCGCCGGACTCGAATGGCGCGAGACTTTGCGAGGCGCCTCCGTGTGCCAAAAATAGGCCGCGGGCACAGCCGCGCCTAAAAATACCCGCCCGAAGGCCGGGCGCCAAGTTCGCCCAGCTGGAAAGAGGCCACAAAACGGGTGGGCTATAGCCTTGGGGGTGGGGCTGGCCAACTTCGTCCGCCGGACTCGAATGGCGCGAGACTTTGCGAGGCGCCTCCGTGTGCCAAAAATAGGCCGCGGCACAGCCGCGCCTAAAATACCCGCCCGAAGGCCGGGCGCCAAGTTCGTCCCAGCGGAAAGAGGCCACAAAACGGGTGGGCTATAGCCTTGGGGGTGGGGCGGGCCCACGTCGTCCGCCGGACTCCGAATGGCGCGAGACTTTGCGAGGCGCCCCGTGTGCTGTGGCCATAGGCCGCGGGCACAGCCGCGCCCAAAATACCCGCCCGAAGGCCGGGCGCTAAGTTCGCCCAGCGGAAAACGGCCACAACCCGGGTGGGCTATAGCCTTGGGGGGTGGGGCTGGCCAACTTCGTCCGCCGGACTCCGAATGGCGCGAGACTTTGCGAGGCGCCTCCGTGTGCCAAAAATAGGCCAAGGGCACAGCCGCGCCCAAAAATACCCGCCCGAAGGCCGGGGCGCCAAGTTCGTCCAGCGGAAAGAGGCCACAAAAACGGGTGGGCTATAGCCTTGGGGGGTGGGGCTGGCCAACTTCGTCCGCCGGACTCCGAATGGCGCGAGACTTTGCGAGGCGCCCGTGTGCCAAAATAGGCCGCGGGCACAGCCGCGCCAAAAATACCCGCCCGAAGGCCGGGCGCCAAGTTCGCCCAGCGGAAAGAGGCCACAAAACGGGTGGGCTATAGCCTTGGGGGTGGGGCTGGCCAACTTCGTCCGCCGGACTCGAATGGCGCGAGACTTTGCGAGGCGCCCGTGGGCCTAAATTGGCCGCGGGCACAGCCGCGCCCAAAAATACCCGCCCGAAGGCCGGGGCGCCAGGTTCGTCCAGCGGAAAGAGGCCACAAAACGGGTGGGCTATAGCCTTGGGGGTGGGGCTGGCCAACTTCGTCCGCCGGACTCGAATGGCGCGAGACTTTGCGAGGCGCCCGTGTGCCAAAAATAGGCCGCGGGCACAGCCGCGCCCAAAAATACCCGCCCGAAGGCCGGGCGCCAAGTTCGGCCCAGCGGAAAGAGGCCACAAAACGGGTGGGCTATAGCCTTGGGGGTGGGGCTGGCCAACTTCGTCCGCTCGGACTCGAATGGCGCGAGACTTTGCGAGGCGCTCCGTGTGCCAAAAATAGGCCGCGGGCACAGCCGCGCCAAAAATACCCGCCCGAAGGCCGGGCGCCAAGTTCGCCCAGCGGAAAGAGGCCACAAAACGGGTGGGCTATAGCCTTGGGGGTGGGGCTGGCCAACTTCGTCCGCTCGGACTCGGAATGGCGCGAGACTTTGCGAGGCGCCTCCGTGCTGGGCAATAGGCCATGGGCACAGCCGCGCCTAAAATACCCGCCCGAAGGCCGGGCGCCAAGTTCGTCCCAGCGGAAAGAGGCCACAAAACGGGTGGGCTATAGCCTTGGGGGTGGGGCTGGCCAACTTCTCCGCCGGACTCCGAATGGCGCGAGACTTTGCGAGGCGCCTCCGTGTGCTAAAATAGGCCGCGGGCACAGCCGCGCCAAAAATACCCGCCCGAAGGCCGGGCGCCAAGTTCGGCCCAGCGGAAAGAGGCCACAAAACGGGTGGGCTATAGCCTTGGGGGTGGGGCTGGCCAACTTCGTCCGCTCGGACTCCGAATGGCGCGAGACTTTGCGAGGCGCCTCCGTGCAGCCAAAAATAGGCCACGGGCACAGCCGCGCCCAAAAATACCCGCCCGAAGGCCGGGCGCCAAGTTCGTCCAGCGGAAAGAGGCCACAAAAACGGGTGGGCTATAGCCTTGGGGGGTGGGGCTGGCCAACTTCGTCCGCCGGACTCCGAATGGCGCGAGACTTTGCGAGGCGCCTCCGTGTGCCAAAAATAGGCCACGGGCACAGCCGCGCCCAAAAATACCCGCCCGAAGGCCGGGGCGCCAAGTTCGGCCCAGCGGAAAGAGGCCACAAAACGGGTGGGCTATAGCCTTGGGGGTGGGGCTGGCCAACTTCGTCCGCCGGACTCGAATGGCGCGAGTCTTTGGGTGGCGCCTCCGTGGGCAAAAATTGGCCCGCGGGCACCGCCGCGCCCAAAATACCCGCCCGAAGGCCGGGGCGCCAAGTTCGTCCAGCGGAAAGAGGCCACAAAAACGGGTGGGCTATAGCCTTGGGGGGTGGGGCTGGCCAACTTCGTCCGCCGGACTCGAATGGCGCGAGACTTTGCGAGGCGCCTCCGTGTGCCAAAAATAGGCCATGGGCACAGCCGCGCCTAAAAATACCCGCCCGAAGGCCGGGCGCCAAGTTCGTCCAGCGGAAAGAGGCCACAAAAACGGGTGGGCTATAGCCTTGGGGGTGGGGCTGGCCAACTTCGTCCGCCGGGACTCGAATGGCGCGAGACTTGCGAGGCGCCTCCGTGTGCTGTGGGCCAGGCCCATGGGCACAGCCGCGCCCAAAAATACCCGCCCGAAGGCCGGGCGCCAAGTTCGCCCAGCGGAAAGAGGCCACAAAAACGGGTGGGCTATAGCCTTGGGGGTGGGGCTGGCCAACTTCGTCCGCCGGACTCGAATGGCGCGAGACTTTGCGAGGCGCCTCCGTGTGCCAAAATAGGCCGCGGGCACAGCCGCGCCTGTAAAATACCCGCCCGAGGCCGGGCGCCAAGTTCGTCCAGCGGAAAGAGGCCACAACATCGGGTGGGATATAGCCTGGGGGGGTGGGGCTGGCCAACTTCGTCCGCCGGACTCCGAATGGCGCGAGACTTTGCGAGGCGCCTCCGTGTGCCAAAAATAGGCCGCGGGCACAGCCGCGGCCTAATATACCCGCCCGAGGGCCGGGGCGCCAAGTTCGTCCAGCGGAAAGAGGCCCCACGAACGGGTGGGCTCTAGCGTTGGGGGGTGGGGCTGGCCAACTTCGTCCGCCGGACTCCGAATGGCGCGAGACTTTGCGAGGCGCCTCCGTGTGGCAAAGATAGGCCCCGGGCACAGCCGCGCCCAAAATACCCGCCCGAAGGCCGGGCGCCAAGTTCGTCCAGCGGAAAGAGGCCACAAAACGGGTGGGCTATAGCCTTGGGGGTGGGGCTGGCCAACTTCGTCCGCTCGGACTCGAAATGGCGCGAGACTTTGCGAGGCGCCTCCGTGTGCCAAAATAGGCCGCGGCACAGCCGCGCCAAAAATACCGGCCCGAAGGCCGGGCGCCAAGTTCGTCCAGCGGAAAGAGGCCACAAAACGGGTGGGCTATAGCCTTGGGGGTGGGGCTGGCCAACTTCGTCCGCCTGGACTCGGAATGGCGCGAGACTTTGCGAGGCGCCCGTGTGCCAAAAATAGGCCGCGGGCACAGCCGCGCCAAAAATACCCGCCCGAAGGCCGGGCGCCAAGTTCGCCCAGCGGAAAGAGGCCACAAAAACGGGTGGGCTATAGCCTTGGGGGTGGGGCTGGCCAACTTCGTCCGCCGGACTCGAATGGCGCGAGACTTTGCGAGGCGCTCCGTGTGCTAAAATAGGCCGCGGGGCACAGCCGCGCCCAAAAATACCCGCCCGAAGGCCGGGCGCCAAGTTCGCCCAGCGGAAAGAGGCCACAAAACGGGTGGGCTATAGCCTTGGGGGTGGGCTGGCCAACTCTCGTCCGCCGGACTCGGAATGGCGCGAGACTTTGCGAGCGCCTCCGTGTGCCAAAAATAGGCCGCGGCACAGCCGCGCCTAAAAATACCCGCCCGAAGGCCGGGCGCCAAGTTCGCCCAGCGGAAAGAGGCCACAAAACGGGTGGGCTATAGCCTTGGGGGTGGGGCTGGCCAACTTCGTCGTCCGCTGGACTCGGAATGGCGCGAGACTTTGCGAGCGCCTCGTGTGCCAAAATAGGCAGCGGGGCACAGCCGCGCCTAAAAATACCCGCCCGAAGGCCGGGCGCCAAGTTCGTCCAGCGGAAAGAGGCCACAAAACGTGGTGGGCTATAGCCTTGGGGGTGGGGCTGGCCAACTTCGGTCCGCCGGACTCGGAATGGCGCGACACATTGCGAGGCGCCTCCGTGTGCCAAAAATAGGACCCGGGAACAGCCGCGACAAAACATACCCGCCGGTCGGCGGGGGCGCGAGGTTGGCCCTGCGGATAGAGGCCACAAAAACGGGTGGGCTATAGCCTTGGGGGGTGGGGCTGGCCAACTTCGTCCGCCGGACTCGAATGGCGCGAGACTTTCCGAGGCGCCTCCGTGTGCCAAAATAGGCCGCGGGCACAGCCGCGCCCAAAATAACCGCCCGAAGGCCGGGCGCCAAGTTCGGCCCAGCGGAAAGAGGCCACAAAAACGGGTGGGCTATAGCCTTGGGGGTGGGGCTGGCCAACTTCGTCCGCCGGGCGGACTCGGAATGGCGCGAGACTTTGCGAGCAGCCTCCGTGTGCCAAAAATAGGCCGCGGGCACAGCCGCGCCTCAAAAATACCCGCCCGAAGGCCGGGCGCCAAGTTCGCCCAGCGGAAAGAAGGCCACAAAACGGGTGGGCTATAGCCTTGGGGGGTGGGGCTGGCCAACTCCATCCGTCAGACTCCGAATGGCGCGAGACTTTGCGAGGCGCCTCCATGTGCCAAAAATAGGCCGCGGGCACAGTCGCGCCCCAAAATAACCGCCCGAAGGACGGGGCGCCAAGTTCGTCCAGCGGAAAGACGCGACAAAAACGGGTGGGCTCTAGCCTTGGGGGGTGGGCTGGCCAACTTCGGTCTCGCCGGACTCGAATGGCGCGAGACTTTGCAAGCGCGCCTCCGTGTGCCAAAAATAGGCCGCGGGCACAGCCGCATCCAAAATAACCACCCGAAGGCCGGGCGCCAAGTCTGGCCCAGCGGAAAGAGGCCACAAAACGGGTGGGCTATAGCCTTGGGGGTGGGGCTGGCCAACTTCGTCCGCCCGGACTCGGAATGGCGCGAGACTTTGCGAGCGGCTCCGTGCGCCAAAAATAGGCAGCGGGCACAGCCGCGCCCAAAAATAACCGCCCGAAGGCCGGGCGCCAAGTTCGTCCAGCGGAAAAAGGCCACAAAAACGGGTGGGCTATAGCCTTGGGGGGTGGGGCTGGCCAACTCGTCCCGCTCGGACTCGGAATGGCGCGAGACTTTGCGAGCGCCTCCGTGTGCTGTAATAGGCCGCGCGGGCACAGCCACGCCCAAAAATAACCGCCCAAGGCCGGGCGCCAAGTTCGGCCCAGCGGAAAAGGCCACAAAACGGGTGGGCTATAGCCTTGGGGGTGGGGCTGGCCAAAGTTCGTCCGCCGGACTCGGAATGGCGCGAGACTTTGCGAGGCCCCCGTGTGCTAAAAATAGGCCACGGAACAGCAGCGCCCAAAAATAACCGCCCGAAGGCCGGGCGCCAAGTTCGTCCAGCGGAAAAGGCCACAAAAACGGGTGGGCTATAGCCTTGGGGGTGGGGCTGGCCAACTTCGTCCGCCGGACTCGGAATGGCGCGAGACTTTGCGAGGGGCCTCCGTGTGCCAAAAATAGGCCGCGGGCACAGCCGCTCACAAAAATAACCGCCCGAAGGCCGGGGCGCCAAGTTCGTCCAGCAGAAAAAGGCCACAAAAACGGGTGGGCTATCACCTTGGGGGGTGGGGCTGGCCAACTTCGTCCGCCGGACTCGGAATGACGCGAGACTTTGCGAGGGCCCTCCGTGTGCTGAAAATACGCCGCGGGCACAGACGCACCCAAAAATAACCGGCCGAAGGCCAGAGCGGCAAGTTCGTGCAGCGGAAAAAGGCCACTAAAGCGGGTGGGCCATAGCCTTGGGAGGCGGGGCTGGCCCACTTCATCCGCCCGACTCAGAATGGCGCGAGAGTTTGGGAGGGGTCTCCGTGTGCCAAAAATAGGCCGCGGGCACAGCCGCACCCAAAAATAACCGCCCGAAGGCCGGGGCGCCATGTTCGTCCAGCGGAAAAAGTCCACAAAAACGGGTGGGCTATAGCCTTGGGGGGGGGCTGGCCAACTTCCGTCCGCCGGACTCGGAATGGCGCGAGACTTTGCGAGCGGCCTCCGTGTGCCAAAAATAGGCCACGGGGCACAGCCGCGCCAAAAATAACCGCCCTCGGCCGGGCGCCAAGTTCGTCCAGCGGAAAAAGGCCACAAAAACGGGTGGGCTATAGCCTTGGGGGGTGGGGCTGGCCAACTTCGTCCGCCGGACTCGGAATGGCGCGAGACTTTGCGAGGGGCCTCCGTGTGCCAAAAATAGGCCGCGGGCACAGCCGCGCCCAAAAATAACCGCCTGAAGGCCGGGGCGCCAAGTTCGTCCAGCGGAAAAAGGCCACAAAAACGGGTGGGCTATAGCCTTGGGGGGTGGGGCTGGCCAACTTCGTCCGCCGGACTCGGAATGGCGCGAGACTTTCCGAGGCGCCTCCGTGTGCCAGAAATAGGCCATGGCACAGCCGCGCCTAAAAAATAACCGGCCCGAAGGCCGTGGCGCCATGTTCGTCCTGCGGAAAAGGGCTCAAATAAGGGGTGGGCCATAGCCTTGGGGGGTGGGGCTGGCCAACTTCGTCCGCCGGACTCGGAATGGCGTGAGACTTTGTGCCTCCGTGTGCCAAAAATAGGCCGCGGGCACAGCCGCGCCCGAAGATACGCGCCCGGGGGCCGGGGCGCCAAGGTCGTCCAGCGGACGGAGGCCACCAAAACGGGTGGG
Organism: Citrus sp. QX-2021; assembly: GCA_030444885.1. Lineage (NCBI taxonomy): Eukaryota > Viridiplantae > Streptophyta > Magnoliopsida > Sapindales > Rutaceae > Citrus > Citrus sp. QX-2021. The sequence continues at coordinate 33,695 of JAUJEF010000015.1, read as the reverse complement.
CTATAGCCTTGGGGGGTGGAGCAGGCCAAGTTCGTCCGCCGGACTCGGAATGGATCGAGACTTTACGAGCGGCCTCCATGTGCCAAACTAGGCTGCAGGCACAGCCGTGCCCAAAAATAACCGCCCGAAGGCCGGGGCGCCAAGTTCGTCCAGCGGAAAAAGGCCACAAAAACGGGTGGGCTATAGCCTTGGGGGGTGGGGCTGGCCAACTTCGTCCGCCGGACTCGGAATGGCGCGAGACTTTGCGAGGGGCCTCCGTGTGCCAAAAATAGGCCGCGGGCACAGCCGCACCCAAAAATAACCGCCCGAAGGCCGGGGCGCCAAGTTCGTCCAGCGGAAAAAGGCCACAAAAACGGGTGGGCTATAGCCTTGGGGGGTGGGGCTGGCCAACTTCGTCCGCCGGACTCGGAATGGGGCGAGACTTTGCGAGCGGCCTCCGTGTGCCAAAAATAGGCCATGGGCACAGCCGCGCCCAAAAATAACCGCCCGAAGGCCGGGGCGCCAAGTTCGTCCAGCTGTAAAAGGCCAAGCAAACAAGCGGGCTATAGCCTTGGCGGGCGGGGCTGGCCCACTTCTGTCCGCCTCGAACTCGAATGGCGCGAGACTTTGCGAGGGCCCCCGTGGTATTAAAATTAGCCGCGCTGCGACAGCCGCCCTGCAACAACTAATTCAAGGCCGGGCGCCAAGTTCGTCCAGCGAAATAGGCCACAAAACGGCAGCTATAAATTGGGGCATTGGCTAACTTCGACCGGACTCGCAATGGCTGGTAGACTTTGCGAGGGGCCACGGTGCTGTAATAGGCCGTGGCACAGCTGCCCAAAAATAACCGCCCGAAGGCTGGGCGCCAAGTTCGTCCAGCGGAAAGGCCATAAAACGTGCTGGCTATAGCCTTGGGAGGCGGGAAGGCCAACTGGCCCGCTTGACTCCAGAATGGCGCTGACTTTCTCCGAGGGGCCTCCGTGTCCCCAAAATAGGCAGCGGGCACAGCCGCGCCAAAAAAATAAACCTCCCGAAGGTCTGCTCCCCAAGTTCATCCGCCAGGAAAATGCCCAAAAACAGGTGGGCTATAGCCTTGGGGGAGGTGGGCTGGCCAACTCTGTCCGCTCGGACTCGGAATGGCGCGGGACTTTGCGAAGGGCCTCCGTAGCCTGCCAAAATGAGGCTGTCACAGCCGCACCCAAAAATAAGCGCCCGAAGGCCGGTCCCCAAGTTCGTCCAGCCGGAAAAATGCCAAAAAACGGGTGGGCTATAGCCTGGGAGAGGGGCTGGCCAACTTCGGTCCGCCTCGGACTCGGAATGGGAGCGACTTTTACGAGGCCTCCGTGTACCAAAAAATAGGCCCCGGGCACAGCCACTCCAAAAAATAAATGCCCGAAGGTCGGTCGCCAAGTTTGTCCAGCCGTGAAAAAGGCCACAAAACGGGTGGGCTATAGCCTTGGGAGGCGGGCTGGCCAACTTCGTCCGCCTCGGACTCGGTATGGGGCGAGACTTTGCGAGCGGCCTCCAAATGCCAAAAATAGTCCGTGGCGAAAGCAGCCGAGCCCAAAACTAACCTCCCGGGTCTGCGGTCCCCAAACCCGCGAGCGGAAAAACGCCAAAAACGGGTGGGCTATAGCCTTGGGGGAGGTGTTGGGCAACTTCGTCCGCTGGACTCGGAATGGGGTGAGACTTTGCGAAGGGCCTCCGCGATGCCCAAAATAGGCCATGGGCACAGCCGCGCCCAAAAATAACCGCCCAAGGCTGGGCGCCAAGTTCGTCCAGCGGAAAAATGGCCAAAACGGGGTGGGCTATAGCCTGGGGGAGGGGCTGGCCAGACTCTAGTCCGCCGGACTCGAAATGGGGCGAGACATTGCGAGCGGCCTCTGCGTGCCAAAAATAGGCCACGGGACACAGCCGCGCCTAAAACTAAGTGCCTGAAGGTCGGCGCTCCCAAACTTTGTCCTACGGAAAAATGGCCAAAAAATGGGTGGGCCATAGCCTTGGGGAGGGCTGGCCAAATTTCATCCGCCTTTTCTGACTCGGAATGGGGCGAGACTTTTAGAGTGGCCTCCGTGTGCCAAAAATAGGCCGTAGAGCACAGCCGCGCCCAAAAATAACCCCGAAAGGTCGGCCAGCCCAAAACCCCCAGCGGAAAATGCCCAAAAAATGGGTGGGCTATAGCCATGGGGGAGGGCTGGCCAACTTCGTCCGCCGGACTGGTAATGGGGCGACACTTTCGAGCGGCCTCCGTGTCTGCGAAAAATAGGCCCGCGGGCACAGCCACGCCTTAAAAATAAGCCACCAAGGCTGGCGCCAAGTTCGTCCAGCGGAAAAATGCCCAAAAATGGGTGGGCTATAGCCTTGGGGGAGGGGCTGGCCAACCTGTCCGCCGGACTCGGAATGGGGCGAGACATTGCGAGCGCCTCTGCGTGTGCCAAACGTAGGCCACGGGCACAGCCACGCCCAAACCTAAACGTCTGAAGGTCAAGCCTCCCCAAACCCCCGCCAAAATGGCCAAAATGGGTGGGCCATAGCCTTGGGGGAGTGGGCTGCCAAAGTTACGTCTCGCTCGGACTTCGGAATGGGCGAGACTTTGTGAGACTCGAAATGGGGCCAGACTTTGCGAGGGGCCACCGTGTACTAAAAATAGTCCGTGGGCACAGCCGCGCCCAAAAATAAGCTCCTGAAGGTCCGGTCCCCAAGTTCGTCCGTCGCAAAAATGCCCAAAAAACGGGGGGGCTATAGCCTTGGGTGGAGAGGCTGGCCAAGTTCGTCCGCTGGGCTCGGAATGGGGCGAGACTTTACGATGGCCTCCGTGTGGCAAACATAGGCCGCGGGCACTACCGTGCACAAAAATAAGCAGCCGAAGGTCCCGTCCCCAAGTTCGGCTATCCTTGGGGAGGGCTGGCCAAGTTCTATCCGCCGGACTTGGGGCCAGACTTTGCGAGGGGCCTCCGTGTGCCAAAAATAGGTCGCGGGCACAGCCGCACCCAAAAATAAGCGCCCGAAGGTGCGGTCCCCAAGTTCGTCCGCCGCAAAAATGGCCAAAAAATGCTTGGGCTATAGCCTTGGTGGGAGGGGCTGGCTGTTCGTCCCGCCGGTGTCGGAATTGGGCCACACTTTGCGAGGGGTCTCCGTGTGCGAAAAATAGGTTGCGGTCACAGCCGCGCCCAAAGTAAGCACCCGAAGGTCCCATCCCCAAGTTCGTCCGCCGCAAAAATGCCCAAAAAACGGGTGGGCTATAGCCTTGGGGGGAGGGGCTGGCCAAGTTCGTCCGCCGGACTCGGAATGGGGTGAGACTTTGCGAGGGGCCTTCATGTACGAAAAATAGGCCGCGGGCACAGCCGCGCCCAAAAATAAGCACCCAAGGTCCCGTCCCCAAGTTCGTCCGCCGCAAAAGTGCCCAAAAAACGGGTGGGCTACAGCCTAGGGGGGGAGGGGCTGGCCAAGTTCGTCCGCCGGACTCGGAATTTGGCCAGACTTTACGAGGGGCCTCCGTGTACAAAAATAGGCCACGGGCACAGCCGCACCCAAAAATAAGCGCCCGAAGGTGCGGTCCCCAAGTTCGTCCGCCGCAAAAATGCCCAAAAAATGCTTGGGCTATAGCCTTGGTGGGAGGGGCTGGCCAAGTTCGTCCGCCGGACTCGGAATTGGGCCACACTTTGCGAGGGGTCTCCGTGTGCGAAAAATAGGTTGCGGGCACAGCCGCGCCCAAAGTAAGCACCCGAAGGTCCCATCCCCAAGTTCGTCCGCCGCAAAAATGCCCACAAAACGGGTGGGCTATAGCCTTGGGGGGAGGGGCTGGCCAAGTTCGTCCGCCGGACTCGGAATGGGACCAGACTTTGCGAGGGGCCTCCGTATGCCAAACGTAGGCCACGGGCACAGCCGCACCCAAAAATAAATGTCTGAAGGTCCGCTCCCCATGTTTGTCCGCCGCAAAAAGGCCCAAAAAACGGGTGGGCTATCGCCTTGGGGGATGGGGCTGCCCAAGTTCGTCTGCCGGACTCGGAATGGGGCCAGACTTTGCGAGGGGCCTCCGTGTGCTAAAAATAGGTTTCGGACACAGCCACGCCCAAAAATAAGCACCCGAAGGTCCGGTCCCCAAATTCGTCCGCCGTAAAAATGCCCAAAAATCGGGTGGGCTATAGCCTCGGGGGGAGGGGCTGGCCAAGTTCGTCCGCCGGACTCAGAATGGGGCCAGACTTTGTGAGGGGCCTCCGTGAGCCAAAAAAACGCTGCGGGCACAGCCGTACCCAAAAATAAGCGCCCGAAGGTCCGGTCCCCAAGTTCGTCCGCCGCAAAAATGCCCAAAAAACGGGTGGGCTATAGCCTTGGGGGGAGGGGCTGGCCAAGTTCGTCCGCCGGACTCGGAATGGGGTGAGACTTTGTGAGGGGCCTTCATGTGCAAAAAATAGACCGCGGGCACAGCCGCGCCCAAAAATAAGCACCCAAGGTCCCGTCCCCAAGTTCGTCCGCCGCAAAAGTGCCCAAAAAACGGGTGGGCTACAGCCTAGGGGGGGAGGGGCTGGCCAAGTTCGTCCGCCGGACTCGGAATTTGGCCAGACTTTACGAGGGGCCTCCGTGTGCAAAAATAGGCCACGGGCACAGCCGCACCCAAAAATAAGCGCCCGAAGGTGCGGTCCCCAAGTTCGTCCGCCGCAAAAATGCCCAAAAAATGCTTGGGCTATAGCCTTGGTGGGAGGGGCTGGCCAAGTTCGTCCGCCGGACTCGGAATTGGGCCACACTTTGCGAGGGGTCTCCGTGTGCGAAAAATAGGTTGCGGGCACAGCCGCGCCCAAAGTAAGCACCCGAAGGTCCCATCCCCAAGTTCGTCCGCCGCAAAAATGCCCACAAAACGGGTGGGCTATAGCCTTGGGGGGAGGGGCTGGCCAAGTTCGTCCGCCGGACTCGGAATGGGACCAGACTTTGCGAGGGGCCTCCGTATGCCAAACGTAGGCCACGGGCACAGCCGCACCCAAAAATAAACGTCTGAAGCTCCGCTCCCCATGTTTATCCGCCGCAAAAAGGCCCAAAAAACGGGTGGGCTATCGCCTTGGGGGATGGGGCTGCCCAAGTTCGTCTGCCGGACTCGGAATGGGGCCAGACTTTGCGAGGGGCCTCCGTGTGCTAAAAATAGGTTTTGGACACAGCCACGCCCAAAAATAAGCACCCGAAGGTCCGGTCCCCAAATTCGTCCGCCGTAAAAATGCCCAAAAATCGGGTGGGCTATAGCCTCGGGGGGAGGGGCTGGCCAAGTTCGTCCGCCGGACTCAGAATGGGGCCAGACTTTGTGAGGGGCCTCCGTGAGCCAAAAAAACGCTGCGGGCACAGCCGTACCCAAAAATAAGCGCCCGAAGGTCCGGTCCCCAAGTTCGTCCGCCGCAAAAATGCCCAAAAAACGGGTGGGCTATAGCCTTGGGGGGAGGGGCTGGCCAAGTTCGTCCGCCGGACTCGGAATGGGGTGAGACTTTGTGAGGGGCCTTCATGTGCGAAAAATAGGCCGCGGGCACAGCCGCGCCCAAAAATAAGCACCCAAGGTCCCGTCCCCAAGTTCGTCCGCCGCAAAAGTGCCCAAAAAACGGGTGGGCTACAGCCTAGGGGGGGAGGGGCTGGCCAAGTTCGTCCGCCGGACTCGGAATTTGGCCAGACTTTGCGAGGGGCCTCCGTGTACCAAAAATAGGTCGCGGGCACAGCCGCGCCTAGAAATAAGTGCCTGAAGGACCGGTCCCCATGTTTGTCCGCCTCAAAAATGCCCAAAAAACGCTTGGGCTATAGCCTTGGGGGGAGGGGATGGCCAAGTTCATCCGCCGGACTCGGAATGGGGCAAGACTTTACGAGGGGCCTCCGTGTGCAAAAATAGGCCACGGCCACAGCCGTACCCAAAAATACCCGCCCGAAGGTGCGGTCCCCAAGTTCGTCCGCCGCAAAAATGCCCAAAAAATGCTTGGGCTATAGCCTTGGTGGGAGGGGCTGGCCAAGTTTGTCTGCCGGACTCGGAATGGCGCGAGACTTTGCGAGGCACATCCGTATGCCAAAAATAGGCCGCGGGCACAGCCGCGCCCAAAAATACCCGCCCGAAGGCCGGGGCGCCAAGTTCGTCCAGCGGAAAAAGGCAACAAAAACGGGTGGGCTATAGCCTTGGGGGGTGGGGCTGGCAAACTTCATCCGCCGGACTCGGAATGGCGCGAGACTTTGCGAGGCACCTCCGTGTGCCAAAAATAGGCCACAGCCACAGCCGCGCCCAAAAATACCCGCCCGAAGGTCGGGGTGCCAAGTTCGTCCAGCGGAAAAACGCCACAAAAACGGGTGGGCTATAGCCTTGGGGGGTGGGGCTGGCCAACTTTGTCTGCCGGACTCGGAATGGCGCGAGACTTTGCGAGGCACCTCCGTGTGCCAAAAATAGGCCGCGGCCACAGCCCCGCCCAAAAATACCTGCCCGAAGGCCGGGGCGCCAAGTTCGTCCAGCGGAAAAACGCCACAAAAACGGGTGGGCTATAGCCTTGGGGGGTGGGGCTGGCCAACTTTGTCTGCCGGACTCGGAATGGCGCGAGACTTTGCGAGGCACCTCCGTGTGCCAAAAATAGGCCGCGGCCACAGCCCCGCCCAAAAATACCTGCCCGAAGGCCGGGGCGCCAAGTTCGTCCAGCGGAAAAACGCCACAAAAACGGGTGGGCTATAGCCTTGGGGGGTGGGGCTGGCCAACTTTGTCTGCCGGACTCGGAATGGCGCGAGACTTTACGAGGCTCCTCCATGTGCCAAATATAGGACGCGGGCACTACCACGCCCAAAAATACCCGCCCGAAGGCCGCGGTGCCAAGTTCGTCAAGCGGAAAAAGGCCACAAAAACGGGTGGGCTATAGCCTTGGGGGGTGGGGCTGGCCAACTTCGTCCGCCGGACTCGGAATCGCGCGAGACTTTTCGAGGCGCCTCCGTGTACCAAAAATAGGCCGCGGGCACAGCCAAACCCAAAAATACCCGCCCGAAGGCCGGGGCGCCAAGTTTGTCCAGCGGAAAAAGGCCACAAAAACGGGTGGGCTATAGCCTTGGCGGGTGGGTCTGGCCAACTTCGTCCGCAGGACTCGGAATGGCGCGAGACTTTGCGAGGCACCTCTGTGTGCCAAAAATAGGCCGCGGGCACAGCCGCGCCCAAAAATACCCGCCCGAAGGCTGGGGCGCCAAGTTCGTCCAGCGGAAAAAGGCTACAAAAAAGGGTGGGCTATAGCCTTGGGGGGTGGGGCTGGCAAACTTCATCCGCCGGACTCGGAATGGCGCGAGACTTTGTCGAGGCACCTCCGTGTGCCAAAAATAGGCCACGGCCACAGCCGCACCCAAAAATACCCGCCCGAAGGCCGGGGCGCCAAGTTCATCCAGCGGAAAAATGCCACAAAAACGGGTGGGCTATAGCCTTGGGGGGTGGGGCTGGCCAACTTTGTCTGCCGGACTCGGAATGGCGCGAGACTTTGCAAGGCAACTCCGTGTGCCAGAAATAGGCCGCGGCCACAGCCGCGCCCAAAAATACCCGCCCGAAGGCCGGGGCGCGAAGTTCGTCCAGCGGAAAAAGGCCACAAAAACGGGTGGGCTATAGCCTTGGGGGGTGGGGCTGGCCAACTTCGTCCGCCGGACTCGGAATGGCGCGAGACTTTGCGAGGCGCCTCCGTGCGCCAAAAATAGGCCGCGGGGACAGCCAAACCCAAAAATACCCTCCCGAAGGCCGGGGCGCCAAGTTCGTCCAGCGGAAAAAGGCCACAAAAACGGGTGGGCTATAGCCTTGGGGGGTGGGGCTGGCCAACTTCGTCCGCAGGACTCGGAATGGCGCGAGACTTTGCGAGGCACCTTCGTGCGCCAAAACTAGGCCGCAGACACAGCCGCGCCCAAAAATACCCGCCCGAAGGCCGGGGCGCCAAGTTCGTCCAGCGGAAAAAGGGTACAAAAACGGGTGGGCTATAGCCTTGGGGGGTGGGGCTGGCAAACTTCATCCGCTGGACTCGGAATGGCGCGAGACTTTGTGAGTCACCTCCGTGTACCAAAAATAGGCCACGGCCACAGCCGCGCCCAAAAATACCCACCCGAAGGCCGGGGCGCAAAGTTCGTCCAGCGGAAAAACGCCACAAAAACGGGTGGGCTATAGCCTTGGGGGGTGGGGCTGGCCAACTTTGTCTGCCGGACTCGGAATGGTGCGAGACTTTGCGAGGCTCCTCCGTGTGACAAAAATAGGCCACGGACACAGCCGCGCCCAAAAATACCCGCCCGGTGGCCGGGGTGCCAAGTTCATCCAGCGGAAAAAGGCCACAAAAACGGGTGGGCTATAGCCTTGGCGGGTGGGGCTGGCCAACTTCGTCCGCCGGACTTGGAATGGCGCGAGACTTTGTGAGGTGCCTCCGTGTGCCAAAAATTGGCCGCGGGCACAGCCGCGCCAAAAAATACCCGCCCGAAGGCCGGGGCGCCAAGTTCGTCCAGCGGAAAAAGGCCATAAAAACGGGTGGGCTATAGCCTTGGGGGGTGGGGCTGGCCTACTTCGTCCGCAGGACTCGGAATGGCGCGAGGCTTTGCGAAGCGCCTCCGTGTGCCAAAAATAGGCCGCGGGCACAGCCGCGCCCAAAAATACCCGCCCGAATGCTGGGGCGCCAAGCTCGTCCAGCGGAAAAAGGCCACAAAAACGGGTGGGCTATAGCCTCGGGGGGTGGGGCTGGCCAACTTCGTCCGCCGGACTCGGAATGGCGCGAGACTTTGCGAGGCACTTCCGTGTGCCAAAAATAGGCCGCGGCCACAGCCGTATGCAAAAATAACCACCGGAAGGCCGGGGCGCCAAGTTCGCCAGCGGAAAAATGGCCAAAAAACGGGTGGGCTATAGCCTTGGGGGGAGGGGCTGGCCAACTTCGTCCGCCGGAATCGGAATGGGGTGAGACTTTGCGAGCGGCCTCCGCATGCCAAAAATAGTCCGTGGGCACAGCCACGCCCAAAAATAACCCTCCGATGGTCGGCGCCCCCAAACCCCCCCGCGGAAAAATGGCCAAAAAACGGGTGGGCTATAGCCTTGGGGGGAGGGGCTGGCCAACTTCGTCCGCCGGACTCGGAATGGGGCGAGACTTTGCGAGCATCCTCCGCGTGCCAAAAATAGGCTGCGGGCACAGCCGCGCCCAAAAAAACCTGCCCGAAGGCCAGCGCGCCCAAACCTCCCAGCGGAAAAACGCCACAAAAACGGGTGGGCTATAGCCTTGGGGGGTGGGGCTGGCCAACTTCGTCCGTAGGACTCGGAAAGGCACGAGACTTTGTGAGGTGCCTCCGTGCGCCAAAAATAGGCCGCGGTCACAGCTGCGCCCAAAAATACCCGCCGAAAGCCGGGCCGCCAAGTTCGTCCAGCGGAAAAAGGCCACAAAAACGGGTGGGTTATAGCCTTGGGGGGTGGGGCTGGCCAACTTCGTCCGCCGGACTCGGAATGGCGCGAGACTTTGCGAGGCACTTCCGTGTGCCAAAAATAGGCTGCGGCCACAGCCGCGCCAAAAAATACCCGCCCGAAGGCCGGGGCGCCAAGTTCGTCCAGCGGAAAAAGGCCACAAAAACGGGTGGGCTATAGCCTTGGGGGGTCGGGCTGGCCAACTTCGTCCGCCGGACTCGGAATGGCGAGAGACTTTACGAGGCACCTCCGTGTGCCAAAAATAGGCCGCGGGCAATGCCGCGCCTAAAAATACCTGCCCGAAGGCCGGGGCGCCAAGTTCGTCTAGCGGAAAAAGGCCACAAAAACGCGTGGGCTATAGCCTTGGGGGGTCGGGCTGGCCAACTTCGTCCGCCGGACTCGGAATGGCGAGAGACTTTGCGAGGCACCTCCGTGTGCCAAAAATAGGCCGCGGGCACAGCCGCGCCCAAAAATACCCACCCGAAGGCCGGGGCGCCAAGTTCGTCCAGCGGAAAAAGGCCACAAAAACGGGTGGGTTATAGCCTTGGGGGGTGGGGCTGGCCGACTTCGTCCGCCAGACTCGGAATGGCGTGAGACTTTGCGAGGAGCCTCCGTGTGCCAAAAATAGGCCGCGGACACAGCCGCGCCCAAAAATACCCGCCCGAAGGCCGGGGCGCCAAGTTCGTCCAGCGGAAAAAGGCCACAAAAATGGGTGGGCTATAGCCTTGGGGGGTCGGGCTGGCCGACTTCGTCCGCCGGACTCGGACTGGCGAGAGACTTTGCGAGGCACCTCCGAGTTGCAAAAATAGGCCGCGGGCACAGCCGCGCCCAAAAATACCCGCCCGAAGGCCGGGGCGCCAAGTTCGTCCAGCGGAAAAAGGCCACAAAAACGGGTGGGTTATAGCCTTGGGGGGTGGGGCTGGCCGACTTCATCCGCCAGACTCGGAATGGCGCGAGACTTTGCAAGGCACCTCCGTGCGCCAAAAATAGGCCGCGGACACAGCCGCGCCCAAAAATACCCGCCCGAAGGCCGGGGCGCCAAGTTCGTCCAGCGGAAAAAGGCCACAAAAATGGGTGGGCTATAGCCTTGGGGGGTCGGGCTGGCCGACTTCGTCCGCCGGACTCGGACTGGCGAGAGACTTTGCGAGGCACCTCCGAGTTGCAAAAATAGGCCGCGGGCACAGCCGCGCCCAAAAATACCCGCCCGAAGGCCGGGGCGCCAAGTTCGTCCAGCGGAAAAAGCCCACAAAAACGGGTGGGCTATAGCCTTGGGGGGTGGGGCTGGCCAACTTCGTCCGCAGGACTCGGAATGGCGCAAGACTTTGCGAGGCACCTCCGTGCGCCAAAAATAGGCCGTGAACACAGCCGCGCCCAAAAATACCCGCCCGAAGGCCGGGGCGCCAAGTTCGTCCAGCGGAAAAAGGCTACAAAAACGGGTGGGCTATAGCTTTGGGGGGTGGGGCTGGCAAACTTCATCCGCCGGACTCGGAATGGCGCGAGACTTTGCGAGGCACTTCCGTGTGCCAAAAATAGGCCGCGGCCACAGCCGTATGCAAAAATAACCACCGGAAGGCCGGGGCGCCAAGTTCGCCAGCGGAAAAATGGCCAAAAAACGGGTGGGCTATAGCCTTGGGGGGTGGGGCTGGCCGAGTTCGTCCGCCGGACTCGGACTGGCGAGAGACTTTGCGAGGCACCTCCGAGTTGCAAAAATAGGCCGCGGGCACAGCCGCGCCCAAAAATACCCGCCCGAAGGCCGGGGCGCCAAGTTCGTCCAGCGGAAAAAGCCCACAAAAACGGGTGGGCTATAGCCTTGGGGGGTGGGGCTGGCCAACTTCGTCCGCAGGACTCGGAATGGCGCAAGACTTTGCGAGGCACCTCCGTGCGCCAAAAATAGGCCGTGAACACAGCCGCGCCCAAAAATACCCGCCCGAAGGCCGGGGCGCCAAGTTCGTCCAGCGGAAAAAGGCTACAAAAACGGGTGGGCTATAGCCTTGGGGGGTGGGGCTGGCAAACTTCATCCGCCGGACTCGGAATGGCGCGAGACTTTGCGAGGCACTTCCGTGTGCCAAAAATAGGCCGCGGCCACAGTCGTATGCAAAAATAACCACCGGAAGGCCGGGGCGCCAAGTTCGCCAGCGGAAAAATGGCCAAAAAACGGGTGGGCTATAGCCTTGGGGGGTGGGGCTGGCCAACTTTGTCTGCCGGACTCGGAATGGTGCGAGACTTTGCGAGGCTCCTCCGTGTGACAAAAATAGGCCGCGGACACAGCCGCGCCCAAAAATACCCGCCCGATGGCCGGGGTGCCAAGTTCATCCAGCGGAAAAAGGCCACAAAAACGGGTGGGCTATAGCCTTGGCGGGTGGGGCTGGCCAACTTCGTCCGCTGGACTTGGAATGGCGCGAGACTTTGTGAGGTGCCTCCGTGTGCCAAAAATTGGCCGCGGGCACAGCCGCGCCAAAAAATACCCGCCCGAAGGCCGGGGCGCCAAGTTCGTCCAGCGGAAAAAGGCCATAAAAACGGGTGGGCTATAGCCTTGGGGGGTGGGGCTGGCCTACTTCGTCCGCCGGACTCGGAATGGCGCGAGACTTTGTGAAGCGCCTCCGTGTACCAAAAATAGGCCGCGGGCACAGCCGCGCCCAAAAATACCCGCCCGAAGGCCGGGGCGCCAAGTTCGTCTAGCGGAAAAAGGCCACAAAAACGCGTGGGCTATAGCCTTGGGGGGTCGGGCTGGCCAACTTCGTCCACCGGACTCGGAATGGCGAGAGACTTTGCGAGGCACCTCCGTGTGCCAAAAATAGGCCGCGGGCAATACCGCGCCTAAAAATACCTGCCCGAAGGCCGGGGCGCCAAGTTCGTCTAGCGGAAAAAGGCCACAAAAACGCGTGGGCTATAGCCTTGGGGGGTCGGGCTGGCCAACTTCGTCCGCCGGACTCGGAATGGCGAGAGACTTTGCGAGGAACCTCCGTGTGCCAAAAATAGGCCGCGGGCACAGCCGCGCCCAAAAATACCCGCCCGAAGGCCGGGGCGCCAAGTTCGTCCAGCGGAAAAAGGCCACAAAAACGGGTGGGCTATAGCCTTGGGGGGTGGGGCTGGCCGACTTTGTCCGCCAGACTCGGAATGGCGTGAGACTTTGCGAGGAGCCTCCGTGTGCCAAAAATAGGCCGCGGACACAGCCGCGCCCAAAAATACCCGCCCGAAGGCCGGGGCGCCAAGTTCGTCCAGCGGAAAAAGGCCACAAAAATGGGTGGGCTATAGCCTTGGGGGGTCGGGCTGGCCGACTTCGTCCGCCGGACTCGGACTGGCGAGAGACTTTGCGAGGCACCTCCGAGTTGCAAAAATAGGCCGCGGGCACAGCCGCGCCCAAAAATACCCGCCCGAAGGCCGGGGCGCCAAGTTCGTCCAGCGGAAAAAGGCCATAAAAACGGGTGGGCTATAGCTTTGGGGGGTGGGGCTGCCCAACTTCGTCCGCCGGACTCGAAATGGCGTGAGACTTTGCGAGGAGCCTCCGCGTGCCAAAAATAGGCCGCGGGCACAGCCGCGCCCAAAAATACCCGCCCGAAGGCCGGGGCGCCAAGCTCGTCCAGCGGAAAAAGGCCACAAAAACGGGTGGGCTATAGCCTTGGCGGGTGGGGCTGGCCAACTTCGTCCGCTGGACTTGGAATGGCGCGAGACTTTGTGAGGTGCCTCCGTGTGCCAAAAATTGGCCGCGGGCACAGCCGCGCCAAAAAATACCCGCCCGAAGGCAGGGGCGCCAAGTTCGTCCAGCGGAAAAAGGCCATAAAAACGGGTGCGCTATAGCCTTGGGGGCTGGGGCTGGCCTACTTCGTCCGCCGGACTCGGAATGGCGCGAGACTTTGCGAAGCGCCTCCCTGTGCCAAAAATAGGCCGCGGGCACAGCCGCGCCCAAAAATACCCACCCGAAGGCCGGGGCGCCAAGTTCGTCCAGCGGAAAAAGGCCACAAAAACGGGTGGGCTATAGCCTTGGGGGGTCGGGCTGGCCAACTTCGTCCGCCGGACTCGGAATGGTGAGAGACTTTGCGAGGCACCTCCGTGTGCCAAAAATAGGCCGCGGGCACAGCCGCGCCCAAAAATACCCGCCCGAAGGCCGGGGCGCCAAGTTCGTCCAGCGGAAAAAGGCCACAAAAACGGGTGGGCTATAGCCTTCGGGGGTGGGGCTGGCCGACTTCGTCCGCCAGACTCGGAATGGCGTGAGACTTTGCGAGGAGCCTCCGTGTGCCAAAAATAGGCCGCGGACACAGCCGCGCCCAAAAATACCCGCCCGAAGGCCGGGGCGCCAAGTTCGTCCAGCGGAAAAAGGCCACAAAAAAGGGTGGGCTATAGCCTTGGGGGGTGGGGCTGGCAAACTTCATCCGCCGGACTCGGAATGGCGCGAGACTTTGCGAGTCACCTCCGTGTACCAAAAATAGGCCGCGGCCACAGCCGCGCCAAAAAATACCCACCCGAAGGCCGGGGCGCAAAGTTCGTCCAGCGGAAAAACGCCACAAAAACGGGTGGGCTATAGCCTTGGGGGGTGGGGCTGGCCAACTTTGTCTGCCGGACTTGGAATGGTGCGAGACTTTGCGAGGCTCCTCCGTGGGACAAAAATAGTCCGCGGACACAGCCGCGCCCAAAAATACCCGCCCGATGGCCGGGGTGCCAAGTTCATCCAGCGGAAAAAGGCCACAAAAACGGGTGGGCTATAGCCTTGGCGGGTGGGGCTGGCCAACTTCGTCCGCTGGACTTGGAATGGCGCGAGACTTTGTGAGGTGCCTCCGTGTGCCAAAAATTGGCCGCGGGCACAGCCGCGCCAAAAAATACCCGCCCGAAGGCCGGGGCGCCAAGTTCGTCCAGCGGAAAAAGGCCATAAAAACGGGTGGGCTATAGCCTTGGGGGGTGGGGCTGGCCTACTTCGTCCGCCGGACTCGGAATGGCGCGAGACTTTGCGAAGCGCCTCCGTGTGCCAAAAATAGGCCGCGGGCACAGCCGCGCCCAAAAATACCCGCCCGAAGGCCGGGGCGCCAAGTTCGTCTAGCGGAAAAAGGCCACAAAAACGCGTGGGCTATAGCCTTGGGGGGTCGGGCTGGCCAACTTCGTCCGCCGGACTCGGAATGGCGAGAGACTTTGCGAGGCACCTCCGTGTGCCAAAAATAAGCCGCGGGCACAGCCGCGCCCAAAAATACCCGCCCGAAGGCCGGGGCGCCAAGTTCGTCCAGCGGAAAAAGGCCACAAAAACGGGTGGGCTATAGCCTTGGGGGGTGGGGCTGGCCGACTTCGTCCGCCAGACTCGGAATGGCGTGAGACTTTGCGAGGAGCCTCCGTGTGCCAAAAATAGGCCGCGGGCACAGCCGTGCCCAAAAATACCCACCCGAAGGCCGGGGCGCCAAGTTCTTCCAGCGGAAAAAGGCCACAAAAACGGGTGGGCTATAGCCTTGGGGGGTGGGGCTGGCCGACTTCGTCCGCCAGACTCGGAATGGCGTGAGACTTTGCGAGGAGCCTCCGTGTGCCAAAAATAGGCCGCGGACACAGCCGCGCCCAAAAATACCTACCCGAAGGCCGGGGCGCCAAGTTCTTCCAGCGGAAAAAGGCCACAAAAACGGGTGGGCTATAGCCTTGGGGGGTGGGGCTGGCCGACTTCGTCCGCCAGACTCGGAATGGCGTGAGACTTTGCGAGGAGTCTCCGTGTGCCAAAAATAGGCCGCGGACACCGCCGCGCCCAAAAATACCCGCCCGAAGGCCGGGGCGCCAAGTTCGTCCAGCGGAAAAAGGCCACAAAAACGGGTGGGTAATAGCCTTGGGGGGTGGGGCTGGACAACTTCGTCCGCCGGACTCGGAATGGCGCTGGTCTTTGCGAGGCGCCTCTGTGTGCCAAAAATAGGCCGCGGGCACAGCCGCACCCAAAAATACCCGCCCGAAGGCCGGGGCGCCAAGTTCGTCCAGCGGAAAAAGGCCATAAAAACGGGTGAGCTATAGCCTTGGGGGGTGGGGCTGGCCAACTTCGTCCGCCGGACTCGGAATGGCGTGAGACTTTGCGAGGCACCTCCGTGTGCCAAAAATAGGCCGCGGGCACAGCCGCGCCCAAAAATACCCGCCCGAAGGCCGGGGCGCCAAGTTCGTCCAGCGGAAAAAGGCCACAAAAACGGGTAGGTAATAGCCTTGGGGGGTGGGGCTGGACAACTTCGTCCGCCGGACTCGGAATGGCGCGAGACTTTACGAGGTGCCTCCGTGTGCCAAAAATATGCTGTGGTCTCAGCCGCGCCCAAAAATACCCGCCCGAAAGCCAGGGCGCCAAGTTCGTCCAGTGGAAAAAGGCCACAAAAACGGGTGGGCTATAGCCTTGGGGGGGCGGGCTGGCCGACTTTGTCCGCCGGACTCGGAATGGCGAGAGACTTTGCGAGGCACCTCCCTGTGCAAAAAATAGGCCACGGGCACAGCCGCGCCCAAAAATACCCGCCCGAAGCCCGGGGGGCCAAGTTCGTCCAGCGGAAAAAGGCCATAAAAACGGGTGGGCTATAGCCTTGGTGGGTGGGGCTGGCCAACTTCGTCCGCCGGACTCGGAATGGCGTGAGACTTTACGAGGAGCCTCCGTGTACCAAAAATAGGCCGCGGGCACAGCCGCGCCCAAAAATACCCGCCCGAAGGCCGGGGCGCGAAGTTCGTCCAGCGGAAAAAGGCCACAAAAACGGGTGGGTAATAGCCTTGGGGGGTGGGGCTGGACAACTTCGTCCGCCGGACTCGGAATGGCGCGGGTCTTTGCGAGGCGCCTCTGTGTGCCAAAAATATGCCGCGGGCACAGCCGCACCCAAAAATACCCGCCCGAAGGCCGGGGCGCCAAGTTCGTCCAGCGGAAAAAGGCCACAAAAACGGGTGGGCTATAGCCTTGGGGGGTGGGGCTGGCCAACTTCGTCCGCCGGACTCGGAATGGCGTGAGACTTTGCGAGGCACCTCCGTGTGCCAAAAATAGGCCGCGGGCACAGCCGCGCCCAAAAATACCGCCCCGAAGGCCGGGACGCGAAGTTTGTCCAGCGGAAAAAGGCCACAAAAACGGGTGGGTAATAGCCTTGGGGGGTGGGGCTGGACAACTTCGTCCGCCGGACTCGGAATGGCGCGGGTCTTTGCGAGGCGCCTCTGTGTGCCAAAAATATGCCGCGGGCACAGCCGCACCCAAAAATACCCGCCCGAAGGCCGGCGCGCCAAGTTCGTCCAGCGGAAAAAGGCCACAAAAACGGGTGGGCTATAGCCTTGGGGGGTGGGGCTGGCCAACTTCGTCCGCCGGACTCGGAATGGCGTGAGACTTTGCGAGGAGCCTCCGTGTGCCAAAAATAGGCCGCGGGCACAGCCGCGCCCAAAAATACCCACCCGAAGGCCGGGGCGCCAAGTTCTTCCAGCGGAAAAAGGCCACAAAAACGGGTGGGCTATAGCCTTGGGGGGTGGGGCTGGCCGACTTCGTCCGCCAGACTCGGAATGGCGCGAGACTTTGCAAGGCACCTCCGTGCGCCAAAAATAGGCCGCGGACACAGCCGCGCCCAAAAATACCCGCCCGAAGGCCGGGGCGCCAAGTTCGTCCAGCGGAAAAAGGCTACAAAAACGGGTGGGCTATAGCCTTGGGGGGTGGGGATGGCAAACTTCATCCGCCGGACTCGGAATGGCGCGAGACTTTGCGAGTCACCTCCGTGTACCAAAAATAGGCCGCGGCCACAGCCGCGCCCAAAAATACCCACCCGAAGGCCGGGGCGCAAAGTTCGTCCAGCGGAAAAACGCCACAAAAACGGGTGGGCTATAGCCTTGGGGGGTGGGGCTGGCCAACTTTGTCTGCCGGACTTGGAATGGTGCGAGACTTTGCGAGGCTCCTCCGTGTGACAAAAATAGTCCGCGGACACAGCCGCGCCCAAAAATACCCGCCCGATGGCCGGGGTGCCAAGTTCATCCAGCGGAAAAAGGCCACAAAAACGGGTGGGCTATAGCCTTGGCGGGTGGGGCTGGCCAACTTCGTCCGCTGGACTTGGAATGGCGCGAGACTTTGTGAGGTGCCTCCGTGTGCCAAAACTAGGCCGCGGGCACAGCCGCGCCAGAAAATAACCGCCTGAAAGCCGGGGCGCCAAGTTCGTCCAGCGGAAAAATGGCCAAAAAACGGGTGGGCTATAGCCTTGGGTGGAGGGGCTGGCCAACTTTGTCCGCCGGACTCGGAATGGGGCGACACTTTGCGAGTGGCCTCCGCGTGCTGAAAATAGGCCGCGGTCACAGCCGCGCCCAAAAATACCCTCCCGAAGGCCGGGGAACCAAGTTCGTCCAGCGGAAAAAGGCCACAGAAACGAGTGGGCTATAGCCTTGGGGGGTGGGGCTGGCCGACTTCGTCCGCCGGACTAGGAATGGCGCGAGACTTTGCGAGGCGCCTCCGTTTGCCAAAAATAGGCCGCGGGCACAGCCGCGCCCAAAAATAACGGCCCGAAGGCCGGGGTGCCAAGTTCGTCCATCGGTAAAAGGCCACAAAAACGGGTGGGCTATAGCCTTGGGGGATGGGGCTTGCCAACTTTTTCCGCCAGACTCGGAATGGCGCGAGACTTTGCGAGGCGACTCCGTGTGAAAAAAATAGGCCGCGGACACAGCCGCGCCCAAAAATACCCGCCCGAAGGCCGGGGCGCCAAGTTCGTCCAGCGGAAAAAGGCCACAAAAACGGGTGGGCTATAGCCTTGGGGGGTGGGGCTGGCCGACTTCGTCCGCCGGACTCGGAATGGAGCGAGACTTTGCGAGCGGCCTCCGCGTGCTGAAAATAGGCCGCGGTCACAGCCGCGCCCAAAAATACCCTCCCGAAGGCCGGGGAACCAAGTTCGTCCAGCGGAAAAAGGCCACAGAAACGAGTGGGCTATAGCCTTGGGGGGTGGGGCTGGCCGACTTCGTCCGCCAGACTAGGAATGGCGCGAGACTTTGCGAGGCGCCTCCGTTTGCCAAAAATAGGCCGCGGGCACAGCCGCGCCCAAAAATAACGGCCCGAAGGCCGGGGTGCCAAGTTCGTCCATCGGTAAAAGGCCACAAAAACGGGTGGGCTATAGCCTTGGGGGGTGGGGCTGGCCCACTTCGTCCGACGGACTCGGAATGGCGCGAGACTTTGCGAGGCACCTCCGTGTGCCAAAAATAGGCTGCGGGCACAGCCGCGTCCAAAAATACCCCCCCGAAGGCCGGGGCGCCAAGTTCGTCCAGCGGAAAAAGGCCACTAAAACGGGTGGGCTATAGCCTTGGGGAGTGGGGCTGGCCAACTTCATCCGCCGGACTCGGAATGGCGCGAGAATTTGCGTGGCACCTCTGTGTGGCAAAAATAGGTCGCGGACACAGCCACGCCCAAAAATACCCGACCGAAGGCCGGGGCGCAAAGTTCGTCCAGCGGAAAAAGGCCACAAAAACGGGTAGGCTATAGCCTTGGGGGGTGGGACTGGCCAACTTCGTCCGCCGGACTCGGAATGGCGCGAGACTTTGGGAGGCGCCTCCGTGTGCCAAAAATAGGCCGCGGGCACAGCCACGCCAAAAAATACCCGCCCGAAGGCCAGGGCGCCAAGTTCGTCCGGCGGAAAAAGGCCACAAAAACGGGTGGGCTATAGCATTGGGGGGTGGGGCTGGCCAACTTCGTCCACCGGACTCGGAATGGTGCGATACTTTGCGAGGCGACTCTGTGTGCCAAAAATAGGCCGCGGGCACAGCCGCACCCAAAAATACCCGCCCGAAGGCCAGGGCGTCAAGTTCGTCCGGCGGAAAAAGGCTACAAAAACGGGTCAGCTATAGCCTTGGGGTGTGGGGCTGGCCAACTTCGTCCGCCGGACTCGGAATGGCGCGATACTTTACGAGGCACCTCTGTTCGCCAAAAATAGGCCGCGGACACAGCCGCGTCAAAAAATACCCGCCCGAAGATCGGGGCGCCAAGTTCGTCCAGCGGAAAAAGGCCACAAAAACGGGTGGGCTATAGCCTTGGGGGGTTGGGCTTGCCAGCTTCGTCCGCCGTACTCGGAATGGCGCGCGACTTTGCGAGGTGCCTCCGTGTGCCAAAAATAGGCTGCGGGCACAGTCGCGTCCAAAAATACCCGCTTGAAGGCCGGGGCGCCAAGTTCGTCCAGCGGAAAAAGGCCACATAAACGGGTGGGCTATAGCCTTGGGGGGTGGGGCTGGCCAACTTCGTCCGCCGGACTCGGAATGGTGCGAGACTTTGCGAGGCACCTCCGTGTTCCAAAAATAGGCCTCGGGCACAGCCGCGCCCAAAAATACCCGCCCGAAGGCCGGGCCGCCAAGTTCGTCCAGCGGTAAAAGGCCACAAAAACGGGTGGGCTATAGCCTTGGGGGGTGGGGCTGGCCAAATTCGTCCGCCGGACTCGGACTGGCGCGAGACTTTGCGAGGCGCCTCCGTGTGCCAAAAATAGGCCGTGGGCACAGTCGCTCCCAAAAATACCCTCACGAAGGCCGGGGCGCCAAGTTCGTCCAGTGGAAAAAGGCCACAAAAACGGGTGGGCTATAACCTTGGGGGGTGGCGCTGGCCAACTTCGTCCGCCGGACTCGGAATGGCGTGAGACTTTGCGAGGCTACTCTGTGCGCCAAAAATAGGCCGCGGACACAGCCGCGCCAAAAAATACCCGCCCGAAGATCGGGGCGCCAAGTTCGTCCAGCGGAAAAAGGCCACAAAAACGGGTGGGCTATAGCCTTGGGGGGTGGGGCTTGCTAGCTTCGTCCGCCGGACTCGGACTGGCGCGAGACTTTGCGAGGCGCCTCCGTGTGCCAAAAATAGGCCGTGGGCACAGTCGCTCCCAAAAATACCCTCACGAAGGCCGGGGCGCCAAGTTCATCCAGTGGAAAAAGGCCACAAAAACGGGTGGGCTATAGCCTTGGGGGGTGGCGCTGGCCAACTTCGTCCGCCGGACTCGGAATGGTGCGAGACTTTACAAGGTACCTCCGTGTGCTAAAAATATGCCGCGGGCACAGCCGCGCCCAAAAATAACCGACCGAAGGCCGGTGCGCCAAGTTCGTCCAGGGGAAAAAGCTCACAAAAACGGGTGGGCTATAGCCTTGGGGGGTGGGGCTGGCCAACTTCGTCCGCCGGACTCAAATTGCCACGAGACTTTGCGAGGCACCTCTGTGTGCCAAAAATAGGTGGTGGGCACAGCCGCGCCAAAAAATACCAGCCCGAAGGCCAGGGCGCCAAGTTCGTCCAGCGGTAAAAGGCCTCAAAAACGGGTGGGCTATAGCCTTGGGGGGTGGGGCTGGCCAACTTCGTCCGCCGGACTCGGACTGGCGCGAGACTTTGCGAGGCGCCTCCGTGTGCCAAAAGTAGGCCACCGTACAGCCGCACCCAAAAATACCCGCCTGAAGGCCGGGGCGCCAAGTTCGTCCAGCGGAAAAAGGCCACAAAAACGGGTGGGCTGTAGCAAAGGGTGTGGGGCTTGCCAACTTTGTCCGCCGGACTCGGAATGGTGCGAGACTTTTTGAGGCTCCGCCGTGTGCCAAAAATAGGCCGCGGCCACATCCGAGCCCAAAAATACCCGTCCGAAGGCCAGGGCGCAAAGTTCGTCCAGCGGAAAAAGGCCAGAAAAAACGGGTGGGCTATAGCGTCGTGGGGTGGGGCTGGCCAACTTCGTCCGCCGGACTCGGAATGGCACGAGAGTTTGCGAGGTACCTACGTGTACCAAAAATATCCCGCGGGCACAGCCGGGCCCAAAAATACACCCCCGAAGGCCGGGGCGCCAAGTTCGTCCAGCGGAAAAAGGCCACAAAAACGGGTGAGCTATAGCCTTGGGGGGTGGGGCTGGCCAACTTCGTCCGCCGGACTCGGAATGGCGCGAGACTTTGCGAGGGGCCTCCGTGTACCAAAAATAGGCCGCGGACACAGCCGCCCCCAAAAATACCCGCCCGAAGGCCGGGGCGCCAAGTTCGTCCAGCGGTAAAAGGCCACAAAAAAGGGTGGGCTATAGCCTTGGGGGGTGGGGCTGGCCAACTTCGTCCGCCGGACTCGAAATGGCGCGAGACTTTGCGAGGCGCCTCTGTGTGCCAAAAATAGGTGGCGGGCACAGCCGCGCCAAAAAATACCAGCCCGAAGGCCAGGGCGCCAAGTTCGTCCAACGGAATAAGGCCACAAAAACGGGTGGGCTATAGCCTTGGGGGGTGGGGTGGCCAACTTCGTCCGCCGGACTCGGAATGGCGCGAGACTTTGCGAGGCACCTCTGTGCGCCAAAAATAGGCCGCGGACACAGCCGCGCCAAAAAATACCCGCCCGAAGATCGGGGCGCCAAGTTCGTCCAGCGGAAAAAGGCCACAAAAACGGGTGGGCTATAGCCTTGGGGGGTGGGGCTGGCCAACTTCGTCCGCCGGACTCGGAATGGCGCGAGACTTTGCGAGGGGCCTCCGTGTACCAAAAATAGGCCGCGGACACAGCCGCGCCCAAAAATACCCGCCCGAAGGCCGGGGCGCCAAGTTCGTCCAGCGGTAAAAGGCCACAAAAACGGGTGGGCTATAGCCTTGGGGGGTGGGGCTGGCCAACTTCGTCCGCCGGACTCGGAATGGCGCGAGACTTTGCGAGGCGCCTCTGTGTGTCAAAAATAGGCCGCGGGCACAGCCGCGCCCAAAAATACCCGCCCGAAGGCCGGGGTGCCAAGTTCGTCCAGCGGTAAAAGGCCACAAAAACGGGTGGGCTATAGCCTTGGGGGGTGGGGCTAGCCAACTTCATCCGCTGGACTCGGAATGGCGCGAGACTTTGCGAGGCGCCTCCGTGTGCCAAAAATAGGCCGCGGGCACAGCCACGCCTAAAAATACCTGCCCGAAGGCCGGGGCGCCAAGTTCGACCAACGGAAAAAGGCCACAAAAACGGGTGGGCTATAGCCTTGGGGGGTGGGGCTGGCCAGCTTCGTCCGCCGGACTCGGAATGGCGCGAGACTTTGCGAGGGTCCTCCGTGTGCCAAAAGTAGGCCACCGGCATAGCCGCGCCCAAAAATACCCGCCTGAAGGCCGGGGCTCCAATTTCGTCCAGCGGAAAAAGGCCACAAAAACGGGTGGGCTGTAGCCAAGGGGGTGGGGCTTGCCAACTTCGTCCGCCGGCCTCGGAATGGTGCGAGACTTTTTGAGGCTCCGCTGTGTGCCAAAAATAGGCCGCGGCCACATCCGCGCCCAAAAATACCCGCCCGAAGGCCAGGGCGCAAAGTTCGTACAGCGGAAAAAGGTCACAAAAAACGGGTGGGCTATAGCGTCGTGGGGTGGGGCTGGCCAACTCGTCCGCCGGACTCGGAATGGCACGAGACTTTGCGAGGCACCTACGTGTACCAAAAATATGCCGCGGGCACAGCCGCGCCCAAAAATACCCGCCCAAAGGCCGGGGAGCCAGGTTCGTCCAGCGGAAAAAGGCCACAAAAACGGGTGAGCTATAACCTTGGGGGGTGGGGCTGGCCAACTTCGTCCGCCGGACTCGGAATGGTGCGAGACTTTGCGAGGCGCCTCCGTGTGCCAAAAATAGGCCGCGGGCATAGTCGCGCCCAAAAATACCCGCGCGAAGGCCGGGGCGCCATGTTCGTCCAGGGGAAAAAGGCCACAAAAACGGGTGGGCTACAGCCTTGGGGGGTGGGGCTGGCCAACTTCGTCCGCCGGACTCGGAATGGCCTGAGACTTTGCGAGGCGCCTCCGTGTGCCAAAAATAGGCGGCGGACACAGCCGCACCAAAAAATACCCGCCCGAAGGCCGGGGCGCCAAGTTTGTCCAGCGGAAAAAGCTCACAAAAACGGGTGGGCTATAGCCTTGGGGGGTGGTGCTGGCCAGCTTCGTCCGCTGGACTCGGAATGGCGCGAGACTTTGCGAGGCACCTCTGTGTGCCAACAATACCCGCCGTGGGCACAGCCGCGCCCAAAAATACCCGCCCGAAGGCCGGTGCGCCAAGTTCGTCCAGCGGAAAAAGGCCACAAAAACGGGTGGGCTATACCCTTGCGGGGTGGGGCTGGCAAACTTCGTTCGCCGGATGAGGAATGGCGCAAGACTTTGCGAGGCGCCTGCGTGTGCTAAAAATAGGCCGTAGGCACAGCCACCTCCAAAAATACCCGCCCGAATGCCGGGGCGCCATGTTCGTCCAACGTAAAAAGGCCACAAAAACGGGTGGGCTATAGCCTTGGGGGGTGGGGCCGGCCAACTTCATCCCCCAGACTCGGAATGGTGCCAGACTTTGCGAGGCGCCTTCGTGTGCCAAAAATAGGCCGCGGGCACTGCCGCGCCCAAAAATACCCGCCCGAAGGCCGGGGCGCCAACTTCGTCCAGCGGAAAAAGGCCACAAAAACGGGTGGGCTATAGCCTTGGGGGGTGGGGCTGACCGACTTCATCCGCCGGGCTCGGAATATGGTGAGACTTTGCGAGGCGCCTCCGTCTGCCAAAAATAGGCCGCGGGCACAGCCGCGCCAAAAAATACCTGCCCGAAGGCCGGGGCGCCAAGTTCGTCCAACGGAAAAAGGCCACAAAAACGGGTGGGCTATAGCCTTGGGGGGGGGGGGGCGGCCCACTTCGTCCGCCGGACTCGGAATGGCGCGAGAGTTTGCGAGGCACCTCCGTGTGCCAAAAATAAGCGGCAGGCACAGCGGCGTCCAAAAATACCCGCCCGAAGGCCGGGGCGCCAAGTTCGTCCAGCGGAAAAAGGCTACAAAAACGGGTGGGCTATAGCCTTGGGGGGTGGGGCTGGCCAACTTCGTCCGTCGGACTCGGAATGGCGCGAGACTTTGCTTGGCGCCTCCGTGTCCCAAAAATAGGCCGCGGGCAGAGCCGCGCCCAAAAATACCCGCCCGAAGGCCGAGACACCAAGTTCGTCCAGCGGACAAAGGCCACAAAAATGGGTGGGCTATAGCCTTGGGGGGTGGGGCTGGCCAACTTCGTCCGCCGGACTCGGAATAGTGTGAGACTTTGCGAGGCCCCTCCGTGTGCCAAAAATAGGCTGCGGGCAGAGCCGCGACAAAAAATACCCGCCCGAAGGCCGGGGCGCCAAGTTCGTCCAACGGAAAAGGGCAACAAAAACGGGTGGGCTATAGCTTTGGGGGGTGGGGCTGGCCAACTTCGTCCACCGGACTCGGAATTACGCGAGACTTTGCGAGGCGTCTCCGTGTACAAAAAAGAGGCCGCGGGCACAGCCACACCCAAAAATACCCGCCTGAAGGCCGGGGCGCGAAGTTCGTCCAATGGAAAAAGGCCACAAAAACGGGTGGGCTATAGCCTTGGGGGGTGGGGCTGGCCCACTTCGTCCGCCGGACTCGGAATGCCCCGAGACTTTGCGAGGCACCTCCATGTGCCAAAAATAGGCCTCCGGCACAGCCGCGCCAAAAAATACCCGCCCGAATGCCGGGGCGCCAAGTTCGTCCAACGGAAAAAGGCCACAAAAACGGGTGGGCTATAGCCTTGGGGGGTGGGGCTGGCCAACTTCGTCCGCCGGACTCGGAATGGTGCAAGACTTTGCGAGGCGCCTCCGTGTGCCAAAAATAGGCCGCGGGCACAGCCGCGCCCAAAAATACCCGCCCGAAGGCCGGGACACCAAGTTCGTCCAGCGGAAAAAGGCCACAAAAATGGGTGGGCTATAGCCTTGGGGGGTGGGGCTGGGCAACTTCGTCCGCCGGACTCGGAATGGTGTGAGACTTTGCGAGGCCCCTCCGTGTGCCAAAAATAGGCTGCGGGCAGAGCCGCGCCCAAAAATACCTGCCCGAAGGCCGGTGCGCCAAGTTCGTCCAGCGGCAAAAGGCCACAAAAACGGGTGGGCTATAGCCTTGGGGGGTGGGGCTGGCCAACTTCGTCCGCCGGACTCGGAATGGCGTGAGACTTTTCGAGGCGTCTCCGTATGCCAAAAATAGGCGACAGGAACAGCCGCGCCCAAAAATACCCGCCCGAAGGCCGGGGCGCCAAGTTCGTCCAGCGGAAAAAGGCCACAAAAACGGGTGGGCTATAGCCTTGGGGGGTGGGGCTGGGCGACTTCGTCCGCCGGCCTCGGAATGGCGGGAGACTTTGTTAAATGCCTCCGTGTGCCAAAAATAGGCCGCGGACACAGCCGCGCCAAAAATACCCGCCCGAAGGCCGGGGCGCCAAGTTCGTTCAGCGGAAAAAGGCAACAAAAACGGGTGGGCTATAGCCTTGGGGGGTGGGGCTGCCCAACTTCGTCCGCCGGACTCGGAATGGCGCGACACTTTGCGAGGTGCCTTCGTGTGCCAAAAATAGGCCGCGGGCACAGCCGCGGCCGAAAATACCCGCCCGAAGGCCGGGGCGCCAAGTTCGTCCAGCGGTAAAAGGCCACAAAAACGGGTGGGCTATAGCCTTAGGGGGTGGGGCTGGCCCACTTCGGCCGCCGGACTCGGAATGGCGCGAGACTTTGCGAGGCACCTCCGTGTGCCAAAAATAGGCCGCGGACACAGCCGCGCCAAAAATACCCACCCGAAGGCCGGGGCGCCAAGTTCGTCCAGCGGAAAAAGGCAACAAAAACGGGTGGGCTATAGCCTTGGGGGGTGGGGCTGCCCAACTTCGTCCGCTGGACTCGGAATGGCGCGAGACTTTGCGAGGTGCCTCCGTGTGCCAAAAATAGGCCGCGGGCTCATCCGCGGCCGAAAATACCCGCCCGAAGGCCGGGGCGCCAAGTTCGTCCAGCGGTAAAAGGCAACAAAAACGGGTGGGCTATAGCCTTGGGGGGTGGGGCTGGCCAACTTCGTCCGCCGGACTCGGAATGGGGCGAGACTTTGCGAGCTGGCTCCGTGTGCCAAAAATAGGCCGTGGACACAGCCGCACACCAAAATAACCCCCCGAAGGTCGGCGCGCCCAAACCCCCCAGCGGAAAAATGGCCAAAAAACGGGTGGGCTATAGCCTTGGGGGGACGGGCTGGCCAACTTCGTCCGCCGGACTCGGAATGGGCGTGACTTTGCGGGCGGCCTCTGCGTGCCAAAAATAGGCCACGGGCACAGCCGCGCCCAAAAATAACCCCCCGAAGGTCGGCGCGCCCGAACCCCCCAGCGGAAAAATGGTCAAAAAACAGGTGGGCTATAGCCCTGGGGGGAGGGGCTGGCCAACTTCGTCCGCCGGACTCGGAATGGCGCGATACTTTGCGAGGGGTCTCTGTATGCCAAAAATAGGCCGTGGGCACAGCCGAGCCCATAAATAACAGCCCGAAGGCTGGGGCGCCAAGTTCGTCCAGCGGAAAAAGGCCACTAAAACGGGTGGGGCTGACCAACTTCGTCCGCCGGACTCAGAATGTCGCGAGACTTTGCGAGGGGCCTACGTGTGCCAAAAATAGACCGCGAGCTCAGCCACGCCCAAAAATACCAGCCCGAAGGCCGGGGCGCCAAGTTCGTCCAGCGGAAAAAGGCCACAAAAACGGGTGGGCTATAGCCTTGGGGAGTGGGGCTGGCCAACTTCGTCCGCCGGACTCGGAATGACGCGAGACTTTGCGTCAAAAAAGGCCACTAAAACGGGTGGGCTATAGCCTTGGGGGGGGGTGGCTGGCCCACTTCGTCCGCCAGACTCGGAATGGCGCGAGACTTTGCGAGGTGGCACCGTGTGCCAAAAATAGGCCGCTGGCACAGCCGCGGCCAAAAATACCCGCCCGAAGGCCGGGGCGCCAAGTTCGTTCTGCGGAAAAAGGCCACAAAAACGGGTGGGCTATAGCCTTGGGGGGTGGGGCTGGCCAACTTCATCCGCCGGACTCGGAATGGCGCTAGACATTGCGAGGCGCCTCCATGTGCAAAAAATAGGCAGCGGGCACAGCCGCGTCCAAAAATACCCGCCCGAAGGCCGGGGCGCAAAGTTCTTCCAGCGGAAAAAGGCCACAAAAACGGGTGGGCTATAGCCTTGGGGGGTGGGGTTGGCCAACTTCGTCCACCGGACTCGGAATGGCGCGAGACTTTGCGAGGTGCCTCCGTGTGCCAAAAATAGGCCGCGGGCTCAGCCGCGCCCAAAAATACCCACCCGAAGGCCGGGGCGCCAAGTTCGTCCAGCGGAAAAAGGCCACAAAAACGGGTGGGCTATAGCCTTGGGGGGTGGGGCTGGTCAACTTCGTCCGCCGGACTCGGAATGGGGCGAGACTTTGCGAGCGGCCACCGTGTGCCAAAACTAGGCCGCGAGCTCAGCCGCGCCCAAAAATACCCACCAGAAGGCCGGGGCGCCAAGTTCGTCCAGCGGAAAAAGGCCACAAAAACGGGTGGGCTATAGCCTTGGGGGGTGGGGCTGGTCAACTTCGTCCGCCGGACTCGGAATGGGGCGAGACTTTGCGAGCGGCCACCGTGTGCCAAAAATAGGCTGCGTACACAGCTGTGCCCAAAAATAACACCCCGAAGGTCGGCGCGCACAAACCCCCCAGCGGAAAAATGGCCAAAAAACGGGTGCGCTATAGTCTTGGGGGGAGGGGCTGGCCAACTTCGTCCGCCGGACTTGGAATGGGGCGAGACTTTACGAGCGGCCTCCGCGTGCCAAAAATAGGCCACGGACACAGCCGCGCCCAAAAATAACCCCCCGAAGGTCGGTGCGCCCAAACCCCCCAGCGGAAAAATGGCCAAAAAACGGGTGGGCTATAGCCTTGGGGGGAGGGGCTGGCCAACTTCGTCCGCCGGACTGGTAATGGGGCGAGACTTTGTGAACGGCCTCCGCGTGCCAAAAATAGGCCGTGGGCACAGCCGCACTCAAAAATAACCCCCCGAAGGTCGTCGCGCCCAATCCCCCCAGCGGAAAAATGGCCAAAAAACGGGTGTGCTATCGCCTTGTGGGGAGGTGATGGCCAACTTCGTCCGCCGGACTCGGAATGGGGTGAGACTTTGCGAGGGGCCTCCGTGTGCCAAAAATAGGCCGTGGGCACAGCCGAGACCAAAAATAATCGCCCGAAGGCTGGGGCGCCAAGTTCGTCCAGCGGAAAAAGGCCACAAAAACTGGTGGGGCTGGCCAACTTCGTCCGCCGGACTCGGAATGGCGCGAGACTTTGCGAGGTGCCTCCGTGTGCCAAAAATAGGCCGCGGGCTCAGCCGTGGCCAAAAATACCCACCCGAAGGCCGGGGCGCCAAGTTCGTCCAGCGGAAAAAGGCCACAAAAACGGGTGGGCTATAGCCTTGGGGGGTGGGGCTGGTCAACTTCGTCCGCCGGACTCGGAATGGGGCGAGACTTTGTGAGCGGCCACCGTGTACCAAAAATAGGCCGCGGGCTCAGCCGCGCCCAAAAATACCCACCCGAAGGCCGGGGCGCCAAGTTCGTCCAGCGGAAAAAGGCCACAAAAACGGGTGGGCTATAGCCTTGGGGGGTGGGGCTGGTCAACTTCGTCCGCCGGACTCGGAATGGGGCGAGACTTTGCGAGCGGCCACCGTGTGCCAAAAATAGGCCGCGTACACAGCTGCGCCCAAAAATAACACCCCGAAGGTCGGCGCGCACAAACCCCCCAGCGGAAAAATGGCCAAAAAACGGGTGCGCTATAGTCTTGGGGGGAGGGGCTGGCCAACTTCGTCCGCCGGACTTGGAATGGGGCGAGACTTTGCGAGCGGCCTCCGCGTACCAAAAATAGGCCACGGGCACAGCCGCGCCCAAAAATAACCCCCCGAAGGTCGGTGCGCCCAAACCCCCCAGCGGAAATATGGCCAAAAAACGGGTGGGCTATAACCTTGGGGGGAGGGGCTGGCCAACTTCGTCCGCCGGACTCGGAATGGCGTGAGACTTTGCGAGGGGCCTCCGTGTGCCAAAAATAGGCCGTGGGCACAGCCACGCCCAAAAATAACCGCCCGAAGGCCGGGGCGCCAAGTTCGTCCAGCGGAAAAAGGCCACAAAAACGAATGGTCTATAGCCTTGGGGGGTGGGGCTGGCCAACTTCGTCCGCCGGACTCGGAATGGCGCGAGACTTTGCGAGGGCCCTCCGTGTGCTAAAAATAGGCTGCGGGCACAGCCGCGCCCAAAAAGAACTGCTCGAAGGCCGGGACGCCAAGTTCGTCCAGTGGAAAAAGGCCACAAAAACGGGTGGGCTATAGCCTTGGGGGGTGGGGCTGGCCCACTTCGTCTGCCGGACTCGGAATGGGGCGAGACTTTACGAGCGGCCTCCGTGTACCAAAAATAGGCCGCGGGCACAGCCGCGCCGAAAAATAACCGCCCGAAGGCCGGGGCGCCAAGTTCGTCCAGCGGAAAAATGGCCAAAAAACGGGTGGGCTATAGCCTTGGGGGGAGGGGCTGGCCCACTTCGTCCGCCGGACTCGGAATGGGGCGAGAATTTGCGAGCGGTCTCCGTGTGCCAAAAATAGGCCGCGGGCACTGCCGCGCCAAAAAATAACGCCCCGAAGGTCGGCGCGCCCAAACTCCCCAGCGGAAAAATGGCCAAAAAACGGGTGGGCTATAGCCTTGGGGGGAGGGTCTGGCCCACTTCGTCCGCCGGATTCGGAATGGGACGAGACCTTGCGAGCGGCCTCCGCCTGCCAAAATTAGGCCGCGGGCACAGCCGCGTCCAAAAATAACCGCCCGACGGCCGAGGCGCCATGTTCGTCCAGCGGAAAAATGGCCAAAAAACGGTGGGCTATAGCCTTGGGGGGAGGGGCTGGGCAACTTCGTCCGCCGGACTCGGAATGGGGTGAGGCTTTGCGAGCGGCCTCCGCGTGCCAAAAATAGGCCGCGGGCACAGCCGCGCCGAAAAATAACCGCCCGAAGGCCGGGGCGCCAAGTTCGTCCAGTGGAAAAATGCCCAAAAAACGGGTGGGCTATAGCCTTGGGGGGAGGGGCTGGCCAACTTCGTCCGCCGGACTCGGAATGGGGCGAGACTTAGCGAACGGCCTCCATGTGCCAAAAATAGGCCGCGGGCACAGCCGCGCCCAAAAATAACCGCCCAAAGGTCGACGTGCCCAAACCCCCCAGCGGAAAAATGGCCAAAAAACGGATGGGCTATAGCCTTGGGGGGAGGGGCTGGCCGACTTTGTCCGCCGGACTCGGAATGGGGCGAGACTTTGTGAGCGGCCTCTGCGTGCCAAAAATAGGCCGCGGGCACAGCCGCGTCAAAAAATAACCCCCCGAAGGTCCGCGCGACCAAACTCCCCAGCGGAAAAATGGCCAAAAAACGGGTGGGCCATAGCCTTGGGGGGAGGGTCCGGCCCACTTCGTCCTCCGGACTCGGAATGGGGCGAGACTTTGCGAGCGGCCTCCGCGTGCCAAAAATAGGCCGCGGGCACAGCCGCGCCGAAAAATAACCGCCCGAAGGCCGGGGCGCCAAGTTCGTCCCGTGGAAAAATGCCCAAAAAACGGGTGGGCTATAGCCTTGGGGGGAGGGGCTGGCCAACTTCGTCCGCCGGACTCGGAATGGGGCGAGACTTTGCGAGCGGCCTCCGCATACCAAAAATAGGCCGCGGGCAAAGCCGCGCCCAAAAATAACCCCCCAAAGGTCGACGTGCTCAAACCCCCCAGCGGAAAAATGGCCAAAAAACGGATGGGCTATAGCCTTGGGGGGAGGGGCTGGCCGACTTCGTCCGCCGGACTTGGAATGGGGCGAGACTTTGTGAGCGGCCTCCACGTGCCAAAAATAGGCCGCGGGCACAGCCGCGTCAAAAAATAACCCCCCGAAGGTCGGCGCGCCCAAACTCCCCAGCGGAAAAATGGCCAAAAAACGGGTGGGCTATAGCCTTGGGGGGAGGGTCTGGCCCACTTCGTCCGCCGGACTCGGAATGGGGCGAGACTTTGCGAGCGGCCTCCGCGTGCCAAAAATAGGCCGCGGGCACAGCCGCGTCCAAAAATAACCGCCCGACGGCCGGGGCGCCAAGTTCGTCCAGCGGAAAAATGGCCAAAAAACGGGTGGGCTATAGCCTTGGGGGGAGGGGCTGGCCAACTTCGTCCGCCGGACTCAGAATGGGACGAGACTTTGCGAGCGGCCTCCACATGCCAAAAATAGGCCGCGGGCACAGCCGCTCCCAAAAATAACACCCCGAAGGTCGGCGCGCCCAAACCCCCCAGCGGAAAAATTGCCAAAAAACGGGTGGGCTATAGCCTTGGGGGGAGGGTCTGGCCCACTTCGTCCGCCGGACTCGGAATGGGGCGAGACTTTGCGAGCGGCCTCCGCGTGCCAAAATTAGGCCGCGGGCATAGCCGCGTCCAAAAATAACCGCCCGACGGCCGGGGCGCCAAGTTCGTCCAGCGGAAAAATGGACAAAAAACGGGTGGGCTATAGCCTTGGGGGGAGCGGCTGGCCGACTTCGTCCGCCGGACTCGGAATGGGGCGAGACTTTGTGAGCGGCCTCCGCGTGCCAAAAATAGGCCGCGGGCACAGCCGGTTTCAAAAAATAACCCCCCGAAGGTCGGCGCGCCCAAACTCCCCAGCGGAAAAATGGCCAAAAAACGGGTGGGCTATAGCCTTGGGGGGAGGGTCTGGCCCACTTCGTCCGCCGGACTCGGAATGGGGCGAGACTTTGCGAGCGGCCTCCGCGTGCGAAAAATATGCCGCGGACACAGCCGTACCCAAAAAAAAACACCCGAAGGCCGGGGCGCCAAGTTCGTCCATCGGAAAAATGGCCAAAAAACGGGTGGGCTATAGCCTTGGGGGGAGGGGCTGGCCCACTTCGTCCGCCGGACTCGGAATGGCGCGAGACTTTGCGAGGCGCCTCCGTGCGCCAAAAATAGGCCGCGGGCACAGCCGCGCCCAAAAATACCCGCCCGAAGGCCGGGGCGCCAAGTTCGTCCAGCGGAAAGAGGCCAGAAAAACGGGTGGGCTATAGCCTTGGGGGGTGGGGCTGGCCAACTTCGTCCGCCGGACTCCGAATGGTGCGAGACTTTGCGAGGCGTCTCCGTGTGCCAAAAATAGGCCGCGGGCACAGCCGCGCCCAAAACTACCCGCCCTATGGCGGGGGGGCAACTTTGGCCCCGCGTAACGCGGCAAAAAAAACGGGTGGGCTATCGCCTTGGGGGTTGGGGCTGGCCAACTTCGTCCGTCCGCTGGACTCGAATGGCGCGAGACTTTGCGAGACACCTCCGTGTGCCAAAATAGGCCGCGGGCACAGCCGCGCCTTAAAAATACCCCGCCCGAAGGCCGGGCGCCAAGTTCGGTCCAGCGGAAAGAGGCCACAAAAACGGGTGGGCTATAGCCTTTGGGGTGGGGTTGGCCAACTTCGTCCGCCTGACTCGAATGGCGCGAGACTTTGCGAGGCGCTCCGTGTGCCAAAATAGGCGCGGGCACAGCCGCGCCTAAAAATACCCGCCCAAGGCCGGGCGCCAAGTTCGCCCAGCGGAAAGAGGCCACAAAACGGGTGGGCTATAGCCTTGGGGGTGGGGTTGGCCAACTTCGTCCGCCGGACTCCGAATGGCGCGAGACTTTGCGAGGCGCCTCCGTGCGCCAAAAATAGGCCGCGGGCACAGCCGCGCCCAAAAATACCCGCCCGAAGGCCGGGGCGCCAAGTTCGTCCAGCGGAAAGAGGCCACAAAAACGGGTGGGCTATAGCCTTTGGGGGTGGGGCTGGCCAACTTCGTCCGCCGGACTCCGAATGGCGCGAGACTTTGCGAGGCGCCTCCGTGCGCCAAAAATAGGCCGCGGGCACAGCCGCGCCCAAAAATACCCGCCCAAAGAACGGGGCGCCAAGTTCGTCCAGCGGAAAGAGGCCAAAAAACGGGTGGGCTATAGCCTTGGGGGGAGGGGCTGGCAAACTTCGTCCGCCGGACTCGGAATGGGGCGAGGCTTTGCGAGCGGCCTCCGCGTGCCAAAAATAGGCCGCGGGCACAGCCGCGCCCAAAAATAACCGCCCGAAGGCCGGGGCGCCAAGTTCGTCAAGCGGAAAAATGGCCAAAACAACGGGTGGGCTATAGCCTTGGGGGGAGGATCTGGCCCACTTCGTCCGCCGGACTCGGAATGGGGCGAGGCTTTGCGAGCGGCCTCCACGTGCCAAAAATAGGCCACGGGCACAGCTGCGCCAAAACATAATCCCCCGAAGGCCGGGGCGCCAAGTTCGTCCAGCGGAAAAATGGCCAAAAAACGGGTGGGCTATAGCCTTGGGGGGAGGGGCTGGCCAACTTCTTCCGCCGGACTCGGAATGGGGCGAGGCTTTGCGAGCGGCCTCCGCGTGCCAAAAATAGGCCGTGGGCACCGCCGCGCCAAAAAATAACCGCCCGAAGGTCGGGGCGCCAAGTTCGTCCAGCGGAAAAATGCCCAAAAAACGGATGGGCTATAGCCTTGGGGGGAGGGGCTGGCCGACTTCGTCCGCCGGACTCGGAATGGGCCGAGACTTTGTGAGCGGCCTCCACGTGCCAAAAAAATGCTGCGGGCACAGCCGCGTCAAAAAATAACCCCCGAAGGTCGGCGCACCCAAACTCCCCAGCGGAAAAATGGCCAAAAAACGGGTGGGCTATAGCCTTGGGGGGAGGGTCTGGCCCACT